>JAODKN010000001.1:17422786-17486734 GCA_026774425.1 Petrocephalus zakoni | reverse complement strand
GTCCATAAACAAATGGAGTGCAAAATTAGCCTAAAGTGCAAAGTGACTTGATGTGCAAATGAGGTAGTCATGATGTGTGATGTGTGATCCAGTGTGATTCTGCTGTGTTTAGTACAATCCATGCCCAATAACCGTACAAGATATCATCCCTCTAAGGAGCCATATGACAGCCATATGCTATATTTCTTTACGAATATAAAAATCAATGCAGAATATGGGAAAAAAACTCAGTTTTTAACATTAGAATAAATTCCTTAGAGCAATGCCAGCAGGCTTCAACATTAAAGCCACGACCTAGACAATAAGCCATTTCAACTTGGAAAAATACAGTATTTCAGTCATTCTTAAGCTTTTGGAAACATCAGCTGCATTTTCTTTAGTAGCTGTGGCATCAATACGAACGCATTTTCATCATTGTGTCAAGCCAGCCAAGCACACATCCATCAACGGTGACAACAGATTGGTCAAAACAAAGCAGATAAGAGAGCATGCTGTGCATTTTGGCCCTAGGGGCTGATACCAAAGATGCAGAAGCATGGTGGGCCCTTTCAGAATTGGACAAGCTATTAAATCCACTCATGTCAAAAATCATCTTCATTGCTGGTTAAAAACAAAATACAAAAAGTGAGGCAGCCTCTCTGGAAGATGGAGATTAGAAAAGACACAAAAGAAAGTTTGAGCTTCATCAATGAAGATGTCTGAAACAGTGAAATGTCTCAAGATTGCCTGTGGTGCGTTTAGGGTGTGATTATGATGGGGTGGGATAATATGTACTGCACAGGAAATGGCAGGTTAGCCATTCTAGGACATTTGGTAAATGCGAGAGAACCCTGCTTGGCAGGCCGCCATTGCAGGTTTAAATTCTTTATTAGTGTAGCTCTGTGCTCTGAGCTTGTGTTTCTCCAGCATTCCATTTTGTATTCCTCTGCAACATGAAACAAGTACCTTCAAAATGAATTACCATTTACTGGGTTAGCTAAAAAATTTTAGTTAAAAATGATTTAAACAAAGGCATTTTATATCTCATTGTTCCCATGAAATATGTATTGAATTATTTTAAATGAAAACTGGTTTCCTATGTTACTTTACAGTTTTGATGATGAGAACAATTAGTTTCAAAAGCAAAAATCTTCAACATATTGTGAAATTCAGCATCTCCAAGTGAATGAGAAACAGGGAAATACTTTTTTTAAGTGATTTGTCCTGATTTGACTCCTTTGTTCTGCAAGCATCATACCCTCTGAACTCAAGGGAAACACAGATTGCATTTTTTTTTGGGGTACAGATCAGAATTAGTTGCATACATGTTTTGGAAAGATATTCTTAATTTGAATGAAATGGCGCTTAAAAATTATGGTTTTGGCAGTAATACTTATTTGTTCAGACAAATGCGTTAATTATGAGAAGCGTGCTTCTCCTGAATGTGTAGATGTTATCTGTGTTTGAAGGAGATGATTAATCATACATACAGTAATTTAAGACACAAAACATTCATACTGTTATCGCAAGATTCTCCTTCTGGTTCCCACAGTATTCTGCAGCAAAAGCACAATAGAGAACAATGCTGGACACCCAGCAGTAATTATTTATGGTAATTCTACGGAACACTGAAGAGCATTATAGGCAGGGTGACTGTGTGTCAGGTGACTAGGGTTGTTTGTGTTGATTCTCACCAGCTTCTCCTCATTAATGTTTACCAGTTGAAACTGGAGTGTTGCATTGTGATTTAAATAAGATTAAATAATTTTGGCAAGGAGGAAAAGTGGGCAGAAAAATTACCCCCCCCCCCAGGATTTCTTAATTCCCCTCTGCCATGCTGATGCTTTCTCAGTCCCACCCCTAACTCTGAAAAAGGAAGCCTCACCCCAGTGCCATGTGGTTCTGTTGGCTGGCCCGATTGCACACATTGGCTGAATGTCGAAGGAAAAAAGCATGGCAGGACGGACAAGCTGTCTCATGCACATCTGACTTTCACTCCCAGTATTTGTACTCAATGTGTCAGGTGACATGGCATAACAGAAAAAGCTGGAAACTGGTTTATTAAATGTGATTTTTTTCCCCATTTACATACAGACTCAGACTGAATTGCAGCTTTCTCAAAATGATTTGTTGAATGTCTAAAATAATGTGAACATTATCGACACCGGGCATAATAAATAATGCATGATAACATGACTGAGGAGGTCATGTGTATCTCTAGTGCCTACTCAAATATGTAGATGTAGCAAGCATGTTAAAAGCTCAGAATTCTTCATTTCGCAAAACCATACTCTGTATTCCAGTGTAACTGTACATATCTTTAAATGATGTCTGGTGCAGGTATATTTGAGAAAACTCTACAGATACATTCATCGCAAAATGAATGGCATGTTTTAAAAATGATTTATTAACTACTTCTTCATAGGTCATTCTTAGTACCTGGAATATTGTTCATGAAATAGTCAGTGGCTATGCACCAAATGCTCTGTCTGAAAGAGCAGCATATCAATCTTTATGAAAGAAGGTTATTATGCCATTGTATCTTCGAGCAGGAACTGGATCATAATCATTCTGATTACCCCCTCTGGCTCAGAGATCGCTTTGTCGCATGGAAGCTTGGACAGGCGTGGCTGCCATTTTCGATGTGACCTCGTTGGGTGGAGAGGGGAGTGGGGGACGCCCCCAGCAGGAGAACCACCCAGATGCATTTTCTCAGTTGATTAGCAAGCAGGGCAGTCTGACAAATGCAGTGAGGCGTTGATACATGTAAGGCCGACCTCTGTCGAAAGCTGACTCCGGGGGGGTCCAGGGTGGGTGTGTTAGATTCATAGCACCTGCTGAGAGATGATACAAATGAAGGGAAGGCTAAGCTCTCAAAGGCATTGCTCTGGAAAGTCGCCGTTTATGGATTGATTCTCATCAAACCGTGCTTCAAAGCCCAAACGAATGCTTGGGGAGTAAAATAATTTTGTCTCATGAATAATGAATCTTTGAAAGACTGCGGCGCCGAAGCTTATTTATTTATTTTGCGTAGGACTCCTTGGAATTAAGCAAGAGGTCACTGCCAAGTCCCTGAATAAATCACAGACTCGAGAGTCCCCTTTGCGTCCCCCCTTTTTCCAGTGGACACGGTTTTTTATTGCCCAGAATTTCTCCCATGTTTGCCCCACAAAAAAAGAACTCTAGAACACCCTTCCTGTGATGTCCTTCCAAAAACTGGACTTGGAACCCCATGAGTGAGCCCACTGTGACAGCTGTTATTGGTGCATCTTCCTCCCGTGCTGACCCGCTTCCATTCCACCTCATTGTGCTGCCATAATTGGTTTACTCAGTAGACTAGCTAGTAATAATATTATGCATGTACTATTTAAAATGTACTCTAAAATGAGAGTGGCGTTGTGCTACCTCACCGGCACTATGAGATAAATGAGAGATGACAGGAATAAGCCTTGAAATCCGTGTTGGGTGGGATTACCGTCCGCTATCGATCAGACTCATTTAACCCACTACCCTTCGCTTGTTCTTATGGGCTCCCCTTGGGTTAAAATAGACAATGGCTGAAAGAACATAGTAATCCAATCCACCATGGGCTTTTGAAGCCTGGTTTCTCCGGCTCTGTAGTGTGAATATCCATTGTTAACGTTGCGGAGGTGTCCATAAATGCCCCTGGGGACCCCCAGAGAGGCCCATCTGTGTCAGCTCTAGCTCTGCCCCGCGCCGTTATTACCCCAGAGAGCGCACAGCTTTGCAGAGAAAAAACCGCAGACACTGTTGCTGGTAGTTGTGCTGTTCCCTTCGCAGTCGTACTAATTGATGATGATGCAAACATACAGTACACATATGCCCGAATAGGGCACGCTAAGGTCAGGGAGGACAGGGGTGATGGTGGGCATTGACTGCAACAGCAGTTCACACACACAAAGTTGCCATCTTTTCCTACCTCTGCATCCTGTTGTAACCGACTGGCGTATTTAGATGTTGCTGTGCCTAAACTGGTAACTGCATTTAAAACATCCTCATCAGCGGATGGGCGCTGTCCCCCTCCCTCCACCTCCCGGGGGAGGTGTGCTGCAGCCGCCGCCATGGCAACATGTGTTCCCCGTGCTGTAAATCACAACCTGGTTGATTCCCGGTGTAATGAGGTTACGGCGGCGGTGCCGGCCGCCTGCGTGCGGGGCGCCGCTCGATAACGCGTGTGTTCCATCTGCCACCCAGCAATCATGATTCCTCGCTTAATTAGGCCAATTATGAACGTAATTTACTTAATTTTATGGCAGTCTCATTTGCATGTGGTCCAGAAGGTGTGTTCATAGAAATGCAGGCACTTTAGTTTTTCTTAGAAGAAAAATATTTTTGCGGCTTTTTTGCATGCATGCACATGCACACACCACTGACATATTTTATATGCTTTTCTGTATACTGTGTGAGAAATCCTGTCTCTGAATTCATGAAACCTCCCCCCACTGCTCCCTTGAATGCTGCCTTGCCAGCACTGGCGATACCAAAGCTGAAATAATGTTGGCACTTAGACCCAATCATCTTCACATCCCTACATCACAGCTAATATTTTCCTCCGTACCTGCCAAACTTATTTTTTCATGCAAGCTCATGGCTGAATGCATTCAGTGACAGGAAGTGGGCGGGGAAGGCAGGTGGGGGGCGGGGTTAAATACTGCTGAAACGCCATAGAGCCGACAGCAGTGAAAGCCACACCTGTGGGCAGAAGTGAACAAACAACGTAAATCGCAAGTGACACCGCCACCTGTGTGTCTCTGCGTGACTGCGTGTGGATTAACAAGCCGAGTGTGTGTGCCTGCGCTTCTACGTGTGTCCCAACTACTAACACTGAGCGGAGGATTACGTTACACAAAGAACAACTCTTTGTCAGTTCCACAGTAGCCAGACAACTGATCTTAAGTGATTTGAACTGACTTGGCACCTTCCCCACATACACACTTTGAGTCAAACCACCATTCCTTAATATGACACTGACATTGTTTTCATTAGTAAATTAATAATCTTGTACCTGCAATGCTATGGGGCAGAACACCTCTCCTTCTGCTCCTTGACTGGGACAAGTCATGAGTTGGAATCTGGGCTTTGCCTGATGGCTCTTTTCTGTCCCCTGTGGGAAACCTCCCTCGATTGAGAGGGGTAAGGCCTTGACAGGCTCTCCCCCTGGATGCATGGCGTACCCAGGGCAAGAGTAAAGAACCTTGGCAACTTGACCAAGATTGGCCTTAGGACTGGATGGTGAGAGCGAGAAGGAGATCAGCCAGATGTGGTCCTGTCCTTCTTCCATCAGTGACATGCGCCCAGTGACTGTTTACTTGTTGCACGTTGTATGGTCTTGGAAAAAAAAGGCTACCATTGTTGGCAGCCTTTAACTGCAATCTTTTCTGATTGCAGTTAAAGGGAAAATTTGGGGTTATAATTCTGTGCTCACTTTCAGCCTCTGCCATTTTTCTATAGAAAACTCGCTGTTCCCTCCAGGTTGTGGCACTGTCCGCTGGTTATTTGGCTTACACTTTATGGGTTGTTTGTGTTAGCTGTGTTGAGCTATGAAAGTGGTGAGCCTGGGGGGGGCCACAGTCACCGGATTATGGCATGTTCGGCTGAGCTCATGCCTGTTGGCTATTGGTTTCCTTTTGGTTAAGCAGTGACTAAGATTTCATAGTAATCCCGCCCACTGTGTCTTTCAAAGACTAGTTCTCCTGTCACCAGTCTGTCTTAATGACTGATGTCCTTTGGTATGTAGTTCAGTCTAACAACTGGCTGACACAGACTCAGTATGCATGTGAGTGTGTTTCCTGGTGGCATCTACTTTTAAATGAAACGATACTTAGTTAATGGAGTGGTGGATGTCACTGCACTACACTTTTTTTAACAGCATTAAAACAAAGTCAATAAAGCCTAAAAGTCATACTTTTGCTTATTTCATAGTCCAGCTTGAAAATAGTTTGCTGCAGTCTTGTTGTTGCTATTCTCCAAAACGCACACAGACCTGTGTGTTCCCATTCCTTATAATTCCCGTATACATCATTTCATGGGAACAATGGTTTAAACACTCATTGTTCTTCCTCAGGTGTGGTGTGCTTTTTTTAGGGGGGGGGGCACAGCCACCCGCTGAGTCTGCCATCCATCCACTTCTCCTCTGGAGACTTACTCAGTTTTCACTAGCCAAGGACAGTATTAAGTGAAAACGGCTCCCTGTGTTGCAATATGGGGCTGTACAATGCACTCCTTTTTTAAATAATGCCTATGGCAGTCCAGGGTGTGTGCCGTAATATAGAAGCGCTGAAAGCCTTGCGAGGTCCGTTGTTACAGACTGGACCAGAAGACCTGGTAATTCTGGGAAACTGTCCGCTATAAAAACAGTAAACATGGGAGAACAATGTGTTCAAGTCAAATATGTCTTTTTTTCGTTACTACAAATGATTGGAACACGGATGCTTCCACTCCCACACATGTATATATTACCTACGGCAAGATAGGACATGTATGTCACAAGCATGACCATAATCACACTTGACTAATATAAAAACAACGAAATGCAAAGAGATCAGGAGAATTTTTTTAAATGACTGAATGACATCTATTTATAGGTGTGAACAATGAACACATTGTAGGCCCATGCATTTTTTTTACAATTGAGAGAGCGAAGCCAAGGCAAGTTAAAAGCCTTTTTTCCCAAAAACTCTTAACCTGAAAATGTGTCGTATACAACCACGACTCTATACTCTGCCAAATTAAGCAGACTGTACAAAAAGCACTTTCTCTTGGATGTTGTTGCAAAATGAACTTGTGCTGTTTCTTATTGTTTTAAATTGCCACCTTCTGTCTAGCCTTGCCATTCCAGTGGCTCCCATCAGATGTCACCTTAACGGTTGCTTTCAAAGAACCTGTACTCGAGTAGAGAACTGTTATTTTTGCGCGAGCCATGCAATTTATGTAAGTAGCTGTATTGCCTCCCTGGCTCCCAGCTTCAGCTGTGGGTGTGCCAGATGCCGGATAACCTGTGGACGTGGGCTCCATTTTCCAAGCTTCTTCGTGAGTGCAAATGCTAGGCTGCTGCCGTGCATCGTGGCGTCGGGGGTTTCCAGGAGATGGGGAGGAAAGGGCACTGCATTCCTCCGTTGAGAAAAAACAGAAGACGGGAGCTCACATAGTCAAGCCAAACAGGGCCGCCAGTGACAGAGGCTTTTCACTGACTCACGGCATGATAAAAATCGCCCTCGACTGGACTGACCTGACCAATTATCACAGGTCGTGTGGAGTCATTTTTGGCTGGTGAGCTACATTTTTTGGATGCTCTTCAGGATGTTTCCGAGTACCCAGAGATTTCCAGCAAGCCTTCATTATTAACCTGGGGCCATAACTATGTCCAGATGTGAGCTACAGTAGTGGGCACTTATCGTTCCCAGTCTTTCTGCAAGGCACCGACGGCAGCATCACAGCACACGAGCGAATTCCACATGTGCGCCAGGCATACGGGCCATTTAAAGCATGAGGCAAACAGCCTGTTGAGAAAGGGAAAGATTTATTATAGTTATCGTCGTTATTATCTCATGATTATTATTATCCTAATCATTATTATCTTCTGACAGGTCTCTCTCAACGGGCAGAATGTTCATATATTCAAGGGTGGTGTAGTTAACGCGCAGTGTAGCTATCAGATAGACAGTCATAAAACAGTCCATTAAGTCACGGTGCCTTTATATGCTCCGATATCCCGCATTAAAACTCCGTGCGAGGTGCCCTGTGGATAGATGTGTCAGGCATTTTGCCGATGACATGGAGGAGTGGGAATGTTAGATCAGTGAGCTGAGTGCGCCCCGCTGCCTGTGCAGCCACAGCTGCCGACACCGCTAAGCCCACACACTGAAAAGTTCAGGCCATGGTTTATTGTTACCTCCACAAATCTGTTTTGAATATTCTTCACCCAGCATCCTTTGTAGCAGACAAGTCCTTTGCGCCTTGTGTGTGGGTTGATTTTATGTGACTGGTGATATATTAATTAGGTTTAATTTCTGCATATCTGTGCGTTGCCATAACTTGATACATTTGGACTTTTTTTAATTTGTATTTGTAAATGCTTATTTTTCTTGTTCTGTCATCGATTTCTGGTCCTTAAATTCAGCTGTATTAAATGTAACTGCAGTCAGCTATTTAGTTAATTGAAATTTGTTGTGATAGTTGGACGCAGATTTATACTGCAGCAGAATGTGCTCTCAAACCTTTTTTGCTCACCTTTAAGTCACGGCACTGTAGGCTTTTTAAAAGATTGCTATATTGTGGCATGTGGTTGCCATGGTGTTATTAGAACAAAGGCGTGAGTTACAGAGGGCTTTTTTCACCTCTCATTGTTTCTCATTAAAATGTAGAATAGAGCAGAGTTTCTGCAGCTCAGTAAGCCTTTGAAGGGTTCTTTATTTGTGGTTACGTTGAACTGGGCTTGGGATTAGCACTAACAGTAGATAACGGCGGATGACGAGGTACGTCATGACTCTGTGACTCCCCATCTCTTCCCAGCAGTGTTCTTGGGCGGCCACAAGCTCTGGGGGGACAAAAGGTGGATGCAGATGAGCAGTCTGTTGTCTGACATGGGAGTCTGCTAATGGTAAAGCCAAAGGGATGGGCCTGGAAACCTGTGGGGGGATAATGAAGTAAATGTGGGAGGATGGCGATGGCTTTTCGTCTGTGTATTATGCGTTTGACTCACTGCTTTGTGTCGCCTTTTCAAATGCATATGTTTCCCGTTCACGAATAACAGGTCACATGATTTACTCCTATTTGCGGCTCAGAGAGCTGGGGAGAAACATGACATCATTATTAATGACAAAGCTGGCCACCAACCAAAAAACAGTTCTCCCTGTTTAACTCAGTTTTAAAATGGCTTAAGCCTCTCTTCCTCCCAGTGCACAAATGTCAACTTCGGGGGGGTGGGAGTTAAAATCCAGAACATTTCTGACATGAATCACTAGCTTCCTTTAATCTGATGGGCTGCAGGCTTCACTAAGGAATGTAACGTACCCAGAGGAAGGTGCTATTCCATTTGCAGTCCTGGAGGAGTCGCTATATAGCAGTGACAGGGACCCAGCTGTCTTACCCACCTGATTGCATGCAAGCAAATTTCATAATTTTGTATAACAAAACATCCCATTCACAGCAGACATTTCTACTACAGTATGAATATACTTGTAATAAATGTTCTTCATGCAGGATGGCAAATGGAAATGTTCAGTACAGAATATTTAGGAGTTTATATCACTCATTTTAATAAACTAATAACAAGGTTACATTATGCTAAATTGCCAGTTGTCATTGGCTAATGAGTGAGCCAGTATGGTAATTAGACATTGGCAGGGACAGATAACTGGCAAACCGTTGGGTGGGTGCCGAGACTTTGTTCTGGAAAAGTGGACCAAGCCTACCCACCCCACCCCCACCCTCTGTATGCAAACAGTTTGGATCAGAGGCTTGGGAGGGACTGGTGAAGAAGCCAAGCTGTCCGGTCACGTTAGACGCCTCATGGAAGCCGCGGCCAAATCGACGAGATCAAAGGCTAACCTGAAAGGATGTGCTCTACATGTTCAGGAAATTCAAGGGGATTTAGGAGCCGCAAAACGCACCGGCTCTGTGCCACGGGAGGCTGGGGAGGAGAGGCTGAGTACAAAGGGAGAGAAGAATAGGAAAGGCACTTTTTTCAGTTCAGGCCATAAGCAATTGTCTGTGTAGTCGAGGCTGGTGGCCGAGCCTTTGTGCTGGACGCGTCGCATACCATTTACAGGTAGCTGGGCAAGTTAGCCTGTGCATTGTGGGCAGACACCTCACCGGCAGCCTGCTAAACAGCCAAATTCAGTCTCATGGAAATTGCTATTGTTTCTCTCTGAATTATTACTCGTTGTATAATATTCAGGCAAATTAGCGATACTGCAAATACAGTTCAAACAGTCACGGGGTACAATAAAAAACGGACCACTTTGTCACATAACAAAATCGATAAAAGGGGTTTTTATCTTTCATTTCGGATGATTTATTATACTGTCGTACTGTATTACTTATTACTGGCGTAAGAAAAAATACAGTCAAGAGGCAATACTGCAGATGTTGGGTGGTCGGGGACACAATGTCAGAAAGTTCAGAGCGCGGTGCTTCCTTGTAATTTAAATGACGAGTTAATCACCTCCTTTTATGGCAGACTCACAGGGCGAGCTGGCTACTTCCATAATTACCACCAGGCACGATGCATTTGAGGGACACTAATGGTGGAAGCGCGTCTCTTCCGTGGGTGATCGCTGGCATGGTGCTTGCCGAACGCTGCTATTTGTTGAGGAAATCAACTCCCGCTACAGGTAATGGGGCTTAATAGGCGAAAGCAGAGGGAAAAGCTCTAATTAAGCTAAACTGTTTTTGTACGAGGAAGTTTATTCAGAAGCTGATGTCTGCCATTAGACCAACAGTGACAATGGTTGGGGTGTTGGAGTGGAAGGGGGGGGGCGTGAGTGATTGGAGTGGCACTCCATAAGAAAAGACTACATTCCTCAACCCCCCCCCACCGAGGTACCTGATTTGACTCAGCTGTTTTGTGTTTGTCCCTAGTTCATGACTGCCCAGTTCAGTGGTAGAGTCTCCAATCTACTTGCCCATTAGTGGGATCGAAGGCTTGAGCTCACTGGGCAGGAATGTGGAGGGGGCCTGACGGGGCCGGCTTCACAGTGCCCTCCTTGTGCTTGGGGTAGCAGGAATGGGCAGGAATGCGTGACTTATCGGGGGAGACAAAGGCCAGAGGCTCTCAGCTAATCGCTCATACACCAGTGCTGCGTGGCTGGATAGCTTCACACCAGCAGCTCTGTGTGGTTGTTGCTCATTTAGCGCCCTCTTACATAACGAGCACTTCGATTTGTATCACAACCAGGTGTAAAATTATATTACCGTTAGATAATATTAATTTCATTACTATATTTGCATGCATGACATGCCCATTGTCTGGAAATTGAGATTAAGTCAAAAAAGGTAGGCTTTTCTGTACCTGTCCATGTTACCATATGTATTGTTTGGGACAACAAGTAAAATGCAGCACGTTTGAGTGCTCTATTTGGTTTAATTGCAGAATTTTGAACTTAATGACAAACTCTAAGATAAATTAAAGACATCCAACAAAACTTTCCTTGTACTTTTGCATGAGTATGGCTATCGGTCTCTGACATACTGATCTATCCATGTTTTATTTGGCCTTGTCATTAGGGAAGCAGACAGAATAGCATTTAAGGATCTAGACGTTGATTGAAGACTGCCAGTTTAGGTCCCAGGATGTGTCCTGCTTGAGTAACCTTATTAACCCTAAACTACTCCAGAAAATAAGCAGCCACATGAATGAGGTTAATAGTAGGTCTCATTGGATAAACATCTAGGTATAACATAAATACTGTACAGGCTTCTTTATAAACCACCGTTTTATTTTAAGTCTTTGATGCAAACCCTCTCCCAGATCAAAAAGCAAAATGGCAGATAGCTGTGCTGCTCGTTTGTGTAGTTAACACTAAACCAAATGAAAATCAATTATGGGCAACTGGAGGAGGGCAAGTCGGGCCCTGGTCACGCTGAGAGGTGATGCATTACCGGTCAGAGGACAGCTGGGAGTCGAAGATCATCGCTTGCTTCTCCGCAGCAGGACGCACCCTGTCTCATTAAGCCTGATAGCAGAAAAAAAATCACTAACATTTACAGGTTACATGCTTACCGACTAAATATATGCTGTGTAGACTAAAAGAAATTCTGATTCATACATGTGAGCAATCCCACCACTGTAGCCTATACTTCTGGCAGAGGTCAGGTTTAGTTTGGAGCCTGTTCTTTTCCAACCCATAAGCATCCCTTTGGTTGTTGTTTATACCTCTCTTACTCTTGCCCTCTCCACCATAATGTACGAACAGCAAAGGTGCCACTGGCCAAATCTTTTCACTGAGAATCACTCTCCTGCCAGGTGGGGAGATCGTGAGAAAGCTCACTGTCCATGTACTGCTGACGTCAGTGTCCCCTCCCATCCCACTGTCTCATTCCACCCTCCCCCCACTAAAAAAACACCTCTCCCCGGAGCTACAGAAACAAATACAGATGGTGCGGTCACCATCCAAATCTATAAGCAAATCGCACAAGGTGCTTTGGATGGCTGCAGAGGGCTTTAAGAACATGGAACATTTAGAGGGGATTAAAGTCAATCGAGCCAAAAATAAATAAATGAATTATATATTTAAAAGGCCCTCATGGAATTGATTGCTAGGCCTCTGGGACCTCTATAGGTTGAGGGTGACTTTTCAGTGCTATCAAAACACCCTGGCTGACCAAACACTGGTTTAGATGGAAGTATTCATTACCACATGGCACTGTAATTATTTTAAATGTTGCTACAAAGCTCTTATATAATTGCAGTGTCAAATAGTTCCTAACAAATAACAAATTGTTTTTTTTTCTTAATTTTTAACCATTGTACCTTAGCACACAGGCTGTAGACCAGAAATATTCTAATGAAGCCCTGATGCTTTGTTCTGGGAATTATAAGAAATAGATTAAAAAATGTAATGCTAGAGGGGAGAAAAGGGAGAAATGCCAAGCATTGCAGCCCTCCTTCACCTGGATGGGTCAGGGTGCTTAGTGATCCACTTCAGAATTTCACTCAT
Organism: Petrocephalus zakoni; assembly: GCA_026774425.1. Lineage (NCBI taxonomy): Eukaryota > Metazoa > Chordata > Actinopteri > Osteoglossiformes > Mormyridae > Petrocephalus > Petrocephalus zakoni. Next base: position 17,474,075 of record JAODKN010000001.1, on the reverse strand, counting down.
GGGCTAATGTTCCTTACAGATGCCAGCCCTGAGTGAGGGAGCGCACAGAGGTTTCCTTGGAGTTAGAAGTTAACCTTTATAACCCTGTTCATTTCTGAGCATTTTCAAATCCCTTTGATATTTGGCTTGTTACGTTGTATGTAAAATGAGTTAGTCATACATTCTGTCATGATTCCTCCCGTCCGCTCCACCTGTGTGCCACGCCCCCTCGTTACCCTCGTGTGGAATCCAGATGTTTCCCAGCTGTTTCCAGTCTACGTCCCGCTAGTGGTGTTTCCGAAGGGAAGTGACGTTTTCGTGACGTTTTTGTGCTAGTTGCGACTTGGAAAGCAATGAACGCAAGATCTGTGCCCTGTTCTTTCTGTCCCGTTAGTCTTGTCATTAATGTCTCGTGTGGAAGTTGTGTGTTGCCCTGCACTGTTGTCCACAACAAAGCCCCCGAAGGGGATTGTACAGCAGTTCTGCTCCCGCCTCTTCCCTCGCCCGTATTGTACCATGACACATTCAAGACATTCTGGTCAGGTCTGGTCTACTCAGATATATCATAAATTTGATACGGAAATGCTGACACAGTCTTGATATCCTTTTTATGAGTAAAAAGTACTTGCGCCTATTGAAATTTCTCAATTTTTAGTCTCAGCTAATATAAAAATTTGCAGACACTACAAGTATAATCTAATAAATGTTGAGATTTAGAGTCTCTATGATGTTGGACTGCAGGGTTTTCATTGGGGACCTTTCTATGGCTTAATATTGTGGATGAATACATGGTTAGTGCCAGGCAGATGTGAATATCTTTGATTTTGTATCCATTTGGGAACTTGAAGATATCTGATAGACAGCAATGCATGCTTTTATATATATTTTTTTTTATTATTTCATAACATCTGAAACAAATTGAAATAGAAAAGCAAGTTTAAGTGAAAAGTTTAGTTTAAGAGAAGAAATATTGAAATTATGGCCTTTAGATTGATATATAAAATAAGCTCAAAACAAATACTTTTAGGAGTAACATACATTCCTGTTGTTTATATTTACTGTTCTGGTGGTAGTTGGTAAAGCATAGATCATTGTGGAAACGAATCTGCGCTTTATTTTCTAGGATGTGTTTTGGTGAAAAATGCCTGAAATATGTGCCTCATTATGCACAGGATTACTCTGGAATACTTTAGTGCACAACATTGTGTCTTGGATGAGCAGATCGGGTGAGTTCCCTCAATTCCAAAGATATGTGATTCTTGCCTGTGTGTTATACCTATCCAGCGTAACAAGCCTAAGATTAATGGGTGCGAAAATCAACGCATTCTGCGTTTGTTGGGTTCTAAGGGTTAATAAGGCTCTGGGAAGCATCTGTCCAGTCGGCCTTTTCATCCACATTGCCCGGAGAACAGCTGCGGATTGTAAATCATCAGTAAAAAATGGGAATGTTGAGGAAAAACAGGGGCAGGGAGGAAATGTGTTTTCTTTAAATAGCCCATCGGAAACAGTAACAGCTATTATTAAGCATTAAGGCCATCATGCATTCCTACTAAACTGATTGTGGTAAAAATCTGGGATCAACCGGGATTACTGCCACTGATGCTGGAAGTGAGATTGCAACGCCCAGCTCCATGTTCATATGCCACGCACAGCGGGTTTTTATGGTTATCGTAAGGTTGCTTATGGTGACCTATTTCCTTAACTCAGAACCCAATTAAAATACAGAACATACATATAAAACCGGTTATTACATGATAACGATCACTGTGACCACATGCATGAGGGATGCCATGATATTCCCTCTGTGAAATCATTTGACTTTGGCAGAGAGTCTTCTTGAAGAGGTCAGAGGTATTATTTAGTTCTGGGTGACTGCAACCACTGCAGACATTCCTGCACAGTAAAGGAAATGCAAATTACATTCCCAGGACCTTGAGATGCATGCAGCACACACCTCATCAGAGGAGTCCCAGGGTAAGTGATAAATTATTCACCTGATACCCCTGACTGGGCTCGTCTCAGTTCTGGCTGCTGCCCAATCAACCGGCCAGTTTCAAAATGTATTTATTTTCTGCCCTAATCTGAAGGAGTGGAGTCATGAAAAGCAAGTATGGCGTCTTTATTCCTCCAGTCTTAATCTGGGCAGGAAGACGTGGATTTAAGCGAATATGGTGGAGATCAAGGTAACAGTTTGCTCCAGGAGCGGTGGAGAATGTCAGGGGCTACTGACCCATCCACGTCGCGGAGGAATTCAGATTGCAAAACTCATTGCCTCTGGTGTGCCGGCGAGGTCCGGAAAGAGCCATCAGTATGGAGCCCTTAATAAATCAAGTCAAGCTGAAAAATACACCCCAGTACATTCAGTAATGCACTAGAATCATGTCCAGTGTATTGTAAAATGCATTCGAAAACAGTGTTCAGTATAATCATTTGCATATTTTTATAGCACCACAAGAATAATGGCAATAACTTAGGAGTTAATTATCCAAAATGTCTTATCGACATTGAGCAACACAGTAATACTCTTTGCAATACAATTTTATGGTGAGCGTAAGCCATTATATTTTTATGTTACAACACCAATAGATGCCATTTGTGCATTGATTGGTAAAATATTCAAAGAATATTGTTTAGGGTCACATAAAATCAGCATTTGTGGAGGATACAGATGTTCCAGAATACATTTTTGCGCTACGGTGTGTGTTATCTGGCCCAGTTTTCATGATTGCTGTGCCAGTTGGATCCCTATAGATAGTTCTGGTAGGACATAGCCTGCATACACTGTGGTTTGACCAGGGATGGTGATTTAGAGTCCAAATCCACAGCCTTATGTTGTCCAGGAGCTCATTGTGAGGAGTGATTTGTCCCAGTACTGAAAGATCTTTTTGTTAGACATGCCATAGAAGGTGGCTGGAGCAAATCATCATTCATCTTTTAAAGATGCTATTTGTAGTATTTCCTTATTGACCTCATCCTCCCCAGTTAACTGTTTCTGTTCTGAAGAACACTGAACATTGATTTTTCTATAGTAAATATATATACCATATATATAAATATATAAGTAATTTGCTGGGATTAGACCTGCCTGGGCATCAATCATAGAGCATGTCATGGACCTGTTTGGTCTTGGATCAGTCCCAAGCTGGCCTCGATTAACCATAAGGTCGTTTGGGCTCCTGTCCAGTGGCACCACATCCTTGGGGGGCACCAAGCAGAATGACTCCCCCCATGAGCCTGCCTCCCCCAGTTCCGTTCACAGATGTCTTTTAACATGTTAATATTCTTTAATATCTAATATTTAATATGAATGTATAATTTTTTAATATGGCACTAACTAAAAAGCCTATGTAACATTTTCCCTATTTTAGATGCATCTCTGAATTTCGTGGGTCACCAATCATCTCCATTTCTTTCTTGTGGAATGTTGTGTGCACTATTGCCCAGGGGCATTTTATACTCTTAATGGTCCCAAGGTCCTCCGTAGCCTTGGAGGTAATGCGCAGCCATGTCGCTGTCTCAGTTGAGCTGTCTTGTCGACATCTATGCCGTTTTGTTTGTTTATATTGGTCAGCGGGATACTGTCTGGTTTGATCTCACACACACTTCGTTTGAAACGCATGACTAGCTTTGGAAGAACGTGCAAGAAAATCTCCCAGCAGGGCCGCCATCATTCACAATTTGTTTAAAAACATTCGCCTATATATCACGCATAACATATCCAGTAGGGCTGAAAAGTCCTACATTGTGCTTCTGCAGGTATTACATCACCCAAGGTCAATAAGAAAGTAAGCAATTGTAGCAACATAAAGACTTTAGAGATGATGTGTGTGTGTGCGTCAAGGGATATGTTGAGCAATTTTGAGCAATCGTTTTTTGAAAAGATGTTTGTTTTCCCATTTGACTCTTACTGATTTTCCTGAATGGAAGTCATTGGCTTAATCTGTAGCAGGCGGTGAGCTTGCCCAGAACCATTCAGAGCAGACTTGCTGCAGGGAAAGTAGAATTAACTGAAAAGTAGGCTTTCCCCTGTTAGTACAGTGATCTGTTAGAGAGCTGGAGATGAAACTATGTGAAGTCAAATCTGCAAAACCATAAAACCATTACAGACTATTTTTTGCATTTGAGAGGCCTGTATGATATCTTGTAGGGCTTCTGTGACTATGTCCTCTTCTTTGGAGTGCAGTCGTCTTCTGAAAGTAAAATTGGGGTGGGGGGTGTGCTCCTTCTCCAACAATGTGTGTTAAAGCCATTGAGGGCATTTGAGAGGAGAAGAAATGAATGAGACATTAAATATTGCACCCTTTATAAGAAAATGGAAAAAGAAAATGGTCATCCAACAGAGAAAAATATGTTCAAAGGTATTGGAAAAGTGACCCTGCGTACTCCCTTCAGGCAGCCCATGAGGTGCACAAAGTCAAAAATAGGTGCACTTAATATTGTTTGAATGGACAGAAGTGCTTGTCCTTGTCAGAGCATTCTCAAAGAATGAGGCCTCAAGCACCCAACAGCAGGTTTTCAAAGGAATCATCCATAAATGCATTTATCACATTTTAATGGAAAACATTCTAAGAAGAGTACTGTGAATCATTAATGGAAGTCTTGTGTGCACACGCTTTCGTTTTTATTTTTGTGTTAAGACTAATGAACTATGAATTTCTTCAAGAGCTTCATCATTATTGCAAAAGGTACCAGTCCTTACTCATGCCTAATTTCACATTGCAAGGCACCCGCATTAAATCCTTGTGATGTTTTCCTGTGGAGAGTAGAAGGTAGACCAGCAGATCTTGTTTTGTACTGCATTGTTAACATAAAGGGCTGCAAGGTGGGAAATGCAATGCTGGCATAGTACCTCATCTTTAGGCACTATGAATGAATCATCTTTGGACTGTGACATGGACCATGACATGTTGCCTACTAACCTTGTTGTTGCATTCCATTTTCCCACAGAAGTCTGGTTAAAATCTGACTCAGGAAGCTTATAGAAGGTAGGTGATGCAAGAGACCTTCATGTGCCGTTTTTTATATCAGCCCTTTAGCAGGGTCCCTTAGTGAAGTGTTTAAAGCACCCAATGCAGTAAAGTCCTCCAGAGATGGCTTCCAGAGACATGCTTTCCAAGAGCACATGTGACTTATGTATGACCATGGTCTGCCAGGAAATTTAGGACCACATCTTACATCTCAAGTGCTTGCTTCCATTCTCAGTGTTTGAAACAAGAAGTATAAAGGTATCCATAATAGATGATGAGAAGGTGGACAAGTTAAAGCAATTTGGGTTTTTACAGACAGTGGTGAGCAATAAACCCTATGTTGCATTCAAAGTATAGTCTCATTTCAGTAAGCATTGGTATAGCCCTAGCATCAAATGCATTTCATGACACTGAATGCACATTATCCACCCCCGCTGTCCTTCTGTAGTAGTGAGTCAAATTGTCCCTTCCATTTTCCCTGGTGCCCCAGGCATTTTTGTTTCTGGCGACTTCAGGCATATGGGGAGTGTACCAATCGCTCCTGCTTTGTTTCAAATGGCACGCTTCCCCAAACAGCTGCATTTAAATGAACGTCACAAATCCCAAGCGGACACTATTGGTGTTTTTCCACCGTATTATCAACAAGTGATAGCATAATCATATGAAAGACATGCAGTTGAAATTGTGATGCCCACATTCCACTAGAGAATTTGAGATTATGTAAAATATAGAGCCGTTTTTCAGTTTGTGCTGCTTATATTGTCACTTCATAAGATCTGTAACCCAGCTTCTAAGTTTGATTGACAGAAAACTTGTATGGGCCGGACCTCCCGGTCCCCTCGTTGAATAGGTAGACAGACTGTCGCATTCACGACTGAAGACATCCTTTTATCTTCTAACAGTAAAGTCTGACCTCCTTCCCCTCATAAAAGATGTGACAGAAGACGTGGAGATGTGCTGACCTCCGGGCCGAAGTGCTCTCACGTTAGAGGGTCTGGGCTAACGGCCCAAGGTGAGCAGAGCATGCGGTCCTGCCCCAGAACAAATAGTGTTTATGCCACCGGCTTCACACCATTCAGCACTGCATCCCCAGGGATCCCAGACAACTTTGGAAGACTGTCACACAGTGGAGTGGGCGTTCTCAGGGAAAAGTACAAATAAATAAAATAATAAAATGGTTCTGTTAACAGCCTTACAGGTGAAGGCAGAGCCTCTTCCATGATGACTGCCAGTTACTAGCATTCCATTTCACGCCATTCACTCGCATTAATACCGCCACAGTAATACAAGGAGCTTAAAAGCAGTCACTTGTGCTAATTAAGGCAACAAATTATTCTGATTCTCTGCTGAAGCTTTAGCCAAAATCACAGCACTAATTGTTAAGGCAGTATGATAAGACACAGGAAGACAAAAATGAAGTTATTTCAGATACCTCTGCAGCCCTAACCCATCTCAAAACTACCCTGCTGCTGAGCCTAAGAGCTACACAAATAGCCTGTTAACTAGCCACAGCTGAGCACATTTGACTAACGAGCTCCTTCTCTGGTTGTCTGCGTGTTACAGATGGGTCGGGGGGATGGTGGTTGGCCCATTATTGCATTATGTGAGATTTAAAGTGACTTGCTGTTACTGTTCATGAATTTCCTTCTGCAAACATAGAGTCAAATCCAAGAAGCCCTTAAGCTGCACAATTATACAGTGTCAACACTGTTTCCTTGATAAAATATTAACAGATAATTAAGTGCTGCGCGGGAAAGGTAATATATTTAAATTTAGCAGATCTTACTTTTGTCATTACAACACAGTGCCATTTTGCTTATGTGAAACTGAAGGGTGGACAGAGACACGCTTTTGGTAAGCCTACCTTAAATATAGCTTGCTTCATATTCGTTTGGCAAGGGTGGTTTGATGAAATTGGAGATGATAAATACTTTACTCACACTATCCGGTGCTTCCCCGTGCTGCCGTGCATGATTTAAACTTTGAAGAGGAGTTTTGTCTAATCTGAATTTGGGCTTAATCAATCCCCATTGATCGCGGCAGGGGATGTTTTGGGCATTCTCTGTAGAATAACAATGTATTTAACGGTCTGCATAACTAATTATCCACAATTCCATTTTGTATTGCTGTATACTGACAGTTATTAAGTATTATGGTAGGTTTTTAGATTTTAATTGTCATCCTGTTAGTTGAAAGGATGTAATAGCGTTATGAATAAAATATTTGTTCACCATGGCCCTGAAGTTTGCCCTCATTAGTTAGTGAAGGTGCAGTGTTGTGCTCTTCATGCATGAGTGCACGTGCGAGCTGCACACGCCACTCGGCACACATGGGCTGGGTATATGTTCCGTTGTATATTTCCTCCACCAGCCTTATGTGAAGGCAGAGGCTTCGACAAAAGACAGTGTCAGATGGGGGAGGCGGCATAGTGGGAGGGGGGCTCTTTCGTTGGTGACGCTCAACCCAGATGGTCAGGCATGTCTTACTGGGGTTCTGAGATTTTCCTGCCAGTGTACAATGGACTAGGCCAAAGTGAGGAAGGGGGGATGCTGCTTGTAGCCTGTAAAAGTTAAATGTTAAACATTTTCAGCATAGGATCCGGAATGAGAGAGTTTAACTGACTTAATCGTATTGTTTGTTTAAAATTATATGTCTGAAAAGGGCCCCATTATGCTTTTCCAGTTTTTCCCTTTACTTTAGTATATTATAACTTTGTGTGCATGTAAATGGTCTGCAAAGGGCTAAAGTACTTGCCACCACAGAAACCTTCTCTAATCTGGCTGAAATGCATCATTGGAACTAACCCTTACTTCCATGACATGGTGAGGTCATCTTGTAACACAATCCTTATTGGCTGCCTACCTGCAAGGATCTGCCTACAGACTGCAAGACAGGGACAGGACGTGTAGGGCAAGCTGACCAATCTGAACACACAGGGCTCATCAGAGCTATAGACAGAGTGAATAGATGTGTACAGTTTGAGAAAAATAAGGTGTTTTTGGAACATTTAAGCATGTGAATCTATTCTAGTAAACGCCAAAAAAAAATTATGAACAATGAAAACGAGCGTAATGAGGCCCATTTAAATTAGCAGTTGCTGAAATTGTGTTCATGCCAGAAAGGTACCTTTGAATTCAGCTGAGCTGAGAATGAGACAGAATCCCAGGGATTAGGATTGGTGTGAATAACGGCGCTGTAGTTTTGTCACAGATTAACACATTGAGTAGGATTTGCGGCAGACTGAAGATGTCGGCTGGATGTTGTGGCCACAGAGGACCAGCCTGTCACTCAGTTTCAATATCTTGGGCTGCTATTGTTAAAGCAATCCCACTACATTGCAATTACTTTTGACACCTTCAAACCTAATCTAATGAATCTAAATAAAGTCAAAACTGAAATAACTACCTTTTAAAATACTTTTTGTATGATAACTATTTTAAAGGTTCGTTTCAGAAGCTTTGAAAAAGGATTAGGCTGAGTAATACACCTCTGTTGTTATGAACAGGCCCTTTTTGGAACAGCTACCCAATACTACACAATACTGAGTATTGAGGTCTGGCACTGTAAGCAAGACTGTGATGCAGAGACCTACTCATATGGCTGCTAAACGGGCACCCCATTAGACCGCCCTAAGCACACTGTCTTTTTTGAAGCACAAAGTGACTTGTTAAAAAAAGTCACTTTCTTCTTGCTTACACTCATCCTCTGTGCTTCATGGCCTTGTTATTTATTGCAGTCAAACAATCGGCATATCTCACAGTGATCAAACAAACGAATGATTTCAAAACTGGAAGCCAGCAGAGAGAGAAGCTGACCCAGTTAATGTTTATTTTATTTTGTTTTTGTTTTTAATGACAGTTCAATAACCATGTTATTGTATAATTATCTTCACAGTGATTTAGTGTGGGGTTACTTCCATCTATGGCCTAGACTTTTCTTGCCCTACAGGCTCTGAGTCTGATGCTTGACAAAACAATCGGGAGCTTGTGAAATATACAGAATGAAAAATTCCGTCAGGCCTGGGATTAAGCACCCTTCAGCAGAGCTCAAAGAGAGATTTTTCACTGATTCCTTCATGTTGTAATGTAGTGGAACAAGTCAGTTGGAATGAACTATGTGTAATGCTACATCTCTTTTAATATTTATTGTACTTATGATTCAGTAACCCTTTTCTTGAGGGGACACAAATACTTATTAGTAGCTCAGTTACTACTGAAATACAAATCATGAACAAATATACGTAGTTGCTATGTAAGATGAAAGATGTCATAATTCATTAATGATGAATAAACATGACATCAGTATTCCACTTGTTATCCATTGCTCGTTCCTTCAATAGTTCTGTAGTAGTTCCTTCAGTAGTTCACTAAGATTTACAGAATTAACAGATATAGTAATAAATATAGTAACTGCTTTGGATAAATGATGCGTCACAATTCATTAACCAGGAACATAAGTAATGGCACAATACTACATTATTTGTGTCCCCTCAAGTAAAGTGTTGCCTATGATTCCAATTCAGTCATATTTACTCCATTATGCTTACTGGGTGATGTGCTGAGATAAAGGGTGTAATTGATACCTGCACAACTGATGTGCTGGGAAGGAGCAGTTGAGTAATAATTACTGTCTTTATAAAAAGAATTGCATCAAAATTCTCTGGCTTCCTCGAGTTCATGGTCAAAACGAAACAGTGCTCAGCTGTATCGTCATTGAATATTCTGCTCCTGTCCAGTGTAGTTATCCTTCCTGGATCAATGTTATTCAGCATTGACATTGGAAGGGGTGGATTACATTTTCATTAAAACCTGGGCACTGTCTGACAAATCTCTGAATTACCATCTAAGTGGATCTATATCTGATCAAGGCATCTGTCTCATTCCGGTGTAGCCATCATGGCACCATGGAGATGGACAAGGAGATATGACTGCGGAATGATTAAAGCTCTCATAAGAGTTGCAGTAAAAAGCACGGGATTTATGAGGAGAGACAAGGGAAGAGGGGTGGGGGTGAATATCACTCTGCACGGCGGTTAAATGGACTGTTGATCAATGTCGTGCACCTAGGTTCTTGATTCTAACTGATGGTCCACTCCTCCCTGCTCAATGGATCAGTTTGCCTCTTTCCTGCTCTTTGATTTCCTTCTTAATTAGCTAAAAATGAGCTCCTTGTCCCATCAGTAGCTCTCTGTAGCTCTTGTTTGGTTGACTTATTTGGACTCCATACTCAGGAGCTTCCAGGGTTGGCTTTGGGTGTTTAGCTTTTACAAGGACATGTAGAGTTTTGCATATAAATAATTTATAGTATGTTTAGGAATCAGTGCTATTCAGTGTTCCAGAATCTTCTAATAACTTCAATCTTTCTTACACTCACCTCAGTGTGAAACTTTCTGTAAATGTTTTTTTCCCAGGTCAGCTAAAGTACAATCCTAAAAATAGTAGCTTACCAGATAAACTGGGAGCACATACTCCTACCTTTGAAAATATTCCCTATTCAAAATGTTACATGAGCTCAAAAACAGGCATTTTGTGCAAAGTACCCATTTCCCCCATAATAATTGCTAGTCAGATGTTTTACATGTAACTGCCTGCATTTAACATGACTTGGGGAGAAAGAACATGCTATTGTTTAATGCATTCTCGTGAATGCTAGTACTGAAGATTATATTAGTCACTTCAGCTGTACGTGTCTAGACCAAAGAAGGAGGCTGAATACAGTGTTGCCTGTCCTTAGATTATGCTTGTGCATTTTTTTTTTCTTGGTAGAGGGGTGCTTGGGACTGGTCTGTGGAATTAAGATATAGATGACATCCCTTGGGGGATAATCCATGCTTGCAAAATAGAAGTGCAAAGAAGGAATATGAATTCTTAGTTTTTTGCCAGATTTCAAGCCGGAATAAAAAGGCACTCTAAGTGTTTCTCAGCTCGCCCGGGAAGTCGCCTGAGGATCTGGATGCGATGGTCCGCTCAAGGAGAAAAATGAGAGGCTCTTCCCACCAAGCTTGTAGAAAGTCATACATAATCCCACAATCTCTTTCTATTACATGATGCGTGGGCCGAGTGCGGCTGAATAAGGTGGAGATGATAAATAGATTATATCCATACATTCAAAGGTAGCCTGGTTCCTGGGGAGAGAAAATAGGTGGTCCACCATAAACGGGGGAGGGGGGGATTTCTCTGAAGTATTTTCCAATTATAAAGTAATATAAGGGGCTTCTGGGAAAGCCTGAATGTTCAGTATCTGCGAGAGAAAATGATTGCCTCAGGAGTTGGGGTTTGTACCGCAGTGCTGTTATTGCGTGGATAGGCAAGGTGTGTTGCCGAGGGCGATGCAGGATGGCGCGGGGAAAACGACCTGCCTGTGGCCCTTTGCCGGCATGCGATTGTTGCTGGGAATCAGAGTTGCTCCCCCGGCTCAGAATGTGGTGTTTCATCTCAATCATCAAAACAAAAGTTGGCAGACCGTCATTTTCTGTTTGGAAGCATCCCAATAATTAGCAAGCTGTATTTGGGTCTGCTAATCCAGTTCGATATTCCAAAAACAGTGTTCTTTTCTTTTTTATGACAAACTAGCAGCTGCTAATTGTGTTTAGTAGAACATTATTTATTTTCCAAATAAAAGTATTACCTTGTCACCCTCTCCACTTTACTGACATATTTCCAGACAAATTGTTCTGTGAACTGGCAGAATTGGGAGTTCCCAAAAAAAAAAATCTGACTATGAATATTTTTCAAAGCAAATTGAGAGTTAGCCAAATTCAGTCAGTCAGAGAGGTAATCCAATTTATCCACCTTATCCATATTTGGAGACTTATAGCCCAAGAGTTTAATATAGGGTGTGCATCATTTCTTAAAGTCAGAATATCAAAAAGCCAAGATGAATAGTGCAGGAGCCAGGAGCGCTGAAGATTTATGGGTCATAGGTTCATACCCTCAGTGTGACAAGACTCCCAGGCAAAGGTCTGAACCTGAGCAGTGTGACTAAATATCCATCTGTTCATATGCATAATGTAAGCTCTGTGCACAACACTGAACCACATCTGTGCCTATAAAGCAAATAAATATATCAAATATTCATACGCATATGTCTGGAGGTTTGACTCGGAATGAGGTAAGATGGAAGGATTGAGTTTGAGCATTGTGGACAAGAACTACCTGTCCTGATCTCACAGATTGTGCATCTGGAAGGTAATACTGCATCGTGACTTCCCACAAAAAGATCACCTGGGAATCCTCAGTGGAACTGCTGGCTGAAGAGTTATGTCCAGTTTAATATTCTGCTGATGACTCATAATTCATTGGTATTGATAAGTAGTATGAATGTCTTCATTTAAACAGCTTAGTTCATTGGTATAGTCAATGAACTATCGATGAATAAATTCTGAAAAGCTATTAACCTGGCCTCGATTCCTCAGTAGGGTATTGAGATTATGAAATTGGGGGGAAAAAAAACACTATAGCAATGACTCAGAAACCCCTAATGACTCAGCTGTGGTCTGTGAGTTAATAGCCTGCCCTGGGAAAGATTCAGCAGAAGGACTCTCTACTGAAATTAAACTTGCTTGTGACCAGCCTCTTAGCTCATCCTTTTCCCCCGAAGTAAGAAAAGGCAGGCACTCATTCAGTGAGACCAGTGATGTAAACAGGTCAGGAGAAGGCCCAATGCTTCACCGGTCCCTGGATGCGGATTAGTCTGATTGGCCCAGCACTTGTCATTGCCACGAGGTGAGCATGTGGATTTTATTCCTATGGTCTGAAGGGTTCTGGATAGTGTTTATCGCTGAAGCCCAGCACATCCAGAATTGAATAGAAGTGATTTTTCAGAAGTCGCTAAACATTCCTCAGTTGAGTGTTCACTCAGTATAAACTGTTTAAAGATAATAAACTGTATCTGAGATTTGAAACATCTTTTTGGGTCCCCTGTCAATGGCACAATAGCAACAACTCTAACTGGTCTAGAACTGGGGCACATGAAAGCAATCAGAACAGCAGGCCTAGTGGAGAGTGTTCATCTAAAAGCTTGGGCATGCTAGTTAAACATTGATGTCCCCTTACTCAGGAGCTTAGGGATGATAAGGGAACCACCCCTCTAATAACAATCAATCAAGCCCTATAGACAGCAGTATCCTCACATCTAGGTATCTCTCTCTGGGAGTTGTCTTTGTATAGTGCTAATTAGCTAGCAAGGCAAATATTGTCAAGTGTATAAACTGTCTTTGTTGGGATATTCAGAATGTTAGTGCCATCTTGTTTTTATAGACTCACTGGAGGTTAATATATTAAGTTAAATCAGTTCACTCGTAAAATCATATTGGAAGCCAAAATATCATACATTAATGTTCTATTGCAACTGTTCCCAGCTGGTCCTGGTAAAGCTTAATTTCTTGAAATCTTTCAGCAATGTAAAGTGTGTCAACAGACTTCTGAAAATAGTGCAAAATGGTGTTTTCACCACTTTTCCCACCGTGACACAAAACACACTGACTACAAGCTGCCACTTATTTATTCTAATTACCACGATGCCAAGTGTCTTAATCGCTTCTACCAGGCATATCTTGTCACGTACTAAAAACAGCCCAGGGACTGGAGACTCTTTCAGGCACTGCAATGTCCAGGGTGCCTTGATTTGGATATAATTATATTATTCATCTGCTTGGCTTTGGGGTGATCTAATAATTACTTTGGTGCTTTTTTCCACTCATGGTACAATCTTCTTTGATGAGACCAGGCGATAAGCAGTTTGGCATCTGGAGTGTAATCGGCTCCGAGCGGGAACGGGAAGGCGGGGGGGGGGGGTATAAGCTGATAACGCCGGACAGTTGAAGAAGGACTGTAATTGTCTTCTTGGTTTCAGCACAGAGGCAAGATGAATCATTAGTGGGAAAAGCCCCCAAAGAGAAGATCACTTAAAGAGAGACAACATGTTTGATTAGGTAGCACATTACCAGCGTGTTTCCCTCTGTCAGCCAGCAGGCAAATATTACAACAGCAAAAGCAATGAACTGGACTAGCAGCTATTGAGCTGGAGTTGGATGGAGAGGGCCACAGAGGGGGGAATTAATTAGACCTTCAGAGTCCTGCTCTGTGGCTTATGGCCATTTCCAGTGGTCCTCATTGGGGTGGGGTGGAAAACTGCCAGCCCACATAACAGCAATGGGGACAGGCTGCAGTAAGTGTGAGCACTGTGCTGACTGCTCACATTTTGGACTGGGCATTTTAAACTAAAACAGTGTGGGTGGGGGAGGGGTGTGGTGTGGGGTGGGGGCAGCCCTTTAGTCAGAAGCACTTCACCAGCCCTGTATTCTTTGATCGATTGTGATTTTCTTCTTCCCTTGAGCTGTGGGCAGACCTATATTTAGCAGCCCTGCTGCAATACTTGTAGCCTAAAAGGATTAAAAGAGGAGGGGGGAAAATAATGGGCTTCAATCCAGACTCAGCCCAGCAAGGAAACAAAAAAAACACTTCAAGCGAGACCTATCGGGATTGTGGATTAATAATTTTTCCTAATGAATTAATTTTTTTTTCTTTTTGGAGCTTAAGCTGTTCCTCAGCTAAGGTTCCGTGAAACGTACCTGAAGGTACAAACCAGGTCTGGTGGATTTGCTCCTGGCCAGCCCTACTAAATCCCTGCTGGGTATCGTATACAACTCTGGAGGCTGACTGACCCTTCCTTCAAACTGAGATGTGTAAATTGACTTTGAATGGTCCGTTAGCAGTCATTCGCGACGGGTTTGTTAGCCTGTACCTGCTCTGCATCCTTTTCCTGTTTGCGCCATACGGCCAGTCCCCCCCCCAGGATAGTGTCTCAGAAGCAGAGCAGCGTATTTTCATGATGAAATGCGGTGAGAATTGCAGCTTCGCATCAAGGCACACATAGCTGCAATGACAGTTGTCGCTTTGCCAAAAAGAAACAAAATGCACAAACGTGCAAATAACTAAAAACAGTAACCGTATTTCCAGTAACGCCCCAGCCACACTACACAATGCCAGTGTAATATTTTATTTTTTCCAAATCAATTTCAACCTAAAATACATTTTTGGAGGTCCTACAATTTATACCATTGTTGTGCCTGTCTGCATTTTCCGGTATCTGGTCTTCCAGGATCAGGCAAGCAGAAGACCTCCATTCAAGACCATAACAGGACTTGAGTTGTCTGAGTTCCTCTAATCTGAGTGAAGCACAATCTATGTTCTTGTAAGTCCTGAGAGAACAGAATGTTGCTGTACAAATAAAAATAAAGGAATGACTGTGGTTCTGGCCACTGGCAAAAAAATGCATAAGTGTCCTTACTTCTTAACTTCTTCCAGGCATGATTGCCTGATTCGCCTGTGCAAGGGGATTAATTGCATTTCTGCTTCCTCCGTGCCCTCTTGGGGCCAGCTGTGACATGGCCCTCCATCCCCCTACTGGCCGCCCCATCATTCACTGAGACTTTTTATTTAGAGGAACATCCACAGCTGTTCAGTCACATGGAGCGTGAACAAAGGCCAGGCCAGTTAAGATGCGTTTGGAGTGACCTTGGGTTGGAGGAAGGGGTGGTGAAAAAAAACAGGGTCAGAGATGATTAGAAGCATTATCTACATGGTGGGGATCACAGTGAAAGACATTTAGGGTTGTGTGTGGGTGGAAATGGATACAGGACCTGTGGGCGTGTTCTGCTGATTTATACACATGGTTATGCAAGGTACATTAACCTATTGACTATTTTAGTAAATAGTCCAGCCATAAAAAAAAATTGTAGCTATGAGAAGGGGCACATTAAGCAGCTACATTAGTACCAGGGGCTGTGGCAATGCAGGTGGCACCAGACTGGAGCACAGACCTGCCCCCGGGATTTCAAAAAGGGCCAGGAAGAAAGTAAGCGACTTTAAAAACATCCTCTGGGAGCGCAAGCGAGGGGTTATCATTCTTCCATTTCTTTGTTAGATGTAGATATAGCAGAAAGTTTTGCTACTTTTCTGCCCTGGCAAATGACCAGGGGAAATCAAATCACTCACTCACTCTCAGACACACACACATACATGCGCCCAGCATAATAGACCTGTTCTCCCCGTGGGTACTGATGTAGGAGTGGCAAAGCTAAAAGCTTCCAGTTATAAAAGGAGCCCCCAGGAGAGAGATGAGATGTGAGATTACAGTGTGGATCCCAACTCTTGATGGCAGACAACTAATGAAATTACCATGAACCCCTGCACAAAACAAATTAAGTCCCCCCAATTACTATACAGGCCTGGGAGCGCTGGGGGTTGAGGAGTTATTAATTGAGGAAGCCAACTCAATGCCGCACTTAGATAACCTACTGTGGCCGTCTGTCGACATCAAGGTCAGGAAGTCCTTCTCATTTGCCCACTTTCCATTTCCAGTTTAAGGATACATATTTACTTTGCATCTTAATTTTTTTTTATCTGATAGGGGTTGCAGGCTTTCACAGTTCAACAGTCTTGGCCTGGCTTTCAAGTGAATACAGAAGTAAAAATAAGTAAACCAAAGCTAAGAAAGCTTCCAAACTCCATTGCCATAATAATGATAATAACTATAATAATAGTAAAAATAAATTTTCTGATGTCCACTCCCACCATTTTGCAATAAGTTGCTGTCCTTCTGAATCACAAATCAGGAGGTCTTTCTGTTTTGACTACATCAATATGTATTAGTTGCTAAAAGGATACACCATATTTAACTGATACCACTATTAAACTAATTTTAAAATACCCCAATAATATTAACTGCGTACATTCTCTCTCCTTTTTACATATACGCATATATACTTTTTAATTTTTACCTATAAACCAGCAACAAACTACACATTAACAGGAATAAAAAGGATTCAATTCAAAATACTTCCATTATCAAAGAGGGCTATGAAATAGATATGGCTCTCATTTAAACAGATCATTCTGCCATGGCCAAACAAATCATAAGAAATCCAGGAAACTGACCACTAGCTCCAAAATTAGCATTTTATTCAGATTCTTGGGGTCAGAATATGATTTGTAGCCTGGTACATATTTTCCACAAAGCTACTGACAAAGACCATCTTAGAGTCTTAAAGCTGTTTCTGGTGTTAGTGCCTTATGTGCCACAACATACCTATTCCCCAGTTTTCTTTCTTTTTTTTTGGTATGAATTCAAACTGTTGTGCTGATAAGATTTTTTTTTCTATTTTTATTTATTTATTTTTTTAATTTTTTGTATTTTATTATCATTATTTATTATTTTTTTTTTTTTTACAAAACGCGTTCTCGCTCTCTCTCATAGCTGCAACTCAATACATTTCACCCAGTTCTGTAAATGTAATTTCATTTTGTAAATAAATTTTGGAAATACCTTTTCATAATGAAAAAAACAACATGCAAAAAAGAAACTTCAACTTTAGTCCAAATTATACATATACAAGTTTGGAACTTCTTCATTCATTGTAGACTAAGCAAAAAAAAAAATGAAGAAAAAAAAATATGTACACACATCATTTTTACAGTGCCATAAAAATTAAATCAAAGTATGACTAAGGCAAACAAAGTGTACATGGATTAGGACAAATTTAACGTTTCTGAAAAGTACTATATCACTTCAAAGAAACAAAAAATTTATTTCCACTACAGAATGATTGACTCCCTTTATCTGCAACCAGCTGTGTAAGTTTAATGTTTTTAGTGAAAAATTCTATCTAAAAGACTAGGGCACTGTACACTTCTGACCCATTTGTTTCTGCCCATTCAAACTAACAAAGATACTTTCATTTATTTTGTCTCTATTATTCACTTAAGTAACTGTATCTGACAAATGACAGGATGGTAAAAATGAAAAAAGCATGTAGGAGCATACCATAGTTTGACATACTTTCGTAATTATCGAAATCACTCCAAAAGTCAGTACCATTAAAGCCTTTAACATAAAACTAATTATTCAGATCCAAAAATGTACAAAAAGGCACATAAAATCCCAGTGCTTCTGTACTGTGAAATTCAAGTGTAACTTAGCGCTCTTAACCTTAACGACTCAGCCGGTGCTGGTTCTGCCAGTGATCCTTCTCGGCTGAGACTGGTCTGTACCGAAGCCCTCGACAAGCACATCTGCAAGGAGACTAAATCATTAAGCCAGAGTTTTTTCTGTCGTCATTGTTGCTGCTTTTGTGGTTGTTCTTATTATCAGTGTTTCTGTTTGTTCACTCTTCTTGAAATATCTTTTCTTTAGAGGCTGTCCTTGTCTCATAAAAAAAAGTGCGACTTCCATTTCACTCGCTCACCCCCGCCCACCACGATGCCCCACTCTCACCCTTCCTTCCACCGCTTAGTCGTCACTTCCACCGTACATGTCTGCCAGTTTCCTGAACCTTGGACCCCAGTCATTGAGGTAATCATAGTCCTGATCGCCCCCGCTGCTGGAGGAGTTGAGGGAGCTCAGGGAGCCCGCTGTGGATCCACTGCCCTCGTAGTCAAACACCAGCAGGGAGTCATAGGGAGGAGCTGTTGGGTCAGTGTCTGCAGCCTTAAGTCCCTATAACAAAATAATTAAGAAAAAAAGAAGATTAAGGCCATTGACAGATGCTGTCTGTCCTGTGGACTGATTCCGAAAATGTCCTTAAGACCATTTGTCTGTTTTATTCCATGTTCTATCGGAATTAAGACCCATCCATTTTCTGAAATCGCTTGTCCTATTCGGGGTCATGGCTCATCCTGGAGGCTATGGGCGCAAGGCAGGGAACAACCCAGGGTGGGACGCTAACCCATCACAGGGTACACTCACACACCTGGGATTAACATGTGCTTTCAAAGATAGCAGCATAGAGCTAACAAGGCCCACAGTTCCAGATAGATATACTGTAGCACACACCCAGGACCCTAAATGTTATTGTAGTGCCCCAAACTTTGCTAAGGCTGATTTTTAACAGTGAGCTGCAATCTCCTATTGTCCTTGTTTAAATCAGACATCACTTAGAGCCCTAAGTCGTCTGTAGCCAAATGACACAGATGTTAATAAACATTCCAGTCTAAAAGTAGGAGCAGATCCAGGACATAAAAAAGATGAGGCGCGAAAAGGACAAAGAGGAAAAGGAGGACTTTCTTCTAGTTATTCACTTCTCTGCTCCTGTGTGCTCTTTTAGCCCCAGCCGTGCACCGTAGCCCTGGGGAGATGGAGCAAACTGTTCCGCTGACCTAAAGTGAGCCGGTCGGCCTGCACCATGCAGTGAACCGCTGCATGCGTGGCCTCTGCCTGGGCTGCACGCAAAAGAGGCCACAATGTTTGGCTCCCCCAGTGACCCTCCTTACCAAGGCCCCGACAGTCAGTGGAGAATCCCCCTTGCCAGGCTGACCGGTGAACTTTAACTGGATTCACAGCTGTCAGTACTTCAGAGATCAGAGATGGGAGCATCTTTGAAGGTTTCTTGAATTTATATTTATCATTTAATACCATAAAGGAGTCCATTTTCATTGGGTCTACTGGTTTACACTCTTAGAGCCAGATCTACCAAGCAGGGCAATTTAGCACAGGGATGAAAGCAAAAAAAAACACCAATGGGAGTGGCCAGTTCTGTAGATAATCTACTAAAGTTGTGCAAATTCATGAAAATGTGCAGCCCACCCCAATCTACCAAAGCACCCGTAAATTAGCATTGGGTCGTAAACAAGCACACCCGATGAGGGTGCGGGTAATCTACTAACAACACAGACGCAGTGTATTGCAATCCAACAAACATATGTGTAGGTCATGCTGGGCGGGATCATCTGGTATGCCGTTTTTATCTTCCCGTACGGTATGAATTTTTCATATATTGCCATACTGTAGCATAGCTAAAACAACCGCTGTAACATGTCAATAGGCAAATTATATTATATTGCTTACTAGTACAAGTGCTACAGACCACTGTGGAGTGGGTATTCAGAAGGAATCCCTCCTCCTCCTGGTGGTGACTGTGACAGCCATGTCAAGCGCTACATAAAACATGCTTTTTTTCAGTGTTAAATAATGGTGCAATTTGCTGTAAATTGCCTACCACAAACCTTAGTAAGTCATGTTGCATGATTCATTTAAATACTCTCCTCCCCCAAATTTTGTATTTTGAAAGGGAACGTCTACAAATTTATACATTATGGCTAGTCCCAATTAACTGTGTTAACCTGATCGGGGCATCCCTAGTGTTTTTTGAGCCGATCACCAATTGCCGTCAGTATCGGCCGATACTCATCACCGATTGCTTATCACAGTTCAAAAAACATTTAAGCATGCAGTAACCTTTTTAAAGTGTTCCATTAATTGTGTAACACTATTTATTTATATTTATAGCAATAAAATTATTAACTGCACTAGAGAAATATGAGGAAGCATTATAAATTGACAAATATTTATTGAAAGGCAACATTTTTTATTTTATTTTTTATAGGCAAAAAACTTAGTAGTATTTAGTAGTTAATAGTCAAAGCAAAATACAGGGCCTTTCTAAATATAGGCTTACTACAAATATAATGCCAACAAAGACAGGCTATATAACTAACTTATATGTAACGCATTCTTCGACATTTACATGTTAAGCACCAACGACAAGTTTTTATATATGAATATGAGCATCTCCGCTTGTTTGGAGGTCAGCCTGTTCCTCTTCTTGTCTACAATATTCACTGCAGTGCTGAAAAGTTGCTCGCTATATACAGGCTCGTGCATAGCATGAGATGGTACGCTCGTGCAGCTTCAGCGAGCCCGGGGAAGCATGCTTTTATTATTGCTATGTCTCGCGTATATTGTGTCATCTGATCGGCGCTTTTATAGAGAGCGCAGATCAAATTATTTAGAACAAATATCAGCCGATAATGATCAATGGCTGATCGATCAGAGCATCCTTAGTTAACGCCTTTCCACCTCACTTTACTGTACGTCTTTATTAAATCCTGAGTGGACTACTTGCACCTACGCAAACTCTTAGTAAATCATTAGTAAGACTGTTAGTAAATCTGCCCCTTAATTGCATTTTCGGATTTGTTACTGTATTGCGGTGGATGGTTTATTTTTACTAAGGCAGACCATCAGATACCAGTGTATGAGGTGCTTAGGTACATCGCTTAACATGGGTAACCATTTCACGTCTGATTTCGCTTCTTTTCGCTGGAGATTCGGCGTGAGGAACTCAGTGGGCAGAACAACGGGAGCCCACTTCAAATGTGCGGATTTTTCAAACCGAATGAACATAATTTATTGCTATGAACTATGCTTCATTTTGATACGCCGGTTATATAACTGCTCTTTTAAAAGCAGCTTCCACAGTTTGAAATTATTTTCCCCTTGCTGCCGCTCTTTAAATATTTGCTGTAGGCAGCAGCGATAACATATTCATCCGGAGCATGATTGACGGATCATTCATTGCAATTCCAGCCGCCGCTGTTCATACGGTTTAAATAATTCCACTATGAAATGCGGTTGGAGATCAACGCCGCTTCCGTACAAAAACATAAGCAAGTGAAGGTTGGCCCCAGTATAGAGTATTTAAGAGCTTGTGTGGCTTCTGCCGGCTCAGGTACCATGAATTGTCAGATGACACTTTCTTCTGCATTCCTATGAAACACCAGTGCAAGTAAAGTCAGTGGCACTGCTCATGAATTCCAGTGAAAAACTATAAACATACAACAGCCAAGTGTATGACTTTTCAGGCAGTAGAGCTGTTATCATCTGAGAATGTCTTCTGAATTCCATGATCCAGTTCACACTTTGCAATGTGAGACGATGGAGCTAAGTCCTATAACACATTAAAGGAATATACGGACCAAGTAAGCAGTGTGAGCCTGGTCATGTTTGCCATATGAGGGGCCCTCTTTCTTAATGAGGAGATAAAAAAATGCCTTAGTTACAGAGAGCTTGTTTAGCTGCTGGCCCAGAATGAGAGCAGGCCTGGTCAGTTCAGTGGTGCAGTTTGTTATTATGATGTGGGACCTTAGCAAATAGCTCGTCTTGGCTGTGGGTGGAGGTTAAAGGAATCAGAATAATGAGGAACATTTGACAACACTTCTTGTTAGAGGTTGTTTTTTTAAATCACACATAATCTGCAAATAGTATGGGCTTACACCGCAGACGTTCTTCAGAATCAACATCTCACTTACTCGTCGGGTTTTCAAACCTTAGTGAAAATATCTCTGTTAAATAAGTTTCGCACTATGTACAATAGGTGAAATACAATCTAAAATGAATAACTATCCCCAGTTCACCTGGAGTGGGCAATATGAACATAAGGTAAGTGGGACCTCATTCCAAACCAGTGACTAAGTTAGGTAAAAATTCAGAAGATTCAAAAACTGAGAATTATGGTTATGGGTGGGGACCCAAAAGTGTATGTTCATGTCTATTGAAACTCATGAAAAATACATGTTGATTCTTTTTTGAAACATTAATAAATTATGGTTAGGTCTGATGGTACCCAGAGGCAGCCGTGAAATCTTTAACAAAACCATTCAGTGCCGGCCAAAAAAAAAATAAAACACAAAACCCCTGACATAGTATCGCACAACAACAAAGCAAAAAAATAAAGAGATGTTTCTTAATAAGCAGAATTGACTGAAGCATGCTATAAATCATTGGAGTACTCATGTGGTCAGCGTGAGATGGGAAAAAAAATAATAATAATACAAGTCAAATGCAAAAAAATATCACGCCTGGGAATCAGCTTCTGGTAAACAAACCAAATAAATCGAGGGAGGTATAATCGCACATGGAGGCTTGAATTTGAGATAATGCACAGTTTAAATCAAACATAATTACTTTAAGTTTTCCTGACAAGGCTAGTGTTTAATTCATTACCAATTTAATTTAACTGTGTTCTTCACTAATCTCATTTGAGCAGAGTTCACTGTGGCCCTATACAAGATATTAAATTCTTCCATCTATGGTAGAGAGAGAGAATAAATGATGAGCGGAAACAATCCATTGCAGAATGCATATACAATAACAAATTAAACATAAAATTTGAGAAATAAAATGTGTGTGTGTGTGTGCATCTCTGCGACATCATTTTTCTTAGTAATTTTCTCCAGTTGCCTCATCGATCCTATCCACACTCGCAGTATTCTCTACCATTGAGAATTTTGATGGTATAAGCCATACCTGATCCAGGTCATAACAAGGGCTACATGGAGTGAGTGAAGGTTCCATCCACGTGTTTCCCTGACACCCTCTCCAAGCTCTACTTTACACACTGTACAACTGATTCCATAACATTTTTCGAAAATGATTGGAGCAATCTAGTTGGGTGTGGCCTTCATAGTCTCCACCCCCTCACCTCGTTAATGAAGTCCCCGATGTCTCCAGGGTGCGGCGCTGCCGATCTCACTGGGTACTGCGGCTCAGGGTGCAGCGGTCTCTCGTCCAGCCGCCTGATTCCGACAGGCTTGATGGTGTCTGGCTCCACTGTGTCCGGCTGCTGGAGCTGGCTCAGGTCATAATCCTGCGGAGCAGATGGGCGTCAGTGCCGGCCACCTGGACTCCATGGCGCCACGTCGATACCGCCAAGGGTTGGGGGAGGGGGAAGTGAGCCACACCGATAAGGGAGCGTGGACAAAGTACTGGAATAAAATCGCCATAACTTCTTGCATGATTGTAACAGAGAAGCAATTACGACACTTTGGCAAGCGGAATTTCCTCAATGGAGGCATTAAAACACACGAGCTACAAATTGTTCTTTGTGACAGTAAATTAAAGTAAGATAAGTAAGGACCGCCCAGTTAACATAATGCTCTGCAGTGTAGCAGTGGCAGAAAAGTCCTTCTCGTTTTCCTGCCATCTGTGACTGGGGCGTCTTCCACGGTGAGATGGTTGGGAATGTCAAAGCAGGGTGCAGACTGTCCTGGGCCAACCTGATCCACCTCAAAAATACTACATCCAGTTTAAAAGGTTTCCAGTTTACACAGCCACATAGACTGATAGTGATCAAATATTTTAAATAGTGGTAGCAATTTTTCTTTTCAATATTTCTGGTGAAACCGAAACATCCTGGGGTCAACTGGGGCAAGTACATGAAAAGTCTGTTTATTGCCATTTAAGTAATAAACCCTTTGTTTGGTTACTATGAAGAGATGACTGCAGTACAGGCATTTAGTGGCCTTAATTTGCTGATGGTACACTGAGGTCAAGACCCCCCAAAATTTATTTGAATTTGGAATATAGGAATATAAAGGAATATAAAATTTGTCAACCAAGACATCAGTAGCCCTGTTCACTGTACAGGTGCTATGGGTGCATTGTTCTCTTTGTTTTCGTGGAGACTGGTGACAGAATTTCTCAGCAATTTCCTGGCACAGCGGGAACACAATCCATCCAATATTAAACGCCGCATTTTGTTATGAATCTTCTCAGCTTTCTTGGCTATTGGTGATAACTGCATATCGCTCTAAAGGCTCTAAAGTTGTTGGTTTTAAATCAATGCCTAGTGTGCACACTTGTTCCACTACCCCCCGCCAGGGGCCTATCACACGATTACCTTAGAACATCATGACTATACCCATTGGACCTCATTTTATCCTCCTGTCATGCCTGGGAAATCGTCCTTCTAAATCAAAACGTAATTGCTAAATGGCAACAGTTGGATTGCATTAGCTGTGCAATTAACGACATTAGAGCTAATTTAAGACTGTAAAGGCAAGTTGTCCCACGCACAAACACTTGATTGACGCTGGGAACCTCCAGTCAGAAAAGGTCAATTTGCAATATCTCTTTTGTCTTGCTTCACAACATGATTACTGATAATGAATTCTGTGCCGGATTAGAACATGTACGTGTGTGTCTGGTGGGGGCACTTACCTGATCCTCCTCTCCGCCTCCCTCTTCGTCGTACTTCAGGATGTTGTCTCTCACGTCATCCTCCGGGTCAATGAGAAGCTGCTTGGCCTGCCTCTCCTTGTCGCGGCGTTTCATCCACACGACGAACAGCAGCACCAGGACTGAAATGATCCGAGATGGAGAAAGAGTGACAGAAAAATGAGAACCTGTTTAATGGGAACATGCACCGTTTCTACTTAAATTGCTTAAATTTTATAAGCTGTTTAAAGCCCGGTATGAGCTTGATTATGTGGCCATTTGTTTTTTCCACAGCCAGATAGATAGTCTGCATTTCTTTCAGTGGATAAATGTTTATTGTATGGATCCGCTTTAGGTCAGGGGCGGGGTCAGACTGAAATGGGGGCGGGGCTTACTCAGCAGGATGATGATGCACAGCAGGATGGCAATGATAGCGCCGGTGCCCAGTCCGGCAGCCACGATGCGCTCGATATCCACACAATCGCCATTGTGGTCGCACTGGCACACCTTGACACGCAAGAGAGTCGTGTTGGACATGGGCAGGTTCCCCGAGTCTGTGATGGTGATGGGCACCTCATAGATCCCACTCTCCAGGAAGCCAATCTTTAGACTTAGCTGAGCATAGTCTCCTGTCAGAAAGAAGTCATAACATTAGTGTCATATTACTATATATGGCCGACATCATGTTAGAACTTACATAAATTCAAAACCTTAGATGCCATTTCTTAGCCTAAGTTTTGATAATCCTTTTAAATATCTTATAGGTGATCCTTGGTAAATAAAGCCAATGGATATAGGTATGATTCACAAAATGCAGACAATTTCATTCCCCGTGACCCGGGGATGAAGCTGGCCTGAAGAGTGCCTGGTGTTTGGGCTTGGGATGTACCGCTCAGGCGAGTGATTGTCCAGTTCCTTTTCACGTCTGATGGCTTATTGGGGAGTTCGAAGGCGAAGGGCCCAGCGTTGGGGTTGAGGTCGCCATCCACGGCTGTGATGTTGATGCCACCGTGCTCTGGCCTCTCACACATCTCGGCCTCATGGGGGAACACGCTGGGTGCGTTGTCGTTGATGTCCAGCAGCTGGATCTGGAGTGTGCCTGTACCACTGGCAGGCGGGATTCCTGCAAAGAGCGGGAAGGCATGAGGATGTTAAGTGGATGTGTTAACGTGCGCGGTTCACAGACACGACATCACCTTGTCCGCTTATCCTGGCCCGCCAGCGGCACGGCATCCCAGATGCCTGCAGCGTAAGTGGGCCATTACCGTTATGTATTTTCGAATCAGCCGTATCACTTAGAGCAACTTTCTAAAAATGGACCACTCAGAAGTGACCTAATGAGCTGTCAAGAAGTGCAATTATGTTCACTGTAACAAAGAGGAATGTTCTGTGGAAAGGTGGCCTTGCCGCACTCTGGACATTAACCCTAGCTAAGACCTGTCTCGTGGCGAAACAGGTCACCGACGTTCTGCTCATGCCAGGGGTATATCCACAATGCGATGGGCACGCTCTCAGCCTAAGTGGTTGCACTGCCACTGCCAGCCTGCGCACTGAGAATACTAAAATAGTTTTGGGTGAAGCACAGTGACGTGCATTCACTGAGTAAGCAGCTTTTCAGCTGAATGGAAGCAGTCATCCAACTCTAACCATTTACTCTAATATTCTATCGTTTTCGAAATTTAACTGATCGCTTGCACAAAAAATGCTCACAAATAAGCAAAAAACGTAATGGACTCATTTACTTGCATGTTTAAAAAAAGAGCAGGTCTGCATTGATCGCCAGTCCTGCTGTGTCGCCCTGTGACTCAGCACATAAGCACCTTCGGTACCTTCTTTTCACATGCATAATAAATTCTCCAGAACAGTATGGTGCTGCACTGTGAGTCACCTGATGTAACCCATATTCGTTTGATTACTTCATTGATTTTAATAGAAGTACAGGTCTGTGACTGACAGATTCTAAAAGCTAGGAGTTGTTAGGAATGAGACGCAGCATACCATTGTCAGAGGCCAGGAATGTCGCATTATACAAATTGTTTTTCACGTAAGGTGACTCTCGATCGAGGATGGCGATTGTAGAGATATGGCCATTGTTGGGGTCGATTTTCAACCAGCCAGCGGGGTCTGACAGCTTGGAGTACCTAAAAATACAGACAGGAAACAGGACAAGACTCAAAATCTGAACAGCTGGGCCAGCAGCACAAGTTACATGTGTGGCCTAATAAAATGTTCTTTGGCTGTGAATAAAAACAAGGGCAGATTCTGTTTTAATACTGAAGAAAAGCTATGCTCCTTCCAGTTCCATCCCCCAGCATTACTGGCGTGAGTCTGCCTTCGGATTGCAGCTTACCGAATTGTCTGCTGCATAAAACGGTCAGGGTCTTGGGCCGTAAAGGTTGTTAACATCGATTCTGCCGGCAAGCCTTCTTCCATTCTCATGAGTTTGGGATTCGGCTCGAAATAAGGACTTTCATTCACATCAATAACTTTAATGGAGACAGTCGCAGTTGACTGACGAGGAAGATGGATGCCTCTGGCCAGGGGCACCTCATTTTCCGCCACCACAGTTAGCACAAACGTCCTGCTCGTCTCATAGTCAATAGGCTGCAGAAACGGATGAATAAGAACAATATCATGCTTCAGAGGGGGAACCAGTTGGTCAACGACTCTCACTTACAAATAACTCTCAAAGCAAAAGGCAAATTCCGGTGTTGCTTCACATCAGCCAACAGCAAATGAAAAATCCTCAAAAGTCAGGACTAGAACCTTTGCAGAGCCTCACCTTGACGACGGTAACCAAGCCCTCGTTAGTGGTGGGGTCTGTGGGGACCGAGAACCTGCCCGTGGCGTCGCCTCCAGTGATCTTATACACTGCGTTCCAGGCGGCCGTGCTGGGCTGGTCTTTGTCGGTCACCGTCAGGTTGGCGACAATGACGTTTACTCGGTTCTCAGGCACTTCCCCGTAAAACTGCTCAAATGAAAAAAAAAATATTATAAATAAAAACATGCATGTAATTAGCAATCATGGTGGCTACAGCAGAGCCCAACAGTGTAAAATGTGACAAGCATATGTGTAATGATTCCGGAACAGCCTTCCAAGCCACAGGTAAGTGCAGTGAGTCATTATGGCATTTCCCCAGGTTTAGGGACTTATCATGCCTGGAAACAGAGTACATGGTGTACTGTATGCACTGTAAGGTCTTGGCAGACACTCACTCATAGACATCAAAGTCAGAATTGAATGCATAATGCAAGATATACATGCTATGAAAGTTGTCCTGTGATTATCGATAATAATGGTAATACCACAAAGTGATTTCCTTTACTACCAAATTATTATCTAAGCTACAATATCAAAATTTAATGGAGACTCCTGGAATCGAGAATACACTATGCCTCACCTCAGTTTTTCATGAAAGTCTATCTTTAGCATAAAAATGGCACATTTTGTGGCAGGTGTTAAAGATCAACGTGCGTTTCCTTCCAAGAAAGCTGCCGTTTGTCCTCTGAAGTCGACAGCTTTCATCGCCAGCACTGTTCTAAGAGCTGGGCGGCTTGCAAACTGCATTATATGAAACACTCTCAAAGGCTACTCTCTCAGATTCTCGAGTACGCTAAAAAAAACATTCTCAAACATTTACTTACAGTGTCAGCAGTGAACTCAGGAGGGTTGTCATTGACATCTGTGACTCTGATTACAGCGGTCGCTGTGTTAGAAAGGCCATAAGTTGGATTTCCCTCCATGTCGGTTGCCTGAATTATTAGCGTGTACTGTGGAACTTTCTAGGAAAATAAATAAACAAAGCAATCAAACCCCCCTTATGAGAGGGTTTTAGCTGAGCATCATTTTACAATACAAACAGGAACACTTTCACAAAGAGAAGCTCTTAAAAGATAGAGAACTCTAGTCATATTTTGTATTTATGTATCAAATGAAATGTTTTTCCCCCCTTCTGCCAGTTGGAGATATTAGCTCTGAATACAGCTCTGACCAGCAGGTGAAAACTTTATGAGTGGCCAATAGTACTGGCAACATCCTGAGAGACTTTTGTTTCTTGTGTGTTTAATATCCTGGGGGAATGCAGGGAAGGGTCTAATTCTGTGAGATGACCCCCTTTCACTACGAGTCATTCAGGTTTCCAGTTGCTAGGTAATGATGAGCAAGCGAGATTATGTTCCTGGGGACAGGCATCCCCCAGCCCATGCAAGTGTGGCAGAGCCTTGGGGTGTAATTACCAGAACAGGACATAGTCGCAGAGGTTGTCCAAATTATAGCCACCGGCCACATCTATTTCAGAAGAACCCCCGTCAGCGAGGCTGACGAATTGGAGCAGAAACTGCCGCAATTTAAAGGGGGACAAAAACTAACAAAGCTCAATTATTAAATCAGTCGTCTAGTTTCTCCAAAGTAAAAATAAATAAGGGCAATCTCTGGGGTGAAATGATCTGTCCCTGAGTCAAGGCCGCTCGTTTGTTTCAGGAGCAGACCAAATGGAAAGTATGAAAATCATTCATTCCTCTGTAAAAAAAAATAAAAAAATACAACTTATACAACATAAATATACCTAAATCAGGTTCTGTTCAAATAAATAGAGTTTCTCATGAATTTAATGAATTGATTTTCACCACCTATATTTCACTTGGGTAACGTGTAATTCCCCTTCTCAATCTGCAAATGGTATATCTATATCAGGATTCCCCAGTCTAGCTTTGCTAATGACCAGAAGCCTTGTAAAACCAGCAAACACATACAGGGGCTTTATTCAGTCCCATGGGTCTCGGTAAGGGCACTTCTCAAGCAAAACCATGTGCAAGGTGGACCTTGGAGAGCAAAGCAGAGTGCGACAAGCTTACTGTAGGACAGACACACCAGATTATTTTCGGATCACGGGAACCTATTCCGTGGAGATCCTTATCCTCTGTCATCTCTGACCCTCCTGGCCTGAGCTTCAGCCACTTTTATTGCTGGAGCAGGGAGATCTGACTGCACTAAAACAGGAACCTAAAGCCATGACTGCACAGGAAGTAGGGGCAGCCTGATGTCTACCAAGGGGATCCTATTAATAGTATTTATAGTCAGGAGAGAAAGGAATGTCTCTAGCCTAAGTCTTTAAAAATTATTAGCCATTAATCACATAATCCAAAACACACTGCCCTTATGTAAGCTGAATATTAAAATTTTCCTTATGTAACATAACCACAAAACCACAAGTAAAGAAAAAATGATATCCAAACACAAAGGCGCCCATAATAAAAATGATCGTTTTCCCCAGATTCATTACCAGCAACTGCTCCAATTATGACTCATTAGTGTAATAGAACGCCGGATTCACACCAAGAGTTGCACGATAATGATACGTTAATCCCGCTTCTCCCCAGCCACTTGTCTTCTTGCATGAATTAACACCAATTTTACCTCTCTGTCGAGTCCAGCTGCCATTGTGATGATTCCTCCTGTCTTGTTGTTGATGGTAAACATGTTGGGACTGGGGGTTTCTGGGGTCTGGGACAGGATCTTGTACCGCAAAATCCCATTGGATGTGTTGGGATCGTCCTTGTCGACTGACGTTACTGTCATTACAAAGGTGCCTTAGGGGAGAATAAAAAAAATGGTTAAAAAATTTGTGTGATACAGCCTCAGCCACTTAGTGTTATAATTATCTGTCATAGCCTGATTTTACACAAGATACAGCCTTAATGTTGGCATCTGTTTTATGCTTAATAATTTAATAAGCAAAACATGCAGGCTGAAACAAATCCTATATGCTTATTAGTAAATGGTAGGTACAGTATTACTTAAACAGGCCCATTATTAGCACAAAACAGAATGGAGTGACAATAACCTGGTTTGGAACCTTCTGGGACTGTCCCATTCCAGATCTGGTGGACAAACTCAGGGCGGTTGTCGTTCATGTCGATGACGTTGATGACAATGTCGATGGGGTTCTCCACCTGGTTCCCATTCAAGTCCACGGCATGGGCCCTCAGCTGTGGGAAGAAGCACAGAGAAATCCACTGTGACTTGCACGTCGCTGTGAGTGATCACATCGGCTAGGCAGGTGACACTGGGAACGCTGTTTTATGAGCTGTTCTGAGCGTACGCTGTATGTGTGTGGCAGAGCCGTCATGTACAAGTGCTACATCCAACGACGGTGCTCTAATCTGTACAATCTCAAATGGCTAGAATAGCTATTGTGTGCCAGGCTATTTTAACTCTGTCTTTGCATTCAACAGAACACAGCATAATCAATCCAGCCAATGTGGAACTTAGTTATTTCCAGTATAAAAGGGCCAACTTGGACACAGATCTACAAATCCTATTATTCAACTGAAACACTGGAATATTACTGGCCTAATTAAAGCAACATCCATTTTGTTTTCAGATTTAACTGTCTGACTAGTTCACTTGTTATGAATGATGTCATTCAAATAAAGCACAATCAGAAATCAGAGATTGTGGGCGCCATGAAATCAAAAGAAAATTCTCGGGTGCATTTACTAAGAATACGTGACCTTTTCCTGTTTGTGGGATTATGAAAAGGCACATTTTCACATAGTATAGACTTAAAAAATCTATGAAACACCAAAAGTAGCTCAGTGTTTAAGGGTACATGCCTTGGGTAGTCAAAGGACACTGAGTGTTATAAATGAGCTAAAATGAACGATCATTCGATTTGCAATGAGGCACCTGTATCGCAGTGCATGGCAGCCTTTACCTCCTTCCCATGTGCAATATGGACTACAGGGCAATTTATGGCAGCTGCACATATATTTCCTTGTGTATTGTATGTAGAAATTTAGCTTTTCAATTCAATTCTTCTTTTAGTTTTTAAAATAATTTTTGCCCTGAAAGGGACTGCATCCAATCTTGTTATACTTGTACAATGACAAATAAATATTCTGATTCTGATAAAAGGACACTGAACTGGGTGTCCCCTCCTGCAAAAAGGGCGCCCCCTGCAGGCTTGACAGCCCGTGAAATCTGCACCTGTCCACTCTAGCAGAAGAAGGTTGCATGTTGGCCGGCGCAACACTTACGTGGAAGTTTGATATCTGCTCCCGGTCCAGGGGCTTAGTCACGGACAGCTGTCCCGAAATGGGATTAATGATGAATATCCCGGTTGGGGGCTGGTCGGCTCCGGGTCCCGTGACACTGTACCGCAGCAGACGGTTCTTATCGCGGTCGGACCGGATCTGATAAGAGGAGATGTGAACATTTGCTGTGCGTCACCATTAATGCCAGACATGATGTCATAATTAATTTTTCAAAGTTAGGTGGGGTGATATTAAAGTTTTAAAGGGGGGAAAATCATCTATCAATCTATTAATTACATTTGTCATAGTGCTCTATTAATAAAATAAATCCCCAGGATTCTGCTAGGGGCTGTATCTGACTCTGCAGGCAGTACTGCTTTCATATAATAGAGGGACCTTTCCCTCAAAGAGGTTAATTGTGTTTTTCTAGTCCCTTCTCTTCTGTGTTAATCTGGACTTGCTATCCTTACTCCTCAGTTCAGACCATCATTATCTTTCTTCGAAGTTGGCAATTAAGCCACTATCATCTTTATAATTCACCGGATTGAATACTACATGTACAGATGGTATTAAAAACGACTCGGACACAGACGAGGAAGAAGAAGAGAGGAAAACTTCTATGCTTCTAAGCATCTACGCTGCAAAAAGATGAAAGTGGAGCCGGAGGACCCCAGCGCTTGCCAGGGGGCCAGTGTGTGCTTGTGGTGTGATAAATTGAAGATAATATTTCGTTCATCCTGGGGATGGGTCTTTTGGGGAGGTGGTGGTGGGGGCCAATTTTACAGCACATGCAGGTTTATAGCAGGGGGGTCACTCTCAGACTTACTCTGACAAGCTCCTGGGGAAACGGGCCCCGCGAGTTCTCAGGCACGTTGATGGGTGGGATGACCCAGTCCCTCTTCATTCGCTTCAGGGCTCTGCTCAGTGGCGGAAATGCGATCTCGTGGAGCCGCTGGGGAGCTTCCGCTGAACCGCCATGCACCCCTGGCTGAAACAGTCAAAGCCCATCAGGCCTGCTACCCTGCCACCATTTTACCTGCTTCTCCCCAGGGTTTTGCTTGGAAGCCGTTTCAAATGTAAAGATCATAAAATAAAATAGCAAATAAGGACAAATTAAAAAAATCACAATAGAAATAGCTCAAAGGGAATGGTTGTAAGTTATGAATATAGTGAGATGGACTCATTCAGCAGCACATAATTTAATCTGCAGCTCCGATTATCCTGGTTTGACCCATTCGCACAGCTGGCTACATTACAGGAACTGTTCGGGTTGAGCGTCTGGTTCGCCAGCAGAACCTGCTCTTTGGGTTTTCCAGTCAGTGGCCTTAACCATTATTCCGCATGCCATTTCAAAAGTGGCTTGGGTGTCTAATGGCTGAGTCATATTTTAGTTTAAATAATCAAATCAAATGACTAGAATGAGTGAAATAGTGAGTGAAAGTCTTGGGTCCAGAGTTCCCCATGTACAGTGCAATACACTAAATAAATAGAAAGTGTGCACAAAACAATAACTGTTCAACTGTATAACAATATTCACTATACATGTGCACAAAACACAGTCCAATAAACAATACAGTACAATACACTTAATGCAAAATACAATACACCTAAACATCATACAGACTGTAGGGGCAAATAACGTCAAGCAGTTTAGTGCATCAAAAGGTGTTCTAAGTAGTGTAATAGTCACTAGAATACATTACTAGAATATTGTATGATAAAGTGGGGTGACTGTTACTAGAGAAATGCTTAACAAGTGTGAACGTGCGTAACTTCTAAATTCTAACTTCTTGAAGCTGTAACAACAGCCAGAAAAGGCCGGTAAGGATTTAAAAAGGTGGTCTCCAAAACCTATCCCAACACATCAAGCCCTCCACCCAAGAATCCAGAAACGTCTCACAGCTAACGCTAACGACATCTGAAATCTGATTACACTCAACGCATTGAAATTCAAGGAAGCCGGGTCCAAGAGAGACTAAAAACATGACTCAGAAATATTTATTACCCTATTAAAATGAGGGAGAATTAATGCAGTAATTATTTGAGACCTGTGTCGGGAATGATGAATGCCACAGACGGGCGGCTTGGTGAGATGGACATTCATCTCTGGGGGTGGCAGTACGAGGCAAGATTCCCCGCCATCTCCTGTCAGAGATCACGGCTGTGGTGCACCCGATTATTTCACATTGCGCTGTTTTTTCCCACCCTCTAAATAAATTGAGCATGTACATTTTATATCTTGTCCTCTGCCCACGTTCATGGTCTAAACGACTTAATTTCCTGCATGGCAAGAATATTTGTATTCAGAGGTTTTTCCCTGCCATTCGGTCCCATGTCCAAAGATAGATCTCAGGCAATTTCCTTTGAACCCGATACATGAGGGAGACCACATCACAGGACAATAAACCTTCTTTTAAAATGCCAAGAACAAAATAATATTTATTATGTTTCAAAGTACTTGACGAGCTGGATCAGAGCTCCATCAGAGCCGTCTAGTGCAGCGAGCGGTGCTTGTTTTCCGAACGTGGGCCGAAGCCAAAAATACTCCGCTCCTCGTTACATATATCCTGAACGGTGAATTGCAGTGTCGCGAGAAGACCCCTACTGCTGTGTTTCGACAACAGAGAGTACTGCATATTTGTTGTGCCTGTAGAAACACATAAAAGAGGAATCCACTCACGCAAACCATAAATGCCAAGCCAGGCAAGTGATTCATTCTGTGTATGTTATCTGCCTACCCACCCATTCATCTGTTCATTCTCAACACCCGCTCAACCAATCGGACCTGCGAGCCCACATATAGCACTTGAACTTCACTTAGCCATTAAATGCTAGTGTGTTAAAAGTAGCCAATTTCTAGTCCTCTACTTTAAATAGTTTGTTGAAAAGGTTTCCTAAAATACCCATAGCTCACACATGAATTACTCAGACATTTAGAAAGGGTATCTCATAACAAGATAAGAGGAGGCATCTCCTTATCAGAAACAGATATTAGGCTGGCTTTAACGAGCAAGCTATGTAGGATGCCACCTTCCTGTGAGGAGCAAGCCTTCAGCACATGCTGTGGCCGGGGTTATCCTGCATTGTTATTTACCAACAAATGTGACCACTTCTTATTGGTTGCTCTGTGAATTGAGACTGGTTAAATGAAGCAATCTGTGCAGGGTAAAATCCCACCCACTTTTCTAAGCTGTGTTCCCTGTGTACAGCACCATACAGCAGTGGTTCTCAAACTTTATTCCCAAAAAATCATTATAACATTTGATAACAGATTGCTGATGATAACACAGTTTGAGGACCAGTACCATACAGGCATTACAATTAACATGGAAGTGATGGTCTACAGACCCCAAACATCTGCACTAGAAGCCCGTCTCACTGTTGTGCAAATGTGCTTGCTACCTTGGCAGGTATGAAACCTTTCACCTTTTTTTAAATATTATGAAAGTGATGAACGATCTCATTAAAAACACATGCATATCTGCTGGGGACCTGTAAGCGAATTAGCAGGGGGATCCAGCAAAGCACCTCTTTTAGCCCCCTGCCTGGCTCCCGCGCGATGTTTGAACAGGACCTTTGTTCTAATGTGTCCTGATGGCCATCTCCCTCCGCCAGTTGCTGTGTTTGGCCGGACTACAGCAGCTGGCTTAGGAAGAAGGCCGATATCCGACAGAAGAATGACACCCGTCCCATCCTCTGAAATGCTTCTGTTAGTCGATGCTGTTCACCGCAGTCCACAGACAGCCTTCTGTGTGGCCGCTAGTTCACGATTAATGTGCAGCAGTCGGTTCCCTGACATCCAAGAACGACCGGATCCCGGTTTGCCTGCTACAGCTGTGCCACTAAGATAAATGGGTGCTGTAACTATGTAGCTGTGTTGTGTCATCCTTTTAACTCTACAGAGTCTCTGCCCCCTCAGCAGTTAAAGTCCCAGAGCTTCGATTCAAAATATAAATGTATGTGATTAGCGAGAGCTTCAGCTATTTCTACTAAGGAAATGCCTGCAGCCAACGCCAACTTGCACATCACAATGACAATGTCATTCCTCCTCCATACTGGAACACCATGACCCCACCTCCCCGAACAACTGACCGGTGTTTACACTTGCAAGCCGCACGGTGTTACAGGGGTCAACCTTGGAGGGCTGTAGTCTCCCTGCTGGGGTCTAAGGAATTTAACAAACATCTTGTCTGTGACGAAAACAGCTGCCCATCTGTCGTCTCCAGATGGACCGTGCTGGCGTGTCTGGTTTGCGTTTATAACACACTTCACCAAGCAGTTCAAGGCATTTTACGGAGAGGGGGGTCAACTGCAACCCCTCCACCCCACAGCAGATTCAGGAATGTCCGGCCCACTTGGTGTGCCAGGTACGGGCTCAGGGTGGTACAGCCAGCCACAGCTGAAATGCTGGAGCCCTGGATGGCCAAATGGGTAGGAGGCCATATTAGGAATTTGGACTGAGACCCAGGCCTAACAAGCCCCATTGTTCCTATGGCAACGAGAGTCACTGAGCAGCCACTGAGGCAGGATGAGGGCCCCACACTGGACTGGGGATTTGCTGTTTTGTCTGGAACCAGGAAGAATCGTACCCCCTTCCAGTAAATCTGGATTTTACCACGAGGTTTCCCATCCAAGTACTTACCCAGCTAAAGCTGCTTAGTTTGGGTCATTTGGACTGGAGGAGGCCATGATGTTGGCATGGCTACAGGCCACAGCGGTTTCTCACTGATACATCATGTCTTAATTAGACCATGTTAATATCAGGGGACAGCCGGTATGATTTGGGAAAAAAGTTAGTAACACATAACAGGGTAAATAAAACTGTGAGGCACATTTTCAATTCCAAAGCAATAAACGTGGGTGAGTAAGTGAGGTCATCCTACCTGCAGTGCTCCATCCATCCTGGGGGTCAGCTTCACCCGTGTCTGCCAGAGGTCCCCAGTCTTCGGGTCCTGTGCCGTGACCACCAGGACCTTCGTCTGCATGCCATGTCCATGCAAGCTCCTTGTGGCATAGACCACTCCGTCGTCCCCTATTCGGAAGTCAGCCGGGTCGTCGCTGTCATATCGCAGGTGTTCGCCTCTGCCGCAGTCAACAAATCGCACTGGGGGGGGTAAAGCAGATTGATTCTGTGTGAACGACAGGAGCGTGAAATAGAAAGCGCAGAAGGAGGAAAGGCACATCGCAGGCCGCGGTGAGACCGCGGCTCTCCGTGCACGGTGCCACCACGTCCCAGCGTCTCATGCATAATTTATTTCGACACGACCCCTGGGGATATTAAAACAGGTGTGGTTTGAAAAATATGACAAAATTGCACATGAGAAGTGGCTCTGAGGAACACTTGGGCATCGCAGCGGCGGGTATAAAAGATGCACGGGTGCATTGAGCCGGCTTGCTGTGGGCTTGGGTGAAGCTGGGCGCGTGTGGGCATGTTTCACATTTATGAATCTCTGATGTGGGGCGGCACGGCCAAGCAGTGGCTAGCACCATTGCCTCACTCCCCTGGCCCTCCTGGTTCATGTCTCTACCCTGGCTCCACGTGTGTGGAGTTTGCATGTTCTCCCTCTGTTGTCATGGGGTTTCCTCCGAGTTCCTTCATCCCCCCCAGTCTAAAAACATACTAAGGTTAATTAACTTTGCCAAATTTGCCGTTGGTGCCCCGTCCTGGGTTACTGCCTGCTTGGCTTCCGGAATATGCAC
This sequence comes from Petrocephalus zakoni, assembly GCA_026774425.1. Classification (NCBI taxonomy): domain Eukaryota; kingdom Metazoa; phylum Chordata; class Actinopteri; order Osteoglossiformes; family Mormyridae; genus Petrocephalus; species Petrocephalus zakoni. The sequence goes on along the minus strand of JAODKN010000001.1, from coordinate 17,436,621 downwards.
CGGACCCCCAAAACCCTGTAAGCAGGGATAGAGAGGATGGATGGATATCTCTGACACTCCTATGGTCTGTATATCCTCCAATGTGGACAATTCTGGCGATGAGGATGACAGCATACACATTTATATGTCAAACCCAGCATTTTCGTGAAAACTGAATGTGGCCACATGTGAGACGCCCCCCCCGTCAATTCCATATAACGTGACGCCTCAGTCATCAGCCATGGAATGGATCTCTCAGCTCCGACAAGCGGTGATTGGTGACCTGGAGGATAAGGTCCCTTTGTGCCCAGATATAATTGCAAAAGTGTGCCCGCTGCACACAAGAGGCCCAGGCCCAGGTCTGTCTTAAGCGCTGGAGATGAACCAGACACAAGGGATAGCTTTCTCCTTTACAGCATTTACCAATGAAGCTGAATGTTCAGTAACTGGTGTATAGAAGCTACACCTTCTACCTGCAAGCAAGTAGCAGAAGAAGCCAAAAAGCAAAAAAGCGTTATGTACAGTGAAGGAGCCAGAAGTCAGTCTGATTTAGGAGGTGCACACGAGACCACTGAGCTTCTTCGAGAGCCTGTGGCCTACTGTCTTGGCTGTACTGAACAATGAATGAGTCAGTTAAAAAGCTCTAATATATCCAGATAGCTCACAAGAGGCACAGACGGCTTGGTGGCTGAAGAAGTAGACTCATAACACAAAGGTCAACGGTTCTAGCTCAGTTTAAACTAAAATGCCGTTAGCTCCAAATGATCCACCGTCATAAACCCTCTCTGTCATTCCGCCATTTGCTTGCCCTTTGTTGTTTCTTTTTTTTTGAGGGGGAAAATAATTGATTTTTGAATAAGAAACGCATTATCATTTTTTTCCACTCAAATGAAACATTGGCATAAAAATTAGCCCTCATTACCGTCTGGGCTGGGACAACCCAGAAGCCAAATGCCAGACAGCTTCAGAATACTAGTTTCTTAATCATTTTGAGAATTTTAAATGAAATTGTGCAGATTGCGGTGACCCGTTCTGCGCTGAATTCGCCGTTTCTAAATAACATCCTGGGAGTGCCCGGCCTACTGTGTGATTGGCCGCTGTCTCAGGTCCGTGTTAGCAGATTGTTATTTTGGATAATTAAATTAATAGTAAAGGGCTTAATTTGTCAGCAATGGTACAGTCAGCACGCAGTGCGCTGACAAGCGTCTTCATCGCACAGCGAGGACGACAGCATAATTAACACAGCAAGTCACGGTAGAACTAGCGCATGTGTAAGCAATCACAAGGGGTGGGGGGGAAGGCTCATACATTTCATGCATTTTAAAATCATGCACAAGATACTGAGAGTTTAATCCACGGTGCTGCATCATTCACGTTAACACCACAGTGTCTCAACCTAATGACATTTTGTGCACGCTGCTGTGCTGAATGGATAATAAACCATTGTGTGGGCTGTAAGGGACCATCAGCATATACGTCTAATGGACCCGGGCCCTAAAAAGACACCGATAAGCACTGTGCTGATGTAAACCAGAGCCTGTGCATGGCCCTCAGTTGTAATAAGTGCACATTTGTCCTGTGTCCTGATTCACATTGTAATTCTCTTTATGTGCAGCATAAGCAGCTATAAAGAGGGGCGGCCCGTAAAGGTGGAGGGAGAGTTGCTCTTGGGGCGACTACAGTCTCCCAACATCCTGCCGAACACACACACACTCCTGTCTAATGAGCTTCAAACAGCAGCCTCCCCCCCAATGCTCATACCTGACCCCTTTTGGGTCGACGGTTCAAACAAAACCCACCGCTGTTCCCACCTCCATAAACTCCAACCAACAACGTTTAATAGCGTCTTTTATTACGGTTATTAATGTAGCCTTATTAGCCCCAGGCCTGGTAATGACCGTTTATGCGTACACGGACCCAACACCCTCGTTATTGTTTCACACGTCCCTGCTTCAAGGTGAGACTTAATAAGACACAGGACCCCCAGAGGTGCTTTTATGCCCTTAGGCCTTGAACTGCACCCCCCCCCCCCCAAATGCATGCGGCCCTTTTGTACTTCTGCAGGGGAAAATGCAGTGCAGACGGTTTGCGTGTCCTGCTATACATCAGTCTCACGGAGCATGTCATACCACATTTCCCTCACGGTGTGATTTGGTGGTCTTGCCCGGTCAGTGTGCCGAGGCCCTCGTGACCCCAAGCCTGCAGCAAACGCTCCTTCCACGCCAACCTCATGTCAGCACCAAGTGAGGGCCCGCACGCCAACACCAAAGAGCACTTTTTGCCTTCTTACGGGAAGTGTGACTCCTGTATTAGCCATGCCTCCCTTTTATGTGGTGATGTAGGCAAGCAGTCACCTTGGCATAACAGACTTGGAGATAAAGGCCTTTTTAGCTGGGACAGAGATGCCAGTGCAGTGCCTCAGAAGGGGTGAGCCAGGAACGCGGCCGTCAGCAGAAAAGGCAGATTAACCACCCCGAGCCGGCTCCCAAATTACCTTCGACTCAGTGACCGCATTCATAGCTAACCGTCGCCTGCACGCAAACACGAAACCCCGCCAACCTCTCTGCCGACCTGTGTGCTGCCGCATCACGTGACCTGAGCGGAGTGCCGGGGTCCGCTTAGTCCGTGAGTGCTGTGCGGACCCCGCTGGAGGATCTTCTTGTTTGAGATGTGAAAAGTGATAACAGCGATTTTGTTTGATTGGCCAAAGTAAGAACAGGGGAAAAAAAGGCAGCTCACTCACTGAGTGGGGGAGGAAGTGGGTTTGGACCCTCACAGAGTGGGCCTTTGAAACTGCGGGTGCCACGTCTTAACTGCCAGCAAAGGAAGCCTGTCCACATAACACAGCATAAAGTGGATGAAAGTAGAGGCATTTATTATTTTGCTCTGAAGCAAAGTGCAACAAGCTACACTGTTAACTAGTGGGGTAGAAAAACCTCAGTAGGCATCTCATGTCAATGGTGCACGAGGTCCCCTAAATGCTCCAAAGCAGCTGCTTGTTTTGGCAAATATGTCTGCATTCAGGAATATGCCCAAGCAAATGAATTATTCAAACAGATTGCACGGTGATGCCCGTAAAACGAAGAGGGATGCCTTCTTCAAGCTTGAAAAATATTTGCTTTCGGCTCTCTGACTGGGGAGCCACTCCAAAAGCTGTGGTGTAAAATACATATATATCTATAAACGAAGAGTCTGCGTAAATGTTTAAAGATTTTAAGAATGTCGATCATTTCGTCCATTATAAAGTCCTAACAGGAAAAACAACGAAAAGAGGCTTTTTAGGTCTGCGCAGCTGCAGCGCTTCAATCAGACGATCATACGCTACATGCTCTCTCTCTACTGATGCTTGCTAGTGGTGGTTCCACCACCGCGACTGTGCTCTGGATCTCACGTCCTGCTGGATCTGCCAAGCTCCCTCAGCGGATGAGGGATTGGCCCCCCACACAATGAATCACTCCCCATACAATCTCCTGTCTTCCGTTCTGTCCTGCTGTTACTCTCCGTCATGCAGCGAAGGAGCTCCCAGGTTAAAAACGGCCCATTACTGTTCCTTTTTTAACATTCTGGAGGTCCGCAGCATGGGGTAAACAAAGGCCTGTTTTGTTTGTTTATTTTTGAAATAGTTTCCCAACATTAAATGCGGCCCCCCTCGCCATCACCAGGTGGGCCTAGTCGCTGGCACCGCGTCCAGCAGGCGACTGGAACGCATCATGCCGGCCCGTAACTTGCGCTGGGCTGTCACTGGTCCTGTTCCTCAGTTAATCTGACACTGTTTATTTTTGAGTAGAGGGACTGATGGAAACTGTCAAATTAGAAACCTCAAAGGGCAGACTTAGTAACGCCCACTAAAGACACTGTGCATACTTCCGATTGAAAATGCAGCTTATTATGAAGACAAACTGAGAAAGGCCAAAAATGTTCATATACGCAAAAAGCAGACAGTCGCTACGGCATAAGCCTAATTTCCTCTCCCAGATGACAGTCCTTTCATTCCTAAGTGGAGTATAAATATTTATGAGTTTATTATTAATTCACTATTTATATTTATATTGAGTATTAATTTTTCATTCAAACACGGCACAGAGAAAAATAAATCACAGCCAACTTCTCTTCCCACTCTCACATCTTCTGTCTAGACATCGTACTAAATATTGTGCCTGATACATATATTTTTTAAAAACCCCATGAAAATTACTTTATGAGCTTAAAGATAATGGGCTTTCTCCAGCACCGTTCCTGGTAGTGGAAGCTGCAGGGTCATAGTGCTGCAAATGCTACAGATGGTTAGCAGGCGAATTCAGCCCCCGTTGGCCATCCTTTGTGAGGAATGGGCCATTGAAGGCGGCCGCCACCGCTTTTCACGGCAAACGGGCCTCGGCGGTGCTCCGCATTCACCTTGGCTACGGTCGCCTCACATGCTCCAGAGAAAGACCCCGGCAACTGGGATCCTTAACTCACCGCACCAGTTTCCCTGGATACACGCATGCCAAGGGTGGTCAAAAGGGGCTGACACGAATGGGTGGAGACCTTCGGCAACTTCACGGGGTAAATGTGCCTTTTACTGCAAGACCATGAATCAAGTGCTGCTTTCTTTAAATCGCTCGTTTTCTGTTTGACAAAAAAAAAAAGTACAGGCAGTTCTCAACCGAAGGAAGAAATTCGTTCCACAAAGTGTTACGTAAGTCAAATTTAACGTCAGATTTATTCTCCCAATTCAAGAAAACACATAAGCCAAATACATACTCGTAAAATGTCCTAAAAAACACATAGTACGTAAATGGTAATATGAAGTTATTTTCACTGTGAATTTATTTACAGGTGCATGTCGCTTTTTTGCATTAGTACTCCTGTGAGCACTATGTATTTTGAGTATTCTCTTGTATAAGTCAGGATTTATGTATGTGGTTTTTACGTAAATAAAGAGATGCCTGCATCAGCACGCAAAGCCTCACTTTCTCACTTACACATACACATACACGGACCTAAATGCACTGATCAGCAGTCAGTGAAAAGCAGATCTGCATCCTAAATGTGTACCTAATAAGTCCACCTGAGATTTCTCAGCATCCTCCCACTGCCTGCCCCAGCGCTCGCTCCCTGTGTGGCATTGGGGACGTCATTGGCTGCTTTTATCGGCCCGAACAGACTCTGCCATTTCCCATTCTGCTGGTTTTAATCGCTACCCTGAGAGCATGCTTCTCCCCGAACGGCTTTCACGCAGCAGAAGTCAATAGCGAGGTAAGGAGATCAACTGCTCTGCCAGATATAAGCACGGAGCCGATGGCTCCTCTCTGAGTGAGTAAGTGTCCCATTCCTCTGAATCAACGTGTGGAGGATCAATCGAGGGCTTTCCAGAGATGGCCTCTCGTTATCGACGCCTCCCCCCGACTCTTTTTCTTTGATTGTCTGATCACCCTTTTCAGCTGGACCTCCTGTCTGGCCCATTGCCACTCTCTGGTGAAAATGAGAATTCTCCAGCTTTACGGTAAAATATATAAAAAATTGCTTAATGAGAAGGAAGCCCTGTTACAGATGCATGGGGACCCTGATGAGAAAAGGCCCTGTTTTTCCCCCTCAACGGCAAAATGGAGCTACACCGATTAGACCTGCCGCACAAACCAGTGCCGTGGGCAAAACGAGATGAGCTTGGGATGAGCAAACAGAGGTCGTATTAAGAGACACAATGAGGACCACTTAGTCACTTGAGCCAGGAAAATCCCGTTTCATAGGAGAAATCCCAAATTACAAAAGCACCAAACAGCAAAATAGACGAGCAGAGTTCCAGGAAAAGAAAAAAAGAACAAAATGAATAGTCTGTGGTGGCTTGGGGTCGTGAAAGCTAACAGTGCTTCTCTCTCGTCCACTGGATGACATTATAGCTAGATAAGGTCCAGAGGACTGGGGGCTGATAAAGGCTAAGCCACAGCAGTCTGCAGTTTCCAAAGCTAAGTCCCAGGATCCTGCATTCCATGCTGCATTGAGAAATCAGCCCGTGAGGTGGAGGTGGACCAAACCTCATGAAGGCTACCTGGTCTTTCTGTTTCTTGCTTTGTGCATTACGCCCAGAAAGGCATTCTGTCAAATTCTCAGCACATCTTGTCAGTCGTCTTGATCAATGGGCTTCCAAAATTGCTTCCATTTACATCAAAACAAGCATTTCATTTTTTCATTTCAAGAGGAAGGCAAGTTATGGCCAAATGTAGCATTTTATGTAAAAGAAAAACAAACATCTGTCAAATGTCACAATCCTTTAGCCTTTCAGGCTAACCCCTACACGCTCCACACCAAGACTCCACACCGCGCCTTTTAACTGGAAACTTTCATCTCCTCGGTAAAGGTCATCCACATTTAATTGCCCCCCTATGATTCACTTCTTTAATAGTCCATATTCTTGAGTCTTCTAATGACAGTTTTACGTATGTTAGATAATACATATACAGGGAGTCCTCGTTTTACGACACAGTTCTATTCCAGCGACAGTAATGTAACCCGAATTTGGGTGTAAGTAAAAATACACCCTAGCGTAATTATCTTACCCATCCTAACACAGTTGTAAAATCATAATTTAGAACATAAAAACTATGGAGTGGAATGCAAAAATGACTTCGAAATATACGGAAAAACAATCAACACGATGTATTGTTTTACAGTGCGCAGCACACAGAAACTGTGCCATGTGGAAATGCAATGTATAGCAGGCATTGCTTTTCAGTGAATGTGGCAAAGAGAATGTGACATAATGAAAAGCAAAACCATCATTCCATTGCTTTACATCTTATTTAACTACCATCCAGAAAACAATTAGAAGGATTTGAAATATACTCAATTAGACGAAGAAATCGTGCCACATCACACTGAAATGTAATGACTACCTGTCATGAGAGGGACTTACTAAAGACCAGGGTCGATTGCAAGCAGGATTTATATTTCTTTTAACGAGCGTACTTCGTTACACAGGACCACACTCCGTCTCTCATGAATCTTATCCCCAGCTTAAAGTAACGTAATGTAACGTAATGTACAATTTCCCCCTTGTATGCATATTTTAAGGGAATATTGCATTGCGGGATTTCTTATCACAACTATTCATCACACCACCTTTGCTCTGCTGCATCGGCTCATTTTCATTTTCGAAAAGTACATGCTGAAATCATTCCACCACGAATGAGTGTAAAAAAGCAACTGCGTGCAACCAAACTAGTTTGCCCACGTAGTTCGTAAGTACGAAGCTTTCGGCCTAAGCCGGATCAGTTTTTATGGGAGTTAGCGTCATAAACTCAAAACGTCGTATGTCGAGAATCTCGTAACTCCAGGACTCCCTGTACACATCAAGATCCGGAATATATATGTAGTTTGTATGCTAGCAGCATGGTGACACAGTGGGACATGTGGTCTGTTCGTTTATCCCAACAAAGTTGTAAATTCTGAGGTGCGAGATGCCACACCCAACCACATCTCGGAATAAATATGGCTGCCTCCACAAACACGCTGTTATAGTTGCTGTCTAAGAGCAAAAGCTCATGGAAAGACATTTATTACTTCACACGAAAGACCGCGTGCGATTACATTCTTGACTAGTAATACATTTAACAAAACAAACATTTTGAAATATTTATAAAATTGAGAAGCAGTGAAACACTTATTGTTGACTGTGTAAGCTACCATGTTGAAATGACATCACAGGGGAATCTCGTACAACAAAATTCTCTCCAACTTCAACCTCGGAAAGGGGTGTGTTTCCCACAGAAAGTGACATTTTCATGACGTTTTTCTCCGAGTTACGACTCGAGATAAGCTAATGTAGGAATGGATATGCAGTTAGGGAGTGTCTCTAAGGGGGTTTTTCCACTGCAGCAAGTACCATACTTTCGGTACTTTCGGTACCTCAGTAAAATACCAAAAGTTCGGTACTTCTTTTGTGTTGGTTTTCCACTGCCGTAAAAACTGGTACCGGCACTATCAGTCGGTGCCCGTCCAGCCCTGTCCTTTATCCCTCCCCTTTTTGGCCAGCTGGTGTTGCTGGCCATCCTGATCCCCCTCCTTGTGGTTTGCCCCTATCAGGGTCAGTGCCCGTCCAGCCCTGTCCTCTGTCCTTCCCCTTTTGGCCAGCTGGTGTTGCTGGCCATCCTGATCCCCCTCCTTGTGGTTTGCCCCTATCAGGGTCAGTGCCCGTCCAGCCCTGTCCTCTGTCCTTCCCCTTTTGGCCAGCTGGTGTTGCTGGCCATCCTGATCCCCCTCCTTGTGGTGTGTCCCTGTTTCCCAGACTGCTGCATAGCTCAGTGGGCTGAGCGTGCGGCTCTGTTATTTCCCATGTTGTGGGTTCGAGGCTGGCTAAAGGCCAGCCTTCTTAATTTGTATTTGTGAGTGTTCCATTTTTCCCTTTTGAGTTTTAGTTTACCTTCCCTGTTTTTGGTTAATCTGTTCCTTTTATTTTTCCTAGTGTGTTAGTTGGTGTTTCTAGTTTCAGTGTATAGTCTTCCTTAGGTCTGTTAATTTTTCCCACCTGTCGCTCGTTGTCCTATACCCTTCCTGATTAGTTAATTAGTTATGATTTGCACCTCTTCCTTGTTTGCCCCAGTGTTTCTGTGTATTTAAGTGCCTGCCTTAGTCTTGCTTGTCAGTTGGTCACGATCGTAATCATTCTCATCCTTGCTATTTAAATGACTCATAGACAGGTTTGTGAGAAATTGATGTTAACTAACTTTATAATTTCAACTAACTTTATATATACCCCAATATTTATTACAACAAAATCACATTGCTATATCTGGAGATTCTCCAGTACCGTGCTGCAGTAGTATACATTAAATAAAATCCTTTTGTAAATTATGCCGTCTAGATTTTGCTGTATCTGTTCTTCTGACCAGATCGCAATTATTTTTTTTACTTTGTTTATTGCTGCTTTCCAAGTTCATAACGTTTTGTCAAGATGGCGATCACATTGTGTTTCAGAATTGGTCTATTTGCAAAACCAATTGACATCGAAAGCGTTGCAAGTTATGCCCTAAAGTACTGAAGTACCTAAGAAGTACCAGAACTGATGTGGCACTTTCAGTACTTGAATTTTTAGTACTGGTACTTGACCGGAAGTCAATAAAAAAGCGAAAGTCGGCACTTTCACTTTTACATTGACTTCCAGTCGAGTACTGTACCAAAAGTACCAAACTTTGTGCGGTGGCAAAGCACCCTAAAATCCCATTAGTGTGCATGGCCGATCCAGGGTGAACAGCTGCCATACAGCCTATGCTGCCTGAGCTAGCCTTCAGGCCCCCTGTGACCCTGTACTGGATAGGCATTTGGAAAATGTTTGAATGCCAGGATTTGTATGTGTATACAGTTGTCCCTTGCCACTTTGCGCTTCGACTTTCGCGGCTTCACTCTATCTCGGTTTTTTCAAATACAGTACTGTGCTCATTAAAGTATATACAGTACTGTATATTCATTAAAAAGTTGATCGAGACAGTGAAAATGATACGGCGCACACTCTGTTGTCTGAGTCAATTATATCCTCTTCCTATCCTGGCCACTTCTTGGCTCAGCCTCACACAAGTTCGCTTCTCTCATACACACTTACATCACTACGCATCGGAAGCATCTTTGCTCTTGTGTTTGCGATTTCTGAGAACTTGGCTCTTAAACGTGCTGCTTCTTCTAAGCCTTCTGCTTTTTCTTATTTTCATAGGTTAGTGGTTCTGTGTAAGGACTATATGTGTGTGTAATTAAATGTAATATTTATATCGTCTAATATATCTTATTTTCTCTTATTTTGTCTAATACTGTATATTGGTAATACGAGTGTAATGGTGACTAAAGGGTGTTGTTTCATGTCTAGAGGGCTCTAATAATGTTGAAAACCATATTTAGAAGGTCATAAACAGGTTTTATATGCTCTAACTACAAAAATATTCGATTTAGAAATAAAGAATCCTACTTCGCGGAAATTCACTTTTTGTGGTAGAGTCTGGAATGGATTAATCGTGCTAAACGAGGGACGACTGTATATGATAATATTTGCTGATGTTTGGGATTTGAATCATAGGCAATGTTCAAAACTCTTCATCACACTCTGGTCATGCGCTTGCATTGCTGACCAACATTGTTTGTCGAAAAGGCTTTTATTGTCACTAATGGGTATCTAAACTGTGACCTGTAATTCGCTTTGTGCAAAAGCATTTGCCAGATAAATAAATGTTAAGATCAAGATAAACGAGAAACAGCCTTTAACCGGTATAGTTCATGATTTCTTCTGGAACAGGATTTTTAAGGAACTCCCTGCTTCACACTTTGTAACATATCTCAACACACCTAAAAAAAACCCTATGATCTATTTGTCTTTCCCGGGGGGTGGAGGCGCAGATCCATCTGAACGTTGGCATGGCTACCCATGGACCACTGCGATTAAGCCCTCTAGCCAAGGGGTGCCATTATGATCCAGAAGAAAAAGTCATTTTGCATCTCTGGAGCACAGGACACACTGAAGCAGGCTGGGCTGGCACAGAAGACAAAAGGTCTCATGTAGGACATGGGTAAGTAATAATCTGATCTACAGCTTGGGTGTGTCATGGACAGAAATGGTTTGTTCCAGTCCTCTGGCCCATGTGCACTTGAGAGATTATTTGGGTCGTGAAGCATGTACAGCATTGTATGACTGGAGATGCTGACAATGATGACACGGTCTACTAGCAGGACCCGCCTGGGACCCTCTGCGGGAACAGAGTAGGAAAGGCATGACATGCCAGAACAGACAGTACTGGGCCAGTGACCTGCATTTGTAGAGCCAATATTCCCCGTAATTGACTGTTGACTGCGGGCCAGTGGCTAGTTTAGTCTTGCTTTTAAGGATTTTTTAAAAAATGAAAAGATCCCTGATTACAGGGATGTGATTTGCATCTGGACAGTAACTCCTGCAGGCTGCTTTACAACGGGCTCAGTGGGCAGCGCCTTTTGCCTCACACCTCCAGATTTTCAGGGCTTGAATCCTGCCACCACCCTTGAATGTTCTGCTTGTGTAATGCTGGTTTCCTCTGAGTACTCTGAGCCCAAAGACATGCAGTTTGGGTAGATGGTGTCAATACATTTCTCATTGTGTATTTGTGTGTCCTGTGATGGACTGGCATCCCATCCTGGGTGTACCCCTGCCTTGAGTCCTGTAGTGCCTAGAATAGGCTCTGGGGTCCTGCACTCCTTTACTGGATGAGTGGTTGGAAGGAGAGTGGTTGTGGAATTTTTCTTAGAAGACCAACAGTCATTAGGCCGTATCTTCTGCAGGTTCAGCTAACATTCAGAGTGAAGCCAGACATCATCTGACACTACCCCATATTGGGTGATTGATTACCTGAAGCGAAATTCATCACCATTAAATGAGCTAACAAACCCTTTCCCCACTTTGGTCTGTTAAGCTACAACTGAAATTCCCAGCTATTACAGTCTGCCATTAAAGACGACACTTTGCCAACATCAGCCCGTTAATTATTCAACATCTGAATCAGGGACCAATGAGAGCTTTGATCTGAAATGCTGCTTGATGGGCCCTCATTTTTCAAAGCTCCTGGTAATTTATGTTAAGTACAATTGAGATAAACAAGGGGAAAAGTCAGATGATTCTCAGAGGAGCCGTCCATGTCAATGGGACTGGGCTTTGCAGAATGATCATTTCTGCTGTCACAGTATGGGTCGCCCCTACTAACACTGGGGTAGATTTCCAATCAATGACTACAGAAGACACATAACAGAACACAACAGAGCGTAGATTCAGCAGACAAACGAGGGGCCAACAGACACATAACTACTTGCCCGAAAGCCCCCTGCCCTTTGTAAAAATGTCCAATAAAGCATCAGAAGTATTCCAATAGAAGAACCGCCAGTCCACTTGTCCCTTATCATTAAGTTGTCACAGCAGCACTAAATAGGTACAAAGATGTTAAAAAGTAAGCCGATGAATCACATATAGTCAATGTGGACAAATATATGACATTTGCTGGAAATTGTTAATCTGCTTCAGTTTTGACGATAACTATGAAACTAGATGTCTCAGGTTGAATATAATACCTGTGTTCGTTTCAGATATAAGGGGCTTTCTGACTCTTCTGTTCGCGGCTGATCCCTGAATGTAGTGCCAGTACGGTGATTCCTGTGTCACATCTTGTTAATTTCTCCTTATAGTACTAGCGAGCAGTCTGTGGCTGCTCCAGCTGACCTGTGACTTTTGTCACTTGTGTGACCACACACAAACACACACACACACACTTGCATTTCAGTTATTGTATGGGTTTCCAGCCAACTCTCATTTTGTTCTAATTAATGGTTTACATTTCAACCCTGAGCAACGGGGAGAACAGCCTCAAACATGCAACGCACCAAGTGTCCGAGCACATGAGGTCCAGCATTTCATTTATGTCGCTACTTTGAGGGTTACTATCTCTACTGAGGACATTTCTCAAAGCGATAAGAAAACCAGAGCAGGCAAACATGCCAGCTATTTTTACCTTAGATCTGAGTCACTTTAATTGTGAACTTTGGCTGAACAGCCATGTGAGACGTTTATCATCTAGGCTGGAGCTCTGGAACTTGTCTGGCTCGAGCACCTCGGGGGGCGGGCCGGGGCCCATCCGGCGTGTGTCCATGGGGGTGGTGTGTGTGTATAACGATTCCCCCTTGTTATAATCATCACGGGAACTAAACAGTCAAATTGAAAAAGAAAACAGCAGCCGGACTTTCTGTCAACACCAGCAGGGTGTCACCTACAAAGAGCCAGTGTTTCAGGGAGAGGCGACGTGCACCATAAACCAGGCGAGACTCGGCTTCACAGCAGCCTCAAACGGAAAGATCAGCATTTCAGGTGCCATCGGTGCTGAGGCTTCTGGGTGGGAGGTGCCGGGGTTGAGCAGAGACCCAAACCCATATCTGTGCGGCATCATTGTGGACACAAATGTCACACAGTTAAAAGATAAGAGTAGAATGCCGCCAATAAAGATGGTAGCAGCAGCTCTTAAATGTTCCGTTCGATTCGAGCCCAGCAATTCATTAAGCCTCTCCCACAGAGCTGTGTATCACATGCACTATAAGCTGTAAGGTGCACCTTTACAATCTATGTCAGGTGCACTACTAAGTGCTTCAATTGGATAAATACTATCATGATGAATTATTAATGTGAGCGCTATGATCATCCGCACGGGAATGTGGGTGTTAGCAAGGCGCTGCGCTGACAGTCAGGAGTCTAAAGGTACAACAGAATGTAGGACATTTGGTACAGGGAGAAGTAAGCGGTGGTGGAAGGGACTTGGGAAAGTTATTCCAACTAAGTAAAAAAAGCGAGTGCAGATAGCCGTGGGGGTTCCCGTCAAAGCGGATCTCCCCAAACTTCACACCCCGTCAGATCACCACGGTACAATCAGGCTCAGATCACAGCGCAGCCCGATTTACGGGCTTTGCGGCATTTCCCACAGAAAGAACCGGGCTGTTAAACCTGCACGTAGCCAACCGTGGAAAACACCCCGAAGCCCAGCTCCAAACGCGCAGCACCGGTCATCTCCCAGCTCACAGCCTCTTCTACTAAATCATAATTGTTAATTCATACACCGAAATGCTCATAAAGCTGATTGTTACATTTTATACCGAAACCCGGTATGCTCATAAAGCCCTACAGGGGCTGCCGATTGTTATACAGTATACCGAAACACGGTATGCTCATAAAGCCTTACAGGGGCTGCCGATTGTTACACTGTATACCGAAACACGGTATGCTCATAAAGCCCTACAGGGGCTGCCGATTGTTACACTGTATACCGAAACACGGTATGCTCATAAAGCCTTACAGGGGCTGCCGATTGTTACACTGTATACCGAAACACGGTATG
>JAODKN010000001.1:17406201-17416284 GCA_026774425.1 Petrocephalus zakoni | reverse complement strand
TTCGGGCCCCCCGTCCGGGGGGGGGATTGGGGGGGGGGCCGGACATGGCCCCCCCTAACCCCACTGTCACCCCAACGATATGGCAAAAAAAACCCCCCCCCCCCCCCCCCCACACGGCCAGATGACTGAGAACAAAACAAAACAGGGGCACAGAAAGAAGTCTGATTAACCATCGGAGTCGCTGACACAAGGGCTCCGCACAAAAGTAATCATTAAAGTAATCATTCCTAAGAGGCCTTAAACTGCCAGCTGATTACCGGCCTGCTCAGGAATCGCCACCCCTTTAAATCAATACAAATCAAGTACCAGCTTGAAACATAATTAGCAAAATAAATACAAATCTTTTCATATGCTATCAGCCGGCGTAGAGTAATTTATGTCTAGCTGGAAATCACATTTTGAGCCACAAAGGATGCAGCGTGTCATGAGGTGGCTGGCGACCTACAGGTGGCAGCAGAGAGGAGGCAGGTAACGCAGAACGTAAGCCACATGCCTCGATCTGCGTACACTATTACTAGTCACATTATTGTGGTAAACGACGCGCCGGCCAATTCACTGTTGTGGGATCTTACTGCAACCACCCTGCATTTTTCCAAATCGATGGCTTCAAAACTGGGACCTGAGATCAGCATGGCGCAGGCGATGACGGGCCCACCCAGAACCGCTTCAAACAAGTGGATTGGGTCTAAGCCTTACGGGGGAACGCCCTGCTCTAGAAGAGCAGACTTCTGGGAAAGAAACCAATCCCACTTGTGTGGTGCCGTTTCCTGTCTGCTTGCGGGCCGAGCCTGGAGCCGGGAGGGCTGTGAATCACAGCGAGGCCGCCAGTGCGATCTGGCCATTAGACGTAAGAACTGGAGCAACCTGACACAGCAAAGAGAAGTACAGACTGGACGGCCTCCAGCGCGGGCCCAACAAAAAGGACTAGAGCGGCGCCGTTTATTCCCAAGACTGCTGGCTCACCATTAGGGGCCGCGTGGAAGAATGGAGGAAGCCGGTCAGGGACGCTGCGAACCAACATGCCATCTCCCTTTACGATAATTTGCGTGGGCGGGAAAATACAGGAAAAGGCCAGCATTGGCTCTCTGAAGTGAGACGGAAAAGACGAAGCAGAACTACTTTAAAGGTAAAAAATGAGCAAGGCGTCATCCCCGTCATGAAAGCAACCGTGGGCAGTCAAATGTATGACAAACTGATATGGCTAATCTTCATGCTACATACATGAAAAACCGATATGGACGATCTTCATGCTAAAAATGATATTTTGGAATGTTTTCTGCCGCTGGTGTGTGCTGTAGCAGGTGGCCATTTCACAAGGTGACGATAAGACTGATCGGCTGGGACAGCTGGAGTGCTTTTGGTCTGACAAGCAACAGTGATGAGGATTCAGGGGTCAAGGCACTCTGGGTCTGGCTCCTAAATATTTTAAATTCCCTGTCAGTGAAAAAATATATGCATGAAAATGAGTGTTCCCCCTAGTCTCAATAAAATCTAATGTAATCTATCTATCTATCTATCTATCTATCTATCTATCAGGGAGCTTTTCAAGTTTATAATTTTAAGCAGGCATTGAAAAAGACAACTTGATGACATTGTGGCCTGAGGGCCTATTCAAAGGGCCTTTTGAGGATGAGGTCTGATGAGTGATTGGATGACTGGCTACAGGTACACACAGAGTGGCCACCTGCTCCTCAGTTTCTCTCTCTCAGCAGACATTGGGGGCGGGAGCGAGAACAGGCCATGTACTGGTGACTGAGCGAAAATATTCAAGGGGATTAGATGGACGTCAGCTGGTGTCCTAATTCCTCAGCCTCCCCCCCAAACCCAACGCCTGAAGGCAAACATGGGGAGTAATTTGGTGCCAGGAGTCGATGTTGCTCTTTCATGCACGCGAGGGCAGCGTGACCCCTCTCATGGGGAGGAGGAGTGGAGGAGGGGCAGGGGTCTTATTAGCTTAGGTCTGCCGGCTCAGTTTACGTTAGCTGATCAATTTTTTAACGACCCAGTGTGATTCGGCTCCAAATGACAGAGAGGCACATTTTATCCGTAGCAGTGCATTACGCTCGTCGGATATTAAACCTCTAATCTCAAATCTCAAATGAATGCAATTCTGCCCCTTTTTCGGTTTGCACTAACTCTTTCTTCCAGAGGGCTTCAGTTAAAATTTAGTCGAGCTGTAATTGAGAAATTAAGAAGGAATGTGAATGTGTTTAGTGTCCCGTAACCCAGGTAAGTGTTGCCATAGCCACTCGTGTTTGGTCATCGTGCCGTACAGGAAACATTCACGTTTTCTCCTGTTTTTACTCAATTCACTGCCTGGTACTAAATTTCTTTCAACATTGCTGTTTCTTTGTCTAAAAACATGGAGTTTGAACAGTAATTTTGACGATACCGTGAGCAGAGCCAATACTCAGACTCGAGCCACGTTACAAGTTACAAGGCCAGACAGGCAATGCCTGATGGGACAGGTGGACCTCATTCCTCCAGCTCTGCCCACAAACATGGTTTCCGGCGCCCATCTAGGAGCTGGCCTTTAGAGAATGCCGATTCTCCCTGGAAACGGCAGTGCCTACTGTCCTTTTTCAGTAGATAGCGAAACACACATACTCTGCAAGCATACTGGACAGGACATCGCCAAGTGGATCTGAGGAAAATCGTCGTTCTACCCAGGGTGTAAGCAATAAATGCCATTAGTGGTGCATTTTTAATGAAGCAGAACTTTACAACTAATTAATAAATATATAAATTCTATGTATTAGGTCACTTTTTGAAGCCAGATTTGATGTGGGATCACACCACTGGGCCAATGAAAGGAATGATGCAGCAATGCATCCTGGGTACTATTGAGGAACAACTGATGGGCTAAAGCAGACATGGGGGAGGGTGGATGGGAACGGGAGGCTGAATAAAGGGCATGTTTTCAACCAGGCCGTGTCTGATCTTCCAGTGTGGAGCTTCTCTCACAAAGGCCATTAGGCTGAGATACAAAAGCCTGGTCGGTGTCACCCTGCCCCACCCCCCCACCCCCTTTGCTGAGAGGTAGCCACACCAAAAGCACTTTAAAGAGGCACGCGGTCCTCAACACGGGGAGTTAACCTGCCCTCCCCACAAGCCTTGCAAAGATATCGGGTTCCCCGTATGAAAAGTAGACAGCAGCAGTGGACACAGTGATACATATTCTGGGAAAAGGCGGTGCCCGCAAGCCGCCCAGACTACACCTGACCGGCTTTCCAAGTGCCCGCCTCCCACCAGACAATGACAGCCTTTGGAGTACTAAGGCTGGCATCTCCAGTTACCTTTACACAAAAACGGACCAACAAGCACATGGGTTTCCTCGCTTGAGTTACAGCGCTCAGGAAAAAAAAAAAAAGAGCAGGCTCAAAAGAAAATGAGGCCCACCCCCAGGAGTGCTCATTTGCATACCGCCACAGTGTGGGCCAAAGGTTGTGCACATGATGCAATCCCTTTGAGCCTTGCTACAGAATAGGGCTCCCTAGGCACCGCCGACAGCCACGCTGGGGGGTCCCCAGTGCCTGCGCTCAGCCCCCGCCCCTGCTGCTGCACCACGGCCACACTGTTCCCACCGTACCTGAAAGGAATCCTCGGTCCTGGTACAGAAATCCGACCCAACGGAGGCGGAGACACCGTTGCGCACACAAAAGAAGGCCTCTCCTTGGCCAGTCAAAGGAGAAATTACCCAGAGTTCTGTGGGCAAATGCTACCTAAGAGCGCATGATAAAGGCTTATCACAGGAAACTCCTTAGGGGGGTGAAGATATTTAAATGAAATAATAGTTTTTTTTTCTCTTCTGCAAATGACTCCAAATCTAGCAGAGCCTTAGAAAGGCATTGAGGCTCAACCAGCTTTCTTCTGCTGCAGCCCTGGTTATAATAAGATCTGCCTTAGCACTGTGCCTGACCCAAATAAAAGGGACCGCAAAGCATAAATGACCCTGACAGGAGCTTTTCTGAGCAGCCACCTAAGCAGGCATCTGAGCAGACACCCAAAGACCTCTGCCTGCTGTTAAGTATGCCCACAACACACTCAATGTTTAGGAAGCCTGCCCCTGTTCTGCTAAATCTTTGCAGTTGTTGCACTGCTTATGCATGTGTGCATGCTCTTGCCTAATCCTCTGCCTCACAAAGGACCCCCGTGCCCTGGGGTCTACATATTAATGGCGTAGTCTGAGTTGACATGTTACTAGGTGGATGCACTGGAAGGAACAGGAAATGACACATGAGGCAGCTCCAGGACAGCGGGGCACTGTTGGATCACAGTCCTGAAGCTCAGTGACAGACACGCAAGGACAATGGAATCAGGAGGCCAGCAGGTCGGTTTGGACTGGGGCTCCATACAGACCGGCTGGCATACAGATTAACTGCAACAATCCAAAACTGAAATTCGCCAAATCTTTGGGGAAGCATCAATTCTTCCAAGCTGAGATTAACACCACGACTGGATGACAGTTCCATGTAAAATAATGTTTCAGCAAATGGTACATAATGCTTTTTTTAAAAAATTCCCATTTAATATTCAATTGGAGGGAAAGACAACCTATGAAACAAGACCCCACATTTATTTTCCATCTCCCGAAAAGAGGCGCTGGGTCGTGAACAACGAGTGCTGTGCGGGATTCATGATGAGCCTTCCCGAGTGCTCAGCTGATTAAACGTCCAGCCCCCTGACTCTAAGTGTGGGTCTGTTAGGAACATTAAAGACGTTTATTACCGCACCAGAAACCCGGCCATCAGTGGCGGCCAGGTCCCGCCCACGTTTTATTAGCTCCGCCTCACGGCACTCTGTCAGACAGAACCCCCAGAGAGTCTCCGGTTTGGCGCCTGCTTGCAACCAGTGCCACTTTCCTGTGCCGGTCACAGACTCCTGCACGCATCATCGGTGATAACTTTGCTGTTTTTTTTTTTTTTTTTATCGCTCAGAGCCATGGAGCTCATTTGGCAGTGTCTGACGTGCTATACGGCAAATTATAAATGTGCAGATACACAACTTCAAAACCCAACTTTAAAGCAAAGCATTTTTTTCTCAAAGCAATTTAATCTTGTTTATCATCAACTACCCAGCCTGAAGCAGGGAAGATCCGTCTGTAAAGGGCAAAAAGGCAATAAAATTTTTATCGCTTGTAAACAATGTAAAAGTTTAATTATTAAAAATCAACAGCGACCTTTACCTCTGATGCGGCCGAATGGAGCAACATGGCCACTGGGAGAAAATGAAAGTGGTGGCAGAGACCAATTCTGGTCGCTCCTGGCAACCCACAGCACACAAACATGCTCCCCGCTGGTCTGTGCTTAGGTGAGCCCCCTCCCCCTACCGTGACACCACAATGTCAGCTGTGTCGAATCCATCAGAGACGCTGGGGGGAAGCCAATATGGAAGCCAGCAGAATCTCCAGATTCCAAAACCCGCCGGGCCGGCAAAGCAGAAAGAACACTGCAGAAATGTTTCTATAACAGGGGCTGTTACAAGAAAGTACACTCCATCTCATTGTTTAAATCCCTGCCTTTGTGGCGGAAGCAATCTGGTAATAACTTTGGACGCCGGATATGAACCTAAGCCTATGGCGTCCAAGCCGAAACTGGAAAAAGAATAATGGCATCTTTGAGACAAGGTTCCTGCCGGCGAAGAGTGACTAATCAATTATCCCAGGCTCAAACTGAAAGGTGGTCAAAATGTTTTGCTATTTGACGTGTGGGTGTTGAGAGGAGGCTCAGCAAAAACAAACCCTCAAAGTGCAAAGTGAGAGACCATGAACTGGTTCTGAGGAGATTCGGGTAAAAACCCTTCACCCCTGAAAGGAGGAATTTGTATAAACACGGCAGAGCACACCGTGTCATGAAGTGTTTTAGGACCTGAGAGGGCGGAGATTGGGGGGGGGCACTTTACAATAACAAACCAGCACTGTGAAGTGAAAAGACATACAAAGGCTACTTCAAAGTTTATGGAGGGGTGGCCGTTGCTCACAACTACGTCAGAAGACACCTGCAGATCTAAAGACAGCTGATGTTGCCCCCTCAAACATTTTTGACTGGCTGACTTTGGAACAGTCTGCCACGGCCAGTACCTCCAGAATCTCCGCCCGAAGAGAAAAGATCTCACAGCAAAAGGATGCAAGAAACGTAAACGAAGGGGTTCATTCACATATAACAGCCACACACATGATATGCATGTTCATCTGCACAAAATGAAAATCAGCTAACATGGGGGCTCCTAAACATTCATTTTTGTTTGTGATGAAGGGTGTCAGCTAGCCCACTTGGTGATGGGATACAGCCAAGGCCGTGCATTAGGGAGTCCGGAGATCTCTAAGCAGTGGGTCAGTGATTCACGGTCAGGGCAGCTTTCACAGTAGGGGGGGGCAAGGCCTGGAGATAAGCGTGTGCTCACACGAGGTCCCGCTCTGTTTTTACAGTGCTCCCTTTTACATGAGAGACGATCAAAGCAACAGTAGCCAGACACATCTGCGGAACATTATGCCGCGTTAAGGTTATGCTAACGCTAATTCCTAACACATGCCCTCATTAGTTTTGCGTGAAACGAGAACAGAACATTCCACGTTTCCTTTCTTTTTTTCGTTGTTGTTACTGCTCCTTTATCCTCCCCACCCTGAAGCAGGGCTCAAAGAGGAAGCTCTGGCTGGGCCCCCGAAACCGGCCCGAGCAGCTGTGCTTGGTAACAGAGTGGACGTTCCTGAGCAGGCCGAGCGCAGGCCGGGCACATGTCAGCATTCCGGAGCTGTGTCTCGCCTGTGGTTCTCTCGCACAGCTGTCACAGGACAGGTTGTGGGCTCTGGTTGCATGAGAAAAGCCCACCGCAGAGATGGACATTCTCGAGAAAGAACCCAGGAATGATATGAAAAAAGAGAAACAGCATGTGTCTTAGGTGACATGGAGCAGTCAGCGGGCAGATGTCTATGATGAAAGAATGAAGCAAATGGTGTCTGAGTGCCCTCCGACTGTATCCTTCATGGCGGAGAACATCAGTGCACAGTCCAAACATTTCTGGCTACTTCACAAATGCCACCAGCGATCATGGCGGGATTACAGTCTATCCCAGGAGGGTCCCCAGTGGGATGTTTCTTCTGTGGGCAGCGGGCGTGAAACGCTCGCTGGTGATGTGCCGGGGCGTAACGGATCGCGCGGCCACCCCGTTCTTCAGTTTGGTTTGCGACAGACTGGACAGGCGGCCGTCGGGGATTACGGAAATTCCCTGACCCTTTTCTCGGTGGCCATTTCGGAAGGGAAGTAGAGGAAGAAGAGGAAGATAAAGAGCAGTTATGGAGCAGTTTTCATCCCAAACCGACAGAGGTGTTCGAGGCTGGGATGCTGTGAGCCAGGGCCCCACATCACGGATCGACACCTCTGAGTGTGGAAAGTTCCATAAAAAAAGTGTTAGCTGGCTATTAATTTGCACATTAGTGGGACAGATCCATGGCTGGATGCAGGGCGTTGCTACTTTGTCCCATTTTCCCAGAACCGCCTGCCCCAGATGGAAGTGATATGCAAATCGCAGAAAACAAATAACCTTAGCTAAGGCTGAGCGAGAAGAATCCGCGGCGCTAAATAAACGGCATGTCGTTTTATATTCTCCGGCCAACTGTTTCTACCGCCCCGTTCCCACATCCACCGCAAATATGCTGGCTGCCAAAATCCACATTAGGTCTCGCAAACGGTCTGCGTTGCATTTTTCGCACTTACCGTTGCAGCTATCACATCTCAGGACAGAGTATGTTGGATGCAATAATCGCGTAGCTATTCACTAAGAAAAATGAAGCAACTGTAAATGAAGCGGACAGAGATCACATGACATAGCTGGATCTGTCTTATCTGGCGTTATTACGTCCATCTGCACCCCCCACCCCCCTGAGCTGAGGGGGTCTGTTTAATATCATGGCCCCTGTAGTGAGAATTCAGAGCGGAGCCCAAAATAAACCGCGAATGCTTGCGAGCTTCGCCCGGCAAGCGGCTGTGAAATTCAGCGCGGCGGCGTCGCGGCGCGGCGGGTCGGTGTCAGGGGTTGGGCCGCCATTCTGCAGGGGCTTGCGACATACGGGTGGAATTCTTGTGGACCTTCCCATCACGGTGAGCATCCTGTGCTGGATAACTAACCCAAGGCTACCGTCTGCTCCAGAGACGGGGGTTCCTGCGTTTTCCGTGTCAGCGATATTCACGACTGAATGGACTTTTTTTTTTCCCCACTATAGGGCTTCATAAAAGAAAATGAGCTCTGATACAGATTTGGTCCTGGTTTTATACTATTCATCAGGTTAATAACCCTTTTTTTAGCACAAAGCTAAAATAGGCATCTTGGTTTTTAAAAATGTGCAGTTAGAATCAACTGGAAAAAAGTAGTGTAGTTATAGAGGTTTCTAGGTTCCTGTGTAGAGTGCTTTTGTCTGGAAGGCGAAGTGTAAGCCTAAGAACTTATATGAAGGAAAAAAGACACTGGAAACTATTTTTTGAGCAAGATAAGTCTCAGCACAAATAATAAGGTGTTTCCTATCCAGCGAAAAAGCCATTCATGTCTGAAACTTGTAACTAGGCAGCAAAGCTTGAGGTCAGACCAAGCAGATTCCTAAGCAGTTTTCACCCCCTACTGACATTCTCTGAATAGCTGCTGATATTGACTGGCTCTCTCTCTGTCTCTGTCTCTTTCTCTCTCTCCCACCCCCTGTTTTTAATTCTGATCATAATTAGAGACAGGCTGAGTAAAAAGGTCTGTTCAGTCCATCACAGCAAAGCAAGCCGGAGTCGGATTCCTGCCCTGAAGAATCCGCTAGCGCCTGCCGTGAACTTCGCTCGCCTTCGGTCTGTGGTCGACCACAAGCCCAAACTAATGTCACAGCCTTCCAGAGCGAGAACCCAAAAACAACTCCAACCCCACAGCAATTTCCATGTTCATGACATTCCTCTTGCCACAAATGAAAGGCAATATGAATTAATTATTTACCGTTGGCTTAATTCTCCGCAAAAAATGATTATGGACCTAAAAGAAGCAAAACCCCGACTGAATAGAAAATATGTCCGTTCCCCACTGGCCATGAACAATAATTTGTCTTTTTAAGAGATGCAGCCTACATTATGTAGAGTGAAATATGAGGAACCCGGTTAATAGGAGCCTTCTTATGCCTTTCGTTAATTACATCTTAATTATGAATTACACTTCCTGCAAACTGGATGACAGGACATGAATTTCAGCACCATAAAAAGGCCATTTGCCCGCCTTTGAATATTCTGACACTGTGTACAAACTCATTTCCCCATCAAAGGGGGCGTGTCATGCTAGGTCAGGCATGGAGCTTTGGGTTTCGCTCATGCGGATTTCCCTGGCCGCCGGTGATATTAAAATGCCTGCAGGTGGACCAAGCGGCTGCAGAGAAGCCCTGTTAATCTGGTCGCACTAGAGGGTGCTTGTGCTGAGAGGCTAGGGGGGTGTATAGAACCGGCGCCGACAGCCTGTCTGCAGGCTGATGTTATAACACCGCAAGGAACACAGGCTGGCCACGTTCTCCAGGAGCACCACGGTTGCCGTTTTTGACAAGAGGCCCCCTCAGCCTAACCTCCTCGCTTCAATTACATTGGCTGCCCCACACCTCCTCGAGGTGTGCTGACGGGTTAATCCTACATTTACTTCACCAAAGAATATACCGGGGGGGGGGGGTAGTACCCTACCTCCACACGACTTATCATTACCCGTTTCGGCTTTCTCATTTTCTTTCGGCTCCAGCAGACCTATCTCATTACACCGGCGCGGCCGCCCACAAGAAAGTCCGTAATGCGCCGCAATTTGTTGCCATAGCTCTAACACTTCATAATACTTGCTATAAAGAGCTGTCAGATTTAAGTGGGCGCGCTCAGATTTTATCTCGAACACCGCGAGATGACTCGGAGCTAAGCCGAAGGCCGGAACACGCCGACGAGCCCCATCCGAGCGCTCCTCCGCTGAGGATTCCGGCCGACTTTTTTCTTAGGAAATAAAGCGCTGGATTCCAGCACAAAACAATTTTAGCTGAAGCGAGGGACAGAAATGGGGGGTGGGGGGGACACAAGCAGAAGACAATATAGCAAA
>JAODKN010000001.1:17391180-17405826 GCA_026774425.1 Petrocephalus zakoni | reverse complement strand
CCCCCCCCCCCCCCCCCCCCCCCCCCCCCCCCCCCCCCCCCCCCCCCCCCCCCCCCCCCGGCCCCCCCCCCCCCCCCACAATAATGGCCTTGAATGTGGGTCTACTCCCAGTGGTGACAGGGGCATGGTGCCCTTTACGGAGGGCGAGGGCAGGGGAAGGGGAATGGTGTCCCTCTCCATGCCGCCCCCACACCACCAGCCTCGGGGTGGAATCCCGTAAATTCCCCCCCACTAAAACACACATTCCGTCCCATGGTGCTGGCCACATGTGTCATCTGGGCCACAACCAGGGTCCCATAGCCTGTCAATGGGTGGTGCGGACGCTGCCTACGTGGTGGCTAGTCATGCGTGCCAGGATCTCAGAGAATCCCGGGAGTGCCTGGAGTTACAGAATCGGATCGGACACTTAGGCACCGGCACGGCTGGCTTTGACGCCGCTCTTATCGCCGCGGCTTTCCACAATCTCCTTTTCCCACTTGCGGAAAAAGACGAAAGTGAAGATCACGCTCAGTTTCAGACGCCCCGGTCCTGGAGACTCGCGGGCTCCAGTGTATTTTAAGCTGCCAGACAGACTCGAACAGGCACCTCCTACTGATCACGGGCCGACGCGCGGCCTCCTAGCGAACGTCTCTGCCTCATTCGCGTAAATGTAAAAAAAAAAATCATGAGGGCGGCAGGGATGAGAATAAAGCGGGGGTCTGGGAAAGCCATTGCTGCGATTCGGGGAGCGGCCCCCTGGCATCGGCTCCCGGCTCCGCGACCAGTCGCCAGGTTCAGCCCGCGGGCACCGCGGCCATCTTCTCTGTGTAATGGGCTAATTATATGTGGAGGACGGCCCCGCAGATGTGGAAATGAGACGAGGAGCCATGGAGACCGCTGCCAAATGACGAGGCCGCCGGCAGCCCTCTCCGTCTCGAGAGGAATGGGGCGGCTGCGCGCTGTCCCTCTCGCTCTTCCTGGCGTCTCTAATGAAGCATTATTAATATTGCCCTGTTTATCCGGCTAATACAGCCGGTATTCAGAGTGAAGTGCACCGATAGTGACTTTGTGTCTGTATACAGCCGGATATAAGTTCATCTCCGTGACTGAAGCTCAGCTTAGGCCTGAATACAGTGCTTAAACAGATGCCACTGCAGTTATTAAAACACGTGACCGTGGTATGGGCCACGACCTCCCTGCCCCGGGTGATTTTACCAGCTCACTGATCCTAGGGGAGCAGGGTTAGGGTTAGGTAGATTTCACCAACTGGGGGGTCTGTGACTGACCACGCGTCTGATCAGTAGCAAACATGTTTTGGAGGGGGGGGGGTTCAAACCTGTCATTTAACTACATGGCTACATGCCTGGCATGGGGTATTGTCTGTACAAGAGGAACATGGGACAACAGACCCAAACCAGTATATATGGTATTCTGTGGTGACGCTCCATGGTTAACCACGACCTTATTAAACACAAAATGCGAAACAGCGCCAAAGCTGCATGTATACTCCACAGCTGGGCCGACCTGTCCAAAAGCTGCTGGGCTTATCGCCCATCTCACAGCCACTCCCAGAATTCAAACCTGCAACCTTCCGGCCCATTTCCACTGCACTAGTCTATCTCCCCATCGAACGTGGTGGAAGATGTAGGGGTTAGAGAGAACATCTTGCTTTGAGAAGCACTTGGGTCATCTGCTGGTGTGAATGGCACCCTCTACTGCACCCTGCACTCATGCCCTGGTCCAGCAGCGAGACTTGGAATGAAAGTGTCCACCTTCCAGAGGCGTCACTGCTGCATCAGTGTCACACACATTCTGGCTGCTATAGCTGCTGTATGAGCAGAACTGGACCAGTACGTCATTATTGACAGCTAAGACCCTCACCCTCTTACAAACACATGTGCACCCTCCTCCCCTACCAGGAATTTTAACATTTAAAGGTACCAATTTTATGATTTGGGGGCATCGCTCTCGTGCTGCCCTGTTCGGAGCAGATCAAACTCTGGATCTTCGAGGCCCCACATCTGAGCATCCACAGCGAAATAACCCAGGACTCATAACAATAAAAGCAACTGAATCTGTCAGCCAGCATCAGTGTGCTTATCTGAGAACTGGAGCACAGACTTCATTACACTGTATTGATCAGGCCAAACAAAGAGGCAGAATTTATTGATCATCTAAAAAAGAGAGAAAAAAACTGGTCAGTAAGTAGCTGTATACTGATTCAGCAAAAATATGCAGTATGTTGCATTTCTAACAGGAAAGTAAAGGTTTTAATTACTATGGATAGAATCTGCGATTACATTGTATGGTTACTCATCAGACACGTTAGACGTGGTAGAACTTGACAAAGTGTTTCTTGATTCTTGACTTGGTCCTTAAAACGAGGACTGGATCAGCCAAATTTTAATTATGGACCTTATTTCTACCAAGCCTTTAATTATTCAAATCGTTCCTGCTGCTGCAATTAAATAATTAAGAACCCATGTCCCCCTTTTTCTTTTAAAGAAAAGTCACAGGCATGAAATCAGCACAACAAAAATATCAATTTTGTATTAAAGAGGAGTTAACTTCTGAGGAATTACTAACCCAGTCAGAGTTTAAAGGGATTTCATTTCAGTGTGTAGGAGAAATTAGAGCCTTTGATTGTTTGCAGCCCCTATCAAGGGCCACAGTCGATTTAATGGCCCTCTTCATGTTCCCGGTTATGGTGGCTGGATCGTCGTTAGTGCCGGCATCTCTCAGAACGGGCCGCCGGGCTGCCATGACCAGCACACTTATAACACTGGAGCATGAAGGAAAAGTGCTGCTGGCTGCTTGGAGGAGCACGGCCCGAAACGCTGTCCTTCTCTCACAGATGTGTTTATGGGTCATTCTGGGGCACAAGTGTGGAAAAGGAGTATCAGTGCATCAGTGAGAGAACTCCGGCATTTTGGGTGCTGCTAGTCATGTGCGTGTGTGTGTGTGCGTGTGTGTGGGTTCCTGGTGCCACAGCTGCTCCATGCACATGGTTTCTCACTAGCCAGGCACATAGTGCCTTGTGTGGCTGAACTGCGCCCTGGACCGGCTCAATCTGAACTGTAATCTGACTTTGGTTAAACATAAATGCTAATCAAAATACCTCAGCTTTTGTGGCTAAAATAGAGGACCAGTCTTTTTTTCTAACCAACTGTGAGCATTTAATGAGCTCTGAAGTGAGGAATGTGGTGGGGGGGGGATGTTTTAATGGAGTCAGACAGCCGGGGGTGGAGTGGCACGAACTCGGCCTGGCCTCTGGACGCAGTCATTAAGCCACTTGCAGGAAGGGAGTCCTCACATTTTAAGCTACAGGTGGGTGCCTGGCTGGCTGGAAAACTCTAGAGCTCTGAATACGGGCATTTAAAGCCCAGGATGTGAGGGGTGCAGAAACTCGCACAACGACTCGGACGTCGACATGCAGGCAGAAACCTGGCACTTCTCCACGGCGAGTGGCGATGCATGCAAACAGAATATCGTGTAATTGCTGCTTAATCTCACAGCTGTCACAGGGCAGCGCTGGGGAGCTAAACTGGGTTTCTGAGAAGAAATCTGCCAGAGTTTCATAGCCTCGATGCATTTTGCTGCTCAAAGGGAGGATGCAGATCTGGTTACCCCTGTCCCGGCCAACCTGTTCAGCAGGACATTGTCTCCCAGATCCCGTTAAGGGTGTCACGTGTTCTCCTTTGGCAGTGCTTGCACCAAAGAAGGGCAAACAGGTCAGTGTATCTGCACAATAGTGTGGGAACAACCAGCTAGGGGCACAATGGCTATGGAACTTGGCCCTTGCAGTTGTACCCTAAAACTCAAGCACTTAAAAAAAAATTCAAGTGTGTAAATAATATGATGCCAGTCACTTTGTACAGAAGTGTCTGTTAGCCAGCAAAAATGAATTAAGATGAGTTTTCTGAAGGTGGGGGGGGGGCGCACAATTGTGTTTTCGAAAAACTCAAGAACAAGTGTGCACCCAGATCTCATCCTCCGGGCTAAAATAAGCTCCTCTTTTTGCCAGAAGTATCAATAAATAACAAGCTCATAGTTTGCCCAAAGGCTGGATTTCACCAAGAAACACTGCAGGGAGAAAAGCAGAAACAATCTGGTTGCATTCAGGATAATTAGTTCGATCTCCCAAGAAGAGTTTCATGGGCAAACAACTGTCAAGAAGGCCAGTTGTGCTCTCAGGATGACAAGTTGTTTCTTTGTTTGCTAATTGGTACTGGGGTCACCCAAGTAGCTAATCTGAATATTGCTATAAAGCCTGAAACTAACTGTCCACACAAACCTGTTGTGCATGTAATTGCTTGTACTACCTGAGCATCTTATTCAGCTGGCTGTACTTGTCAAATAGTACCCCAATTTTGGAAACTTACAGCGGTACCGTCAAAGTAATTCCAACTGCTAAATTCATCTTACATCAGTCGGGAATACAGATTCCATTCTGCTGAAATGTACGGAAATAAGATCGCCACTTCTTCTTACTGTGACATGAGCTAAGGGGTAAATGTACCGTCTTATGCAGAAGCACATTTCTTCTCCCCATTTTTCCAGACCCGTGTCGAGTTCCCACACGACTACGAGATCTTAGAAGCTGGGGCACTACAGGTGGTGGGTGGAAAGCTACTCTCAGCCATATGGTTCAAAATGATTTCTCTTTCCTCATCTCCTGTCCGAAAAATACAGAACGACAAGAACCAGGTCCGATGAAATCTGCTCGCTTTCCAGAAACGGGTTGAAGAACAGCATTAAAAAATATATATATATATTTATATTTACCACTGAGGCGGAAGGTCCACCAGTCATGTAGTGAAAGGAGTGTCTTCTAAGACAAAGGCAGCACTCATTAGCAGATAAGGTTTTGTTAGTCCTTTCCCCTCACTGAGCATGGCAGAAAGCCCCGTCTAATAGGGCCCCCTCAGAAAGGACAAAGAATACTGCTCCATCAGAGAGCTGCAGAGGAAAGTAACAATAAACAAACAAAGGAAGCCCGGGCCCCCCAGTGGTGATGGCTCATCCACCCGTCAACAGCAAAGGGAAATGAATCGCAGAGAGGATCAAACGCTGACGCATGCAGGTAACTGGCCAAGCACGCGGCCAGCCAGGCAGGCAGCCCCCACACCAAACTGCCGTACCGCTGCTCTGTGACTAAGAGCCCCAGTCAAGCTGTAAAATGTAGGCGCCTGGTGTGAAATCCAATGGCCGTGCTCTCCTTTTGTCTCCCAGGATGAAGACTCCGGCACGGCCCCCTCCCTCTCCTGCGGGCTGCCGATAGCTTTGTTCCGGCCTTCGGCTAAGCGGGCTCGTCACGAGGAACACCTTCGTCACCAAGCTGTCACCTCAGCGGAGGGGTGATGGGCGTGCGCGTTTTGGGGGTTGGCTTCGCCAGTTGCCTGTGAATCCGCAGGGAGCCGCAGGCACGTGGCACGCGGTAATCTCACCTCCCAACCCTCGAATGCGTCCGCGCCATCGAGGCTCCCAGCTTCACCTTCTCACCGCATAATCACCCCGGCCGCCTGGCCGTCTCCGGCTTCTTTATCAGCTCCTGAGGCTCACGAAGGGCCGAGATAACATGTCGTGCCGCGTGATGCTCTTATTATTCTGTATAATTACATCCAGCCAATTAATGCCCACGGCACCTTGGGCGACGCCGGAGTCTTTCTTCTTCGGTTCATTAATTATTGGTGCGTGAGAATCAGCAGCAGTGCAGCCCAAAGCCGTGTTAAACGCAGGGAGCACGGCGTACGTGTCGCCCCCTTTGCTCTCCCACTTTCCCTTCGGAAGTGGTGACCCTCGCCTATGGCTGGATAGTGGAGTCAGTGCTTGACCCGAGTCTGGTTCCGCACCCCTGCCGTTTGCTTGCAAAAGGAGGCATTTATAACTAAGGCTCCAATTAGATCTAATCGGAGGCCCCCCCCACCCCCGCACCCCCCCACTACCGGTGAGATGGCAGGATCTCCTGCGCTGTATTCTCCACTGGTGCATGTTTCAGATGAACTAAATAAAGGGCCGCAGTAAATGAAGGTAGCATTCTGGAAAAAAAGCATCTTATTTTCACATCACGCTAAACTGAAGGCAGTCCTTTTGCCTGAAGAAATGCCTTCAACAAGGGTTGCTTCAGTGTGTTTGAAACATTCGTCAGCAATGAGGACGACAAATAAAC
This sequence comes from Petrocephalus zakoni, assembly GCA_026774425.1. Lineage (NCBI taxonomy): Eukaryota > Metazoa > Chordata > Actinopteri > Osteoglossiformes > Mormyridae > Petrocephalus > Petrocephalus zakoni. Next base: position 17,399,678 of record JAODKN010000001.1, on the reverse strand, counting down.
ACTGTCCCCAAAGCCCTGTTATTCCGTAATATCTCCACAGAAGCACACCTAGACGGAGTATTAGTGCGCTCGCGGCATTACGATGCTCGTTTCAGCTTCCCGTCACACAAACCAGCCCGAAAATGAGGCAAAGGTGCATGCTGTCCGGAGCGATCCAGCTGACCAGCCCAGGATTCATCTGGAATTTAAAACACCGAGTCCCGGGCTTCTTCCTTCACTTTTACCAGTCCGATGCACAGACGGACACATCTGCCGAGGCATGCACTCAGCCACCCGCGCAACTGTCCCATGCATGCCGCAGAACGGCGGGCAGTGGCAGGCCCCCAAAAAAAACGGAAAACACAGGAAATAGAAGGAGATTTACCACTTGTAAGAGGCTGGCCTTCGGACACTCTCTCTGCGACCGAGGCATGGTACACGTCCTTCGTAAACCCAGCTTTGCAGGGCGAGGGCTCTTCACCCTCTGCGGAGATCTGCGAAGAAGTCACACATGGGTTTGGTTACTCTTTTGATTATTATTATTACTTTACTATGATGCTCTTAATGGCCACCCTCGCCGTCTCCGGGTCGCTTCCGAACTCGCCACCGGTCACACAGCAGCATCTGTTGTTTTTAAGTGAGCTGCAATTAGCGTAATGAGGCCAAAGGGTTAAGCATTTGCCGGGGAGCCTGGCTATGCAAGAACAAACCCCATTTGTTCATTGGGAACAGACTATAACGTAGGCTTGGGGCTTCTGATCACTGGGCACTTCTCCGTAGGAGATCGTTTTAAAGACACAGAAAGAAAATGAACAAGTGAGAGACCACAGCGACTGTCCACCTGTGTAAATCCGGCATAATTACCGCGTCTCGTCGGAAATTTTGAACCCACTGCACCCGCTCTCGCCTCAGACTCAAACACATCTCGCTGCTGGCTGACCTCTGGCATTTTTTTTTGTTCTTTTGTCACTATTTTTATTGCTTTGTTTGTCGTGATGAATCTGAGTGCGCTCCTCACATTCTGGGAGCCACTCTGGAGCAGCCCTGGCCACTGTTCTCCCTGGCACACAGCCTCCACTCCCCTGGCTTCCTCGCTCCCGAGTCCACGCTATTCAAAAGAGCCGTTGTACTCCGGCCCTCGCGCCACACACAATAGACCCACACATACCCCACCCCTTTTAAACCCAATCCGAAACTGCTGGACTTAACAAGAAACATTTCCTCCATAAACAATTTATTAGTTGACTTAAACACTAACATTGTCATGGGTCTTTGTGTCTCTTTTTTTAAGCGAGGGAAGCCACACCCAGTTATGGGCAAGGAGTCTTTTGGGCATTACGCTGTTAAATAGCAAGGAATAAAGGCCATTCATATTAAGCTTGGTTTGTATTATACATGATAAATAAAACAGACAACTGACTTTGTCAGTTATATCAGATATTATTGCTTTCCAACTGACGGGAAATATCTAAAAATCATTCATTTAAAATAGGAGAATTTGTCAAAAATGCATACAAAGTGTCAAGCCAGCATTATTGCGAAATACGTGGAATAAAGGAGTATGAAACGATAATGGCTGGAGAGGAGCAAAGAATACCCTAAGCAAGAAAATCCCATCTATTATGTTAATTGACATGCGGAGGTCGGGATGGCGGTGCAGGGAGGGCTTTGGGGGGTTCGAGCTGCTGAAACGACAGACACGTCGGACCCGGACGGACCGAACTTTTCAGCACAGCACCAATAAGCACCGGGCTCCGTGCACCAGCTACTGACACCGCCGAGCCCATTTCGCCGTGGGACCCTCGGACAATGTGCTTTGAGCTCCAGGGCGATGCTGCTTTGTGGGTATTCGTGCCACTTGCCATTTTCAATCACTCGATTTTAAACTGGGTTAAATCGTGTTTATTACTAAACGGATTGCACAGCCACATACTGCACACAAGGGACAATGCAGGCTGTCTTCTGTGCATACCACTTACTCCATATAAATATCGTCTAACATTACTTTTTCGCAAACACAAGTTATTACAGGGAGGAAATATTGTAAAACCGTAGCAGAAATTATCAGGCAAAAAGTGATTAATCTGGATTTCCCGTAATAAGGAAAGATATACATTAATTAAATTACTTTTCAGTTGAATTACATTGTCTCCTCCAGGATCAAACGAAAATTACTTATTATTTACCCTGCATAGTCAGCAGCTCTCTATACCTAAGAAAAAAACCGCACATCTATGTTTTCTGTAATTCTCTCTCTCCTGAAAACTAGCGAGTCTCTTACGGGAAAGTGTGTGGCAGGCGACAGGCAGGCTGCTCCCCGGCCATGAAAGCGCTTTCATTAGCCGATGTTGATTGCAGCCTTTTAGAAGCGCCGCTGCGTGTATATTCCCCATCAGCGCAGCCCGCATGCCCGCAGGTCGCGAACAAGCGCCCTTTACACATCTGTGAGTGTAAGCGGATCCGCCGGACCGCACAAAAGGCTGGCCAAACGGGAGGCTCGTTTGTGTCAGTAATTCTTCCCAAAAGAGTCGTGTGACAAGCTTCGCAATCAACAGCCCCCCTCCCCCCAAGGGAAAAAAAATAAGCATATATTTAGAATTGCGGTTCACTGCAAAACCGCTGATTAAAAAGTACGCACTGGCTTCCTATCCGGCGAACACGGGACGTTTGGAAAAAGCGAATACAGTATGTCGCTACCATGGACAGTAACTCTAAGCACCGTAGCAGCCGGGGCTGCGGACCTCGGAGCCCGTCCTGCATGCCGGAATGTGCCATGTGGTCCGGAAGGAAAACGCATTTCTTACTTTTGCGAGTACAATTTAACCAAAAGGAGAACATTTGGCGCATTTGAAACGCCAAATTCAACCAACAACGAAACCGTGGTTGCAACCGGCACAAACAGCCGGTTGCTGCGTTTTTGTGTCTGGCGTGTATATCTGAAGGCAAGGCTCCATGTCCCAGATCAATTATTGCAATAATCCCATCCCTATATATATATATATATATATATATATATATATTCAGGAAAATACACTCTCGATCGGGAATGCTAGGACCGGAGAAAGGCAGAATCTTTACAGTATCGCCTCGTCGGAGACTCTCCAAAGAAGCCAGCGTAACTCCCAACATTGTACAAAATGCGCCGTTAAACGCACATTACCTGCAAAGCTGCCAGGAGCATCAGCAGGGCGCTTCCTGTAAGGAACATGGTTTTTGTATCCACTTTCTGCAGTCGGGGACGAAATGCTCCTTCCCTTCTCGTTACAGTGATCCCTGAAACAAAGGTAGGACTGGGAGCACCATGAAGCAGCCTCCACCCAACGCTGTCCGCACCGTACTGAGATCGCTGTATGGTACTGAGGCTGCAACTCCCTTCCCAGGCTCACCAGTGCGAGAAAGCCCTCCCAGACACCTCACTGTCTCTCCCTGCTGGTCGCATCGCCCATGTTCACATCATTCACATTGATGGATTCTCCCCCCTCTTAAATCTCCGCTGGCTTAAATTAGTAACCCCTCCTCCTTAACAACAAAAAAGAACTGCTCCTTCCTTTATCATAACCCATTCGCCCCCACGCAATCCCACGGTTCATTTGAAAGAGGGCTAGAGAGCCTACTGCATTTCAAAACACGTATTAACTCTGCTGTTTTCGGGTCTATTATTTGGAGGTATTGTTTGGTTAATCAGTTGCTCGTAGGCTACTTTTAAAGTGAATAACGAAGACGGTAGGGAACAACTCGTTGTATTTTGAAATGTTTGATAAACTCATTTCCGCTCCGCTTTTTACGTTTTCTTAAATCGCTATAAAAGCTATATAAATAAAATTAGATTAAAATTATTGTCATCTTGACCGCCGTATAAAAATCCGATAAAACCATTAAATTATTATCAATTCACCAGACATTTCAAACACTTTTCAGCAATCTGTTGAAAAAGAATAATAGATTGAATATTGACACCAAAATGCCACAAACTCTTTCCTAGCTGCAAGATGAATTACCCTGGGGAAGTTTAACAGAGATCTAGCGCGAAGAAGTAGACTTTTATCAAGCGATTTCAAATGCTTTCGCGGACATATGGAGCAGTCCGAATCGTTTGCAGGCATTTCTGCCGCCACAGTACAGCTACTTTTTCCTCATCTATCCCAATGTACCTGAGAGTGTTGCAGGCAAGTTTAACGGTGTAAGAAACCAATTTGGAGCCGTTTGAACATCCTGCAGGAATGTCAGCCAGGGTGATCTGGGATGAGGAGAGTGATAGAACAGGTAATGCAACTGTTGTCTGTGGTTGTTGGAGAGAGAGGATGGGGGGCAGGATGGCAGGCTGGATCCATCTGCTCTTACTGTTGACGCCTGCACGTAACAGGGATGCTACCCTTGACTGGCTGTCCAGTGCTTGACGTGCAGCCCGTGCTGTGTCTTCCTGGGTATAGCAAGGCCGACATGCCAAGCCATCACCCGTATGGTGAACATAAGCTGTGAGACTATTCTCAGGCTCCCAGCCATTGGACTAGCTCTGACAGATAAGTCTACCTGTTTTTCAGCTGTGCATCTCTATGGAAGATACAGAGGCAAGGACCAATTGTAGGCCTATATTTGTGCAGCACAATATACAACATAATAGTTATTATAAAATAGGCCTACTGCTATGAATAAATAAATACATTTAATTTAACTTTCTATCCACTTAAGAGGACACTATTTAAAATTATGCTGCTGTTGTACATTCCCAGTGCTTGAAGTAGACCGGTGGTCCGTTGGATTTTCCTGCGTTGTCAGAATTTCCTCCCGTAGCATATATTTGCAGTAACATCTATTGGGTCATGCTAAAACATGCTTTGAGGGCATCTGGCGGTAGCAAGAATTTATGGGCACGTAGCCACGAAAACCAAATATGGCTATGCCCATGCATGCACATACGCAGTAGCCTTTGGTAGGATATTTCTGTAGGGGGGATGAAATGATAGAACACCTGTACTTTTTTCTTTCAAAGTACTGGTAATATTTCTCGTGTACGTGCACCTCTCTTATTCTACCGGTAGTGAATAACAAGGTTTTGTCTCACTTCAAGCATTGTATATTCCATCACATATCGTTAAATAAAACTGCTTCGGCCTAGTATGAACATAGCCTACACAGTAAGCAGTCAGTTTGAAAAAAGTTTAAGTGATGGCACTTTTTCACTGGCATACAGGAACTGAGCTGAACCACGAAGGGAGACTAGTTGCGTTAGTGTGGTTCCAGCTCTCTTCGGGTTTTCCACTGCAGAGTTATCTTCACTAAGCATGGTAAAGGTGTTGCTGGGTTTACTTCTTTATTGTTCGCACAGGGTGCATTATGATCTACTATGTGCTAATTTCCTCATTTTCTACCCCATCTGTGATTATCACCGTATTGACATGTTCACATCAAACGCTGGAGGAACCATCATTCACTATGTATTATGAATCCATTCCATTCATCTGTTTTATTGTATTTTTTCAAGTTGCAAGTTGCAGTGGTATATTGCAATGCGCGATACTATTAATAATGAATAATATATAGAATATACCCTTTTTCCTTCTGGTGATCCATGTGCCAAACACCGGTATCTCTCAACCAATCAGATGGTGGTGATGCAGAATAGCTCGATTAGGTCATGCTTCCAGCTCTGCTAGTAGGGCCCTGTCAGCTTGGATACTGCTCGCATGCTTTACAATAGAATACCGCCAGTTTGCGGTACGGCTCGGGTTCGACGTGGTTCTTGGTGCCAGTGGAAAAGAAAGAAAGGCGAATTCCTCTAAAAACAAAATTTCCGAAGAACTTCACGTACAGCCGTAGATGTAACCGGCATCATATGTGGCTCCTTTACATTTTCCTAATAACCTTGTGTTCATGGGTGTAAATGCCAAACCCAAGGAAAACGTTACATTCGCAGCGCAGAGAAATATCAGTTCCGCTGCCGAGCCGTAAGTGAATTACCTACCCATGTAATGGTCAGAGATTGTTTACAGAAAGGCCCTATTACTAGCGGTCCAAGCAGCGCTAGCTGCAAGACTCGTATTGTTTTCTCACTGGAATCATTTTATTTTTATTACTTTATTTAACTTAACACAGTCGCGGCTTTAGTGACAGTTGCTTTATGCGTCATTGTTCTCCGCTAATTTGACCATTGTGTACTTGGAACTTTCCGGAAACACGTTACTAAGGGTTAAAAAGGTGATCAAGCGCTGTTTGCAAATGCGACACCTAAAATGTGCCTTTAAAAATACAATAGGCCTACCTTTACGATGTTAGCTATAGCGATTGGGAACATTTTTGGCAAATAAATTATTGTAAAACAATTCCAGGCTGTTTTGCCTTAAATGTATAGTAAATTGGGCTGAAAATAACACGGCATAATCAGGTAACAGCAATCACACCGAATCAGATTGTTCAGATGTTTAGAAACTGCTCTTAGTGTACATGTCATATAGTGAATAGTGAACTGAGTTTTTAAAATAAATCGCAATATCTGTCAGATAATTAAATCGCAATTCGATTTTTTCTTAAAATCGTTCAGCCCTACTGGCAACCCTGAATGATCTGCTTTGTTAAGGACGCAATCATTATAAAGCCTTATTATTTAGTGTGATTTTCAGAATTATTCATGTTATGTGAAACATCAGGGTTGTGTTTGGCATGAATTAGTGAGTGGCCTTTCCTCACGCCACCTACAGTATTGAATCGTAATGTAGTAACACGAGGTGTTTCCACGTATTTAAAGTACAATGAGCAACGATCGCATAAAAATAAGCTTTATTTCCTCGCTGCTTTTCATAAATTCCATTCGACTTGCTTATCGCATAAAGACAGATTCCAGATTCTAACAGGAGAAATATTAACGTCAGTCAAAACAATTAAAATGCAGTAAAGTAAAACCAAAATAGAACTGAAATTTTAAAATGCGTATACTTCCTGAAAGTATGAATCTTGTGAATACCAGTTTTTAAAAAGCAAGGTTTTAAATATACTAAAGAAACAAACTCTGAATGGAGAAGTTTGGATATGTTAACAATAATTGGACCCCTGCCCCAGAGTCCAATTTATGGTTGTGCTGGTACATTTAAGGGGAGTAATAAAATACTGGCAATATGGTGATAACTACCGTTCAGAGAAAGCCACCAATTATAATTTTTTAGCTAATGAGTATGACACGCTATATTCGCCCCATTCTCTCAGTTTTGTGGTTACGCTAAAACGATGCCATTTCAAGGCGTTTGTATAAATACTGCTGTAGAATTTTAAATCATGAAAGTCTTCCTTTTAGGGGAGGTATGTGGGCTGTGCGTAGGCTGTATAAAACGAGGCCAATTAAGTGCCGGTTTATCATGGGTAAATGGTGAGGCGATAGCTTCTGTGTATCTCTGCTGATGTAAATGTAGACATTGCACTGGGAATTATGGTAAATATTGTTGTTGTTATTGTTGAGTCTTATTAATTTATTATATTAGCATTGTTGTGTTATCTGTATCCCATAATTGCAAACTATTGTAGCTTTAAAATAAATGGACTGGAATTAAGACATTGAGCCGTAATCCAGGCTTGAGCAGAGATGTGGTTCAGTGGAACACGTAATTCAGTGCTAGAACGAACTTTCTCATTTCATTCGGTGACTAAGCTCATTCCATTGGCTCTCATTGTTGGCAAAGCTGATCATTTTTTTTGCCAGCATCGGCTCACGCCTGAATATGTACAGTATATCCATTTGCATTTTTTCAGGAGACTTTTTATGATCCATTCTCCTTTTCATTTGCCAATTTGTTGACTTTTGTTTGTGTCATTCAATCAGGACGTGGCCAGAATGTAGCCTTCAAATTCCCATGAATTATTGTAAACAGAGTGCTCAGTATCAGAAAGAAATGACAAATGGAAAGCAGAAGGTCTCTTGGGGATCACACTGAGACCGATTTTCTTTGTATTTCAAACTAAAAGCCTCTAGACTTTAGAACTGACTTACTTTCTTAGCTGTCACTGAGTGGACTGACAGAGTTCATAGTGTTACTTACGCAGTGCCTTTTAACTAGAACAGTGGGGCCCGAGACACACTGGCTGTGTGGCGTGTGTGTTGTAACTGCGGTGTGAAGCCACTGCCACGCAGATCCATCCACACACTGTCTACTTTGCTGCTACGGTGCAGATCCGCGTGCTTGTTCACACTATCCACATTGCAGCTGCCACACTGCTCCTGTAAGCTCTATCTCTCTACTTTCTATGTTCACCTTTGATAATGGCCACCCATAATAGAACATTACATTTAAAAAATTTAGAAAAGACCATAAAGTTGACCAGATTTAACCAGCAAGCAGTCACATTATTTTTGATTACCCTAGTTCAGTGCAAGAACGTGAGATGAAACCAAAAACTACACACACCCCAGGTAGCCGGTGTGACTCTGGCTTAGTTTTCAGGTCTCTCTCTCACAGGTATGCTGCCTATTGAGGGTGAATTTCAGGGCCCCATGGAGTTTTTTTGCCGAGTCTCCCCAGAGTCCCTAAAATCAC
>JAODKN010000001.1:17372491-17391080 GCA_026774425.1 Petrocephalus zakoni | reverse complement strand
ATAGGGTCAGACTGCATGAAGTGTTTGACCACCAGAGGGGACCTTTTGGCTCTCTTTGAACTTCACTCAGGTAACAATAGCACTGGAGGTGTCACCTAGCAGCCAAGAGCTATTGACACATGGACCCTGGCAGGGAGAGACACTTAAGTTATCTCTGCGCCTTTCCGACCATAGACGCTCTTGCCGACTCACTGCTCATCATGTTCCCGACACCACCGTAAAATTTTAGTGAGTGATACTTGTGCACCTTGTTCGCTTGAAATGAATAATTAGGTGATGGAGACATTTCAACATTTATTTAATGTTCTTCTGGTCAGATGCTCTGTGGGTGAAAATGGTAATATGTGACTGCAACAGGGGACGTGCTTTAGGGAACAGCTGTAATGAGGTGGGGGTGTTGTCTTGGGTAACCTACAATTTGGCAGCTAATTCACACCCCATGTGGGTCATCCGTCTTACACAGTCTGTCCCTCGATCCTCCGAAACACCTCAATGTCAACATGACAGCTTGGACGAATCGCTTCCCTAGAGTTAAATAAGTCCCATAAAGGAAATTAGGCAAAAACTTTATGCTGTTTAATGACCGTGTTTATATCAATGACCACAGAAATATTTTAGCGGAATGCTAATCTTCACAGGTCATTATTTTCCGATCCCTAAAGACCCCTAGGACTGCAGACTAAATTAGCAACAAATGTCAGGACTCAAAAATGATTTAAACCCCTGCACCACTGTACCATTTGTGACGGTATTATCTACATCACTTTGTCGCTCTGGGCAAAAGTGACAGCTGAATAAATAAAAGTAAATCTAGTGCACCACCTGCATTAGCTATAAAACAAGCTGCATTTGATTTAAATAAACATTGACAATGTAAGTGACATATTCTGCTGAAAGATTATAAACTCATATTCTATTGTAGTGTTCAGTATTATAATAATTATGGCAGGGGATATTATCGAAGTAGACCCACCTGGTATTAATTTTCAACACTTTGCCCAGTGATACATTTAACACAGTCTAATGGTTTCATCTCCCAAAATAGGCTTTTAATGAAAGCAAGTACTTCACTAAGGCCTATCTGTTAAAAATAAAATCTCGCAAACATTGTGCTGTGCTACAGACATTTAACTTTCTTTGTGTGATCTGTCCTCGTTATTCTATTATGTTACACGATTCTAGTGAACCTGTAATGCTCCATTCATTCAGGTTTATTTGAATGAGTCATTAAACACAGATATTTGATATTTCTGTTCCTATTATATATTAGCCCTACATGCATAATTGCTTTAGCGTTACAGTGGTTTTAAAAACGTATAAAATCCATCCATATTCCCAACATAAAATATCACTAATGGCAGGGGTATCTGTATTCCTGTGTTACTTGTTATGGATGCTTTGGGCGTGTTTTTTTAAAGATGGTGCTGTTTAGTGGGTGAGAATCACAGAATTTGGAATCTGAGGTGGGTGGGATTATGCAAAGAGACATAGTTACAATGTGGTTTATTTGGACTGGAGCTCCTGCTTGCATGGAATGGGTGGGTCTGGGTACCGTCAGAGACTCAGGTCATCCATTTGCACAGCAAAGAGTTAAAGCCTCTCCTGTTCCACACAGGAATTCTTGCCCAGAATTCGGCGTGGCTGCGTTACGTCTTTAGCGCTTCCCAGCGGGGGCTGCGTGTTCAGTACCGCTCCTGTGGACAGCTTGTGCATGCTGGTGTTCATCGTGACAAGCATTTCACTTAATTAGGCCCGAGTGGATTGTCACACGACAGCGAGTAAGGTGTGGCATCTCTGAGACGGCGCTCACTGCATGCGGCTTTGTTCTCCTACAAACAAGCTAGCAAATTGAAGGAATTTGTCCTCCTCAGTTGAGCTGGTTCATCCAGACCTTCAAACAAAGTGAGGCAAATACCGGACTGACTTAATGAAGTTAGATCCTGTTACATGACTGTTCGTATGACATGTTGATAAAAATTGGCCTGAAGTGCAGTGAGCTGTACGTTGGTTGCTTCCCTCCAGCTGTGAATGAGCCGTTTTATGCTGAAGGCCATGTGGCATTAGCTCTTAAGTCCTTTAGATGTTGTTAGTGCAGCTCTGAATCCTGTAAGACACCTGAACCCAAAGCTGGTGATCATCGGAGTTCAGAATACCTCTGGAGACTGACAGCACAGCAGGTGTAATTATGAACGCAGTCTGTTAGCCTGGATCTAGCCGGCCTCGCTGTTGGTCGTGAAATTGTGAATGACAAGAGGCAGGTTAAAAAAAAAAACAATGTCTTTTGATTTGAGTGTCTTTTTTATGTGTATCGTTTGCAGAATGCTGATTTCACGCTCATTTTTTCTTAATAAAGATGTGCACAACAGCGCCAGTGTGCCGCCAAAGAAAACCACGCTCACGAAGTTCCAGTTCTGCTCCAAGCACCTTTGTGTCCCGGGCTTCCTCCTGTAAAGAGGAAACCTCTTGCCAAGCCTGAATGCTGATGCAGCGTCGCTGGGAGACCTAACCAGGTATGCTGGAGCCGTCTCCTTAATCGATGAGGATTTATGTCTATCAGCTTTCACGGGAGAGCTTTTAATGGCGAGGCGGATTTAACTGTGAATTAGAGGCTTGTTTTGCTTCCCTGATAAAGAGCGCTTTTATTTCTTGGTTATAAAAGGAGACTGGGGCCTTACGGGGTGGGGTAATGCAGCCAGCCGCTCGTCTAGGTGACCAGAGAAGCAATTTCCTCCCACCCAGGGTAATCTAGGCATCCCTGTGGAGCTGTTATTGCAGAGACTGGATGTGGGGCCCATGTTACCGGCCCTCGGTGACCTTCCACGTTCTCCGTGGTGTAAACGCAGCGGAAGAGGACACCTTAGCCCTACAGTGGAACCCCCCACAGGGTCCTTCAGGGTGCTGACATGCAGGAATAAACATAAATAACGCAGCCACACCGCCTTCTGCTTATACTAAATATTAAATAAATACTTTGCGTATTTCAGAGATGCTGAAGCAGCATATTCTGCTGACCAGATAGCTACCTGCGACCGTCAGACTGCTCGCTAGCTGTTTATTTAGTTTTGGAAACATCTGAGAGGGAGCAGAAGTGACTTTATGAGAAGGGCCCGAGAAACAACAAAGTCGCCCCAGGTTACGGCAAAATCATTTTGCTAGCCAAGTACGGATAATATATTTATTTCTCAAAGGTAATTTTCTGATCAGAATGTCTTGATTTTTAATGTTTTGGTGCCGCATCCTGCGGTTCTTGACTGTGCAACACAGTCACCTGGAAAGAAAGTTACAAAGGCACTCTCACGTGACGATTCGCTGGCCGTGGGCCCTGTAGGCTCCACTTTGATGGAGAAGTTAAGTCGTCACCACGGGGGGGGGACGGGGGGTCTGCGGACTGCCTGCAACGGCTGTGCCTCTGCCGTCTGGGATGCCCCGTCATTCGGTGCTCGGCCCCCCGGTCCTCTGACAGCTTCTGCCAGGAAGAGCGAGCACGTCGTCAGCTGCTTCAAAGTGCCGGCTTAAAATATTGGGGTAAATATTATCTTTGACAGAGCAGAAATAACATTTTAATACATTTCCAGAGTCATATCCTCAGCCGAATACATTTGGGGTTCAGAAATGCTAAAAATGTGATTCTAACTGGAGGGGACATTCAGTGATGAGCATTTTAGGGAATAAAACACTTCAGCAGGGGGTTGTGGGTTTTTGTGGCAGTAAAGCTAGCAATATTCAGGACAATATCAGGGGGGCCCTGTTAGCTGGAGTCAGCCTGAAAACATCTCCGAGGTATGAAATCTTCCCCGTTAGTTTCGGAGTCTGTCAGCTAAAACGTGGCCAACTGCCATTCTGCCCCAAATATGGATTACCGTCTGCACTGGCAAATAATTACTGAGGCTACTTTATAGCTTTGTAATTGCATATTCGGTCTGCTTAATTGCGAATGCCAGCCCCGTGTAAAAATTGTTATTTGACAGCATTGTCTTCGTTAGCCCCTGGCGGTGTTTGCCGAGTGACTCAAATTGTTCTGTACATGCATATACAAGTGCCAGTACATAATAACTGTGCGGCAAATTATGTTCATAAACAGAAACAAATTGTGATGGAAAAATCATAGGGCAGGTTTGACGAGATCTGCTAATTAACGAGACACATTGTTACTCCAAATTCCATGGATAAAGGCTTTTTTGGTAAGAATAATCATATACATGTACATGCACAGCAGATACCTTTATCCAGAAAGATATAGTGTAGTTAAGCTATAGCATAACATTAAGTTCTTCGGATACTTGGTTCAAATCCACAACAGCAATGTATCTCGTAGGCCCTGAAACCTAAGCAGTAAGATAAATTTTAGTCGATTTCCTCCTGTCCTTCACTATTGGTATTGATTCCAGACCATCTTGTTGGCTGTTGGGCCACCTTGCACCTTGATGGGCAATTTCGAATAGCTTACGCAAAGAGGCCATCGGATGTGCTTGAAGACTCCCTAATTTGATGCAAATCCATGTTTTCAACATGATTGTGTGAATAGTAAATAGGACGCGTGGCAAATCGGTGATTATCTGCGTACTGGTGAGCACATAGTGATTATTATGTTAAGTGGCCCTTGTTGTCAGACCACGTGAGGTTTAAAAGCAAGTCGACGACTCACGTCTCTTTCAGAAGATGTTATTCAGCAGCGTTCCTCTGGTATGAATTTAACCTGCGAGACCTGCTGGAGACAGATTATTCACACGTAATTTTCCAATTCCTCTTGCTCAACGAACATGAAAAATAACTCATAAGTGTAGAGAATTCAGAACAGTACTGAGTGACAGATTGACTCTATGGGTAGGATTTCTGGGTGCCTTTATGGCATAATTGCACTTATTTTGAAGTATTGGATTTTCACTGTGGATTAAAATGTCTTAATTTCAGAATAGTGCTCCCGGAGCACTATTCTTATACAGAAGTACATATTTATGCCACTATTTCATGCAGTTAGATTAATTTGGAAGCCCCCCGCTACATTTCTTTGCCTTGAAAAAGTTAGTCTTTTCTTGTTAAATATACATTGTATCTAGGTATAGACTGCACTCACCAGCCTGAGTTTTTATCTTAAGCAATATAAAAAGTTACAATGTTGCAAAAAAAAAAAGTCATGATTTCACATTTCATTATTGCACTGTTTAAACAACCACCTATTATAAGCTTGAAGCACAATACTTTCTTGGGGATTTTTTCACAGATGATGTACTTTTATACAATTTTTACTTTTTTTAACAAAATAAGAAAGGAATGCAGCAGAATACAAGGGAGAGCAATACAAAAATTAAAAAGTGGTAGATCTATAATCATGCTGTAATTTGTGTCCTTCAAATGTAAATTAAGATGGTACAAAGTAACAGATTCAGTCTTAAAGAAGCACTGGAGAGGTTACCTGGTGAATAGCTATTGCTGGTGTGGTGTGGATGGGATACATACACACAGATTGCCCAGTGCTGCTGAGTTACTAACTGCAATGGAACTGTGTATTAGAGCATAAAACAGTCAGGAAGGTGGCCAAGACCTCCAGAAGAATGGAGCGTGGGCTAGTTCTTGGAACCTATAAATGCTTTCGGAAATCAACTGTTCCTACGGTTTATGTGAAACCCAGAGTAAACCCTCCCCCCACCACCACCCATTAGACCAACAACCCAACCTCACCACCATTAGAAACAAGTGCATTTTGGGAAAGTTAACCCCATGGATCCTTATCAGCAAAAAGAAAGTTCAAGTACACTTGTTAAGAGATTTCCTGAGCATTACATTAACCCCCCACACAGATCCACAGCCGCTCCGCTTCTCGCCGGACACCTTGCCCTTCGACATCCCTCCCGCTGCACATCAGTCACATTCCCTGGCTGTGGCCCTTTCTTCTTTTCCCTCTCCACTGTGCTTTCCTTACACCTTATTTATCTGCTCTGGCATGAGCAGGGAGCCACTTACCCAGTGGGAGGGCGGGGGCTACCGGACAGCCCCGCCCCTCCTGCCAGGCCAAGCCTCCGCATACGTCAGCCCGATACTCTCGCCACCATCAGCTTCTCTCCCATCCCACTGGGGACTGGATTTCAGATCAAAGCAGGAGATGGCAGACTGGCCGCTTAAAGGAGTGACCAGTCCATTCTGTGCAAACCCTTCCCCCCTCCCAGTCAACACGCACCTCTTCACAGCCAGCCCTTCACTTCACCTTGCTCCCTCTGTCCACTGTGAGGTACACAGTACACACTCAAGGAGCCAGAGTTACGAACACTAGCAGGGGGCGGGGCTAAGCTGTTGCCCTTTTCTTATTGGCTGCTGGGTCTACCACAGGCAGCACAGACATTGGACGTCGTTGTGGAATTTAGTATAACTTTAATGGATGTGAAAGACATATTTTGCATATGAGCTCCTTTGGGGGTGGCGTGGGGACACAGCTGTCACTGGGCCCCCTTTGTGGCTCCCAGCACTCAGTCACAGGTACTACGTCAGCAGGATGTGGTGACAGAGCAGAAGCCACAGAGCAGGGCTGTGCTGCTGCTCTCTGCCACCGTCAGGGTTACTTGTCATTGGCTTCTTAATGATGCCAGGGAGGCATCACACCTGATGTCTGGCCTTGTCCTTCAAATGCCGTTGGGGCCTCTGTCCCAAGACGCTGAGAGCCGAGCTCCTCACACCACGACGGCAACAAATTAGGGAATTTATACATAATCACCTGTCTCGAGTGTCAATTCGTGGCGGTTGGGGTTTGCCTGGGCGGCCTAGTGGGGAGAGACGTTAGCTTGCATGCCCAGCACTTCCACCCCAATCCGGCCCTGTGTGGGTGGGGTTCGTTCCCCACCCACGTTTAGCTGTGCGTTTTGTCATGGAGCCAAAACGCATGCGGTTTGGGTGAATTAGTGGCTTGAATTTGCCATTAGTGGATGACTGGCTCCATCTGCAATCTGAGATAGACTGACATCCCGTCCTGTGTGTACCCTGCCTGACCTGCTAAGCTTCCCAGGATAGGCCTGGGATCCTGCCTGGGAATAGGTGGTAAAATGTGTCAAAAAGTGGACAAGATCAGCAGGACGTGTAATCTAAAGCAGTGTATTTAACTTACCTGCAGCTGTGTTTCTATAGTTCACTACCCATTCAGTTATATAAATGAGGATGCTGGCTTACTATTGTTAGCAGTATGGCTACATACATTTTCTGTTTATAAAATAATAGCTGAATCCAGAGTTATCCGCGGCATCTAACTCAAGACAGACATAAAAAAGAGAGCCGAATATAACTTCACAAGTCGCATATGCACGCAGCGTTTCTTTGTGACGTCGATGTCACAAACAGACTTTCGAATGTCAGTTAATCCGATTGAACCTTTTTTATATTGTTATTTTTACTGCAGACCTCACACCTTTCAATCAGCCTGCCATCACAGTATTTAACACAGGCATTTCACAAGATTATGAAGTGTCTGTCAATGTAATTGAAAGATGTTAGTCACTTATTTATTGATTTTGGTTACTTGCATCTTTTAAAAGGGGATAATATATTTTTTTGTGTAGAACACTTGTTTAGCCTTTCAATCTTCACATTATATTTCTTTATTTAGCAGATGCTTTTGTGCTGTGCAGTGCAGTGATGTAAAATTGAGTAAGCAGCGTCAGCCAGTCCTTGTAGTAATTTGGGGTTAAGGGCTTTGCTCAGGGGCCCAACAGTGACAGCACTCTACCAGCTCTGGGCTTTGAGCTGCCTACTTTCTGATCACAGCATCTATACCCACTGATCCATTCACTACCCCCCATCTTCGATGAATCCTCAATACAACATTATGGAGGTGTGATGCCTTGACTCGATACGAGAACATTTCAATAGTCAATAGTGATCTTCCATGGCAGCTGAAGAAACTGGAAAAATCCACAGTGACGGAAGGCTGCTTGGAAGTGCCATAACCTTGAGTTTTTAACACTGGCGCTTTGAACCGGTGTCAGCTTCCATTAGAGAGCTACGGGCAAGTGTAGGTGTCAGCAGGAGAGCACAGTGACGGCCGAGCCTTCCTCTTGAGCGGAAGAGTTATTGCTTAATTTTTGATCGGCGATGTTACTTAGCGCTGTGTCTCTCACCACATGACACACATGGCAGAAAGTAAGGTCACTTTTTATGGCACCTTTGCACAGCCCGGTGGAAATAAATTTATATTCATACCACATTTAAGCAGAATGAAGAGCTACAGAAATCTAGAGGAATAGCTTCTATTTTTAACTTTTAAGATGCATACACACAAGCACATCATTTCCAGGAGCAGTGTGCCTGATGGATCGCTCGTCATTATGAACTTGATGTAGTTATAATACATCCAGGACATTTTCCAGAAGTGATTATCCAACGTAGGATCACAGACAGCCAGACGACTGTCCGAGGAAGGACAAGGGACAAGACTGGGGACACAGTGGATAAGATGCCAGGCCAGGTCATGCCCACATAAAGACACATGGACTGCTATTTAGGGATGCCAATTAGCCTAAATTGCTTGCCTTTGAACCATGGGATCAAACTGGGAGGTGATCCAGCGAACTCTGTAGACATTATTATCAAAAGGACACCTTAAGAATGTCTGTCAGAAGCTCAGCTTACATGACAGAGGTCTACACTTGTGGATCATTTCACCCAAAATGCAACGTCACTCCTGACTGATGAGTCAAGCATTGGAATTTGGCAAGATGCATGCTGTGGCTTTCAGTATGGAGTATAAAGCCTTCTGTGGCGAGTCTCACCTCTTATCTCAGAGACTGAAACAAGCATTTATT
The DNA here is from genome assembly GCA_026774425.1 of Petrocephalus zakoni. Lineage (NCBI taxonomy): Eukaryota > Metazoa > Chordata > Actinopteri > Osteoglossiformes > Mormyridae > Petrocephalus > Petrocephalus zakoni. The sequence goes on along the minus strand of JAODKN010000001.1, from coordinate 17,382,297 downwards.
CAGCTGAAGCTGCAGAGAGAGGGATCTTTTGCCTGTTTAGTGAAGTTACAAAGGACTTTCTAGCAGTGTTCTCTTTACAAAAAGGAAGCACATAAAAAGGAAATCAAAGTTGTGTTTCCAAATAAATGTCAATATTATGTCCAGAACTAAACAGCTTTCCTTGCTGCGATTACAGAGAGGATAAATTGTTTTATCACTGGTGATGTGATGTAGCGAACTGACATATGTTTTCTGGGGGAAATGAGAGAATTGGCTCCTTACCCAATGGCACGACATGTATGAGAAATGTAAACAGGAGGCTCAGGAAGAGATGAGAGAAGGTTTCTGATTGCACGAGAGGGGTTGTATGGGTGGGGCAGAGAAGGTCTACACTTTGCAGGCCCTGTGGCTGTTAGCTCCTTTGGCTAATAGTGGGCATTAAATATGAACTATGCATGGCCCATAAAATCCCTTGTATTTTAGCTAAAACAGATTTCCTTGTAAGCAATTTCAACTTTAAAGTCCAAGATGACAAAAAGAAAAGCATAAACAAAAAACAAAAAGGCATGGCCATAAAACGGCACAAGAACAGAGCCAACCACGGTGAGGCTGGAGAACTATGTCTGTCGTCTCAGACTGGGAGGATGGGGGGGATGAGTTCAAGTGGATGGAGGTAGATGGCCGATTTCTCACAGCTGAGGGTAAAGGTGAGGAGGTTTTAATAGAGTCGAGGAGGGGCTAGAAACATCTGCTAAATGGGAACGAAATGAAAACATGCAAATGTAAGTGCACACCGAGGTAAGGATTAGTGTTCTCAGTGGTGTGGCGAGATGTGATTCCGCCAAGGTTATCGCTCTGCAGGTCATAATACTTGATGTGTCTGGTTGTCATCTAGACTGTCTGCGATAGACTTGCTGGAAGCAGGAAGTACTTATTATTCAATGTGGCCTCTGGGACATGAGCTCACCACGAATAGAGAGGAAGAGATTTCTTTCGATAGGAGAGGACGGGAAGAGTTGTTCGGTGGACCTAACGTTTTCAAAAAAGAGAAACACAAATCTGCCGTCTTTAGATGAGATGAAGGCTTGTAAGTCGGGTGTAATTTTTCCAAAGATTAAAAAAAAAGAAACTCCTGGGGGTTACAGAAGTGGTGAGGGGTGTGGATAAAAGAGATTAAAAGGAGGTTGGTGTGGATTAGGAGTCAGGAGTGGTTAAACGGGGCTCTTGGAGATGTGCAGGGGGTGGGTAGCATTAGGAAAGGGATACGGGGTCAACATAAAGAGCTGAAGAAGGAGGTGCATGTGTGTTTGTGTGTATCTGTTTGGTTGTGGGAGTGTGTGATAGCATGTTAACATTCCACAAGCATCGCAATGCTTCTATAAGCTTTCTAGCATCATCTCTAAAAACTTTTTTTGTATTTAATCAGCTTTTAGGGGTTCGTCTCTGCAGAGCCTAACAATCATCCGATGATGATATTATTCAGATTCCTCTGTCAGTTGCGATTGCCTGTGGGGAAAGTGCATTTCTCACAGACTTTCCACCGCGGCTTAAAATAAAGACCGATTTCATGCTTATCGCGGCCAAAGCGCTTCTCCTCGCGTTCGGGAGAAACGGAAACGGGGGCTTAAGATTCATTAGCATGAAAAGCTGAACGCTAACAGTCAAAGATAGACTGTATTACTGAGGAGATCTGGAGATGTTTCCATTTACAATAGATATATCATATCTACATGCCCATTGAAAGTGCTTTTCTTTATAAAGATTTTACCGGAATCGGCTCCCAACGGCCATGTTCATTAAAGCTTTAATATAGTCAAATAAATTAATCAAAAATGAACGCTAACAGGTCATGAACAGTTAAGAAATCATTTAAATGAATGGAGAACACCAAGTACTTAGATTTGAATCTTACACAATTGATTTTTTGTGTGTAAAATAATTCTTTAATTTGTTATGAAGTTATACTTGTCATCGAAATAGTTTGATTCCCCGACCAGCAACCACCCACTGAGGTTCCCTGGGCAAGGTGCCGTCCCCAAGCACTGAGTTAGCTGCCCACTGCTATGTCACGTGGGTTAGATGCAGAGGACACATCTCGTTGATTTGCTGTGGTGTGTCAACAATGAACATTAATCACTGCACATGAAGAAAGAAAACACAATTACAAAATCTGGAAAGGAGGATCGTAATAAGGATGCCATTTTAAACAAAATGAAATTGAAATGGGCCTCTCCTTATTTCTATTCTAATAACCAAAGTGTTGAAATGAGAACTTGTTAAACTGCATAATAAAAAGAATCTTATTAGTGCTGTAATGTATGGTTCTGTGAGGACAATCCTGTGATCAGGAAGAAACATTACCAACTGACAGGATGTATCTAGTCTATATCTCAAAAGAAGAAAAACAGAGTGTGTCTTCATATGTCAAGGAGAGAAAAAGTCAGATGCAGGGCTGGATAAGACAAAACATTTATCCTTGCCAGGGACTCATTTCCAGAGTCGAAAGTTTACTAAAACAGTTTGCCAGCTGCACTCTGGGGACCAGGCTTGCCTAATATCAGCAGCAGACCTCATCATTCAAACATCAGCTCTTCATAAATGTCACCTCTTCACTGTGTACCTTGTGCATATTCCGCACACCGAGAATTTTTAGGTAAGTCTGAGATCCCACTATATGCGTCTGGTACACAGGAAGTGGCACAAAAATGCTCCAGGGATGCTGAATGGATGGCAGACTGTGAGACCTTAAGCTTCTCTCGCACCTCTACATGCCAGTCTTAGCATTTCAGTCTTTACATTTATCTCTTATCATATCTCAATATTTTATCTGTTTATCTTAAAAAAGAAGGAGAACAAGGGAAAACACCTTCAGGCATACTTGTTCTCGTACAAATTGCAAATAATGCTTCATTTCATCATCCATCATCCATTTTCAATATTTCAACGTAAATATGTTTAACTCTGCAAAGTGTAAATCCAGTCATTACTACCGATCATTGCTACCTTCCATTTAAACCTCAGAATAATGGAAATAAAACATACATCTCCGATATTGCTTCTGTATCTGCAATATGGATTCAGTTGTCGTGTGAACCTGGCTTTAAAAATATGTGCATTTATCACTGTGACAGTGAGGCTGTGGTACGGAAAGTGTGTTAAAATGTCTGAGTGCTGAGTTGCGTAATTTAATCAATACCACTCACAGATTCTGTTTACGTCTTAATATATGGCCAGTAATATATTTTTTACTATTATTGTTACCAATTTTGTTAGCATTATAGCATCAACCCAGTCCTCGGGGACGTCCAGACAGTCCATGTTTTTGCTCCCTCCCAGCTCCCAACCAATCAAGAACACTGAATACCTGGTATAGGTGCATTGGGAACTGGGACAGAGCAGAAATGCGTGCTGCCGGAGGGTCCCCAAGGACTGGGTTTAGAAGCACTACAGACTCTACAGGGGATTTCTGTGATGGGTGAAATTTATTGCAGGCTGGGGATTCGCTTCAAAAAAGCAAATGATGCTCATATGGCTCCTAACACACATGAACAGAGGATCAAGTTACCAGCTGGAGCTCAGCTACGGCACAGCGGCCCCTGGCCACGGGCGTATACAGGGGCACGGGCCCCAGCTGAAAGCGGGTCCCCAGAGTGCCCCTTCCCCTGTCACTCACCAATTTGAAACACATCATTGACTAATGATAAGGTTGGTTCCTGTGTTTGAATTATGGCTCCTCTTATACTACCACCTTAAAAATCGTAGAATCACCCCTGTACCTTTACTGTTCTCAAAGTCCTTTAAAATGAATACCACGTCTGTGGTTTGTACACTGATTCATGAGAGCCAGAGCCACACAAAGACATGGCAGGGGCCAGGAAGAGTTCAACTGTACTGCCCCCCCCCCCCCATCTCCAAACCAGAGCTACCATTATTGATGCTCACTCATGGGCCCCCACCTAGTGTCTGGGCCCCAAAAGTCCTCTCCTGTCTCTTCCCTTAGAAGTGCTCTTGGTCGGAGCTAATTAGTCTAAATGGGGGATTCCTGTCCCTTCAGAAATAACCCCAGTTGTTGGTAATAACCCCCCTCGATATGTTTTTAATCAGCTGATCAGTCATCCTCTCCCTTCGTCCTCGCGCAGAGAGAAACTCCTTTGCTTATGAAGTTCCGCACCATGGTATGCAGCAGTAATATGAAATGGGAAAGCACAATGTGGTATTACATATATAAGTGTATGTCGCTTATCCATTCAAAGGCACCTAAACGGCGTTCCTCCGGCAGCTGCCGTGTTATCAGCGTGGCGCAGGGAAGCTCGTTTGGCACCTCGCCGTTCGGAATAAGTGCAGGCGCCTCATATTCTGGGCAGATTAGCGGGAGGTCCGATAAATGCGACTGAAACGTAAGCAAAAGTCATTTATAACACATCTGCGCTCCCCAAGGCTAAGGCTGGAAGATTTTCCCCTTTTTGTCGCCTAACCAATCGGCTTCGGCTAGCGAGTGAGGAAGGCGAGGGAAGAAACTTTGTGGGGAAGCGAAGCACCGGGGAGAGAGGGTTTATATAGACTGGAGGAGAGAGGGTTAGACAAGCAGAGGGAGATAGCAATGGAAGTTTGCAGTCATATAAGCTGAGATATCAAGGCTGCAATGTGGACGGAAAAAAAAACAAAAAGATAATATTCCCAAAAAAAGCCCGCAAACCGCAACAATGTCTGTGATTTTTAAAGTCATCTTTTGGCAAATTGGTAGCTCCTATATAGTTCTGAAATTACTGTGAAATGCTTATTTTCTATAAATGCCAAGTAGTAAACAAAAGAAAAAAAAACACATAACAGAATAGCCGCAATGGTGCGACGTTCTACCGCAGAGCGAGGTTTTTCGAACTTCTACGGCAATGTATCCCGACTCCGCTGCAACGGAGAATCAAATGTGATCAAATTGAAATGCAACCATAAGGCTACAATGCAGACAGGGATTTTAATTTGTAAAATAACGTAATAACCAGCCCAGAAGTACTGGCTAAGGGACTTAGCGGCAGTAAATAACTTAAGCATTTCATTATCCATTTATCCAATTGGGTTTTCTGTTTCTTAATGAGTGATTAAACTACTGATAAATGCTTCACTCTTTCTCTCCAATGCTTGGGAACAAATATTTCATTATTAATGTTTGCCGTCGCAAAGAGATCCTCTTTGCATCTTTATCGTCCCCGCAGCTGAATAAATCAGATTTTCCACCTTTATCCTATTAGCTGTCTGGTTCTGTCGCTGGGAACAGCATATCAAAATCCTCTGTCCCTGCTGCGGGTCAGGAAGGTCCCCAGAAGGTCCGTTGCTGGAAGAAGCAGCTCCTGCCGTCCACCGCCACGGCGCCTCCGTGGCCCGCATGAGCCTCAGCCGGCGACGGCCCGCATCAGCACGCGTCAGGCGAATAGACGGATACAATTTCCCAGGAATTGATTTCCCGCGCCTCCGCAATCCCTGGCAGGGCTGGAGGTCCTCGCTGTTCCTGCTGAGTGCATTAATCTTGTTTTCCTCGCGGTGCGCCGAGCCGGGTGGGAAGGGGGGGGGGTGGGCTTGGAGTTCGAGCAGCCTTCAGATTAAACGGGGGGCCCATGGATGATGGCGGGAGCGTTTGATGGTGAGGCCCTGCCCCGTAGCCAGCCAGTCCAGGCGTGGCCGCACGTGGATGATCCCTGGCACGGACTTACCGCACCAGCATTTCATGGTGAGGCACTGCCCTGTGCTGCCAAAGCCAGCCAGTCCAGGCGTGGCCGCACGTGGATGATCCCTGGCACGGACTCACCGCACCAGCGTTTTATGGTGAGGCACTGCCCCGAAGCCAGCCAGTCCAGGCGTGGGCACACGTGGATGATCCCTGGCCCCTACTCACCGCACCAGCGTTTGATGGTGAGGCGCTGTCCCGTAGCCAACCAGTCCAGGCGTGGGCAGACGTGGATGATCCCTGGCACGGACTCACCGCACCAGCGTTTGATGGTGAGGTACTGCCCTGTGCTGCCGAAGCCAGCCAGTCCAGGCTTGGGCACACGTGGATGATCCCTGGCACAGACTCACCGCACCATTTGCGGTTCATTTACCATCACAGAGCTGGATTCCCAGGTGCATTTGGAATACGTGGCCGAATGCAGAAGCTTATTCTGCAAATCGCTGTGAATGAATACCACCGCAAGTGGCGAGGCTTCAATTATAGCTATTAACATGTATTTTTCACAGCACTGAATCTTTTTATTAATAAAAATGATCTTGCAAAAATGCATCTATCTGCTGAAAGCCATGTTTTTGTCCATTTCCTGCTTCCTGATGGAGAAAATGGAGATAGACCAAATCTCTGTCTCTCTGTACCATTTCATCCCACTATTTCCTGCACAAGGGAGTGTGACGCTGGCTTGGTGGGGGAGGGGGCCCATATGTGACAGGGAGCCTGTGTGTGTGTGTGTGTGTGTGTCGGGGAGGGGGGGGACACTTATGTATGTATTACATTGTGGGGACCAAATTACTGCACAGTATGATGAAAAACCAGTTCTTTTGACATTATGGGGATCACTTTTTTGGTTATAAGACACAATTTTATAAAAATCTGTTGCTGCAAATAAAAAATCTAAAAATGCTGAATGTCTTGTACTTAGTTTGGTTACTTATGGTTAAGGTTAGGGCTGGGTAGGGGTTAAGGGTGTTAAGGGTATTGTTGCGATTATGGTCTTGCCCGTAGAAATGAATGGAGGGTCCCCAGAATGACATGAATGCGAAAGTGTGTGTCCAGAAAGGAGAGATGGGGGTGGGAGGACCACTTCTGAGTGCTCCAGCACCCACAGAAGCATGACAAGGGCCGTGTAGCTATACCGTCGGGCTTTTAACAGATCACTTGCCCACCCCCAGCCCCCCCCCCCCCATGCCTCTGTCTTGACTCCACCCCCAAGCCGGGAGAGGCTCCATATAACACAGCAGCCGCTACTCACAAAAATATATAAGGGCTGTTGACATGAGAAGCCATTTTGCTGTAAGCCAGGCTGCCTCCATAAGAACCCTGACAACAGCATATAGCTGGGGACCTGGTGCTGAGACTGGGACAGCAGGCAAGTGGGAGACGGCGATTCCAGTGCGAGGAGCAGGGTGGAGAGTGGGGGGTTCTCATAATGGGGGTCCCTGTAATGTGATGCATTAATCTGTTAAATACTACTCTTACTCTTGATTCTAACAATGATCCTGACAATTCTGTTTTTCATGCCACCAAAGCAGTTTCTGAAAGCCTGAAACCAGCCAGCAGGAAGTCGCTGTCCACGGGGGCTAGCCACCTCGGATCCCCAGAGGTTTTTTTTCTCCTGACTGGGTTTTTGGTTCCTCTCCTCCGCCGCCTTTTCGCTGTTTCATGCACCCTTTTGTATAAATGATGGATTGCCATCCATCTGTGTCAAGTGTCTTGGGATGATGTCTTGGGAAAGGCGCTATATAAAAATGAGTTGAAAATTGAATTGGAATCTAATAACCACTATGTTATTGTAGCCTCGGTAAAAAAACTGCCTGTTCTGTCCCTTGCAGTTTAATTTCACAGGTCTTTGTCACGATCTGTCTCTGAAACTGGCAGACATGTTTGTCCCCTGAGCCGTGACAAAGGCCCCCCACATGCGCGGCCCTCATCTCGCCCCTTGCTCTGCTGCGGGGACGCTCCCCGCGCTCCTTCCTTCCGTCCGAGGCTCGCCATGTGCCATGGCGATGATGCGGCGAGCGGCACGCGCCCGCCTGCGGTGGGATCCGGCACGCCGTGTGACGCGTGTTCCAGGAGCCGCCGCACAGCATGCTGGGAGACTCGAGAAGAACTCCATCTGTCGTCACTGACGTCACCGCCGCTCGCATGCCGTCCCTGAAGTGGGCCGTCCTGGCGGAGGGGGCCGCGGCCGCGGGGAGTGGGCCAGGGGCCCACTCACACCGACCGGCAAATGCCGGGCGGAGCGGCGTGACCCGCCGACTCCGCCAAGAGGCGGAAACCTGGCAGTGCAGCTGTGTGCATCCGAGGCAGAATGTTTTATGGAGTCCAAATGCGCTAGATGTACAAATGACAGAGTGCAGACTATTTTTAATGCCACCGAAGCAGTTTCTGAAAGGGAGCTGAAACCAGCCAACAGGAAGTCCTCGTCCAAAGCTCCCTCTGCCCTTCGAACCTCGTCCTGGCTTTACATTGTAAAATGGACCCTTTCTCATTGTCGTGGTACATATTCTGTATATCTCAGCCCCAACCACGTCAACTCATAACACTTTATGTATATCTCTATACAGTGAGGTTCAGTGTGTTTTTAAAGCAGAACTCACCCTTTCCTGTGTTATAGCAGCTCCATGTCTGTAGAGATGTCAGTGCCATGCCTATATTGTGCTTTCTAAGGTTACTCAAGGTTCTAAGGTTTCTAAGGTTTGTTCTCTGGTTTTGCCATTTTTTTGGAAGATACAGGTAGTTATAAAATATCAGGCCTGAATATTCTTGACAAGCAGCTTCTGATCTTGGACAAAGTTTGAAATTTCAACCTGAGTAATCTATTGTTCTGCCTTTAAAATGATGTTATAAGGGAATAGTCTTAATTTATCCCTGAACGTATATATTGCACGTACATGTAGGCAACCCCAAAATTCTTCAGGAGACACAAACTCCCCTGACATGCTTCCCTTTTCTCTTTGCATCTGGGGGGGATACATGTCCACACTGATGTCCTGGTGGGGGGAGGCGCATGTGTGGGAATACTTTTGTGCCTAATCTCAGTAGGACAATTAGACACCTGTTCTCCTGCAGACCTGATTTCCATCCTATGAAAATAACCCCCCCCCCACCAGCCGCTGACGGGATACACGACACACCATGTGGAATTCGAACAGCCTGGGTACGGGTCCCTCGTTACAGCCCCTCTGTGTTCCTCATGTCACAGGGGGCTTGAGGTAGCATTTCCCAGTTCTGGACGGCAGCTGCAGCAGTTCAGTTAGTGGGAACTGAGCTGTTTGGGAAAGGTTCTGCGGGGGTGGGGGGGGGGACTGTCCACTGACTGATTCTGGTGTTCAGCCAAGGTTAGAATAGTTTTGCATTTTCATTAGTTTTTATTTTTATTTCATTTAATTTTTTTTAAGTTTAGTTGTCAATTCCAATTAAATTTTTATTAGTTTTTTTAAAGTGAAGTGCTAGTCTAGTTCAGTTTCCCTTCTTTAAAAATGCTTAGTTTTGTTTTTATTAGTTGTAGTGTTTTACTTTTAGCTTTGTTTGTAATATAAGGTATTTGTCAGAGGCACAATGCAAATAGGTCAGAAAAAGTATTGTGTGATAAAAACTCAATAAAGTCTGCTATTTTCAAAAATGCATTCACTTTGACAGATGAACAACCATCCACAAAAAGAAACCAGCTAAAGGATGAAAGATGTTTGTCAGTCTGTGTGTGTATGTGTGTCCGTGTGTGTCCGTGTGTGTGCGTGTGGGTAAGAGAGAGATGGGTACACTTCAGTCAAGCAAGCATTCTTGTTGTTCTTGAGGAAAACACGTTGCTCCAGAGATGTGGTTGTTCCATTTCCCAAGCCAGAGACACAGCCATATTCAGCCTAAGACATGGTCCCAACTTTGGGCCGGCATGATATAGATTGTCGCCACGCACATGATGGCATGTGTCGTTTGCATGCGTAAAACTGGCACAGCTATTAAATGAAATAAATAATCCACCTAGAGTTATGTATAAAACAAATTAATATAAATGAAGAGACTTTTTCTCTATCATGCTAGTCTTAGTTTGTTTAGTAAACACTCGCCTAAAGGATTATTAGGAACACCTGTTCAATTTCTCATTAAT
>JAODKN010000001.1:17336429-17348236 GCA_026774425.1 Petrocephalus zakoni | reverse complement strand
AGAGCCCAACAGAGATGTGGCTACTTTGGCATGGGATCCAAACTGCTCACCTTTGGCCACATAAGTCCTAAATGCACAGAAGTTAGAAAAATGTGTATTCTAACAAAAGCCTCATTTTTTCATCAAATAATCTCGTGTCCTTTTTCTTTAACCTAGAAATGGACGGGAAATTCTTAAAAATGGAGAGCACATTCAAAAAGACCATCTTGGTGAAGCAGAGGGCTGAATCATCAGCTGTTTTTCCAAAGCCAACATTTCCTCCTGGGCAGACGGTAAGCCTTTGATCAGCTCTGCCGGAAAATAAGAACGTTTGCTAAAGTCGAGCAAAATAAATAGGAGCGTGTTCAACGAACCCGTGCTGTACAGGCAGTTTCGGTGCAGCTCTGCATTTTTTGCCAGCCAAACTATTCCCAGGGCACTTCCACAAAACAAGGAATGTCACGTGTGGCTTGGGAAAAATCCCTGCAGCTGGGAGATAGAGGGAAAGCCTGTGGCTACCTCTGAAATAGGCGACAGAAATTAGAGAGAAGGAATATGGGTCCATCCAAGTTGCAGTGACACATGACGAAGATGGCTGGGGGGCAGGGGATGGGTAGGGGACAAAGTTTAAGAGGATACAACCCATAAAATATAATCTGTACATCATGAATTGGTGCACCACAGAGCCACAGCGCAGCACTGGGTTAAACCTATCAGTTGTGTCTCCATGGCAATTGACCACCACTTCCCCACACCAGCTGACCCTGTTATGAATAATCACCTCATTACAGCTTAAATAGGGTCAGCTGGTGGTTTTTCAGAGGGCGGCGGATGTTAGAGGTCTGGTTTGGTCACTGAGGAGAGGATCGGGAGATTGTATGCTGGCTTAATGAGGCTTCCATCTTAATGTTTGGGGAGATTCTTTAAACTGATTCTCTTTGCCCTGTCTTCATTTTGTGTACCTTTGTTGGGTAAAAATTCTTCTGCTGCTAGACCTCTACCTAGTTCCCTATTGCATTTCCTGAAATGAATATCACTGAACATGATCTGTGATTATGAACATCACTAACATGATCTGTGATTATGAACATCACTAGCATGATCTGTGATTATGAACATCACTAACATGATCTGTGATTATGAACATCACTGAACATGATCTGTGAACATGGTCCGTAATTACAAACATCATTGAACATTGTTCTGTGATTAAAGTGCCATTTCTCAAAATGGTGCAGGTATCACATCGAAATGAGATTTAACTGACGCCGACTGTGGCTGAAAACTGAGGAAAAAGGTGTTCTTAGAAAGGTGCACCTAATACTGATGACCTTCAGTATTAGGTGCCAGTAGCAGTTACTTGCTTGGCAAATGGCAGTTTGATGTTGTGTGAAGAGTAGCACAAAAACCGAACTTGCAATCATGTTTATATGATGGCATTACAGTTTAATACATCTGTTTTTATTAATGATGACTCAGCTGCTGTGTACTATATTAAGAATAACCTTATTTACACTGGTAAGGAATGACTGTTACACTGTCAGCAATGGTCTAACTGTGGAAAACATGAGTCTTTCCACTGGGGAAGAGAGATTCGACACGCTCATGTCCCTGGTAACTTTGTGTGTGCTTAAAGCTCCATATAATTTCTGCCATGCTGCTGTGATTGCTTGTTGGGGTGGTTCTGCACTCTCTCACCTTCAGGGATTTAGTTTCTGCTTTGTAAAGTTTGCATGTTCTTCCAGGTTCACGCATACTCTGGTGCAAAGACGCGTGGCCTTTGAATTTCCTCTCTTGTGTGTGTGTGTGTGTATGAGTGACTGAATGCCCTATGATGGACTGGCAAGACATCCAGGGTGTACCCAGCCCTGATGCCAATCCATCACATCCAGGGTGTACCCAGCCCTGATGCCAGTCAATCACATCCACGGTGTACCCAGCCCTGTGCCCTGTGATGAACTGGCATGACATCCAGGGTGTACCCAGCCCTGATGCCAGCCCATCACATCCAGGGTGTACCCAGCCCTGATGCCAGCCCATCACATCCAGGGTGTACCCAGTCCTGGGCCCTGTGATGGAATGGCATCACGTCCAGGGTATACCCGGCCCCGTGCCCTGTGATGGGCTGGCATCACATCCAGGGTGTACACAGCCCTGTGTCCTGTAATGGGATGGCATCACATCTAGATGTCCCCTGCCTCATTTCCTGGGCCAGTCTCCAGACTCACTATCTCCCTGCATTAGATAAGCAGTTGTGGAAAATGGATGGATGATTTCTACCATGTACAGACCAGCCTCCCCTCCATATTTTTGCCCCTTTTGCAGATTCTGTTGCCAAATCCATTGCTTGTGCTCAGCTGACCATAAGGTCCCACTGCAATGTTTAAAGCAGCAGAGACGGGCCACCCTGAGCCATTCCAGTTCACTTCCTGCGAAGCCTCTCCTTGCTGTCCTCTTTTTTATTTGTCTATCCATCAGCTTATGTATTTATGTAGTCCAAAGTGCAGGAGACGCAGGGTTAACTGAAGTGGCACAGATGACTATAAGCCATGGCTTGGCTGTGAGACTAGGCCCTAGACAGAGCGGAATCTCAAGCAAGAATCTCATTCTGGGTTTGACTTGTTGACTTGTAATAAACTCTTACAGGATGAAATACTGAGGAGGAGAAGAGTACCTTAGCCCAATGCAATAAATCAATTCTAAAAAGTACCCCAATCACCCCATTTTCAGGGTGATCGTCTACTATATTTCAGTATCATGTGCCTGTTTTCTGTTGTTATTTTTATCTTTTAAATTCTTGTGATATATGTACTTGGCGATAATATGATTCCTTTCTGATTGCTGTCCTGGAAGGATTGTTCTCTGTTTGTTCTGCTCATAATCCTGTTTAACATACTTTAATTTTTAATACCCAGAAAGCCATAGACTAGCTCCTCTTGTGGTGTAATCTGAGAGGTGTTGTTTCTCAGAGAGATTGTGTCTGTGCACCATGGTGCTTTGGGGCCCTGGACTGTGCTACATACCTCTGATTCTCTAAAAAAAAAAAAAAAAAAACCAAAATTAAATCAGCAGGTGTTAATTTTTGTGTGCCCCTCATAACGACTTCATTATTCCTGAAAGATTCGATGAAAATGCCCTTACGTGCTACATATTTCAATAAATGTCGATGCGCATTCCACCATCAAAGACACCAGCATTGTAAAGTGAAGATTACATTTAATGGCATTGATTTGCGCTGGGTTATCCATCGACTAAGATGTATAGCTACATCTCTGCTCATTCTTCCCCCGCATTGTTACCGGGGTGATGTACCCAAATGCCTCAATTGCAGGAAGTTATGTAAATCGTAAGACAAATGCTGAAAGGATTTTTAAATGGGCTCTATCTCTTTTCACAAGAAAGGCATGTTGTTTGCAGTAATTTGAAGTGAAGGCCCAAAATGGAAGCAGCGGGACGTACATCCTGCACATCTGCTAAAAGGCTGCCAGCAGACTTTGGCCATTAACTTTTAACTGGAAAAATGTCTCAAATATTACCCATAGAGCACTGTCGGAAAATGCGTGATCAAACCTAAACTGGACACTTAGGGTGCATCCAAAATCGTATACTTGTTTGCCATGTGGTTGGAGAAATATAGTATCCGATGTAAGAGGTGCCATCTCTGTACAAATATAAGTAGAAGGCATGTAGACATGTAGTACAAAAAATGTTTTTAGCAGCTTTTACTAGTAAACATCCTGGTGTGCTATTATGCAAAACAGCAACCGCAGTGCGTCCGAATGCATGCATCCTGTACTCACGCATACATATAGTACACACTACATTAATGGTCAAGTAGAAGGCTTCTGATGAAATTCAGTATGTACTGTGTAAGTTTGCAATTTCGGATGCACCCTAAGCTTTATTCCATTTGCTTGGTCACATGTGCATATATGTGTGTATGAGGAGGAGTGTATGACACGGAGGGGAGCCTCACACCATGGAGGACTTAGGGCTTCATTTGGCATGTTCCCCAACCTGGGACCTTGTCTCAGCCTTCTTACCCTACTTCTTCAAATGAAGATTTGAAAACGCTCCTCGCATCCCAAATGTTAAAAATCTGATTCAGGGATCTCGGCATCTCATCGTGTTGTTATGTCTTTTTATTTGTGACTATGTTTCAGTCATATTCCTTTTGTTAAAATACACATACAATCACTTAGGAGGCTTCTAGAACGTGATGACTCAAGTGCTAAATGTGGACATTTAATAATAACGACAGCACTCATAATACCTCTTTGTGTGCAATATTAAGTCAATAAGAATAATGTCATAACTAATTATTAATGTGTTGTGCCTAGCATTCAAAAGACCAAAAGAAATTTGAAGTGATGAACTTCAGATTACAGCAAGAAGGAGCGCAATGTGAAAAGGGAACGACGAAAGGCTTTAAATGGAGCTGAAGAACCCGCTGCGTTTCCACAGGCGTCAGGGAGCAGGCAGCACTGAGAGGATGAGGACACGGTGGGCCAGAACCATGAGGGGGCCTTGCAGGGGGTTGGGGCATTTCAAGTGGCCTATGAAGGCATGCCAGCGGTGGGCTATTAAGAATGCCAGGGATGGTGTCCTCTTAGCTGCAACTGGGCAAGACTAACAACTGCTAAGGCCACAGAGCTTCGGTCCAAGAAGTCCGACTTGTCTCATGGATTCTTCTTAAATGTTCTAGAAGTTGTGCATAAATGTAATGCACGTGATAATAATTTAATAATACTACCAGGAGTACCAATAAAGGGGTTTTAGTACGCTTTTTATTCGGCAGTTCAGTGTGTTGGTAGAACACCTACATGCTCTATTGGAATAGTTTCCGAACCACATTAGAAGTCAAATCAGAATTCTTAGGACTAAAGCATACAATAACATGATCATATAAAGACTATGTAAATCTATGTGATCATGCAGGAATTTCACGTCTGAATCTGATGGAGAAGGGGTAAAAATACAGTCTGTATTTTAAATCTCATTGCTTTTCGTAACATGGTCTGGGGGAACTCAGAGACCATACTTAAGCTCTTCTCTTCTCTAAGGAAGTAGAACATTGTCCTTGAGGATGAAGTGGAGTGCTGTCATCTTGTAGGTGCTTGGAGAGGAGATTTTCAGACAGATTGCGCTCCGCTCATCTCCCTGTGGCTCGAGCTATGAGATAATTTCCTGACAATGAATATAGGTGTATACTGGTGTAAGGGAGAAAAGGGTGTTTTGTGCTATTACACTCCCAATACACAACTGAGAAAAAGTCAGTCAAGGAACATGGCTTGTGTGAATCCCATGGTCGGCAGAGTGATCATATTACTCCTGGGCCCTTGAGCAGGGCCCTGTACCCCAACAGCTCCAGGGATGCTGGACTCTGGCTCAGCCTGCACTCTGACCCCAAACTTTCCTCACTCATACTTCACTTGGAACAGAAGCATCTGGTAAATGTTATGTTCTGTGTTAAATACAGGTTAGTCCGGGTTCACATGTGCCACAGTAGACACAGCAGGTCCTGCTTCTGCTCTGGATCATTATTTCTATGACTCACATAAATCTTTTAAGAAGTGCCTCTAACTTACGGCTCGATTTGAGGCCTGATCTTCTGTGCTATTTGTGTAAGTAGAGCAGGGACACGGTCGGGTTACTGGATCCGTGCTCAGAATCTGTCAATTGCAAATTTGCTACTGCGTCCCCAAACAGTTTATCAGAGCTCAAACCGTCGTAGCCCAAAGCTCATAAAGGCATTCCCTGGTTAGCATTAATTACTTAAGCAGCTGTTAAATGTTCACTTAAACGTTTTGAGATGTCATCCTGGGAAGGTTACCCCAATGAAATGCTTATTAGCAGACAGAAAATGAATTCAGAGCATGTATCCATTCAGGAAAAGAATAAGTTTGTTCCCTATTGTAGCTGATGAAATATACAAAGTTAACAGGGGATTTCCTCTGTGATGCAAAACCTTGCTGGGCTGGGAAGTCACCCATTCTGGGTCACTTGCTGTGGCAGCTTCTTCCCAAAAACACTCACTTTCCCAAAGTCTTAAAGAGACTCGTTCCAGAAATTCAGACACATGTTTTTCTAACACACACCGGAAACAAGTCACTTTTTAAAGACGATAACAAAAGTCAAGTGAATCTGAAACAAGATAACAGATTATAAGTCTGATGGTGACTATTTGAGATATTAACTTTCTTTTGGCTAACTGTAGATTTGATAGCATAAATGGAAGCCATCATTTTCATTCGGATATTTAATATCTGAGAGATGGAAACACTGTATTTTACAGTAACAACAAAAGTCAATTTGAGACAGGGCAACAGATTTTCAATCTGAGAATGACTGTTTGACATATTACCTCTCAGCTTTTCCTGCTAAATATATATTTGACATCATAAATTAGTGACAGCCGTCACTATCCTTATTTGGATATTTGATATAGGAGAGATTGGAAAACTGTACATTACAGTAACAGATCAAAAGAGATAGGACAACAGATTCTGCACCTGATAGTGACTATTTGAACTATTATTATTTGATATTTTATGGCAAAATGTATATGTGATATCATGCATGAGTGGCAAATGTCCTGCTTATTTAGATATTTGATATCTGAGACACGGTAAGACTGTATCTTATAATACCCTTAGCTGATGTAAACGCAGTACCTGCACCATACCCCAGAGATGCTGCAGAACCCCCCTGCACTGAGATGCTCTCTCCTCCATCATGGCCCTGATGCCCAGGCTGCCACTCATGACCCTGTGCTATTGAATCAGCGCTAACAATAAACAGGCCATCACAGCTGACCTTGCCTGTTCCCCCCAATTCCTCCCTCTACTTGGCTTCTGTTGACTGAAGAGATTCACTTCTCCTTGTTCTTTATCTGCTTTATTTCACTGGTTTCTCAGAAATTCTCCTGCTGGGCTTTCATGGCCTGACTTTCAGAAGAAAACAAAGCCGATACTTTTAGTAAAATGCAAATCTAGGCCATTTATAAAGATTTTTTTAGGAGACCCAGACCTAGATCAGTGAATTGAGGCTGGCTGGCTGGATGGACAGATGATTTTAGAGTGATGCTGTGAACTCAGAACATTGCGACGCTTCACTCATTTTACAAACCTAAATGATTCTTGCTTGTATCCATGTTAACCAGGGATCTCAGTTCCTGTTAGTTTTACCTGCCAAAATATTTCTGAGTGTAATCCTAAATAAGTCACATCATTATCTTTCATACAACAAGTGGCCTCAGAAATGCAATAAAGTTTTTAGGTCTATGTTGACTATATTCTAAAAAGTCATAATGTAATGGGTGCTTCTTAGATTTAAAGCTTCTGTAACTTAAAATGCGTTGTATTCCACCTTTTCAATTGTAGCATGACGCTGCCAGTTTCCCGACTCCCGAGACCCATTTCCACCAATAATGATTTGCGAAATAAAACAGAAGCAGCCCATGAATAATTCTCATCTCTTGCGAAGCACCTGGTTTAAATGACACTGGGACCCTGGGCTTTGTTGTGTTTTTAGATTAGCCGAGCCCATTACCACTCTGCACTAACACTCACCAGTGCACAGCAGAAATCCGCAATAAATGCTGACATTTTGCCTGTGTCCTCTTCGCGAAACACTGGCACAAAATAATAATTTAATCGTTTTATTATTTCCATGGATTCCTTCCTTTATTTTGTAACAAAGAAACTTAGTTTCTATGGGAAATTCCCTTTTAGCTTCAAAGTAATATTATTATTCCTGTCGCTTTAAGTCCTTAATATTACCAGTGAGGAATTTTCTTGTTGCTTTGCTCCTGAATTTTCCTGTTGGATACGCAATTAAAGAGTCAGACATGCTTCAGTTCCTCAGTCAAAGCTAAGAACATCTGCCTGCCCATTTGTCTGCTTTCCCCCCACAGAGATAGTGTCTGTGTGAGCTGGTCATGTGTGTTTATTTGTGGAGGAATCACAAAACAAAATGCAATAAAAGAAATTAGGTGGGGAAATCGGGAGGTCTTCAGAAATCCAACCTTGAATGAATGAATGTTGCATTTATTTAGCGCTTTTCAAGACACCCAAAGCACTGTACAGAACCAATGGGCCACTTCAACCATCACCACTGTGTAACCCCAGCCTGGATGATGTGACGGCAGCCATTCTGTGCTTACATGCATGTGAGGGGACAGGAGAGAATTCACTAGTTAGCTATAGGGGATAATTATGAAAGGGCCACAGTGGGCAGTTTTACAGAGGGGCCACCTCTTGCTCTCCATGAGAGACACAGACACACAAGGCTGTCTCTAGTCAGGAAGAACAGTCAGCTGCCTAGAACCCCTGAATTTTCCTGTTTGGGGGTCCTCCCAAGTTAAGCTTTGCCTAGGGTCCCTGAAAGGGTAGAGTCAGCCCTGCACACATATTGGTACAGGTGAGAGTAAAGCTTGGGTTCAAATTGTAACATCAGCCAGCACCCAGCACCCTGGGAGCAGTCGGGGTTAAGGGCCTTGCTCAAAGGGCCGATGGTTATAAGATTACTGCACCAGCCACATGATTTGAACCCATAACCTTCCAGAAATGGCCACAGAACCCTAACCCACCCAAACATAATACAAGTCCTTGTCTGAACCTGTTTAAACCTGCTTGAAAATTTCTCTTAAAAACAACATTATATTTTAATGAAGATTGACTGTAGTCTGGAAAAATAGCTTTCTTTACCATATGCCAAAGTAAATAAGGTTATTGATTTTGCTGTTTAATGACACTGTCCTGTGTTAGCTTGATTGATTTCACTTCTAGCTCTTAATTGTCATGATTAATAACTCGACAGTCGGTCGCGTTTTCTGCGCCTAACAGGCTCACACCTCAGTCATTCAAATGACCCTGTTTAAATCGGGTTTTCATAAATGGTGCAATTAAGGTAAACAGTGACCGAAATAGCTTCAACCATCCGCCGTCATGGACGTAACCTTTGGACACGTTGAGTGACACGGAAGTTGCCGAGGGCAACTCTCCTGGTACCTGACACAAAGAGTTACTGGTTCAGTGCATCATGTTAGATTACTGAATCAGAAAGAAGTTTGGCACCGGTATGCCATTTTTCCATCGTCTGTGCCTGTGTCATGAGGGATGAATGTATGGCTCCATATCAGTGCCGTAAACAAATCTTAATTTGTTTCATTTTGGCGTGGAGATCAAAAACTGATTTGTTTCCGTAAGTTAATATGCTGTATTCTTTGTTTTTGTGCTACGGATCACAAGGTTAGGAAAAAGGAATCTGCTTAATATTCTGTCCTTACGCCATCAGCCATTTTCAATTTATGATACAATACGGTTGATAGTAAATATTCTAATAATGAAATATATCAAGGAAAGAGGTACAGCTAAGTAACACTTGACATATGGTAGATGCTTCCTCAGCTTGGCAATGACAGATTGTGCGTCGGACGGCAGTCTGAACACACCGGCGGATCTTCAATAGCCCTTGTCAAACGGTCAACTGTGATTTGAAGCGGCAATAAATTTAAATGCACCTCGAATGCTGTTTTGAATTTCAAATATTGGCGCGATGGACAAGGCGACATTGATTTATAAAGTTGTTTCCTCTTCCCTGGATATTGATTATCGATTTGGGTTCCTAAAGTTAGTTTTTGAGCAGCAGATTCACGTCTGCTGTCATCACGAGGGTAACTAGCCTTTGTGAAGTACCTAGGCTGCGTGCTACAAAAGCTAAGGTCACTAGCTAAAGAGGTGGGATGACCCAGGCAGCTTCTCTCAGTGTTCCCACAGACAACCGCTGTTCCTGGGCTCTTACACAGCGTGACTCAGGATGCTGCATCAGGGAAACCAGCACTTCAGAGCAACTCAAAGTAGTCAAGCAGTAGCTGAGTCTCTGTAACTACAAGTAAAGATTAATCATGTCAAATCACTTTGTCATTTCACACAAATGAAACAAAATTGTGTTTCAGCAGATCATCAGACAGCCAGAATGAAGAACAGTTGAACAATAAATGATAAGGATTAACACACTCTGGGTATTTTTGTCCCAGCAAACAGAAAAACAAATGGAAGTACATTAAGTACAGAAGTACATTAAGAAGGAGCTCGGAGTCACCAACTGTGTGTTGCTGGAGGTGAGAAGAAGAGGAGGAGGAGGAGGATGCTTCACTGGTCCCAGTCATCCATCCAATCAACTAGCATATTACAAATGAATGTCTCTCTGTTGATGAAGATTGAAAAGCTCTTCTGAGGCACCAATGATGTGGGTGCACAAAGCCGACACAGAAGCCAACGAAACGAATCAATCAGTTTATTCATCCGAGCGCCTGTGAATTTGACCGCCTCCATCCATCAACGGATTAAACGTCTATGATGTAAAAAAAAAAAGAATTCTTCCAGAACATTAAATAAGCTTTCTCCTTTGCTAAGATGACACCACCTTATCAGACTCTTAAATGCTGAGTTTGGACCTCAGTGCTGCTCATCATATGGTGTGAGGAACATTTAGGAAGACAGACCGGCAGAGGATTTGTATATTGCAGCTGACCTGACTTTGTTTGTGGTTCATTTCTTAAATCTAAAATCATAACCTAACTGTTCAGTTGACAGATGTGTCACCATGCTGTGGAAGATCTATTCTGGACCTTTCTCCTGGTAATCAGTCAGTGCTGTCACTGCGTGACCACTCCTGTTTGCTGTAGTTTGGTTTTGACTGTCTCAGGAATTGTATTTTAAAGAATTACTCTTCTCAGGTTATTCTTGATATCACCTGGCTACCTCTGCTTCTCGTGTCATCCAACCGACGTATAGATTAAAAGATCTCGTCATGCTTTTTGCACGCTCCCCATGCCTCCTGCTTGGGGCCATCTGGTCACCTGGTCTCTCACATGGGCCACTCAGAGATCTATCCAATCTTCTGATCCAGTCATCTGCAGTAAACTCCACTGTTGGTGTCCATCAAGCCTCCGGTGATTGTGTCACCATGACATGGCTTGGGTGTGTGTTCCCAGGCATGGCCCAGAAGCTCTCAAATGTGCTGAGATATCCCAAACTGTGTCATTTGTACTCATCAAAGTATTCTATAAATACCTATTTTAAGCTACCATATAAATCAAATATAATTCATAACTATGTTATACAGTGCACCAGACTGGCAGAATCTGATTGAATCAGAAACATTCATTTCAGCTTATTTTCTGTAAGATACGCATATTATGAGGCTCTCAGACACAAGAGAATGTGAGATTCCACAGCAGGCTTGTTTGGCTTGTTGTCATTGTCCCCAAACGCAGTGTCCCCATCTCATTTGCCGAGATTTGCTTGTCAAACCTGTGCAACTGTCCCGTGTCCGATCCAATCTGGTGCTTAGGCATTTCTGCCATTCCCAGAACGAGCGGTAACAGTTAATTTGATGCATTTTTTTCCACAGTTTTTAGGGTAAAAACTCGTCTTCGACACCAGCGTGTCCGGTGGAGAAAGATGGTCGTTCCCTAAGCAGGTGTCATGCGGCATTCTGATGATTTTCTTTTCCTCTTTCCTGCTGATCTGTTTCCCTGAGCTCCATTAGTACATCTTGGTGCTTCTTAACAATGCCCGTGTAGACGAGGAACTGTAGGCCTGTGACGTCGAATCCCAAGGTGTCTGTGAGTGAATAGATGTTTATCCTCATCTCCTATCTCTTCAGGCACCAAGATCCACACCCTACCCCCCACCACACACATAAACCCATATGTGGCGCAAAAACGTATTATGTCTTGCTTTGTGTCACGGTTCCGGTGATGGCGGGGCATGGTGCAGGCAGGATTCGGGGGGGAAAAAGGTGACGACCCACTTGCGGCT
>JAODKN010000001.1:17323083-17336329 GCA_026774425.1 Petrocephalus zakoni | reverse complement strand
GGAACACAGGAGGGGGTCAGGATGGCCAGCAACACCAGCTGGCCAAAAAGGGGAAGGACAGGCACAAATCCTGACAGCTTTGTATATTTGTCTTGCTTATCCAGTTACGCACTTTTTGCACAGATGCACAGACATCATCCTTGCTCTGAGCAGTAGTGTTGACCACCACTCAAACCACACATTTTTGTGGGGCCTCCAAGGTTTGGGGACCTCTGTTGGCCACAAACAGTCACTGCGTTAAATATTAAATAAACAAGTTCCTGCATTGGGAGATGCGGAAGCAGCATGTTCTGCTAACCAGCTAGCTTGCTACAATCTTCTGACTCTACTTGCTAGGTATTTATTTAGTAGCCCCAAGTGGAGTTTCTGTCACATGAATGGTCACTTCGTCCTGAGAACTTGACAGAGGTGTTGTGGTAATTGGCTGTCATGATTGGTCTCATGCCTGGTTGACTGGCATGACTGTTCTCACATCCCCTTGACTGGCATGACACGTCTCGCATCCCATTGGCTGGCATGACACATCTCGCATCCCATTGGCTGGCCTTGCCTCATACATGCTACTGCATTATATTTCCTCTTTGGGATGTTGACTGATGTATCCAGTCTGGGACGTACTTCTGACATCAAATAGTAGATTGGACTCACCAAAACAAAACACTGAAGGTGTTTCTAAGAGCTGCGCTCTGATAAAAGGGTAATATGATCTAAGAAGGGATGAAATGTGCTTTTATTTTTTTCACACAGTCAGCTAGATAAGACGATGACATCCACCAGTGCTGACTCTCCAACGAAATCCAGGCTAACCTTATAAGAAGCTTTACATATCAGCTACCCCAACTAAACTGAAATCAGTGCTATTAATTAAGCATGAAATCATCAAATGAATTATTCAATTAACTGAAGCAAAAACGGAATCATTAACTTGGAGCAGTACATTTATATAAGAAAGTTGTCACAACGTGTTTTGGAGAAAATATCCAGGGGGAATCGAAATCAAGAAAAACCCAGTTTGCCAAAATGGGGAAAGTTGAAAATAATTCTCATAGCCTTTCTCAGCAGTAGCTGAAGTGACCCACCTATATATAGACAAAGAAATTAAATCTCAAACTGAAAAGATATCATGTATCTTGTCATGTGTATTTTATTTGTGAATTTGAACATCAGGTGTGATGGTAGTTTTGATTGTCAAGCTGTTATTGTCCGATGTGTTGTTAATTGAATCGCCCAAACAGATGTTCATGAAACAGCATTTGCTGTTAGTCTGTTTCTCGCCTATTTTGGCCGAAAGGAGAAGACATACATCTGCATTTTGAGAAAAGGGGAATTAACTAAAATCTGAAAGGAAGAGCTCCAAGTGTCTGGATATGGTGCTTGCGTATGCATCGCAAGGTACTGCACCTGGAACCAGAAATGCACATGAAGACACAATGCTATACGGCAGGTTCAAAATGACTCATTTCAGGATGGTAGAACACCAAGGAGATGGGCTGACACTGAGAAAATTGTCACATTTTGCAGGTGGAACCTCGAACATGGATTTTCCTTGAACATGGATTTTCAAATCAGACCAAGCCCTTGTCATGTGCATGCATTTCACTGTCCTTTTCTGTACATTTCTGTCTTCAAGTGCATTGATGAAGATCAGGTTCCATGACCAGGTTTAGAAGAATCTCTACTAGTCACAACCTATTACTTCATCTTTGATTGAAACTTATTTACATATTTGATGTGTTAATATTAAATGGCATGTTTCCATGGAATTTTAGCCTGAAGGATTAATTATTTTTGATTTCATCTGCCCATCAGTTAATGAGATCAATGTGTGCACATCTACTGGCATTTTTTTTACCACCAAAAAACCCACAACCACAAACACAGGTGTCACGCTCAGCCCCGCCCTTCGTGCTGCTTCTCCTGTTTTGCCCTCAGGCAGGGCTTGATGCGCCGCACCTGACCCTCGTTGTGTTTGCCTCTTGTGATTGCTCCGCTTGTTTCCCCTGATCAGCTGCCCTGTGTTTGACCCTTAATGTGCTGCATTATTTTAGTCAGTCTGTGTCTTGTGCCCCTTGTCCGGTATTGTCAATGCATATCTATGATTGCTATTGCGCTTGCTCTCATTCTTACCGTGTGCTTGTTAATAAATGCCCTTTTGAAGGGCTTAGCCCCGCAGCCTGCCAGTATGGGTCGTTCCTCCTGCCGCAAGCGTGACAACAGGCCGCATACAACATGTTTTTTGCCACACCCTCTGAAATCACAACCAGTTGCTCCTTCACATGGTAACAGCAAATAATGCCTCATCAAGGTGACAATATAAGTGCTTTAAAAATGAATAATTTATTGTGATCTTGCCCTTAGTGAACATTACAGCTTCCAGAGGTCAGTGTATTGGGGCAAACAGAGATCAAAGGCATTAGGGAGGACAGGCGTATCGCCGTTAGCAATGGTAACTCTCTTGCTCTTGGTGGGATGTGGAATCAGAGAGACAGACTGTAGCTTTCAGCCAGACCTACTTGCCACGTCCTGCAGGTGAAGACTAGGCCCAGAGACAAGGTCACTTCTAAGGAGACCAATTAATTCCAATTCGGCTCTTCAGTTTTAGAATTAGCATTTGAATTGGCAAGCGCTTAGAACTCAGATAATTTAAAATCAAAGTTAATTTAATGCAGTTCTTTGAAGGTCAGGGGATTAAACTCTGTTTCCCACAATTCCAGTTCCACATCTTGCAGGTTTACCTTTGGATTTGAGGCCCATTTCATGAACTCAATGGGAGCAGAACAGGCAGAGCCACGGTGACAATGCCAGGTCACCAGCAGGCTTGGACAGATGGAACCGTTCCGTCACCAAAACCATTCACTCACCCCCACAAATGTCTCGTTGTCCCTAGCTACTTGCTGCTACATTTCCTCATCATTTATCCAAACATAATTAATCCTTTAGATCTTATGCTCCACAGTTTCACACGTGTTATTTATGTAAGACTCGATTGGGTTTCTATATTCCCTATCCCTCTCTGATTAATGGCTACACACATACACTGGTCGGAGGTGGGCTGAGGTTTTAAACACACCTGCAACCTGCAACACTGATGCCCAGCATGGCTGCCAAATGGCATTCGATTTGATTTTTGTCCCCTCCGAATGCTCACAGTTGGCGACGGACGACAGAAAGAGAAATCGCAGCGCCATGCATTTCAGACGGAGGTCAGGGGACCCGGGGACCCGCTGCTGTCACAGATGTCCGGGGCCCGCAGTTTCGGACGGGGGCGGGAGTTCACCAGTCATCAGCGAAATGGGAACTCCAGGAGCTGAAAGGCGGCAGCAGACCAGAGGCAACCAGATGAATGAAAGGGCAGCGGCATGCAGAGTGAACTCTGGCCAGAGATATGAGGAAATGCACCAAAGGCTCCTCGACTCCTCTACAGCTGGAAGGTGTCATTAACCTGGCACTGAAATGCCTCTCCCTACTATCCCCCAGGGTGAGGAACATCTCAAACAGCTGGTGTAGAAGCACGCTAGTGTTGGAGTGTACATTAAAGAGGCCTGTGTACGGCTCTCCATCCATCAGCACCCCCCCCCCCCACCAGAGCGAGGAGCTGAGAAGGTAAAATTTAACGGTTACAGTTTCCAACTTCCAGCAAAGTCTTGTGACCTCATTTTACTACCTGTTGGCTAAGAACTTAACCCCAGTGACCCAGAGGTACCTTTTGGAAAAGACCCTGGCTCCCAGAATTACATCAAAGGATAAAGGATAAATCTGTCCAGGAGAATTCCTTGTTAATTCAACTAAATATAATGTTGTGATAATGTCTCCAGAAATAGCATAAAAGTATTTTTTAATACAAAACCTCAAAGGTCAATGAGAAATAGTAATTATGCACAGGATATGAGGTCCTTGCCGCATGTTTATAACGCCGAACATATATGAATAAATAACTGCAAACATCCCCCGCAGTTACAGGTCCAGGATGAATCATGTTAATTGTGCTCCTAATTGAGGATGATTACAGTTAATGATGTTTATAATGTGAACTTTTCCAGCAGGACAGTGTCCAATTAGTATCTAACTGATGGTGTATTGTTAGCCCAAACATTCACTAGCTCTTCTTCTGAAGTGGAAATGGCTATTTTTAATGAACGGTCTCTGTTGTTATTCAGCTATGGTGTTTGTCAGAATGGGTCCTCTTGTCATTACTGAACCTGTACATGTAATAGAATAAAACAGAATATGTATATGTAAAATTCTTATTTGCAAATCACCAAGCATGAGTGGAGATAATGCTATCTATTTTTAAATAAAAATATTCTTGTTTACATGAAGGCAAGGTTAGAAAAATAAAAATTCATACAATCCACAAAAAAAAACATTTTTTAGTTTCTGAGTAAACGTGTCATCGGAGTTTGTTGTTATCCATGCACTTTGAACATTTAATTCCAGTTAAGCTGACTGGCATGACAAGGCGCATATTTCATGCTGCCGGTAAAGTTGAGATGGAAAGAATTTTCCGGAAATCATAGATTTACACGTTGTTGAACAGTGAATATTTCATGGCTTTCTGCGTACTCTGACAAAGACTCAAGTTCACAAAGAGCTGGATTTATTTATTAAATTTACTTATCAGACAGTGTCACTGTTGAGCTGTTTCCAGGTGTAAAGTTTTAAATCTCAAACAAAATATTATTTTCAAAGGTTTAAATCTGTTCTCTTGGTAGCAGGAATCAGGAATCTGAGTGTGGAGCTGTGATTTAGACGCTCCTGGCCAACACGGCCCATTCTGTGGAGCGTGAGAGTATTGGTTGTCTCGTTAGTTCCTATGACTACAAGCCTGCTCTTAAAACATTGCTGTATGTAATATATTACATGTTGACACTGTCAAATTGTTGGGCTTATTTCATATGTCTGTGCCTAGCTATGACTTGCTATGAATAAGTAACTCTCACAGGAAGTAAAAAGCCGACTGTCCATAAGACAACAAGATGAAGCAGACTGATTTTACAAATAGAAAAAAAAATAGAAAAAAACTCATGGAAAAAAAGAAGACCGTGACAATAATGATGTGATGCCCCCCCCCCCTCATAGAATCCAACTTCAAAATTACTGATGCCTCTCTGGTGGTGAGCATGATGTTTAAACTTCTGAATATTTCAAAACCAATGAATAATTCTGGCTGGAACTCCAGCACTTTCCAATGCTGGAAGCTGCACTCGGAGAGAGGTCAGAGGTCACTAACAGGAGCTAGCCTTGTCGGGAAAACATGTCTTATTTAGTTAGTGTATTTTAGCATAACACCAATAACAAATGACAGTTCGTAAATTATTCAACGATGTCAGTGTGGAGGGTGACCTTTTCCCACATTCTTCACTCCTGTTATTCTCCTTTTGCAGAATCTCAGACTGCACGCTGTACAGGTTTTGATTACTGGGATGTATTCAGACACGCAGATGAACGGTATCTGAAAAGGCAGGAAGAAACGGTGAAGGTTTCTTACACTTTCCCCTGCAAGCCTGAGGGCTGTCTGAAAGCAAAGGATGATAAAAACCGATTGTCGAGAGCCTGTTATCTTCGCTGCTTGCCCCAGTTTCTAGGATAAGCCTCCCAATATCGGTCGGGACTACAGAAATCATAGGAGTACGGCGGAGTGTGACAGTCATGACATGGTGTACAGATTAGGAGTGTTTAGTGAGTTTCTCAGGCCAGCTTTCTGCTATTAAGGCACACATTTTCATCTGGGAATAATGCTTCCTGAATGTCATTCGTCCCAACATCACAGATCACCAGCAGGACCCAGAAAGATTGTGCAGAAAGATCAATGCAACCCTGATCACATGATCTCAGGACCCTAGGATGGGCACACTGTCACATGTTACATGTAGTTATTAAGTTATCCTGCAATTTTTATATATACAGACACTATTTTTCACTCATTTATATTCACAACTTGCACATTACTCAACACCAAGGTCCTGGTTTCCTTTTGGAGAATCCACTGTAAAGCTCTTTGTGAAAACTTGATTGTGGCATAATAGAGAATAAGGAATAGGACAAACCCTTATTCAACAGTTGATTTGATATTTGAGTTAGAAGACAAGGTAAGAGCTTTGGAACTGGGTGTACAGCGGAATATCCCAGAAGGCATTGATGGGCACTGTGAGAAACATCAGAGGAGCCATGGATTCAGAGACACAGTCCCTCTGCTTTGTTGGATACTTCATTCTCACAAACATACCTCCCCCCCCACCTCATTTCAAATCCATCATGTTCTTTTTAACTTTCTGCATGTGGCCCTGGGGTCTTGAAACTGTAGATATTTCACATAATGAAACAGGAGGATTTCAGCCCTGGGGGTTAGAATGAGAGGCATGTAACTGGCCGGCGGGGCTTGCGGGTGTTCTAGTCCCATGTTCTCCTGGTGCTTCCTTTGTCTGCAGATTCACTGCTGCCTTCCCCAGGGCTCCAGACTAACTGTACTGCCATTAGGCTTAATTGAATCACGGTAGTGCGCAAAGTCCACTGTGAAGTTGCGGGCCAGTGCGCCCTCGTCCCGAACGCGGAGAGTATCCGGTGGTGCCTGTCTGCCTCGTGACCGCGGCGCTGTTCTGCGCCCACTCCCCATTTGTCCAGCCATTGTGTCTATGCAACAGGAGGCTTTCATGGGGGGCAGGGAGGTACTGATGCTAAACACAGCGGCCTCTAGTATGATCACCCACGCGGTTTTCTAGGATACAGGGAAGGGCACGCAGGCATCGAATTATAATGCGTTTAATTAGCCCACTCCCCCACATCCACATGAGCTGACGAGCTGTCAGAATACAAATTGGTTAAAATTACCCCATCAAACTCTCTGAAATGCTTACAAAAATGGTGGGTGGGGGGGCCGTCCTTTCAATGCTTGCGGTGGGGAGTCATTTACATAGATCAATACAGGCGTCTGCGGCAGTAATTATGTAATTAGCTCCCCTCCAACCTTATTTCTCACCCCGTCTCCATGGAGACTCGCTTTAATCCAATCAGCAGAGAGTGACACGTCCCCCAGAGTGGACAGTGTTTTCCGGAAATTTCCTCGGGCATTTATTTCCCCCGCTTTATTTCTTTGACAAATTGCTCAAAACAACAGAGGTAGACGGGCTCCTTTGCCGTGGGATCCTATTGTATTAATTCACTTCGGTCTGCTAGTGTGTTGCTAACACGCTCAGTGCTCTTGTTTCAGATGAGTGTGTGTGTCTGTGTGTGTGTGTATTTGTGGTGGGGTGGTATCTTTTAAGGTGGTATAGTTGTGTTTAGGCCAAATGGCACTTTTCTACTGGCCAAAAAGACCCAAGCCGTACCGCGAACAGGCAGTTTTCCAGCGTAAATGATCAGAGCCGTACCTGAGCCATACCCGCACTGACATGGCCCTTCTTACTAGCAGGACTGAAAGCATGACCAAACCAAGCTGGTGGCATCACCACCATCTGATTGGTTTAAATGCATGGAGATGCATGGAGGTGTTCTGTGCATGGAGTGTCTGAAGGAAAAAGGGCATATTCTATATATTATTCATTATTAGTAGTATCGCACATTGCGACGTATTGAGGCATTCCCAGTAGACTTTGAACTTGAAAATTTCCCCCCAGCTACTTTACAGAACAGCTGAACGGAATGGATGGTACAGTCAAACCTCCTTTTTCCGGACCTCCACTATAAGGGCTCCTCCCTCCCACGGGTAGCTCTAGGCACGCGCATGCGCACATTAATTTTAAACAACCAGGAGCTGTTGTTACGAGTCCCAGTCTATGGTTAGGGCATAACACACGTGGACAAAGGGGTATTTTTATATTTAAAGGGGAGCAAGAGAACACACGTGGACAAAGGGGTATTTTTATATTTAAGTAGTTTGTAAAACCTGAGTAGCTCAAAGTGTCTGGGCTGATATGGATTGTCTGGTCACCCTGCTATAGCGAAAACAACAAAACTCAGCTTCCGAATGCAACCCAAAGCTAGCTTACCTATTGTCACGTTTGAGGCGGGAGGAACGACCCATAATGCAGGCTGCAGGGATAGGGGGAAACACGGGCGCAAAAACGACAGCAAGCACAAAAGGCATCGACAATATCCGGCAAGGGGAACAGGAAACAGACTGACTAAAATAGGGCAGAACATCAGGCAGGTGTGCTGGGTTAACGAGAGGTTTAGCACGGAAGGCAAAGCTCAACAAGGGACAGGTGCGACTAATCAAGCCATGCCTGAGGGAACCAGAGGGAAGAAAACATGCAGGGCGGGGCTGAGTGTGACACCTATGTGCAGAGAAAACAAAAACACAACAACAAATTCTACACCTTACTCCCTATCCAAACAACAGCATACAACATAAGCTCGCAAAACAAAAATTACAGTCACTCCCTATGCACCTGAAATTCAAAACCTAATGGCAAGTAAACCAAAGCGAAAGTACAGACAAGGGCAAAGTGAAGATCTGGATGACCACTGCAAGAATAAGATGATTCGCTAGCTCAGACTGAAATAATAATATAATCAAATAATAATAAGCCTTGCACCCCATAAATAGTATGTGTCAGTTTGTATGTGTACACATGTATGTTGTACTGTACTGTTCATGTTCTAAGTTACGGGCATTTCTTACTTATGAGCAGCCCTTGGTCCCATTCTGCCCGGATAAGGGAGGTTTGACTATAATTCAAATTTCTGAACGCAAATGCTAATTCTGCTAACATTTGATGCTAACATAAGTCGGCGATTCTCACAGACTTACTAGCAGAAATAAGCACATAGTAAATCATGATGTACCCCGTGTAAATAAGCGTTTCTTCGGTTATACTTCACTGTTGCTCTCCAAACCTAGTAATGCCTTTACCAAGCTGACCCTTCTGCAGTGGAAAACTGGAGCGAGCCGGAACCATGCTGTAACTAGTCTCTCTTTGCGGTACAGCTCAGTTCCTCTATGCCAGTAGGAAAGCTCCAATTGTGTATTACCAATATCAATGTATGCCCTGCAATGAATGGACATCTGGTCCACGGTGTTTTTCCATGCCAAGCGATTCCTAGCATAGGCTTCGCATAACTTGTAAAGACAGATGGATGGACAAAAGGATGGAATATATATTTTACAGTTATGCAGCTTAGTATATATGATTATTATGCATGAGACTGATTTCATGCCAATACTTACCGTGTAATGCATACAGGTGAAACAATTGCAGCAGGTCATTTCACTTGTCTGAATAACACGTATGACAAATGGGAGATGCAGTTCCAGAAATTCATAAACAGAGATCATTATACCTTACGGGACGTAATGCTACTCTTGGGAACTGGAGGAGTAAATGATCGAGTTTCTTTAAGATATTTTTAAGCCTTTTTTTGGTGTTTGAGGGTCACTGAATTCAGAAGTGAAATTCTCTCCTTCCACCCCCTGGCAATGCTGCCCCCCAAGTTCATAACATGATGTATATGCAGGCATCAAAACTCACTCGCTCGCTAAGGAATTAAGTCCTGTGTCAAGGGGTCCAGCATTTGTCTTGTGAATGTACTGAGGGTTGTTCCGTGAAAGTTTGTGAATACAGACAACAGAGACAACTTAGCTTGAGGCAAACCTGCATAAATTACATGTTAATAACTGCATTAAGGCTCGATACAGGAGACTGATTGGGTCTGATGGACTGACTCAACTACAGGGCCATGAAACAGCACGGAGAGAAGTCGGCATCAAAAATTTAAGATCCGCTTTATTTTGACTCCACCTGCAGATTTAGTTAGCATCTGTTGTACTTTTTAGTTGGCCTAAATTTAATTTCCCCCTGTCATGTGGTCTGGTGATATGCCATACTGTATAAATATCAATTCAATAACTATATATTTAATTTTTTTATCGACACCATTTTCTTTTAGGGCAAAATATTTCCAGCACCAGACACTGTTCACGTACCCCCTTAGCCAGCCTGCCTATGTTATTAAGTATATCCTTTTGTCCAGGAAATATGTTCTACTCTTTAATTTACCATCATAATGTTCTGAGCCTGCTGTTCAGAGTTTTATGCAGGATTTTTCAAAATCGTCCAAATCCTACAGGCTTTCAGCAGCTATTCAGTCAAAGAAGTCAAGCAGCTTTTATGATGGTTAAGAATCCAAGGATACAATAAATAAATAAATAATAACTCCTGCTCCAGAAAGAACAGGAGCTCATAGCTGCTTTGGTCCCCTCCCTCCTTGCTATGAAGAAGTTATCCAGAAGTATGGAGGGTCTCTACATGCTGTGTGTGTGTGAGGAGGCCCAGCCGATGGTCATGAGCACAAAAGCACAACCTTAGCTTGGGGTGGC
Source organism: Petrocephalus zakoni (assembly GCA_026774425.1). NCBI lineage: Eukaryota > Metazoa > Chordata > Actinopteri > Osteoglossiformes > Mormyridae > Petrocephalus > Petrocephalus zakoni. The sequence goes on along the minus strand of JAODKN010000001.1, from coordinate 17,326,014 downwards.
AGGGATGTCTTTTTGTCTGTCCGTTAATAGCAAGATAAAGCTGGAACTAGAAATTAAATGCCGTTCTTAAAATTAAAAGCCATTAAATATTAACAAGCGGCATAAGGTCATCAAAGATTAATGATGAGTATAGCCTTTGTTTTTGGGTAATTTATTCAGCTTTAGTTATTGAAGCACACTGTAGGGTCTTTTTCTCAGTGGATGCGCAATATGCAGTTTAAAAATGGAGGGAAAGTTTGGCCTAAATGTTGGGCGTCATTATGTGGTCCTCCAGGGTTTTGTGTTATTGCAGCACTTCTCTAAGTATCATTTATGCATAAATCCGTTGTTTGCAGCACTCTATAGTGTACAAATAAAAGAGTTTGGATGGGAATGTCCACTTCAGCCCTCACTGTTTCAGTCCATTAATCACATACAGTAGAGAGATATAAAATTAAAAGGCCTTTTCAGTAATTTGTTTCTCATGTAGACAAGCTGATTCGTTTCTGTAGCATGTAGTGGTACGACCCTGACAGTTCAGGTGGGAAAGAATTTAGGCTCCATTAATGACCAATGGTGACCTTTGAGTGAGCTTCTGAAAATGCCATTATGAGGGCAATTTGGTAACCATAAGCATTTCTTTAATTCAGAATCAGAATCAAAAAATTACCAGTAGGAGTCAGAGAATCAAAAGCAGGAGATAAGGCTTAGGGTTTTGTGGTTTGAGATTGAAACAACACAACACAATACCAGTGTGACCTCAAAATGACAGCACTATAACCCCAATGTAATCCCAGAGCCAAAGGGACCCCACCACAGCACCAATGTAAGCCACATGAGCCAGCTACATGGCAAATAGGCGTGTTTATGTCTCAAAGCATGATGGGATATGCAAAAAGAGGCATTGCAATGTACCCTGTACTACAGTAAATGACAAAACGAAACAAACAAAACAAAAAAACCTTCACCTTCTTTTTTCCTGATGACCCCGCTGTGTCCCAGACGGACTGACAAGCGCCGTCTGGGACTTGTTCCACCACCCTGCTGATAGAAGACTGCAGACGCTGTCGCCTGCCCTAATTCTATTAGGTTTCTTCTCCACCAAGGTCCAGCCTGAGATCAAGCAATTAGGTCCAAATGGCTTTTTAATGGATTTACCGCAATGTATTTATTACCCGACAGTATCTGTTTCCCGAGCTCGAGGCTTCCCGAATCATAATTACAGCAAATTAAATGTTACTCTTATGTAACCCAGAATAAAAGCTAAGACCATCTCTGATAGTTTTGTGCAATGGTCACAAGGCTCTCCAACATTAATTACTTCCCCCGTAAAACACACACGCACACATTTGTATTTCTATCTTAGTGAAAAACCCTAATCCCAATCATGACCCCCTTAACCCCTTACCCAACCTTAATCTTGACCATACGTAACCAAACAAAATACAAGACATTTGTTGTTTTTGCTTTGTTGATTGCATTCACAGATTTTTATAAAATGAAGTCTGAAGTAGTGAGAACCAAAAAAATTACCTCACAAGTCACATTTTCTGAGGATTTGCTATGCTTGTGAGGTCCTTTGGTTCTTTGGTATAGCAAGACCTGTGCGTACACACATTTATTTTTTGAGGTTCAATGACGTTTGTTTTTGCTGCAATAAATAATACCTTATCCATTCCCAAAAAATAAACAAAAGGTATTGGTGAATAAAACATCCTATATCGCATATTTGTTTGCGGGGGCTGATTTGTTGTTTCTGGATCCCCATTCACAAAGTCACTTTGGGCCTCCCCTTACTGTAGTGGCTGTTTGTGGCAAACAGGGGGCTCCCAAACCACAGGGGCCTCTCACAAAAGCATGGTATGAGTGGTAATAAAGACCACCACTGTTCAATTCAAAAACAGATTAAGTTGTATTTCTATGAGGTCGTCCCTTCAACCTCAAAAAGGAGTTGTAAAACTGTAAAAACCACATACACACGCACTCACACACACACACCACAAATGGAGAAAATAGCATGGCCTTGGTGTGAAGCAGTGTCTGTTTGTTCCTGGCCTCCTCAGTGTAGCGCTTAGTGCCGCCGTAGGACTTGATCATACCCAGGGAAGTTATCTTCCAATGGACCCAATAAACCCCAGCTCCGTTTACAAGCCAATGATTACCAGCAACAACAAATAGGCTTGCCTCGTGATATATATTGCTCCAGGAATTCATGCCTAAAAGTTTTCATTTTGCTCTCAAGCAGAAAAATAAAGCAAGAGCAAACAGCAGGGGGGCAGGTTTACAAGCGCAACGTGTTTCCCAGAGCACCCAAAATGAGAAAACACCATGGGAGGCTGATCAATTATATACACAATGATATCTGGCTAGCCAAGTGGGCCAATAGAAATATGGGTCTATTAATAATTTATCTTTTAGTCACCTCCATCTTCTCCAGAGCCCAAGAAACAATAAAGTGTCCTGGTCTGGGGCAGTATAGTGCAGAGGTCAGAGATAATGAGACCAGCTTGCATTGCATGATTTATCTATATGACCCTGATCCTCTAGCTAGCTGGTAACTGCACATCGCATTTGAATTAAATCACCAAACAGTGCATCAGGTGTCATCAGAGAGACTACCCGACAGCACGAGTAACGCTTAGCACATACCAGGGCTGAGCGGAAGGGGGGTGCAACGGTCAGTATGTCACAACCAGAGGGGCAGGGAGCATGCGGTGGCAGGGAATTGGCTCCACGCCCCTCCAGCACTATAAAAGGAAGCAGCTTTCTAGAACACATCGCTGAGTATGGTTGCCTTATGAGCCATACCGAGCGTTATACCCACCCATATCTTACACGCTGCCCTGCCTGCCCTGACCCTGCCTGCTTTATTCCCGCTTGTGTTTGCCCTGCCTGCCCTGACCCTGCCTGCTTTATTCCCGCTTGTGTTTGCCCTGCCTGCCCTGACCCTGC
>JAODKN010000001.1:17312227-17323013 GCA_026774425.1 Petrocephalus zakoni | reverse complement strand
GGAAGTATAAAACCGGACTGCGGAAGTAGGGGTCTGTCATGGCAGCCTACGTACGCTCTTACAGAAACTCGTGGATATAATAACTGCATATGAATGTATTTGCATTGGCTCAAACGTTACACATTTTTGATTAATTCTGTAGCGACGGGAACGAACGAGGGACGGGAGCTGGAAATGGGGAAACAAAACAGATCCTTTATTTAGCTCAGGGAAAACAAATGGGCTTTGCAGGGCCAAAACACAGGAGCTTGGGTGCAGGGAAACAACAGGGGCTAACATCAATGACCAGACTGGGGAGCACAGGACGGGGAGGCACTCTTATACAGGACTAACGAAGGGCACAGAGGCGGTAGCTGGAGTGATCCACAGGGGGGCTGAAATGAGAAGAGAGGTAAAACAGGCAACAGGTGTGGCTTGTTAGGGAGAAAATGGGAGGGGCAGGAAGGCAGAGCATGACAAATTCTCTATGAAATGCCAGTTAAATATGTGACGCGATGTTTGAGTGTTTTTTACAGTATAATGAAATGCAAAAAGAATAATAGCCAATTCAGACATAAACATTTATCATTAAGGAAATTTCAGTTATAGTCCAAGACAAATATTAAATTTTAACTTCTAACTACTACCTAAAAACTTTGTCTTGCCAAAAAACACTACTACAAAGTTTATTCTTTGAATATTTTTTTTAAATAGAAGCGAAATACAAATACAAATAGAATTTTGTATTTCTCCAACCCACGCACACACCATCCACTCTCTCCAGTGCATACATTAAAACAAATCAATGGATTCAGTTCAATTCAATTTATTTTTATGTAGCATCATTCACATCAGAGTTGTCCCATATGCATACCGTATGCATAACAGAGTAGAACAGACAATATGAATTGCAAAGAAATGAAATAAAGAAAGCCAGTTGACAACAGAGGAGAGTAACATGTGCATCTGCCCCCCGGCAGGACCTTTAGCTGCTCCATGTGCCTAGGCAGTACACAATATTGCGTTGGCCAAGCAAGAAACTGGAATAACAAAAAAATATAATGGACTTAAATGACCAACTCCATAAAATAAAATGAAACCAATTAATATATGAATTAATACACTCCCAATGACCCTTACACCACCGAATGTACTTGCATCCGATTCTTAAATGACTTGCCAATAACATTATTTGTATTAATAGTATTCAGCTGAGCTGAGCAGAAGAAAAGCGGTTAAAACATTCATAATGGACTTTCTGACTTTCTAAAAAAGAAATTCTTAGCCACAGGTAGCATTTTAACAATATTTTGTGAATTTAAAATGCCTGGTTTGTGAGTTTGCATTGATTTATTAACTGTCATCATGTTAACTGTCAAGTGCAGGCAGTTTCCAACAGGATGCATCATCCTTTAAGACCTTCACTAAACAGGATTTTGAAATTTAGATGAATAACATACATGAAATACATGGCCAGCGGAAGTTTCATGTTGATAGCAGATGGAACTGTTATCGCTGACAAGTCCTCCACGTGACCAACCCCACAGACAAGCAAAACTGCAATGATTGAACAGAAAGGGCTATATATATAAAAGTATAGCTGGCCAGCTAAGTATTCCCCTATTTTCCACTAAATCAGCTCACAATCACCGGTATCTGTCACTATGTGCATCTCATGTAAAAAGTCTGAACATCAAGTCTGAAGTCTAATTTGCTTTTAAAAGTCAAGATGGTTATATTGTCCAGTCTAAGCAAAAATTGATTTAGTTTATTATTTACTTTACTACAGTATAATGAATGAATGAACTATATTAAAAATAGACCTTGGTGGAAATTAAAGAGATGGATCAGTAGGTACAACAGTATTCCCAAGACCCATCTGTAGTATAGCACCAAAGGTAATAATAAGTGTGGTGACCACATGGATGTGAAGGTATACAGGTCTTGCCATTTAGAGCAGAGTACTCATCATCAGTACTGCAGCAGTAGTCCCAGTTATCACTGTAATCAGTGTAACACCAGGTGTACTTTTCTCCATACCAGCCACAGTTGTGATTGGAACGGCAGTACCTCCCTGCATATCCTTTGCCAATCGGTAAGGGGGGACTGCAGTACTCCCATGAACTGTCTACATAGCACCAGTAGTAGTCATACCCATAACTTCCACAGGTGTGGTCAAGATTACACCTGGTTCCTTCGACTGTTATTATGGAATACTCAGGGGAACATGGTCTCTGTGTACTTCCATAGTAGCAATAATAACCTCTAAGCTCTTTTTTGTACAGGCAAGAGGTAGTGCAGGGTGATACTTTCTCTGGAAAGAGGGTACAAACTAGCTCTTGAGAATCATCAGTGGATTCTCTTTTTGAAATCCCTGTGCTACTTAAACTCTTAATGGGCCCAGTAAATTGCTGGGACAGTACACAAGCTGCCCCAGACACATATTTCATGATCTCTGTTTTTTCAAACCAATTCTCCAGGCTGTCGAAAGAATCAAGTATTGTGGCCTCTGTTAACTTTGGTTTCTTTGAAGGTGGTTGCACTTCATCATCAGACTGGCTAATGGCGGTATGAATCAAATTCAGAGTATCATCAGGTATGGTCAGCTTGTTACTCAGAGGCAGCTGGATTTTCCTGTAAAGACCCTTGATATGTTTTTCAGTTTCTGGCTGTGTAGAAAAACAGTCATCTATGAAAATCTTTACTTCCAATGCTTGATAAAGTCTAGACAGCTTTCTATTAAGTTGTGGTACAGTCATTACACTTATTCTATTGTCAGGCTGATTTAGCCCTATATAGCCAAATGAAAAGGATAGCTCCTTACGGACATTATGCTCATAGCAGACAGCTGTCCAGACATGTGTAGGAACAGTGACTCTGTTCCAATCTCTTGCGGCAGGATCATCAAATTCCCCTTGTCTTGGTATTCTGTAATCTGCTGAAGGTACAGTTCCTGTTACCAGGTAAGCAGTGCCTACACCTACAGGTTGAGCCAATAAAATCTCCTTGGTAGCTGCTTCCCATTGTTTCCACTGGACACGATTGAAGCAGGCATCCATGGGTGCACTGTTGGTCAGGGTGAATGTAGCTTTACGGCCATCTTCACTCTGAAAACTGTTGGGGTTGAGGTGCCCTCTGTCATAGCCTGTGTTGCTGTAATCACCATTCAGAGCTTGTGTGGATTTTATTCTCTCTCTGTTATCTGTATTCTCACGTGCCATTGAGTCCCCTGGCATGCCAGAAATCTGAATGAAATAAAATAAACAAACAAATGAATAGACAGACTTTATTTCTCTGTTCATCTATAATACATAAATAAAGTGGCTCTGTTGTGTTTTCACTTTACAGTGAACTTTTGTTTAGTGGTTCAATGACACTTCATTCTGTAAATTGTCTATGTAAACTGTAAATTGTCAATGTTTTCCAGGGGCATGGATTTAGGGTGGACGGAGGGGATGTGTCCCCACCAATATCCTCCGACCATTGCAATGTCCCCACCAATATCCTCCGTCCATTGAAATGTCCCCACCAATAATTTAATCCACTTAAAAAAAAAATTGTGCTGTCAACATTAACCTAGACACGCAGAAAGGGATAAATCATGTTCTCTCCTTCATCACATCCTCCCGCCCCCAAAACACATATGAACATTTTGATTGGCTGAGCCTTTCCCTGCTATCATGTGAGAGGCTATGGCTGCGTTCAGATACAAGCAGCGCCAAATGCGGTGGATTTTTTTCCCCATGCAAGAAGGTGTGTTGGGTGACATACATGTGAGGATGGCGGCAGCAAAAAAAGAAGCTGAACATAAGGAGCTTTTTTTCCAAAGAAAAGTGTAAGTCACTTCAAGTTTGCTAGTGAATCCGTCAAAGTCCATCAAAGTAACGACAACAGTTAGTGGGTTTTTTTTTTACCGCTTTGACGCACATTCATTATAGCAGGGCAGGCTATAGTAATCTGCTTTTATATATACTGATGTTTGAGATGTTTCATTTGCACTATGGCTCAATAAAGAATAGTCAACTATAAAGATAGTCAACTATCTTTTTGTCAGTTATTAAGCATTCCTTTAACATTACAGTATTCCTTAATTTAAGTTATGGAGTCATAGGTTCCCACCAATGTCCAGAGCAAATCTACGCCCTTGATGTTTTCACAGAGTGATGCTATGCGCTTAAAGCTGGGTCATTCCAAATAAACTGGGCAGCGTATCAACAATGACCTGATAAGCGTTGACTCCAAGTTGATTCCAACTGCATCCACCACAATAGCAGTGGAGGTGATTAATCAAAGGCAACAAGAGCTTGTGAAGCACGCAATTGGCCTTATTCACCTGTATAACCACCATCAACCCAACGAGGCTGAGAGGGACGGAAGTAACGCTGGAAAGTAACGTGAGACTGCTGGATAGCAGGACTGCTGATTTCCCAAATGTGCATCTTCCAAAAGAAAGAAGACTTATAGAGGGCAAACTTTCCATCGTTTCCCCAAAGATAAAGAGCCTCACTGTGAATGGTTTAAGTAAGAAGAGAATGGGTACCCTTTCAAGTTAAGATGTTATGTATATATCTAATGGTATGTACTAAGCCACCCATATTGACGTTAGCCAGCTAGGCTAGTCTGATCTTAAAACACAGTAAAAACAAGAGGGGACCCTTGCCAGTTTATGATAACTTAGTCTACCTTAGCAATGGTTAGGGACATAACAATAAAACATCAACAGTGATTTTATATCTAAAGTTAAAGATTTGTGTGGACACAAGAATGTATTCAGAGTAGAGCTGCCGTTAAATAAATAATCTATTGACTACCTATTGGTTAATTAATCTAAACCATTAATATTCCATGAGAAAATCAAATTGACTGTTTCATTTAAGTTTATTTTATTTTGACAACAACAAACTACATTATTGCAGAGATTTAGATAACAGGTGCCGATGTTCTGCTATTTTTGGCTGCCTTGCCAGAGTTTCCTACCATAGCAAAAATTTTCAGTTATATCTGTCAGTGTCATGTTTGCGGCGGGAGGCACGACCCATAATGAAGGCTGTTCAGAAAACCCCCTCCAAGAGGCATTTATTTGACAAGGTACGAGTAAACACGGGAGCAAAAATGACAGCAAGCACAGAAGGCATCGACAATATCCGACAGGGGAGACTGGACTTAGGCTGACTAATAAAGGGAAATACATCAGGGACCAAACACAAGGCAGGTGTGCGGGGTTAACAAGAGGATAGAAACACAAGGCGAAACTAAACAGGGCTCAGGCGAGGCTAATCAAGCCCCGCCTGAGGGAACCAGAGGGAAAAACATGCAGGGCGGGGCTGAGCGTGACAGTCGGTTTTTGCAACATTGCCAAAATATCCTACTCATAGTTTTAAATAACCATTTGTATAAGGATTTATGCTGTTTAGCAATTTTAACACATAGTTTTATGCTGCCAGAAATTGCTACCTATAGTGTTCCGTGTGGAATTAGTGCTGCCGGACACTGCTGCCTGACACTGCTGCCTATAGAGAACTCAAGATATCAGTATTGTGTAATTGCTATAGTTTTGAATGATTGATATCTTTGCAAGTACGGTAACAGTTTTCAGTTCCTCTCAATATATATAATTATAAGTTGTGGTCTACTGAAAATGTGCCCATATATTTTTCTTCCTTTGTGTTACCAATGAAAAGACAGCTTCTCCACACTCTGATTATGATTATGCTGAACTGTCCCTGCTACTGAAGGATCAACTTGTGGAAGTCTGCAAGAGCGTCAGTGATCAAGCAAAATTGTACATTTACAAAAATATTGTAAATAGGGCAAAGGTGACCAGTGAAAATTCAGAATCAGGAATTTGATTTTTTTTGGTAGAGCATACCCATATTGGGGCTATATATTCATTTACAGTATGTAATTCCAAAACACCCTATTATTGAATACATTTTCACATGCAAACAATAATGCACATATTTATATGAAATAAAATTATTTTTCTTTCTTGGTAAATTTTTTGTTATACTTTTTGCATTTATATTCTCAGAAACATTTAAGTACAACATTTGCATCTACCTACATATAAGTAATGTAATTAGTAATGTAAGTAAGTAGTAATGCATTTTAAAAAAGCATTATGATGCATGCAACAGTGCATAATTCCACTTAAAGAACACTAAGACAAAGCCCACATTGTTGCAGTTTCCTCGTTTTCCAGCTGTTATCTCCCTTGCTAACTTTACCTACAGTAACTGTATCCTCGCATTCCTGCTTTAACCCTGAATCTTCTCTGGAGCTACATTTGAAGCTGTCCAATAGCGTTATACCGTCAGGGCAGCTGGGAGATGTAGTACATTTTTATGTAGTGCTCTGTTCATCTGGACAGAGCAGGAAAATTAACTACCACATACTGGGAGGAAAGAAGTATATTTGCATGTTGATTCAGATGTTTTGTAATATTCCAAAACTTTGGCAAAGACCAAGGCAAGATCAAGACAAAATGGGCTCAAGACCAAGACAAGACTGAGATCAGGTTGAGTGGTCTCAAGCTCAAGACTGGTGGTCGTGACCTAATAGTTAGGGAACCACACCTGTGATCATAAAGGTTGCTGGTTCACTAATTACAGTGGTAAGTGGGACCAATGCTGCAGTACTGATGATGAGTACTCTGCTCTAAATGGCAAGACCTGTATACCTTCACATCCATGTGGTCACCACTCTTATTATTACCTTTGGTGCTATACTACAGATGGGTCTTGGGAATACTGTTGTACCTACTGATCCATCTCTTTAATTTCCACCAAGGTCTATTTTTAACATAGTTCATTCATTCATTATACTGTAGTAAAGTAAATAATAATTGGTACTGCCCTCCAAGCACTGCTCCCTAGGTGCTCAATTAGCTGCCCACTGCGATGTTACATATGGGTTAAAGGCAGAGGACACATTTTGTTGCTGTGGTCACCTTCACTTCATATATATGTAGCAGTTGATAACATATAAATAAGAATTTCACCAAAACATTCCCATTTGTATTATAGTGCATATGCCTATATTCTTATTATTGTATATCTCTTTAATGTCCTGCCTGTATGTTCTGAGTCTGTGTGTGGGTGCGTTTTGAGCAGTGATGTAGGTACGTGTGCGAACATGCTTCGGCTAAAGCCTTTTCTTACATGTCCGGAGGTAAGTTGTCCTTGTACACTCTGTCGGTAAAATGTTTTTACTAATGTTTATAAATGTGATTTCAATGCGACTAAGCTGGCGATTTGTTACATGTAATGTTTAATTCAACTTCTATGGGGAGCTGAGTTCGCAAAATTGAAGTTTTAATTAAGTTTTATCTCGAAGGAAGTACACTAGCATCCTAGCTCACTAGCATGCTAGGTTAGCCTGAAAGGGAGACTTTTTGACTTCGTCATGACACCCCTTTCGCTCTTTTATGAGGGGAGCTAGGTGTGTGAGACGCTCAATACACACGGTTCCTATTTGTTATTTGTTCGCAGGTAGGGAGAAGCTTCTTTCCTTAATCCATCCATCCATCCATTCTCTACTGCTTGTCTGGGTTGGGTCGCAGGGGCAGCAGTCTAAGCAGGGAAACCCAGACTTCCAGCTCTTCCGGGGGAATCCCGAGGCGTTCCCAGGCCAGCAGAGAGACATAGTCACTCCAGCGTGTGATGGGTCTTCCCCGGGGGCCTCCTCCCAGTGGGACATGCCTGGAACACGTCGCCAGAGAGGTGTCCAGGAGGCATCCTGATCAGATGCCCGAGCCACCTCGTCTGGCTCCTTTCGATGGGGAGGAGTAGCGGCTCTACTCTGAGTCTCCCCCGAATGACCGAACTTCTCACCCTATCTCTAAGAGAGAGTCCAGCCACTCTGCAGAGGAAACTCATTTTAGCCGCTTGTACTCGCGATCTTATTCTTTCGGTCACTACCCACAGCTTATGGCCATAGGTGAGGGTAGGAACGTAGATCAACTGGTAAATCGAGAGCTTTGTCTTTTGGCTCAGCTCCTTCTTCACCATGATGGACCGATGCAGCGCCCGCATCACTGCTGACACCGCACCGATCCACCTGTCGATCTCCCGCTCCATCCTTCCCTCACTTGTGAACAAGACCCCGAGAAACTTAAACTCCTCCACTTGGGGAAGGACCCCCTCTCAGACCTCGAGAGATCACTCCACCCTTTTCCAGCTGAGGACCATGGTCTCGGATTTGGAGGTGCTGATTCTCTTCCCAGTCGCTTCACACTTAGCTGCGAACTGCTCCAGTGAGAGCTGAAGGTCACGATCTGAAGAAGCAAACAGAACCACATCATCTGCAAAAAGGAGAGACCTAATCCTGAGGCTACCAAACCAGACACCCTCAATGTCCTGGCTGCACCTAGAAATTCTGTCCGTAAGAGTTATGAAAAGAATCTGTGACAAAGGACAGCCCTGGCGGAGTCCAACCCTCAACGGAAACGAGTTCGACTTACTGCCGACAATGTGGACCAAGCTCTGGCACCGGTCGTACAGGGACCGAACAGCCCTTATAAGGAGGTCCAGCACCCCATACTCCCGGAGCACTCCCCACAGGACTCCCCGAGGGACACAGTCAAATGCCTTCTCGAAGTCCACAAAGCACATGTAGACTGGTTGGGCAAACTCCCATGTACCCTCCAGGACCCTGCTGAGAGTATAGAGCTGGTCCACTGTTCCACGGCCAGGGTGAAAACCACACTGCTCCTCCTGAATCCGAGGTTCGACAATCTGACGGACCCTCCTCTCCAGGACCCCCGAATAGGCTGAGGAGTGTGATCCCCCTATATTTGGAACACACCCTTCTTAAAGAGGGGGACCACCACCCCGGTCTGCCAATCCAAAGGCACTGCCCCTGATGTCCACGCGATGCTGCAGATGCATGTCAGCCAGGACAGCCCTACAACATCCAGAGCCTTGAGGAACTCCGGGCGGATCTCATCCACCCCTGGGGCCCGGCCACCGAGGAGCTTTTTAACTACCTCAGCGACCTCTGCCAGAGATAGATAGATAGAGGAGATAGAGATAGAGGAGTCCACTGCCAAATCCCCAGATTCTGTTTCCTCATTGGAAGGCATGTCAGTGGGATTGAGGAAGTCTTCGAAGTTTTCCTTCCACCGACCCACAACATCCCTAGTTAGTCAGCAGCGCCCCAAGTCAGCAGTGCCCCATCCGCACCATAAACAGTGTTGATGCTGCACCGCTTTCCTGCCCTGCGCCGCTGGATAGTGGACCAGAATCTTTTCTAAGACAACCGGAAGTCATTCTCCATGGCTTTTCCAAACTCCTCCCACACCCGAGTTTTTGCCTCAGCGACCACCAAAGCTGTGTTTCGCTTGGCCCACCGGTACCCATCGGCTGCCTCTGGAGTCCCATAAGCCAAAAAGGTGTCCACCAGTGGGTTCGAGGGTTACCGCCGCAACACGCACCGACCACCTTACGGCCACAGCTCCGGTCAGCCGCCTCCACAATGGAGGTGCGGAACATGGCTCATTCTGACTCAATGTCCCCCACCTCCCCCAGGACATGGGCAAAGTTCTGCCGGAGGTAGGAGTTGAAGCTCCTTCTGACAGGGGATTCCACCAGACCTGACCGGCTTTCTCCCCCACCAGCGGAGGCAACCCACCACCAAATGGTGATCAGTTGACAGCTCCGTCCAATAGGACCAATAGGACCACATAGGGTGTCCTGGTGCCAAGTCCAACACCCCTTCCAAGGACTACAAAAAGGGTGGGAATTCTGAACTGCCATTTGGTGCATAAGCACAAACAACAGTCAGGACCCATCCCCCCATCCGAGGCCAAAGGGAGGCTACGCTCTCGTCCACTGGGCTAAACCCCAATGTACAGGCACCCCGCCAGGGGGCAATAAGTATGCCCACCCCTGCTCTGCGCCTCTCCCGGCGAGCAACTCTAGAGTGGAAGAGGATCCAGCCCCCTTCAAGGAGACTGGTTCCAGAGCCCAAGCCATGCATTGAGGTGAGCCCGACTATATCTAGTCGGAATCTCACAACTTCGCGCACCAGCTCAGGCTCCTTCCCCGCCAGAGAGGTGACATTCCATGTCCCTAGAGCTAGCTTCTGCAGCCGAGGATCGGACCGCCTAGGTCCCCGCCTACGGCCACCTCCTAGCTCACATTGTGAGCCCATTGGAGGTGGGACCCACGTTCCTTCTTCAGGCTGTGCCCACCCAGGCCCCATGGGTGCAGGCCTGGCCACCAGGTGCTCACCATCAAGCCCCAGCCCCAGGCCTGGCTCCAGAGGGGGGCCCCAGTGACCCGCATCTGGGCGAGGGAAAAGGTACATCACTGTTCTTGTTCATCATAAGGGGTCTGGTGAGCCATGCTTCGTCTGGTTCCTCACCCCGGACCTGTTTGCCTTGCGTGACCCTACCAGGGGCATAAAGCCCCGGGCATCTTTGTTGGGATCATTCTTTGCTTAAATGATGTTTAAATGTTAGGGATGTTATCTAATGTTTTTAAACTGGAGCTGAATTGTGGATTCGTATATTGTTTATATATTGAAGTGAAGCATATATTAATTAAACATGAAAGTATTACATATGCATTAATTAGATATGTATCAATTATAATATTTTGTGCAGAAATTCTTTGGTTATGCAAATCGATTGTTGCTGCAGCTGTCCCGGTGGCTGGTCTCAGGTGATCCTGGAGGTGAACATGCTGGATGTTAAAGTCCTGGGCTGGTGTGGTTACCCGTGGTCTGCAGTTGTGAGGCCGGTTGGATGTACTGCCAAATTCTCTGAAACGCCTTTGGAGACGGCTTATGGTAGAGAAATGAACAT
>JAODKN010000001.1:17281182-17306824 GCA_026774425.1 Petrocephalus zakoni | reverse complement strand
ACGTAGAATTAAGGCAGTTCTGAAGGCGAAAGGGGGTCAAACATCGTATTAGTATGGTGTTCCTAATAATCCTTTAGGTGAGTGTATATAGTGATACAAATCATATCACTGTATCACAAATTAATAAAAGTAATTGAATGTGTCATCATCGAAGATGTGATGTGGGTGGGTGATTAGTTCTGCATGCGATCAATGCTAAAAGTTTCTTTAGTTTATCTACAGATTTGCGTGGTGGGTGACTTGCAACCTTTTTGACTCTCCACCACTTTCTGGTTTTTCTATGACAAACTGATGCTTTGACACGGTCCTGCAGCTCTTGCGATTTTTCTGCCAAGCAGGAGATATTAATCAGATATGAGCTGGATGCAAACAGTAAAGGTTGATGATTAAATGTCATTCCAATCGTTAGGGGATTTCTGTAAACGATCAGATAATATTGCATCCACTGCTACATAAGAATGCTTTTTTTTTGGCACCTGACCTTTAAATTTACTTCTTTGGTTGTGGCTTGAGGAAAACTCAGCATTATTTATATGACGCGGAGGTTTCTGGGAGCGGCTCGTCAGCCTGGCACCAGGGGCAGGAAGTGTCTCAGAGCTCTGCTTACCAAGCAGTCTCAGTGGCAGAGCGCGTGCTGAGGTGTGGTGACAATGACAAATTTGACATTTTTAAAGGATCCTCAGATCGCATCCACAGACTGCTGACAAACAACACAAAGATGCAGAAAATATCAGACTCATAACAAAGGGGAAAATGTGTCAGGACCCAGAGGAGTTGTGTAACTGGCTGGAAAGGGATGAAAGACAGGCAGTTTTAAAACTCTACACAATCACTTGCATCCTGCAAAAAAAGGGAAAATTTCAGATTCCTTTGACCAGACCATTGGCATTACTTGTCTGTTTAGCCAGCCATATGTGAAGTGTCTGTCAAAATCCAATTACCTAATTAGCATTAGCCTGTAGCGATAAAGTCCACTTTCTGAGGACAGTTGTAAACATTTTGGCATCTCTTGGCAGAAAACTTGTGCAATTGTCCAGGCATTGGGGCATCAAAAAAAAGGCTTTTGCCCTGAAATGTTTAGCATGTCAAAACAATTCCCTGAGCCGAGGATCTACCTGAGACTTAGAGGTTAAATTTTATCGTTGTTTTTTTACTTTGCAGGCCCGTTGTCTGGCTCCGCACTATCTGTGTGTGTGTTGACTCCGCAAAATTGGCCAAATGATGTAAATCCCTCCCGCTACCGTTACCCAGTGGGCTGGTGCTAATCTTCCTAATGTTCTGCCTCACCTCCTAAATTCCCGCCTCCCCACCTCCCTTCCCGGATGCCAAAAGGATGAGCGATCGCTCACACGCACTGCGCCCAGCCAATATAAGGCTCTCAATGACCTCTCTAACCTTCCCCGAAACAGCTGAGAATGCAGAGCCTGATCTGCAAGGAATTCCACATCGAAACGGTGAGCAGCTAAAGCTTGCTGATGTCAAACTGCTTGCAAACATCACAGGTGCTGTCGTTTCTCTCAGGAATGGTTTGGATCCGTTCTGTCGCTTATGATTTATTCGGTTCCCTGAACAGCTATCAACATCTTCCACGTCCTATCGCTGTCCATATCCTGAGCTCACAGACAGGCTGAAATGTGGTCTGGAGCCTGCCTAAGATCATCAGGAGGGGTTTATTGTATTAGGTTATCGAGTAAAACAGAGACAGCCTGACATCAGAGCCCAGTCAGATGGAGACACCCCCCCCCCACACGCACACACGTGACAGTGAAGAAATGCTGCGATGTAGCGCTACTGCGAAAATGAAGCTATACCAACCGAAACAAGGTTAGGGAAAGATTACTTTGGGTCAGACCATTTGTGTGATGCTATGCATCACTTTCTGGATTGGCTTGCAAGAGGCCACGCCCCAATCACTTGCCTCGTCAGATTTCATTAAGGACGTGTCTAAAGCAGAACCTTCCATAAAACTTACGTATCCTAATACGGCCGGTTTAGCTATACACTGCCACTACCTGTACAGGGTCGCCGAGGGGAACTAACCTGTTTGCTATGATGCCATCCACTGTGCACAATTGGCTGACGGCGTGGGGTTGGTCAGCAGGACTGATTATGCAGTTACTGGGACCACAGCATGCATATGTGCGAGTAGTGCAAGTGAATATGTGTATTAGTGTATATATATATATATATATTGATAAATGTCAAAACTGTGTGATGTTTGATGTGGAATGCATGTCTTTTGTTAGCATGTAACTGTAAGTGTCATTTAAATTGTTGGCTAACCCGAACCCTAACTGTATCACTACTGTTATTAAACCAATAGTGTTTGTTTGAGAACAGCATGAATTTTAAAAGCGCTGTCATCTCCTTCACTGAAACAAACTAGTGCTCTCACCACAATGCATGACTTTGTGCTCTGTGTGTGGATCTACCGCAGCAAAAACAGGCGTCCACTGGAGCTGTGGCAGAACACAGAACCAGCAAGGCGGCCGTATGGTAAGTGTGCGACAGATTGTTCTCGCCTACACGTAGTTTTGACTGGACATAAATATGTGTTGGTGTCAGGGGCGGAGCCACAGTGACACTGGTCCCAGCTAAAAAGTGATTGGCCCCTGGAGTGCCCCCTCACTGTCATTCACCAATTTAAAACATATTATTGGCTGAAAAGGTTGGCCCCTCTGTATGCGGTATGCCTTCTGCCTTAAAAAATCCTAGAATCACCCCGGCTGTCCGCTAACCTGTCAGGGCACCAATATGCTGTTAACAAATTTGAGAAAGGACAGAAATGTTTGGTTTTTCATAAATCAGCGATTCCCCCTTCTCCAAGCTCCCAGAGCTTGCTTGGTGTATCAGCTAAAAAGTCTTCCATAGTGATCAATC
Source organism: Petrocephalus zakoni (assembly GCA_026774425.1). Classification (NCBI taxonomy): domain Eukaryota; kingdom Metazoa; phylum Chordata; class Actinopteri; order Osteoglossiformes; family Mormyridae; genus Petrocephalus; species Petrocephalus zakoni. Next base: position 17,303,944 of record JAODKN010000001.1, on the reverse strand, counting down.
ATCACTCGCCTACTTTGTGGATGGCCAAAGCTTAAATCTTAACAGTCAGGGAAAAATTAATCTTTTTAATTTTATTGATGCCATCCATAACTCCTTTTAGTGACTAATGTGGAAGGGACATTTTGCAGTTTCCAGGGGTCGGCATGAGAACCTCACAAGTCCTCGTGAGAAAAATTAAACGTAGATTCATCTTTATGACTTATGAAGTTCTGTGGATTCCGCTTTATAATGTATCGAGATCTTTAGATTCTTCTTTATAATGCATGAAGATCCTGCTTCATGTGCAGATTCATCTGAATGATGAAGATGGTTCTGTCTGTGACTCCGGGCAGTCTGTGTTCTGTCTGTTCCAGAGCCTGCCCTCACATCTGCAGAATTTGCTGGGGCATCCCCAAAATGAAAATACATGTGTTGCACTGGAGAGCACAAACAGTTCCTGCATCTAGTCAAGCGTGCGTGTTCTGCAGTGGTCGCCACTGTACGGGATGCCGTGTTTATCCCAGCAAGGGCCACGGCCATCGTTATGGTCGTCTTGCTTCTTTAATGAGCATCCACAAGCCAGTGGCACATATATGTCTTCACTCATAGCCAAACCACTAATACTTGTCAAGGTCGTGGGACTTGATATATGCACAACATACAGTACCTGTCAAAAGTATTGACATACCTACCCATAGAAAGGTTTGTTTGTACCATTTTATACATATACATAACTTTTTATGGAACCAGAACCTTCTCCAGAGCCAGGGACTTTGTCATGTTCACTCCGCAGGAACTTGGTCTGATTATAATTCCTCAGAGGCAGTTCCGGAACCCCTATTTTAAATTAGGTACCTTTCATTTGAATATTAACTACTGGGGAGGCGCTTACAGCCATAGCTTGCTGATTGGTTGGTGCTTACAGCCATAGCTTGCTGATTGGTTGGTGCTTACAGCCATTGCTTGCTGACTGACCACAAAAGGAAGTGCAGAAAAGGAGATATATAAACCCTAATCTAACCAGATGTCCAGCATGGCACACATGTCCCATCAGTCAATCTACCTTCTTCTGATCCTCGCTGCCTGGCATCAGGCACAGGGAATCCATCCGGCTCCCCAAAGCGCACAGCCGCCTCTTTAGGGCAACCAGAGCACTCTCTTGTGTTTAGAGAGCAGCACTCTGCTATGGTGTTGTGGTTCTGCGGTCCTTCCTTACTATTCGGGTTTCCTCTGCCACTCCGCGCAGGACCACACACCAGAGAGATCCTTATAACATTTGACCAGGCAGGAACCATACATTGTGTGTGCAATTTGTATTTTCTTTTGAAGAGTTTTCTTCTCTATCTATTCCGAAGCCAGATGTGAACATCCATCACCAGAGGAGGAAAGCTGAAGATCTGCCATGCGGCTGCGGGAGTCATTTGCACCAGTGCTGCTCCGGCTGCTGACGGAATTGTCCATAGGGCTTGACTCAGGCGAACGAGCCCCATTAAATTTAACGTTCATCTCGTTAATCACGCATTTATTTCCATGCGCAGTTTATGAATGGTCATTACCATTTCTAGCGTCGAGAGAAGTGACATAATACAGATGAGAAAATCAATATGAGACAAATGGGCCCAGCGATTCTGTAACAATTTGTTCAAACAAATTATCAAGCGCTGTCGTGCCGCAGAAGACCATGTAATCGATCCACAGCGCAGTGTTCAAAACAGCTGGTGTACTTTCTCACCAAATATTTAGTCAACAGATCGTGAGGGTCTCTGGCCGGATGGCCAACAGGCAACACCACATGTTTAAATTCGAGATGTAAGCATCAGGATGGAGGCCCAGTCTTCTCTTATGGGTTGGGCTCCTATGTGGTATATAGGTCGGTGGGTTACGACGCTGTGCCGGTGATCAAAAGGTTGCTGGTTCAAAACCCAAGGTCTAGACTTCGCTGTTGGGCCCTTGACGAAGGCCTTTAACCCTAGGTGCTCCAGGCACTGACTGACTCTGCTTTCTCAAAAAAAGAAAAGTATGCTTGTGCATTTGCTAAATTAAATATGATGTAAATGTTCAAAAGTACATATGTAAAAGGTTAATGGAAAGTGGAAGATTTGAGAAGATGTTCCAAATGTTTAAGAAAAACAGCTGGTTGTTAATCAGACAGAGCCTGTTAACATTGCCAAGGTGTGACCTCAGGGGAAAATAGGCAATGTGATGTTTTTATAAAATCATTATATATGTATATTTATGTATTCCCTTTGAGGGACTGTTATCTCTGCCTTGTTCCCTGCACTGCCTGGGATTGCATCAAATAACAGCCTGGCCAGCATAAGTGGCTGAATGGATGGATGGATGGATATATGTACTACTGGAAAAAGAAACACACATACAGAGAATTATAAAATCTGTGTATGTCTCCTCATTTTTCACTCTGTTTGTTTTTTTTTTAAACTTTGTTTACAAGCCTTTTTAGGCTGGTTTTAATGGGAAACTTCACATTTCCATGGTGTGAATTTTTCAAGTAGCAGCAAAAGCCTGACCAAAGTGAGCTTTATGCATATTAAATACTTTCTACAGTAATCAAAGCGCTGCTGAAATTTTAATGAGCATCTTGAAATTTAGCCCATGAGCCTTAAAGATACAATTTGGGAGTGCAAATAAATCTTACAGCCATTGCTAAAATTATTAAAAAGAATAATAAAGTGTCAGGGTTAGGGGAAAAAGTGTGCTTTAATATTTTATCGCTGCTGTACAGTTATGAGATGGCATTCATAAATAATATATCATCTAAATAGTTTTCCACATTGAAATGTGTCAACATACCACCAGCAAAAGTGTTCCCTAGTGGCTTTCAAAAATATTCTCTACAAGATGCCAAGGTTCCTCCCTCTAAAATCCACTGCCTCTGCTTCTGTTGTTATTATTGTTGTGGAATTGATATTGTGTGGTTGTTTTGTTTTTGTATCTGTGTCTCCTGGATTGAGGGAAATTAAGGTTTAATGAACAGATTGAAGGCAAACTATCCTATGAACCTTACACCTGCTTCTCTGAAAAGCTATGATGAGGCATTTATGTATCACTGTTTTTTATGAGCTGAATATGGCTGGGGATGTGTGTGTATGCTGTCATACCGCTAAGGAAACACAAGTCACATCTCTGTGGAGATTTAATGGCAGTTACTCATGTCACAGATTTCCTTTTGTTTATCTTCTGTTTTGTTTTGTTGGCTCTCCTCATTGTACTGAGAATAACCCATATTGATTCCCTGCAGCTTTGTGATTTTAAATTAAGAAATAAGCAGGTAACTTTTTGTTGCCTCATGGAGGTGGGCCCTCAAGGTTATTCGCCTGACATACTGCAAACAAACCGCATTGCCATGCCCATCGGAACAGACTGAGCAACTGAGGGGGGAAATTCACATACACATTTCAAAATAACACCGACAAAAAGGATGACCCACCCATGAAGTATTTACCATATCATAAAATACAGCCAAGCCAGGTGAACCATATAATCTCATCAAAGGCATTAGACTGGACTATCAAAAATAAAGAGAATTCAGTTTCCATGGTAGACTTGGCAGCTCCATAATAATCAGTTTTTCATATTTAATGGTATTTATATAGGTGGATTTGTTTATTTTAATCATACATGACTGCCATTATGTGTGTCCTTCAATCCACCTCTCTCCAACATCAAGCCAGCCCCCATCCTCTGCATCTCCTCCACCTTGATTTCAGAGTTCAAGATGGGGCCATATTTGGAGTGTGTGTGTGTGTGTGTGGGGGGGGGAGGGGGGTGATACGATTATCTCCCGCCTGTGGGGAGCAACATATCGATCTAGATGGCGCAGCCACGGTGAGCTGGCCGTCTGGTGTCGAGACGCAGCCATGACTCTGTGTATCTAAGGGTTATGGCACAGGGGGGCGCAGGGCAAATTTCAGCAACATGTTAACAGAGGAGAACCTGCTGGCTCCTCCCACATGAAGGAAGTCCTGGGGAGAATATTAAGGAATACTGGGAAATGTCACCATGCACCTTTATAAATGATAAAAATTAGAGAGAGTGAACAAATGAAAGGACCCCTCCCACCACTGATGCCCAGCTCCCCCTGTGTGTCTTAACAGGTCACAGAGCAGCCAGGGGCTGGGCAAGGTCGGCCCTGCATGCATGACCCCTCATTTATTTTCCACCTTCTTGCACTATAAGGTTAATAAAATCATGCCCTGTAAATGTGAGAGAAAAACGCAGCGAAATCTACTTCCATAATATTTCAGCGGTGAAGAGTTTTCCCTTAAAAGTTCCTTTATTTTCTAGTTCTTCAGAGTAAAATGTTAGAATAAATAAATCCCTCTGAATTGTTTCCATGGAGATGAAAGACACATCTGGCTAGCAGACTTTGTCAGGTTAAGGTAAATATAAACTCCTTTTATGGGAGTACCCAGCCAACCTTCCCATAATATTGCTGGTATTACACTCAGTGTCTTCAAAGGTTTTTCCTAGGAACATCTTGTTTGAATTTGCCCCGTAACAGAGCTGTCTCTCATCGCTGGACTCCTCTTTTTGCCGTGAAATAATTTATGGGGCGGTGTTCAACCCACACGCTTGTACTTCTCTAAGGTATTCCCAAAATTACAAAAGCATTGTCCAGAAAATAAGGCACTGTGAATCTGTCTGTTTAGGAGAAAATTTCAGTTCCCGTTAAATCTGAGAATGTACCCGTGTGCGCATGTACTGTATGGCATATACATGTGTGCCGAGTCTGCCCACCTCCTGTCAATCCGAATCTGTCCCTGCCTGTAGGAAAGATAAAACACTTAACCTGGCACTCTTAAGCGACAGGTTTAATCTCAGGGCCTCCTGAAGGTCGAGTGGAGCAGGGTAGCATATGATTTTACCCTTGCCGTGGGAATGTACTGCCATCAAGAGCAATGCCTGAAAATGTTGTGCTTCTGACATCTGTAGTATGCTTATCTTAGAAGCCATGCAGCTGATATACTGGAAACACACATAAACATGCCATCGATTTTAACTACAGATCTACTTTTCATCTTTCACCTTTCAGTGGTCTGCCCTTTGGTGTTGATTAAAGGCAAATCACCAGAATGAGTCTCCTGTAAATTGTTCTTCAACTGGACATGAGCTCCTTAGATGGAAAATAAGTTTAATGATAGTATTTTAAAGCTCAGTGACTCATAGTTTCATCATTTATATATTTTTAATGTTGAATGTTGTGGTGATTCATTACTACGTTGGGGTCAAACACAGAGTGGCTACATGACTATATCTGATGAAGCAACACTTTCTACTCCAAAACCAGGTGTGATGTTGGGCTATGCCCTGGAACCAGATGGACAGCCTCCCCAATTTTGCACGTACAACATGCAAAGCACTAGCACGCATGCACTAGTCTTCACCAAGCCAGACCCCTCCACTCCCAACCACTGCAGTGCAGCAGTCTGAACTTTGTCAGGAAATCCAATGGACCATGCCTAAAACCTGCCTATAAGAAGCTTATAATAACAGAACACACCCTAACAGTGGTGCTATTTGGGTAGAATCAATTAACATGTGAGTACTGGAACAGAACAATCAATTAAAGTCCAGTTCAGGAGGCTTAAACTCTGTATTTAACAGCGACTTCTTAAAAATTACGTTCCTACAGTGTCAGTGCAAAATGTGTATATAGGTCAAGGAGGGAAGTATACTGACCCCTGGTGGTTAGACATCACATCATCCTGCATGAAAAGGGAGAACCGAATGGCACAACACTGTAAGTGTGGGACAAAGCACACCAAGCATGCGATTCACGCCATGTGTTCCATCTGGCTGCTTTGGCTCAAGTTAATTTTTTTTTTGCAGCCTCTTTTCGGTAAACATTTTTCTCACAGGACGCTTAGCGTCAAGTGCAGTATCCAGGCTTGCCAGCCATACTGCATAATTATGATCCAGATAATGAAAACCATTAAACATAAATGTATGCAAATATTCTGTTAAATTGACCCATTAAACTCTGATTACAATGCAATTCTTCTGTCGCAAACATTAACCATGAATATTCATGATGATGCGACTATGTGCAGTATTTAAGGTCTGAACAATAGGCTATTAACAGAAATTCTGAGGAGCATTTAGTAATCAGAATAACAAGGCTTAATAATGAAAGTACCATTGTTGCTGCATGTTCAGCGCTGATGCCGATCCCGGATTTCCTCAGGTTTCAATGTGGAAAATGGTGAAGGCCTCTGAATGGGCACAGTCTTATACCTTTATATACCCTTTTTTGGGAATGAAACAAAACTAAATGGAACTAAGTAAAAATTAAACCAAACTAAACATAAAAATGTGGCTTTGGTAACACTTTACTTGAGGCCACAGAAATAATGTAGCATTATGCTGTTACTTACATATTATTTTACCACAAATTGAGTGTCAGTTACACAGTGTCCTCATGTTTGTTCATCATTAATGTATTGTGATACATAATTCTGTAAATCTTAGTGAACTGCTGAAAGAACCACAGAATGAACTTCTAAGGAACTGCTGAAGGAACAAATAATGAATTACACAAGTGAAATACTGATGACATGTTTGTTCATCATTAATGAATAGTGACACATCTTTCATCTTAAGTAACAACTTTGTACATGATTTGCTCATGATTTATACTTCAGTAGTAACTGAGTTACTATAAGGTATTTCTTTTGCCTCAAGTAAAGTGTTACCGCAGCTTATCTTTATATGCATTTGTCGCTAAAAATAATTGCAAAATATGTTTATTATGTGAATGAACTTTGATAATACTGTTGAATATGCCATTAAAATCCATCCGGCTTCATCCATAACTGCCCAGTTCAGGCTGTCAGTGATATAACATTTATATTAATAATATTCTTATATAGTAACACTCTGTTATTGATTATTTGGTGATCGTATAATGTAACTGTAGGAAGGCTTATTTTCGGTGTGAAGCTCTGGAACCCTTTTGAACTCACCCACTGGTCTTTTTTTGTGATGGTTCTGCCGGCAGGTTCCTTAAGCAACGGCATCGCTATAAGGCACCGTCTGAGTTAATTAAATTGGGCCACATGCTATAATTTAATGAAAGCCCTCTATATAAATCACATCGGGGGTTTTGTTTATCTTTATGGCTGAGGGACAAGGAGCCATTTGTGTCAGAGGGGGAAAACCACGGGGATCATGGAGACAGGGAGGTATTTGATGGCAGAAAGCTTGGAGATGCGAGGAACACCGGCACCGGCTTCCCATTTGTTTGCTGCAGACGGCATGAGGCATTTTTTAGGAACAGCTTTCTGCAGTTAATATACCCCTTCAATCAATGTTGCTGGAAGCATTACAAATGACCCACAGTTAATCTTGAAAGCGACAACAAATCATCATAATTCCATTCCGAGACAAATCCTCCTTTTCCTTCCCTGACCAACAGCATTTTGACAAATATGAGAAATTGTATTAAGGAGGTAATTAATAAGTGGCATTTTTAAAGGGAAAAAAGTCATTTGGTTATATGGTCCATAACAAACAGCAGTCGGGCCATTAGTTTAGAGGGGCTGTTCAAGTATTACGTTGACATTTTAAATATGTTCAATTTTCCCCCATTTCGAGGGTATCCAAAGTTACCAGTCAATGACAGTTGTTTTGATAAAGACCTTTAGCTCAAAAGCAGTGTCATGTCCTTATAATCAGGCCTCGGTGACTTCTGGCATTGTTTTTTTAAGATCAAGCTGCTGTTGTTTTCTACATACGTTAGTACCTTGGCGAGGGTAACATGCACTGAGACACAGCAGATATTCAAGGCATAGGCTAAAAAGCTGGAGGGGAGTGTGGAGGGGTGAGCAAGTGAGCAAGGAGCTTGGCTTATTTTTGCTTCCGCTATCTCCTGAAACTGGGCGTATCAGTGGTGTCACAGCTACATGTCGCTCACATCACCCGAGGCACTAAAAGGCCACAGATTTTGATTTGGCGGGACTGCATCTGTGTTTCACAGTCAGAGAGATGTCTTGACTTTACGAATGTGGCCGCCAAACACGTATGCAGACTTCCATAGAGGTGTCCAGAACATCTTTGTCACCATTACGATATTGTAATGTCTATGAAATATTAATGGAAGGGCCGGCTAGGCCTTGTTAAGAATGCCACAATGCTAGCAGAATCACACGGAAAGCTTGACATATTTCATTTCTCTTTCTATCAAACACGGAAGATCTGTAAGTAAACGTTATGTGCAAAATTGAAAGTGCAAGTCATTACATCCCTGTCTTATACTTGGTGTAGATGATGGTCAGTTACATTATGGAACATAAACTATGCCTGTAATGTGTTAGTTGCCTCACTTGAACATCACTTGGACAAAAGTTTCTGCTGAATAAATAAATGCAATACAATGTAATGTAACGTCAGTGTTGCTGGAATGTGGCGGATGGCTGGTATATTGTCATAAATATTTCAGCTATGCTTCAAAACAAAGATCCTTTATTCACCCACGCTACAGCTAAATCAAACAGTCTGTTTACATACATTTTCATTTTCGACAAATGCTGAACTCAACATGTTAATTACAGTGTTGATTATTTTCAAAAGGACAGCCAAGAGTTAAAAATCATCACAGAGTGTTTAAGTGTGATGCCTGAACTAATTATGAAAAATGACCAATGACTGACATATTAACCAACTTTCATGGTTATCGTCAACCAATGACCAATAGAGTAGAGCTGGAGCTGAGACTGTAACCAAAAAGTTCATTTCTGTGGTAAGCTTGTGCTAATGCATACATATTAAGGTGGAGGTTTTGCTGTCTCCAGCAGGATGCAATTGAACATGTGGACCTGGGTGGGACACCTGGGTTCCTTATGATTTCTTGATGAAAATGTTTAAATATTCAGGTGCATGGGGTGCCCTACTCAGGCTCCCGGAGCTTTCCGGTCATCTGCGCCTGGCGGCTCATTCAGGTGTTTCGCCTGCAGAGAAGCAGGGTCGACTTAGATCACGCTTGAAAGAATCTGCCACCGGGCTCCGGTGGTATCGCGGAACAGCACCGGTGGGCCAGCATTTGGCACGCTGGGGGTTTCCCAGAATGCCAAGCTGCCTGCAGAAATTCATCACTAGGGAAAACACAGCCGGCCACCCATTGGAAAATGGCCCAGTAATGTCTGAAAAAACGCATTGTGTAGGACAGCAGATGATATTTGGAAGAGTATATGGGCTTTCAGGCCACTTACTGACACGTGATCTCTAAATGTGACCCCAAATTCACCTTGGCCAATGAGAGTGTCCTGTTCGCTAATGCCACAAAAAAGAATGAATTTTTAAACACACAGCGTGTGATTTTAGGAACTGGCAGACCTGTTCTACTGGAGAATTGACTTGGACCCAAAAAAAATAAAATCGACAGATACTATACTGGCTGCAAATTCTTGTACATGATTTGAGATGAGGAATCTTCTTCCAGTGCAAAAAAACATAACAGATTTATAGACATAGTCCAGAGAATTAATTTGTTTAATCAGTCAAATCTTTACATATTCAAGGAAACCATTGTGTATAAATTAATAATCATTTATTTTGGATTGTTTGAGGCAGTAACAGGAATGATGAGGGCAACTCGAGACTAAAATTTGATTTTATAATGGTGAGAATAATACATTTAGATGCAGCCCAGTTTTGGATGTGACAGGGGCATAAGCACAACTTCAAATTAATTAAATCGAAGAGAAAAAGTTTGTATCACCCAAGGAAAAGGCGGCCTTGTATCTGAAATCCCAGCCTGGACACGAAGAGCCTTAAAGCGATGCAGGTTGCATCATACTCCTGTATGACAAAGCCATCAGTCTGTGAAGTGTAGGCATCATAAAGTCACATATTCATTAATGGGCTTATCGAAAACACGAGTCCAATAAAAGTAAATAGAAGTCTGACATACTTTCTATAAAAGTCCTCAGCAGTAATAGAAGCGACACAATAGAACTTAATATTAGAACAGGCAGCTCCTCACTTACAGAAAAAACAACTTACGTAAACCCAGACTTGCACAAACAAATACAGTTTACGCAACGCTAACGCAAAAAGGAATGTATGCCTATAAGTATACTTTTCGGGACATTTTTCAGGTCCCCATTTGGATAAGCTCAATTTTATAAAAATCTGTGGATGTTTAGTTACTTTGGTTAAGGTAAGGGCTGGGTAGGGGTTAAGGGTGTCATTATTGGGATTAGGGTTTTCCCCATAGAAAACACACATTGTGTGTATGGATTTTGCATATTTTCCCTGTATCCTTTGGGTACCACACTTTCTTCCCGCAGTCCAAAGACATGCATATAACCTAACTGGCATCTCTAAAATGCCCATAGATTACAACTGTGGGTATTTGCATAAATGTGCCCCACCAGTGCCAGTCAATCCTATAAGTGACAAATGTTGTGATACATAATTCTGTAAATCTTAGTGAATTGCTGAAAGAACCACAGAAGGAATTTCTAAGGAACTGCTGAAGGAACAAATAATGAATGCCATCTTCAGAGAGGGTGCCAACTTACTCAGCCGATTTCACTTTGTCTCAGACAGGGGACGCCAGAGGCGAAGCTTCCCTAGGGCACCACATAGGCTTCAACTGGTACTGTGCCCCACAAGCCTGTAACCCAGCCCAACGTCCTAATGTAGTAATGCAGTATCAAACTCAAACCTGTGGTGCAGGCAGTCATTGTGACTCAGCCTTTAAGGCAGGGGTCTCAACCCCACATTAGGCGGGTGCCGCTGGCTAGGAGGCCTTCTCCCAAGAGGGGCGTAAGGGAAACAAGAGGGAAAATCAATGTAATGTCTATACAACAGATTTAATGATGAATCGAAAACATGTAATAGGCCATATACAACCATGTCCAGATCTGGACTGCGGGCCAGTAGTATTAGACCTCTGCATTATAGCCTGAACACAAACCAGAAGGCAATTGGACTGACGGAGGACACAGTGACACATGCCCAGGACAGAGAGCTGTGCTACCGCATATGTTTATTTACTTCCTGTTATATTGTGAGTGCCAGCAAACATAATAACCCCAGAGTTGATTATAAGAGCTGTTAATCTGTCCGTGCTACCCACTTTTCATTACAGGAGGTTTACTGTGTAGCTATGGGCTGAGCAGCTCCGGATTTTCCCCAGCATCAAGATTCCAGGATACTTCCATTGGAACTCCTTCCAGGGCACCAAATTCTCGTGATCATGGTGGCAGAGAGCAGATGCCATGCAAAAAAAAAGAAAAGGAGGGCCCAGGGGGTGCGTCACATGACTATAGGAGCCTACATACCTTCATGGCGGCCCAGGTAACACCCCAGGCCCCCAGCAGCCCATCACATACGGTGCACCCATAGACGTCCCCAAAGCTTTGTTAGTGCCATTTGGCCAAGGGTCTGGACAAACGATGAGGTCCCTCTGGAAGTGGCAAACCACATGGCACGTGGTAAAAGCTGTAATAACTGAGTGCCAGATAGGCATGGCAATGTGTAGTGGGCGGCTTTCGGTGGGAGCTGATCCAGATGAGCACACCTTGGCCAGAAGACCTAGAGCACAATGACAACAGGTTGACAGGAGGGCGTGAGCCCAGTGTGGCTCCCGCAGTGAGGGCCGAAGCAGAACATTTGGTGTAGCTGAGTCTGCAGCCTGGGCACCGGCACATGCGAACGTGAAGGACACCCAAGGTCTGCCAGCCCTTGCCATCCTGCCCTTGAGAGGCACAATTAAAATGCGAGTATGCGGACTCTCTACTACACAATCTGCTGTTTGTTAACTCACTTAACCCAAGATTTTGCCATAAAATTCAAAGACATGCATAGATCCTCTGATGTACCATGTGGTCAAATAGGCTGTGTTCAAGCAGGCTGGCTGGAATTGCGATGCACCCGGACCAGTTCCACCATGACGATGCTGTCAATTAATAAGAATGCCTTCATTCATTACATTTTGACTTTCCCTGCCTGTGATCCTGATCCATTTCAGTGGGGACCAGGACCTCTAGAGGCCAAGATGGAAACTGCATGGCCTAACTTACAGCAGCTACATGCAGTATCCTCTGTGACTGATAGCATTAGGCCACCTGCTGGGACCATATGAAATAACTTGTATGTTTAGACCTCTCTTCTTTTTATCTAATCAGTCTCCCAGCATGAGAGTTGGAAACAAGTTTTTTTTTCTGATAACAATTGGCCAGCCTTGTTTCATGTTGCTGTGCTTCTAGATGTGTGGAGGTGGACTAATGCCCTCAGTGTGTCCTTAATGAATGTGTGTGTGCTCTGGGATATACTGGCATCCCTTCATGCCTTGCGTTTCCTGGGATAGGCTCCATGACGCGAATCCTACATTACAAGGGTTTCTGGCTAAAATTCATTCATGGTATTAATAGTAACAAAAAATTCCAGTGAACAAGAAATTATTTATTTCTGCCTTGTATTGGGGATGACAGAGAGCTCAACAGAGAGTTAGTCATTCATAATATTTGGTCAAGAGGGCCAGGGTTAGCAAGGCAAGACTTGATTAATTTCTTTTAAAGTGAGAGTTATTATTAAAATCAGCCATAATAGCTATGGACCCAGACGGTACACAGGACGAAAAAACAGCACAGATACTGTGGCTTGTTGCCTCCAGGTGACACAGATATAAATATGCAAATGAATTCATCCTCAGTATTACCAAGCAACTTGGTATTATGTGCTCTAAAACTTTTTTAAGGGTAATAATTATTGAGCATGGCATTTTGACAGACCTCCTTGATTTATTGATTATCTTCACATTGCATTGCTCCTTGAACATATGTCCATTATGTACATGTTAGATACAGGGGCGATTCTAGGATTTTTTTAAGATGGGGGCATAAGAGGGGTCTTAATTCAAACAGAGGAGCCAACCTTATCATTACCAAAGATTTGCTTTTAACATGTGAGTAGGGCTAGACTGGTATTAAAATTCAGCTAAGGCGGGGCACTCCCCATGATTTATTTTGCCGTCTGGGGCGGGGTCCCTGATGATACATTTTGCTGAGTGAGGGGACTTTCCCATGATTATTTTTCCAGGCCCACTTTCCCATCGACCACTGCCACTACATACAGTCTTGGAGCCATAGGTAAAGAAGAATGGCACAGCAATCATAATACATTAGTCGTTCCCCATATTTACACTGGTAGGGATTTACGTCCGTGGGCCAGCAGGAGGCAGTATAGTGGCACAGGCTTGGGCTGGGGTGAATTCCTGTGTCTCCGTAATGACTGACTACCAGCTCTGTGTCCACACACACCTGATATAATGAAGTCTAGCTGACCTCAGACTGATTAACTTGTTAGAGATAAATGAGGTCAAGCAGGAAGATGCAAGAGGGCGTCTGTGAGGTGTGGAGCCACGCAAAAGACGTGGTACATGTGCGGTGCAGCGTTTCCTTCAGTCAGCCTAGTATGTGGCTTTTATGTCTGTTTTTGTACAGCACTGAAAATTAAAAGACAATGGCAGCAGCTGCCCCAGGACATGTCAGACAAAGCTTCTCATTAGCTTTGATTACTCTGGTCATTACCGGTATGAGAACATCTCCTTCAGATATGTCTGTGGACGCATAAAAAACAATTATAAAAACACAATTTCCAGTGGGGTTCCCCCGAGGACTTTTACGTCTCAAGAGCTGTTTATTGCCAACCTACGACACCAGTGGCACTTCAGCTGTGAGAACAGGAAGTGATGTGAGCCATGAATACCATATGATCCGGGCAAAGGCCGAAAGAGGTCAAATTGCAATTATCTTCCGCCCCACTTTGGGTCTTCCTTTATGAAAGAATCTTTGAGATTCTTATCAAATTTCCTCATTTTCCAAGTCCACTTCGTCACACTCCATTGGTTTCTCCAACCTGTCTCCATTTTTACTGACTCTCAGTTAGGCTCCCAGTTAAAAACCTATTTTCTCTAGCACCATATTCGCCCTATGGCACTTACCACAATAATTATGAAAGGTTTTGAACACATTGTGAAGAGGAGTTTACCATCCATGACACAAAGAATAATTGACCCACTTAAATTTGCGAATCAAGCAAGCATAGAGGATGCCACAGCTACATTGCTGCATTATTTTGTTAGGCACCAAGAGGGGAAGAAGACATGTATACTTATGCACTGTTGATTTTTTTTGTCAGCTTTCAACTCTATGCAGCCCCATATTCTAGCTATATGTAGGCTGGTCAACTTTATGACAATGAGAACACAGAGAACCCCCGTTAATGGCACAAATGTGTTCAACAGATCACCTCAGTGGCACATCTTGTTGTTTTTTTATTTGTGCTGTACACCAATGACTGTCAGAGTATGGTTGAGTCAAGATATATAATCATGTTTGCTGATGATTTGGTGATTGTCAGTCTCCTGCAGGAACATGAGGTGGGCCATGGTCCAGTCCTGGACAATTTTATTAATTGGTGTGACAATTCATATTTGCAACTCAATGTCTGTGGATCTTCCTGTCACAACACTAACGTTAATCAATGGCTTAGCTATAGAGACAGTAAGCCAATATAAGTATTTGAGCACCATCCTGGATAACAAAATGACATTCAACAATATGGATCTGCAAAAAGGCCATCCAGAAACTGTTTTAATGGGGTTTTAATGTTGATAGGTTGCTTTTGAAAATGTTGTATTCATCTTTCACTGAATCAGTTTTAACTTTTGAAATGATTTATTGGCAACCTCAGCGTAGTTAAGAAAAATCATCTTGGAAAAATTTTGCCAGTAGACCATTGGCACTAACTTAAATAATCATGGCCATGTTTATCAAGTAAGTGCCATTCAGAGGGTATAAGTCATTCAGGCAGATACTCAACACCCTCTTCACGCAGAGTTTTGTCACTTGCAATCAGGGAGAAGGTACACTTTTTCTGGGAGGGCTAAATGAAACAGATACCTGAGATCATATGTTCCAGCAGCTGTTGTGTTTTTAAACAAGCTGTAGGTTCTCTGGCTATGGCATATACATTTTAACATGGGCTACTCGATTTTAGGTTTTAATCTATATGTTATGTATTTATGCATGTATGTAATGATTATTTATTTTTTATTTCATTTACGTATGTTTACATGTGTTGACTGCTCTCTGCAATCCAAATTGCTCCTTGGGGTCAATAAAAATAATCCAGTCCACTCCAGTCCAAAAAAATATGTATATCGATATACTCTGTAATCCTTTACTGGATGAAATTCAGTGGTCATGTAATACTCCTTGGATATAATGTTAAAATGAATAAACAGAGATCTAACAAAGGACAAACAGGAACCTTTGTTATTGTCAGTAATAATTTAGATATGGCTGAGATTCAGGAGAAAGAGTCTTATTCCGATTACATAAACCCACAAGCGAATACAGCCACATTGCTGTATTAAATGCTTCATTTTTGCCAGCACATTTTCAGATAATGTGAAACACAGGGTTGTACTTGTTTTAGAGTGAAGGTCTTTTAGACAGTATTAGGCCTAATTTCCCCTATTCTGCAAAACAGCAGCCAAAATGCATGCTTTTACAAACATGGACAGCGTTAGCAAATCCCTTGATTATGTGATGTTCTTGAAAAAATCTACAGTATATTGCCGCATCACATGTCAAATATAATACCCCCAAAACAAGAAAATGAATAATACTGAATACATAGCTCTGGGAAACAATCAAGAAACCGCACAATATTTTTTAAAAATCTGAATTTTTTTTTTTAATCCTGGTTTAATTCTGGTTCTACTGGCAGAAGGTTACACTATACGGCAAGCTGCTCCAAGTTCAAAATTTCTAAGACAGCAGTACACAAGAAGAAAGTGAAGCAGGAGACACTGGGAACGACCAAAAACAAGCCAAGTAGAGGGCAGAATCGACTTTCTAATCGACTTTCTAATGCCAGAGATGACCATCAACTTTTCCAACAGTCCCTCATGAATTGGAGGACGACACCAAGTGACCTTCACAAAGAATGGGGAACATTAAGTGGTATGAAGTGACAAGACAGGCCCCACGAAGCTGGACCGAAGGCCCATACAGTAAGGCAGAAGCAGAGAACAGCCAGGCTGGAGGTTGCAAAAAAATCTATATTTTACACTGCAGTGTACTTCATACCCGTAAATTGAGAAATGAGTGAAACAAAAAATTTTGCTCTGGTCTCTTAATTTTTTTCCAGAGCTGTATTATGATGCATAAAATGCCAGTTTGACATAATACTGGGCCTTCACATGTGCTTTCCTTCAGATAATAGTGGTGCTCTGTTTTTAGGCCTTCCATCAAGTTTCACTTTCTGCCAGCGATATAAATTTCATTTGGGGCCGTAAAAGTCAATGACTTGCAGTTCTTACAGCTCGTCTGCCCTTTTTATTTGTGCAGGGCCCCTTGGAATAAATTGACATGCTGGTTGGCAAGTGTACAAATTAGTAACCCCCCACCACCCCTTTATGTACCACAGAAGGACAAGACTCACTTCACAGACATGACAGTTGATAGATACATCCAGAGCATTGTTGCATTTCCTGCTCTTTTGTCCCGTCTGTGTGTACACCACACCAGTCTGCTTTGTTATGATTTATTGAAACAACTTCTCCTTTCTTTTTTCCTTTAGCCTGGGACATCTTCTATAATTAAGATCCCTAGGGTTTGTGGAGCGTGGATGAGATGAATCTCTTGTGGCACATCTCCATCTGTAGCGCGGCTGTCAGACTCCCTGTTATATCCCAGTTGTGAAAGTGGTCAGTCCCAAAGAAGTACTAGGAACTGCCCAGGATTTGAGGGAGTCTGTGCATATAAGACACGTTGAGATGAGAGCATCCTTATATACGCTCCGAGTGTTATAATCGTCATAAGGAGCTGAAACAAATGTAGTCGGAGATTATTGTTGTTGTGCTAAAGGACCTGTGTTCAAGCCTGTGGCCAATTCTGTCAGAGCTGTGTGTGGCTCAGGGGGCTATGATGCCATGTTTATGATAGCAATGTTTCCTGTTCAAATCCCAGGTGTAGCAGGGTGATGTCACCATTGGGCCCTGGAGTGAGGCCCTTAACCCCTTGCTGGCTGGACCTGCTTTCTCTGTTATATGTCACTTTGGATAAAAGTGTCTGGTAAATAAATGTAAATAATCATATTCTAATATCTACATCCATGTTTGTTTGTGCATGCAAGTGTTTGGGGGTGTCACTGGGTGGCCTTTCCCAGGTGATCTTAATATGTACATCTAGTCTTAATCTTATCCATCTACTTACACCCAAGGTTTTAATATACTTCTTTTATTGGTAAACTAAGTTGTTGCAGTGAGCGGTAACACAATATTCATTTAATAATACAGAGTGTTAAAAACAAGTGGCTTCATTTCTTTAATTTTATTTGGTTGGTTCCCCAGTGTTTCTCTTGATGTTCATATAAATTGTTTCCTCTCACTGCATTTTTTACCCTCCGTGTGGAGAGCTGTAAAAGAATAAATTGGTCCTTTTTCAAATTGTAAGAACGTGCTGTTTCTCACCAACTGTTTTCTAGTTTATATGCATAACTGCTTGGCATGTCTTTAAACATTCTAAGCCCACACAGATAATCGTGCCATATTGTTCCTCTGTCTAACAGTTTGCTTTTAATGTTTTTTTCTTACTGTTTTGTCATGAAGTTTTTATTTGTATGAAACTACAGTACCAGTTGAATATACTGTGGCTATGCTCTTCCTGGGTTGATTGGACTGTTAAATATTTTTTCCTAGTATTTGTCATGATCCTGCCCATTCAACCCCCTCTGTGTGCCACACCCCCTCGTTAACCTCGTGTGGAATCCCCGTGGTTGCCAGCTGTTTCTTGTTATTGGTATCAGTCCTGTGTATTTAAATCCGCATTTGAGTCTGTTCCCCCAGTCCGGTCATTGACATAACGTTTTGTTGCTGCTCCCTGCTTGTGTGATCTTCGTCAATAAACCCCGTGTACCCAGAACCTCAGACTCTGTTTCCTGTTTCCCTGCTCCGTGCCCATCAGCACATTACACTATTAACCTCTGAGTGATAGTACTTCTCTATATCATGTCTACCAGTAATCCAGTCTGCAGTTTCTCAAAGCTAGTCAGCATCTGCTATAAATGCCATTGACATTTCACTGATTTAGCAGACGCTCTCATCCAAAGCAACATACATTTTTGAGAACGTAAGGTCAGCTCAGGAACAATTTAGGGTTAGGGGTCATGCACAGGAACCCAATAGTCAAGTGGCCAACTGGGGGATTTCAACTATTGACCTTCCACTCATGTGCATAGCCCTGTAATCCACTGAGCCACACATTAACCCCGTGTGATGCTCCTATAGTGTTGTGTCATGAGCAGGTAGATGTAAAAGTCAGCGATGAGTGGTGAGGTTCGTGACAGCAGAGGCACTACCTCTTTCTTTAATTTTTTTTTAATTATTTTTAGCCACCACACCGGCAATAATAATTCCATGTGCTCACGCATGCCCCCCTCAGTGAGGCAGAGGTACTGGCTGCCTCACCTCATGCTTTTTCAGTGCGGCTTTATATCACATCAGCAAGACTAAATTTGTTAGACAGCAAGACTAAATTTGTTATACAAGTACACGAAATACATTACTTATTGTATGGAAAGTGCGGACGTAGAATATAGGTGTGTACGAACATGACATTGGTGACATACAGTGAGAAAGCAGAAGGCATGCGCTCGGCACAGTCAGTGAGGGAGCGCGCGCCACGAGATGAGGCTTCTGAATGATTTAAATGATTGCAATTCTACAAAAAAATACATTTATAGCAAAGAGCAGTAGACAAATATCAAAATTTATATTATCATTATTTGTCTTTTACTTTTCATGGTGACAGGTGAGGCTCAGCTTCAGGTTACTGAAAGCACTTTCAGATACTGTAGGCCTGTTAGTTAATTATATATTAACTTGTCATGAACTTCAACCTTAATTTTGTTAAAGTGTTTTTGCTTTGACTTTGACAACTGAATTTTTTCCCACTTCATAAAAATATTGAGATGTATCGTATCATCATTGGGCCAAAATATATCGACATATTTTTTTTTTGTCCATATCACCCAGCCCTACTGATTTGCTGTAGGCTTCATACTCTATGATAATATTTTGAGTTTCAGAGAATTCAGTTAAAACAGAAATAATCTCATTTACCATTTTCATGTGAAGGTAGAAAAATGCAAATGCAATATTTCACGCTTCTTAAGAATCACTGAAAAGATTATGCAGGTTAAAAATTAGAGTTTAAAAACCTTTCTCTTCCCCACATGCAAATTATGGGTAACTATGGCGATGTAGAACTAAAGGGGTAGGTTTCCTTATCGCTCGTACTTTACTAGTCCCTGGTTGACATGTTTCAGTATAACATCATTTGCACCTATTCCATCAGCTGTGACAGGTGAAGCTGAAGGGGCTCCACCACCAGCTGCCGACTGCTGGGGATTCTCTCAGCCAGAAGTACTTTAGGTGAAGGTGTTTTTCCTCGAGACTTCAGTCTCTCTCTCAAGCAATTATTTATAAGGGTTTGTGACACATGGGGACCAGCCAGAATAAATCACAGGAGCATATGAGGAGGGGGATATGAGTGAAGACACTTTCAAGAAAGCTGGAGTGACATCCTGACGTTGCATACTGGGCAATCATAGCAGAGCTGGTCAACCGGTGACATAGGCAGCTGCAAGGCACCCGACTTAGCAAACTTATTTGTGGCAAGGTATGATATTACCGTGCCATTTGTTCTGGAGACTAAGATGTACCTTCCAATAAGTGCCAGAAAGTTCAGAAGCTAAGGATATATCCGCACTAATATGCTTTTGTTTAGAAATGCAATTTTTCTTTTTCTAATTTAGCCTTCCGTTCAAACTACGCAGATCTTTTTTCCTCAGGAGTAGTGAAATTTTTAATCATAAAAAAATAAATATTTGTAAAATATTAAACATACTGGTTGGAAAAATGCACAAATGACAGGTGTATATACACTGTATACTAAGTTGTATTCCTTGTAAATACACTTAGTGTTTAGGACACTTTCTAATATGCGTCATAAGCTACGTCATTCGCCTTTCACACAGTGCAGTGTGGATGCAGTGGAAGTCTTTTTCAACGCTAATGACAATTGTAGTGTTGATGCAGATCATTTCCTTCAGAAACCCCTGTAAAAAGTTTTTACCGCATTAGTGCAGATATAGCTGAAGTGTTGCGTTAGTTAGAACAAAGGGAAGACGATTGAGTAGCTGAGACTGCAGCCTGCAGTTACTCAGCGAAGTGAGATTACTATCCACATGTATGAGGCAGGCTCCTTTGATCTGCGATTCAATGTCAGTCAGGGGGGTTTATCCATCAATGACAGTATTTATTAATCACTTGGTGCACTTCACTGCCAAGTTTACGGCTCTGGGCTATGCATGTCAATGCAGTCTGTAATGCCACCGATAATTCAAGGCTTTCTGTGGGATGTTTTGGTATTTTGCACTCAGTTAAAATTACACTTATGGCAACATTACCTTATAGTCATGTGACATGTGAATGTAATTTCAATCGTGCCTTTCATGTGAAGAAAATGGTGCAAGACATTATCTTTTTTTGTTTAAGATTTTTGATGACATGATTTAACTTATTATGTTTGGTTTGGTTAGCAGTAATCAACTTGCAATAACTCCAAGTTAAAATGGGCACAAACAGTGAATTAAGACTTCTAAGATGGGAATATACACTGCCTGGCCAAAAAAAGTCAAACACTTTAATATTTTGTTGGACCGCCTTTAACTAATTATGCCACACATTGATCATGGGATTATTTACATGAGCTTATGCAACAACTCAAAATTTATTTGTATCCATATTTGTATTAATTTCTCGCTAAAAGTCTTGCTCAGCGCAAACCAAAGACTTTCATTGAGTCAATTGTGGTTTCCCCTTTTAGGGGGTCCCAGAAGTATCATAAAAACAACTTTATAAGCCTGAAAAAGCCATAGTTTTCCTAACCCTAACCCTAGCTTCAGTTGGCTAACCCTAATATGGGGACTTAGGGTGACAGTACTGGGTGCTGGAAAGTATGAAATATGATATTCAGTTTAGGAAGCATGTTCCTGAACCACTCTTTCACAGTTTGAGCCTGATGAATTTTGGCATTATCATCCTGCAATTTACCCACGCCATTACGAAAGAAAAAATCCATTGATGGGATAACCTGCCCATTCAGTAGATTAAGATACTCTGCTGACTTCATTGGCTTTTTGGTATGTGCAGATTTAAATTCAAAGGGCAATCTTGTCTTTGGCCAGGCAGTGTACTTTTGATGTTCAGTTGGTTGGATTTATTAAAACAGTATTATTAAAACAGCAAAAAAAAATGTATTCTTTCATTCAGACACTTTAATCTTTGTCTTGTAGGTAAGACTATTTTACATAAATTCATTACTGAGTAACAGAGAAGGACGCAGAATGCCAGGTAAATCATTATGCAGTTGTGATTTGTTTTCAAAATTCCTCCAGGTAAGGTTTCACGAGAAGGGAAACTTTGGGTACATTTTTATTCTATTCTTTCAGCTCAGTGTGCAAAGGCAGATCATTTTGCATAATTTCCCAAATGGCACTTCACATTCTCCTTTGTTAAAAGTTTTAAAGATGTCGTTCAAAATTATATGAATATGGAGCAGCTCAGTGGCCAACATCCAAAAAAAATAAATAAATAAATCACCTTAAAAGGCACAAGTCATTTGCTTAGTATACTTCTTGGCAGTCAATGAGACACCTCCATTTTTTAAATTTCAATGTTTTACTACGCTATAATTTAAAGAAAAAGGAGTAACGACAGACCTATAACCGGAATAACTTATTATATTAATCTATTAGCACTCAAAACCATGAGTAGGTAGGTATATGAAAATATGTGCATGTTACATTTCTATTGTGTGGGGTGGTTGGGGGAGACGCAGTGTCTCCTGGCTTTTCACTCCATCTCAACTTGTAACTGCTTTAGTGACACCATTATTACAACAGGTTGGAAGCTTTCTCAGCACTTCAGATGTGAAAATATTACCAAAACTACGCTAGCTTAAAAGCATGTTGAAACTGGGTATCTATGGAGCAGGCCTCCTGCTCTACCATGTTAAGGTACAATATAGTATAGAATAGGTAAAGGACATTGCTTCTGAACCAGGTATCTTATTGGTCAATTGGGCACATGTGTGTGTTGTCTGATTGGTTGATTTATTAACCAATGTGCATGTGCATATCAATGACACTGGTTAGTTGTTTAAAAGGTGTGATTTTGCATTTGGTTTCTTTTCTTTTTGATGCAGTTACAGGTGGGAATGGACAGTGATGAGTGTTAGCTATCTGTTTTATTTTTTTATGTTGAATATATTACAGTGATAGGCCAATGAAGGTTTATAAAGCTTTTGAGGTGTTCCCCATATTGTGCCGGAAAGCTTTTCAAGTCTTCAAATGTTTTTTTCAAAAAACACTAATAGGGTTTGGCAATGCTTTGAATGCTTTTCTGAGAATGTCATCTCTCCGTTTGCATTGAATGAATAATGTTGCTGGTATGACAGCAGAGTCTAATTGTGCCATATATAGTCTTAAAAAATACTACTTTTCTTTGTTTACTTAAATGCATTTTCAGTCATTATGCATTTACAATGAGATATTAGGATGGATCTGGGACAAACATTAACTTTTGTTCAGTTGTTGCCACTTAGGTGCTGTAATGTATGTGACCATTTTCACTTGGGATGTAGAGGGGAACTTTTAAACTGGGGAGATGAGGACTATCAAC
>JAODKN010000001.1:17268512-17281172 GCA_026774425.1 Petrocephalus zakoni | reverse complement strand
CTCTTCTTTACTTTCTTCTCATTTAACCACTTTTTTTTTTTTTTTTTTTATTATATTTTTTTTTTTTTTTTTTATTTTTTTTTTTCTCAATTCCTCCTCATGTTTTCGCTGCGCGGCCGCACCCCCCCCCACCCACCCCCCCCCCCCCCCTGGGGGGGGGCCCCAATGCTGATATTAAGCACGTGGAGAATTACCATATGACAGATGTTTGGAGCAATGCTAACAGGGCCAGCACAATAATGATAAGTAATACGAATATAATTTACATTTATTTATTTGGCAGATGCTTTTATCCAACGTGATTTACAACAAAGGAATGGAAATCCCATGTGGCAATTGAGGATTGGCCCAGTGAACTGGCAATGGAACTAATAACAATAAATATTTTCCATATCAATATTCATTCATCTTATTGGGAGACATCAACTCAAACTGTTCCCAAACATTTAAGGACCACCTCTTGCCTTTTCCAGAGCCAGTTTCCATAATGGATCAAAAGGTGTTTCATGTAACTACGTGTAGCATTAAATCTCTCCAACCACAAAAAAAAAAAACAAACCCATGATGGCTAAAAGTTTCAAAAAGCCAGACATCAGTTATTGCATAAACAAAGTAAGCACTGACACTCAACTTCTAGTCACTGGACTTTGACGAGACGAGCCCCAAAGTCTCTATCTGTACCGTCACTAATTCGTTTTTTTATCCTATTACTTTTATTTTAAGTTAAATTTATTAGGGACTAGTAAGTCTCCTGAAACCAAGGCCCTCCATAGTCTATATATTTCCCTGAGTGGTGGAGTACATACACAGTCCCTGAGCATCCAGATTGCTGAAGTGCTTGGAGCTCCTTTAGCTCTAGTTCAGTGCTTAACTGGAATTTCTCCAGGGCAATGTTCACAGTGTGAACATGGTTAAAAACCAGCGTAATGGCCTGTTGTGGCCTTGGCAAATCATCGCCAGCCCTGGGACTGTGGTGACCAGTTGGCCCTTGTTAGCAGTCTCGTTAGTGAGGGTTAGCTGGGAAAACCAAAGTATTGGCTGCTGGATTAGCAGGTTTGCCTTACTGAAAGTGGCCTTGTCCCTATTTAGTGTTGACTTTTTATTTTATTAATCCTTGCTCTCCTGTCCTGTGGCAGTCCATGGTGCTCTAACCTGTCACAGTGTTTACAATCTTTCTCTCTTTAGGATGCTAAGAAACACCAGACTACATCTTGCCCAAGTGCGCCTTTCCCTCAAAAACAAGTTTTAATGGTTAATTATTGTGCAGAGAAATGTTAGGAGAGCCATCTCCCTTTTTAGGACACATCTGTGAAAATTAAATGCCTTTAATAATCATCATTATGATATAAATTTGGTCATCTTTCGTTGATTAAATTAGTATGGCTTATTAGCCATACTAGAATTTTCTGCGATGGTGTTATATGCCCAGAAATAGAATTCTTTACCTAATGTCTTTCTTTTTAAATGTTACCCAGGAGACCCAAAGGCTCAGGCTCATAGATTAAAGGTATTTTTCTAAATAGAACACAAGTACATCTTTAAAACGAGATGATATGTGTTATGGCAGCATTGATTAAAAGAATAAAAGCTTCTTAAAGTGCACTTGTTAAATATTAATGAACCTGTGTGAAATATTGAGTATATACTTTCTTTTTCTGTCTACT
Organism: Petrocephalus zakoni; assembly: GCA_026774425.1. NCBI lineage: Eukaryota > Metazoa > Chordata > Actinopteri > Osteoglossiformes > Mormyridae > Petrocephalus > Petrocephalus zakoni. Next base: position 17,279,508 of record JAODKN010000001.1, on the reverse strand, counting down.
CAGTAGTTTCTTTTTTATTTTCTCATTCAGTCTTCAACCATGATAACATTTGATATATAAAAATATATTTTCCTGGGTCCACCACTATAGGTGAGGGTATGCAGTTGAACAAACGTGGTGCATTTCATTTTTATTGTTTGCTTATTTCATTTTTCTCATACCACAAGGTTTTCTAAATAGGCTGTATTGAATAATTCTCCTTCTGTCCCTGTTGTCCATCCTTTTGTCTATTTAAAATCACTTAACTAAACAGTGATACCAGGCAGCGTAACAAATACACCAGTGACAGAACAAATTCCCTATATATTGGTTCATTCGTGTGTTCTGAAAGCATGTGTGCTGTTTTGATCCCAGACTCTTTATTTCGACCCTTCCGGGATGTCAGGCTAAAGACTGAGCTTAGTGTTGCCTGGGTCATTGATCTCAGCATGTGTGAAGTGGGATATTGACACCAAACAGTAGATATGTTTGTTTGGCAAACACGATTCTTTAGATAACCATCTAGGAGATAGAGAAACTGTCGTTTGGCATATTGAGGAGCCCGCCTCATTTCCTAGCCTTTGAAGTACCTGTGCCGAAGCCGTCGCCATCGGTGTTTGCTCAGTGAATACCAGTGATGCGAGACAATGTGTCAGGCAGGCACTTTGAAACCAACATCTGTATCGAGCTCATGTACCCGCCTATATTCATTTTCATTTATATCCCAGTCTTTTTTTTACCCTGTTGCTGTTTCTTAACACAACATATTGAAAAACTGCCAGCGAAAAAAAAAATGAACAGTTTGTTATGTTTGCTTATTAAAATGTGTATAAATTTTTTAAATGTGCAAAACTTATTGTCGCCCGCGACTTCCATTTGTGTTGAGTGTGGGCCCTTTTCCTTTTGCAACCAGTGAAGAGCTGCTTTTAACAAGGTTTTGCAAATCCTGTGCATTAGTAACAGCTGAGTTGCTGCCAGTTTCAGGCCCAAGCAACACCTTTTCTCACACATATGGTGCTGAGCTGAAAGAAGCAACTGTGAGCAGTCTTAGGTTCTGCTTAGAACTTCTGAGGTACCGCTGAAGACATACAGACAGCCATGGTTAATTTACTGTGGGGTTATTACATTTATTTCAAGGTTTTGGGTTAGTTATGTAAGTTGACATGCCTGATTTGCATGAAACAGATGGTGGTGCCATGAGAGAGTCTAGTAAGAGTCAGCTGTCATGCAAAGCTTCCGGGCACAGCCCAAAGAAGTCTCATGTTAGACAAAAACCTCAGTTTTCTGCCAAGGCGGCATTTTTAGGACAACCATAATGATTTGGCTTAACGATGAATGATTCTCGCATTCAAATTCGGTGATTACAAAAGGGGAGGGACGGTTCAGACCAGCAGATGTAATTATAATGCGATATGCCTTGGAGGGAAACTTTAAAAGATTACCATATTTAAAAAGCCAGCATAATGAAGGGAAATCTCTCACTGCGTGGCTACATTCCCATTTCTGTGGCACTGGAGCAGGGAGAATTTACCAGAATTGTGTGGATTTTTAATCATATTTAATTCCATCAAATTATATTGTGCCACAAAATTCAGGTTATGAAACTGGCCCGATATGGCACCACAAGACAGCGGCGTTGATTAAATCTGATGAAATGGTTTTCTATTTTCAGTTTACCTGTTTCTGCTCTTCCAGATAATGTTTCAGCAGAACACTGCACATTAGCATAATAACATTTTTCATTCTCAGGGATTCAGACTAAAAGAATTAACCTCCTTGCACAGAAAGCATGCTTTAAAATGCTTAAAAAAAACTTAAACGTTTAAGTACAGCTCCTTAAATCTTACTCTTGAGCATCAGAATACATTAATATTTCAAAACCAACCAAGTGTAAATTGACCTTTTAATTCTTAAAGTGTAAGACTCATGAAATTGAAATCTGGAAAAAACTGATATTAGCAATTAAAATTTCTCTATTATATTACTTATATCAAGGTCTGAAGTTAACCTCAGAGATATTACAATGGCCATTTCATGTCTTTCACACATCGCTTGGAAATTTCAGTTTCTTAAGCTGCATTCCATTTACCTTGAAGGCCGGAAGTCAGAGCTGGGAATGATGTCACATCTGAGTTATCAGTGTTCCAGTACAAGAAGTTGGAAAGCCATTTAACAATACCAGGGTCCTGTTTCAAACAGCAGGATTTCTTGCTTAGCCGAATAATTTGTTGGATTTAAGGTACCCTAGTTTAAATGGCCTTTATCGTCGTTCACTTACATTTCACCCAGACTACCTTAAATCTGACACGTTATCCAACAAAGCGAGAAATCCTGCTTTCTTAATGAGGCCGTAGTTCTTCCCCAGTTAATTGTTAGCCATTTTTAGCAATATCAGTTGAATATAACACATTACGTAGTTTTGTGCATAAAAACACCATAACACTATGTCTATGGGTTGTGATGGGATAGTACTGTGTGTACAACTGATTGAATGAGTCACAAAAAAGACATAAGAGCTGATAAATGGTATAAAACTACAACATTCTGAATGAACGAGACCATTTAAACTGGCCCATCTTAAATCTTAGGTTATCCAGCTAAGCAAGAAATCTTGCTTTTTTAACAGGTCCCTAGTATTGCTAAATGGCTTTCTGACTTGCTTTCCTGGAATGCTGGTAACTCGGGCATGATGTCATTCCCAGCTCCAGCTTTCGACCTCCGAGGTAAATGGAACACAATATTAATTACAAACATTTAAGCCCACGGCCATCAAAATAGCATTGCCAGAAATATGTGACCCTCATTTTGCCCGTCGGAGAGGGAGGTCCCCCTTGGTAGATTTTGCCAATCAAGGGGAGTGTGATATATCGCAATATAGAAACATAATCTGGATAGGGAAAGTAACTGGTGACAGAGAAAGTAATTGGAGCTTTGCAGAGGGATTTGTAATTGCAGTCCATAGAGATGATTCCAAAATGTTCCAGAGCTTTTTGCTACCTCGGGTAGCAGGTGATTTATTTAGGCTTTTTATTGTCTCCGTTTATATAAATTCCAGACATTTGCTGATACCCAGGGTCCAGAGAGAGTTTACCGACTATCATTCATGTATGCACCTCAGTTCCTGATGGGACCTATGACTGTCTCAAACAGCTTACCCCTAATTACGCCTCACTCTCAATGAGACTGGCGCCTCTTTGATGTCAGAGGGGGAGAAGCAAGCTCCAGGTTTCTCTGGGCGACGGGGTGGAGTTCGACCCTACCTGATTGGATGTGATATTTGGGGTGATGGGCACAATTTATGACCTCAGAGCAGTTTTACTTTTTATGCAGGAGGCAAGTGATCGCTCCACAGAAGGTCAGGAGTCCAGAGGTGTTTGGAATAAGGAAGTCACAGCAGCAGGATGGGGCGTTGTCAAGATAATGTTTAATGTAACCACAGTGACATGCCAAATGAAAGGCTCTGTAACTCTGCTTTGTATTTAGTAAAACCAAAAAGACTTGAGAATCAAGGCTAATGTCACGTAAACTATTTTATTTACTTATATATTAAATATAGATAATTTAATGTATTTCGTAATAAATTGAAATTCCAATCAACAAGAGGCACAAGACTAATTATTATGCAATCATTGACTCATTTTAGGGTTGCAAAAATGTTTATCCAGGCTGTATATATATAAATATAACAGTACAATAACAGACCCCTAAAGAACAACAAGCTGACAGTCTCAGATTAACATATCAACATTAAACTTAATGAAATTATTGATTAGTCCATGCAAATATTTCTCTTGGAAGGTGCAATCATAAGTAATTATACGTGTATAAGATATGTAGAGTAATATATTTGGTTTGGGGAGAATACTGTGGTACTGTATATGTAATTATGGGTGATATATTTCTAGCAGTTAGCCTGCATCCATGCTATGTTAACTAAGTGGATCTTGATAGCCTTGGCTTGTGTCAAGCAGAGGTCCTGTTATAGGTAAACAACCAAAATGTGAGAAGTAGGAAAAGCTCCCCTTTCTGCCTGTACTTTCAGGGCTCTACATTTGGACAGCACAGCCTTTCTGAAGATGAACCAAGCCAAACATGTTTGCATTAGCCCTGCATCTCAGTAACATGCAGTCATTCTCCTGTCCCTCATATCCATTGAGACCCAGAGGCCTGTATTTGTGATTACGGATATATAGCCCAGGAAGTGCACTAAAGGTTACTATGAATAAATCGCACTTACATAACCCCTGGTAGTAAATCATCGTATTATCCTCTCCCAAACTTACCCAGAGTCCATGTGTGAGGATAACACTCTAAAACATCCAGCCATTCTGTTGCTTATAGGCAGAATGCTAATATAAACAACTTTGAATAAAAAGTCCTGAACCTTACATATTAACTTCTGCTACATTATGATATATTATGTATTTAAATTAAAAAACAATGCATAAATTAACAATTGGATAATTGGACAATTTAAAGGCTTTCCTTGCAGCAGTGGACCTCCATGAGCTTAATAGTTGTCACCTTTTCCGCAAAGAACAATCCCTCGCCTACTCCAACATCCATAAACACAGCAAACCAGTCAGCCACAACAGTAAAACCACCTGCCTAAAATTATGTAGGTCCTCCTCCTGTTGCCAAAACAGCACTCCACAAGACCTCTGAAGGTGTCCTGTGGTATTTGGCACAAAGCTGTTAGCAGCAGATCCTTTAGGTTCTGCAGGCTTTGAGGTGGGGCCTCCATGGAGCGGACTTGTTTGTCGATCACATCCCACAAATGCTTGATCAGATTGAAATCTGGAGAATTTGGAGGCCGATTTTTTCATGTTTTTCATGTCCTTCATGTTTCTCAAACCATTCCTGAACAATTTTTGTACTGCAGCAGGGTGCATTATCCTGCTGAAAGAGGCCACTGCCATCGGAGAATACAGTTGCCATGAAGGGATTTACTTGGTCTGCAATGTTTAGGTAGGTGGTACAATGTCAATGTAGCATCCACATGAATGCCAGGACCCAAGGTTTCCCCAGCCAAACATTGCCCAGAGCATCGCACAGCCTAAACCAGCTTGCCATCTTCCTATAGTGTATCCTGGTGCCATCTCTTCCCTTGGCAAACAAAGCACACACACGGCCGTCTACATGATGTAACAAAACGTGACTCATGACACCAGGGCATCTTCTTCCATTGCTCTAAGGTCCAGTTCTGACACTCTCATTGTAAATGCTTTTGGCAATAGGCAGGAGTCGGCATGGGCACTCTGACTGGTCTGTGGCTATATAGGCCCATATGCAGTACAGCAAGCTGCTATGCACTTGCCAACATTAACTTTTTCAGAAATTTGTGCTACAGTAGCCTTCCTGTGGAATTGGACCATATGGGCTAACCTTTACTCATCAATGAGCCTTTGGTGCTCATGACCCCATTGCTGGTTCATTAGTTGGCCTTCCTTGGACCACTTTTGGTAGGTACTGACTACTGCATTATGGGAAAACCTCACCTGACCTGATGTTCTGAAGATGGTCTGACCCAGTGTTATGGCTGATTGGTGTGCGTGTACAGGTTGTTATGAAAGTATAGCAAATCCTCAAAAACATAGTGAGTTCATTTTTTCAGTCCTTACCACCTCAGACTTCATTTTATAAAAATCTGTGAATGCATTCAAAGAGTAAAAATGCCAAAATTATTGCATTTTGTTTGGTTATTTATGGTTATGCTTAGGACTGAGTGTCATTAATGGGATTAGGGTTTTTCCCCCATAGAAATGAATGGACAGTTCTCACTAATATGCTAGGAATACTAACATATATATATAAAGCTAAAGGTTTTTTTTTTTTTCATTTTTCATTTGCCTTTCTTTATGTCCATAAGAGTCACATTCCATTCCATTGTGGCTGGCATTCTGACATGTGATCTATTGTCTCTTACCATCGCGTCTGATTGGTTTTGATAAAAAAAAAAGTAATCATGAGAGCCAATAAGATGCAGCTGTCACCAAGAGGCAGGCATGTGTGTCAGGAAGAGGTGGGCATTTGTCATCCATCAAACAAATGAGTTTTAAAATAAGCAGGTTTGGGAGTGAAGTTTATACTCCAGTTACTGCTAAGGCAAGACAGGGGGAGTGTTTATTCATAAATGTCCCCCCTTCCTCCTACCATTTCGGATGTGTTGTTATACAGCTGGCTGGCTGATTCACAGTATGGCTTACACTGCTAATCGAGAGCATGTCTCTGTTGCTCCCTCTATTGATCTTTCTTCTGAGACTGTATTTACACTTCAGTTAATCTCTGTCTGGGGCGAACAAGCCACAATCACCTTCGCGATCAAAAACATGGAACGCTAGCGAAACTGGGAACGGACTCTTTCCCGGGACTGTGACACCAAGGAGTTTTTTTAAAGTTGAACACATTTAAAAAAGTCATACTTTCAATTGAGGGAAGGTAATCATTTTCTTTAGTGTAACCCCAAAGTCTTCTGTTTATGTGTGCAGCAGGGACGTGTAAGCCTTTGCTCAGATTTAATTATCGTGCCTATTTCCTAAAAGGAGCTATGGTGCTCATTGCTGCATTGTCTGTCAGTAGTGTTATAATTACTTAGCGTTCCAAGTACTGTATTTTGTTGAAACTCAACCAGAAAATGGTGCCTAATTCTGAAAGATAATAACTCTTAAACCCCTTGTTCTTTACTGTCTAGGAACAAATGCATTTTCCCCAAGCTCCGGTATATTCCACCATAACATTTTCGAAAAAAAAATACTCATCCAAAAAGATGTTGCCAAGATCGATGGCTCTGAATGACATTTTTCCTGTGGGTTTCATATCTTTAAAATATCTGTAAGGAGAGTCAGTTGGCTGAGCAGTCTGGCTGATGGCAGCAGTAAAATCACAGTAAACACTCACCGGAGGAAACAGTGCAGTTGACATTAAGGCACCTGCTAAGCTGCCAGCTTTTGAGAACTTTTATTTACTTTTTAAATTTTGATATGCCAAATATGTACATCGCCAGTAACAAGCCATTTGCATTCTGTGACGGGTCTTTCTGCTTATTTTTACATCAAAGAGACTTAAAAGTCTGCAACAGCTATGCTATCACCCATACTGGAACAAGCTTTTCGGAATTAAAAAAAAATGACTCAAGACTTATCGACAACTCCAAGCTCAGAGGCTGCCGGAGAGATACAGCTGTGGGTTTTGTGTGAAAGCAGTTGGGAAATATTGTGATACATGGTGAAAGTTAGAGTGGCGGGGCGATATGAGCCATACATTATGAGGCAGGAATTCTAATTGGGCCCAGGGATGGATATTGGCCCGATTCGACACCAAATGGCACACATTGTCTGTAAGGCAAGGAACGACATCCAGAAACACTATTGTGTAGCCAAGAACTACAGAATCAATTTGGAACATTCCAATATTCTGAAAATGGTGCTTCTGAGGTTTGTTCCTATCTTGCTAGCTTAGTTGGACTGACACAAAGACCACAGATAGTGATGTGGATTGTAGCTTAGGCCTGGGGGAAAACATTATGATAGTCAAATTCAAATATTAAAAAATCCAACAGGTGAGTTGTAAATAAACTATGGATATGAACTTTGAGAGTGACGCAAGAAGTGTGCAATCAGCTACCTCTCCGAAAACTCACCCTGAATGCTAATGGAAGGCCTCCCCCACTGCCGGGGCTCTCCTCCGCACTCTCCACTTCGCTCTGACATCTTGTTCTACAGTTTTTTCCTTTTCCTCGCGTTGCTCGGGAGACGATAGCTTTAAGCACTTTCGGATAAGAACACACACAAACGAGGTCATTAGCCTTGGCCGGAGCCCCTGACAGGCTTACGGCTTAAAGCGTACACTTGCGGTAACAGCAATCACTCTGACATTTTACTTAATCTGGATTTATGGGGACAAAGTGCTGCTTTCAGCCACAATGCAGGTAAGTCTGCCCCTCCCCCATTTCCTCAGTCTGTTGTTATTTAATCTTTGTGTTTTTTCTTCCTGGCTTTGGAGAACGCTTTGCTAATGGGCCTCCAGTTGTCAGTTTCACAAAGGAAGTGTCTACATATGCGAGCTGTACAGTATTATACTCTGTTAATGTGGTGCTCCCATTGTTTATGGGCTCACACATGGATCATTGTCATTGTTTAGTGTAAAAACCATAACTGAAGCCTGACTATTTCAGCCTCAGTTATACCCAGTATATTTTACATTGCAGGCCTGCTGGGTGTCCAGTATATTTTACATTGCAGGCCTGCTGGGTGTTATTGCTGCCTCTCGCCACCTGGTGGTTCGACTCTCCCCTGTCTTTGGTGTGGGCAATTTGCATGGTCACTCTATGTTGCATGGGTTTCCTCCATGTACTCCGGTTTCCTCCTGCAGTCCAATGACACAGTTATATGAACTAAATGACCCATAGTGTATGTGTTCTACAATGGACTGGTATCCTCTCCATGATGGTCCCCTAACTTGCCGTATGCCTCCTAGGATATGCTCCAGGCCCCACATGACGCTATACTGAATAAGCATTTAGAAGATGATTGGATGGACATTTCACCAGTGTTTCTTAAAATCAGATGGCCACAGTATCAGTAAATCTTAAAGCCATCTATAAAATCTTAGGGACAAACACATACCTAAAGCATAGAGCAGTCATAGACACTCTCCGAAGGATTCACATGTAATGACATGAAAGAATCAGCAGTGACTAAGAAATGAGCCTTTCTCCTTAAAGTATAGAAATATCAGAGCATAATAGAAGTATAAGTATAGTATAGAGTGGTGGCCATGTGGTATATGGGTATCTGTAGAGTCGTTAGAGAATGAAACATACTGTAGCTTAGGTGGTTTGAATTATTATTGGGTTGCATATATCCTGCACTTAGATGCAGAGGTAAAATCCACAAATGTGAAAGCAAATGTAGGTGAAGGAAAGTAGGGGGCTTGGCGCAGGTCTGCACTCTGAGAGGTCAGATGGGCCTGGGAAAAGCTCACCAGCTTCAGACCATCAAGCTCAAAGCTTCTCTGAATCCTGGTTCAGGAGGGTCAAGCTTTCAGGCAGAGCTAAAGAACATCTTAATGCCAGTTAGACCACCAAGGCCACAGAGTTCATTTAAAATAAAATGTCAGGGAATTTCAAAAACCCTTTCACATTCTTGCTCGCTTGGCTTTTCTGAGTTGCAATCACAGGAACAGGAAAATGCATGCCTCGACAGGGACATAACGCTCGTTGGTACGCTGCCATTCCTCCTGGTAATTAGCCGTGACTTGGTGAAGTGACCTAGTGAAGACCTGAACTGACAGACTCAAGACCTCTGTGGTTTGGAGTGCGGGAAATGCGATACATTTTATGATATTATAAACCGCCGGCCTCGATAATGGCCATGTTCATGTTACATTTTCTGTGTTTTAAAACACTTAAGGTGAAGGTGATTTATTAGTGCTTGCATTAAAGGTGAAAGCAGAAAAGGAGGATGATGATAATTAGCAGTTAAATGTGTTTAACTCAAAATCAATATTCTCGTTCAGCTCCAGAAGTGTCCTGAGGACAGACCATGTTTTTTCTTTTTTTCATATTTTTACTGATAGTCTTACAAATAACATATGTGATGTTCAAAGCTTTTACAGTACCAATTAATGGTCTGGACTTATCTAATGAAAATAACTTCTTTTTCAACAAGATAATGACCCTAAGCACACCTTGAACTTATGTAGTAAGTATTATCTTGTGAACAAGTGGCCCCCACAATCGCCCAACCCGAACTCTACACAGCAGGTTTGGCATGAGCGGTATCGAAGAGTAAGGGGAAGGTGGCCAAATTGTGCCAGGGACCTGTGGAAACTCCTTCAGGTCTGGTAGAGAAGCATTCCAGGTGGCTACATGAAAGCAGGTTGAAAGGATGCCAAGTTTCTGCAGTGCTGTCATAGAAGCAAATGGGGACTATGTCGAAGAGTCTGAAATTTGAGAATATTTTGAGACTTCTCTTGTTCGTTGCAATATCTGATATGTATTACTTCATTGCCTTGAGGCCTTTTACTATAAGGTGAATAACATAGCTAAAGTATAGACAAATGCATTAAAAGCAGGTGTGTGCAGACTTTTGGCTGGTAATGTACGTTTATTCTCATACCTGACTCTAGGTCATAGTAAACATGAAAAAAGTAACTTATCTACACCTAAGTGTATTTTCTTCTACTTCTTGGTAGATTTGTTTGTGTTTTTGATCGTTTTCGCCTTTGAGCTGTAGCTCTTTATTGGGGGGGGGGGGCGGACAATAAGATGGGCTTGAGTTAAAACGAGTCGCTTTCAAAAGCCTGTGCTGCGGCTGATGCCATGTCAAGTTCACATGGGTGCCCCGCCTGTATCTGACAGCCGTTGTGGGGCTTCTGAGTGTAGATAGAAGGCCAGTCTTAGTCTGTACGCCCCAAGTGAGAGCAGCTAAATCAGATGGACACCTGGGCTAAAAACTACAGAAATATCTGGGTCAAATTTCTAGTTGAGCTGTGGCAGCCTACATAGTCCGGAGGGAGGTTATGAAGCGCAGAAAGGAATTACAGAGTCAGGAAGGACCTTCCGGCTTCATTATTCCCATCCCGCTGAGCCCGTTTACACAGGGGCCACCACCCCCCGACATCCAATCAAATATCTGACCTTTGTGCAAAAGCCATGCATATATATCGCACCATTTGTGATGTTAAATCCCGTGTGAGGACATGAAAGGAAATGACAGAGCTTGGCGGTGCATCACAATGATTGATATCCACAGATGTCATGATTTACATCATATTAGAGGGAGGAAATGTCACTTAAAAAATATCATTTTCCAGTAGACCTCCAGGACAATACATCTGAGTATGACCAGGGCACATTGGAAAAATGGGGAAAAAAAGACAATGACACCCTCAGAAATGATGACACCCTAATGCATGTAGCCATGTAGTAATAATGGGTTTGATCCGGGGGGGGGGGGGGGGGGGGGGGGGGGGGGGGGGGGGGGGGGGGGGGGGGGGGGGGGGGGGGGGGGGGGGG
>JAODKN010000001.1:17227038-17241857 GCA_026774425.1 Petrocephalus zakoni | reverse complement strand
CTGGCTATACTGCACCTAAAATGGCATCCCCTTAAATTCTGCATTTTCTGTAGCTGCTATCATCAAGTGCTTTGCATTATAGAGGACTCACTGTCGCCTTACAGGCATGGATCTGTGTGCGGAGTTTGCATGTTCTCTTCGTGTCATTGTGTGGTTCTCTTCGGGTTACCGGTATCCCCCCGCAGTCCAAAAATATGCTAAGTTTAATTAGGAGTTACCAGAAGTTCCCGTGTGCGGCCAGCGGTGGGTTGGCACCCCGTTCTGGATTGTTCCCGGCCTTGCGCCCGTATCCTCCGGCTCCGTACCCTGCATTGGGCAAACGGTTACAGAACATGGATGGGTTTTTGTCTTCAGGGCTTCTTTGCAGAAACGAAGTAGAGAAAGGCGTTTTAGTATGGCCAAATATCACTGTAATATAGCTAAGACCGTCAGCAAATATATATTGACTGTAAACATTTGTGTAAAATAATAAGGGTGAGTGCTTTCCACAAAGCGATTATTATCTTTTAAGAGCGTTTTACGTGGTTGCACCGTGATAGGTGTAATGAGACTTCATTTCCAATAGATGGTGGTACAGCCTTAATGGCCACTAATTCTAGAGGGGGGGAGAGAATTCAGAATTATTCCGATTTAACGCGTAAAGATAGGCATCAGACAAGTTACAATATAAAGAGCAATAAACATATGGCAAGTCGTTTTAGCTTTCATTAATTTGTAAAGACGTTACAAATGCAGTTATAGTTAGAATACAAATTCTTGATATCAGAAATTCACTCGTAACTAGTTCTAATGTGTTTTTGATAGGAATGTGGACCACCTATATCGAGTCGGAGTCAAGTCGGAGTCAAGACGAAGACCTTAATCAGTTGAATCTGACTCATGACCAAGACTTTTAGAGTGGCCAAGAATGAGTCTTTGGATATAGTGAGACCGAGTCCGAGACCTAAAAAAACGAATCCGTTATCAAGACTGTTAACTTAAAATACCAGTTTATGATATCAGGAATTCCGTTTTAACCAGTTATAATTAAAATCTAATTTTAACTTGTTACAAGTAAAATTGTAAACGGAAACTGACATTGTAACTAGTTCAAATTCCAACTCTCGCTGAAATAAGAACTATGTGAAACGAACTAAAATAGAATTCATAGTATAAAGAACTGGCATTTTAACTATTTAAAATTAAAATCTCTGATATCAGAAATACACATTATTGAATTTCTGATGAAGAATTTCTGATGATTCTGATGAAGTACTTGTACTTGTAGCTTGAAATCTAGGCTTTTGGTTCGGTGAGCAACTTTTGAAAGCTCTGAATAAACAGGACTGGAACCAAATAGGTGAAAGTTCTAATTCAATGAATCTATGGTTGGACCCCTGAGCAAATTAACAGTGAATCCATGGCAGTGTTTTCCGGCTGTTTCAGCAGTGCGTGGATGAATGGAGTGAATGCAGTGTTAGAAAAGATATTTAACTCGAAAAGTGATGCCTGTTTATTATTTTAAAAACACAGTTGGGGCTTATTATAGTTACATGAACAACAATCATTCGATTTTTACTTTACACCAGATGTACATGTCATTTTTACCTTTAAAGGAAGTATACATCTTTTAACATACAACTGTGAATTCCTTCATTTTCAGTGCACTAAACATAAACATGAAAATGTACAAACCAAACACAGAAACGCCTTAATTTGGCTGCTTCTGAGTAAACTTTGTGTTGTGTAGTAATGGCACCCTTAGATCCCAAACAATGCATTATGCATAGACAAGAGGGTGGGGCGCGGTCCTTTGTCGAGCAAAACTGTCCAAAGGGACTATACGTCTCAAGCCTCTACAGTCACGCACATGCGGCATTCTCTCACTGAGCCCTTGAGAGCACCATAAGTAGCCAAGTAGCTTATTTTCTTAGAATCAAGACTTATTCGCATGTAAAATACTATTACCAGTTTGAAATAATGACAATGTGTTTTCGCCAACAATTAAGAACTTCTGAGATGTGTCAGCTAACTTGATTTAGTATATTGCTTCCCCGAACTGAGGCATAGTAAAGATGGCACCTCATTTTAACTTAACATGACCAAGTGACTAAAATGAAATGAAGGAAATAGGCATTTATAAGCATGGAAACTAAAGTAAAGTGAAAAAAAAAAAGTTGACCCAACTGGAAAATATTGGGAAAGTCTGGCTGTGACATCAAAAAATATAAAATTTCAATATTTCCATTATCAGTTACACACATACAGCAGAGCCAGTTATTTGAGAAAAAAACTGCACAAGTAAAAAGGAAGAGATTATGGACAAAATGTACAAGAGATTTATACTTTTGTTTCTTGTTCATCATGCTCAGTCTTTAGCCAGAGGAAGGATTAGACGTGTTCCCACAGATGCAGAGCAAAGGCACATTCTAAAGAGAACATTCTCTACAATGACCAAGAAAGATAAAAGCATAGGTTACAAGTGCCAAAGCGTAAAAAAATACAAGCTATCCAACAACTTCTGAACAAAACACAACTAAAAGAAAACGCAAAGAAAATAAAATGCAAAAAAACATAAAAAAAAACACAAAAAACAAATAATTAAAAACATCAAACATGATAAAAATGCAAAAACATCAAACACAATTGTTTTCCAATTTTTTTTTAGTTCTTTTTTGTGTTATAGTATCTTCCGTCTTAAAAAAATAATTCAAAATCAAAGTGCCAGACACATTACAAAACAAACATTCAGAAAATGAAAAACAATAAAGAAAATGCAGAAGTTGGTGTCGCAAACAATTGTGTTTGTATGGTTTCGCATTTTGCTAATGTGTTGTGGTTTGCATATCCAGGCCTCAGTAGTATCTCTGTATCCGTTCTCTGGCAGAGCCATTTAGTACGATTCTTCAGTGAGCCTCAAATCCAGTTAGGCCATTCACTGATTTCAGGGGACTAACCCAACATGCGCCACCAGCAACTGAGGAGCTTTGGGATGAGTCCCAATGAACTGCTGTTCGGACTGAAAGATTCCACACACAACACTGCACTGTACATTCATAGGTCTTTCACCAAGCGACTAGCTTTACAATCAGTAACCAATATCTGCCACGGGGGGGTTATAAGCAATGTGGCTGGGCAAATTGCATCAGCCCCCCCTCCAGGTTCCGACACCCTCTCCCCTAAACCACCCCCCCACCCCCCCTGGAACCCACATCAAGAGAGAACTATTACCCAGTGGGTTCTCATTTCTTAGTGCAAACTTCCGCCAGCGTTCTGAACTTGGGCCCTAGTGTGTCCAAGAAGGCCAGTCCCTGGTCGTCCCCAATTTCACTGCAGCAGCCCACCGACCCGGCCAGGGAGCCTTGGCCCTCGTAGCCATACGTCCTGAGGAGGTCGTCCGCGTAGCGGTCCTCGTCCTCCATCAGCAAGTACGTCAGCTTCTGTAGTTCACACAGCAAAAGCATTACTGACACATCCAGGTATTGTCGACAGAGAGGGTGTGATGCTGGCACCTTCTAGAGTACATGCCCCCCTGGGAAAATTGCCCATCTCACCCTTTCCAAGATCCGCCCCCGCTTACAACCATTTGCATAAGACTGAGGAAATTCTGCTCACTTTCTCATAGCTGTTCCCAAAGCCGAGTTCTCAGACCAGAATGAAAAATAATTGGTTCTGAGAGATAATCAATCAGACCTCGTCGCAGATGTCAGACAAACCAATATATCTTGGACCCGCCTCCTGTACAATCTGATTGGATTTCTCAATCATCTTTTGTTCTGCCCTCAGAACATAACTGTGTAAGTAAAACCTCCACCATTACCCATGGTCAGACAGTTATTTTACTAGGTATTACTAACCAGTTAACCAGGCAATGACTGGTACCATTTGTGGAACAGTTAGTCTCATTCATCCGAACCGCTAATTAGCCTTATTGATGGCGTTAGATTTAGTACCTGGTGCAAATTCACATGGCTTCGTGCAGCACATTTCTGTGAATAGCATTCTTATCAGTTGTAATTATTGTGTTGTAAACCAGAATGATTGCCAGCTTTCACATAATATATCCACGAAAAACTTGCCTGGTCAAGAAATCGCCCATTCGTCTTCCAGGTGTGTAAGTTGAACTGGCCAGCGTAATCAAGCTGGTCCATCTCCCCCTTGAGGCCGCCGTTGGTGGAGTACATGCCAGTGCCAGTGCCGGTTCCGTAGCCTTGTACCCAAGTAGGCTGCACGGTTCCATTCGTTTTGCCCACATGCGACCCCTTCAAGGACCCGTCTACGGCGGTGGATGGAACTATACCAGCAGACTAAAAAAATATATATACACATTTTAAAATGAGATTCAAAATCAACTTGCCACACATTTCTATGAATTTCTATGTCTGACACTGTGCTCCCATGTCAAGACAATTTTCTTTATAAAGCACATTTAAGACAACAGCAGTTGACCAAAGCTGTGTTCCATTCCCGTAAATAAACAAAATAGCTTGCTAGTCCAAAAAGCCAAGGAAAAAAAAGCCAAATTCAGGTTTTTAGCCTGAATTTAAACACGGCCCAAGTACAAAATTGAAGTTGCTGGCGAGGCAGTTCAGCACTGAAACATGAAATGAGATCACTACCAAAATGCAAATACAAATCCATTGTGCATTTTAATGAAAAGGTTGCACCAGTTTCACACAGAAGTAGTAATGTGACAGACTGTGAGCTCGGGGGGGGTCCTTACCACTTCATCACCAGGCCCCTCCGTGTTGGACTTCAGCAGCATGCCTCCACTTGCATCGTCCATCAGTATCTTGTCTTTCTTTGTGGTGCACATGAACATTAACAGGAGAGCTACAAAAGAAGAAAAAGAAGAAAAAAAAATGAACAGATGAGCCAAGAGAAGGTACCAGGGCCAGCCCACTCCCACCCCTTTTTGGGGCCCGAAGCTAATTTTGATTAACCTAATTGTCATTCGTCACCTTCCTTCCCATTTTGACAAGATCATCAGATGGGGGCCTCCTGGGGGCCGCCGGGCCTAAAGGAGCTACGTGGTTGGCGTATGCCTTGGGCCAGCTATGATTGGTGCTAATTATTAACTACTATTCAGATGTCAAACGTATCTGCCCATAAATAATATTCCTTCAACTGAGTAACCTGCCCCACCAAAATGACGCCACGAAATGGCGGAAAGTTATTCAGCACATCTGTCAACAGCATGATTCAGAATGAGCGTGACTATCAGCCCTCCCCAAACAGGCACAGGTCTGGTGCCTGTAATCTCCACATCTCCACACAATCTCAGTATAGTGAGATCTACCATTTCAACATGAACAGCACGGTATGAAAACTTCTGCACTGTACCAAGCTCCTGGTATAAATGCATGTCTACATGGATATAGATATTGTTAATTTATTTATTTGTTGTTTTATGGTTACTGTCCTTCTATAAAACACAAGGCAATAAGAATCAAAGCCTGGTACAAGACGAAAGACATAGGGTTTAACCATAAATCAAAAGAGCAATAAATAAAAAAAAGGAATAAAATATACAAAAGGAACAATAAAAAACAACAATAATTAGTATTGTATGTGTACATATATATGACCATTGCACCTTACTCAGGAGACTAATTGTTGCATCTTCCCATGTTGTGTTTCTTATTCTCTTCTGTCCGACCATTTTGTTGCGCATGTACACAATGACTATTAAGTTGACTTTGACAATGAGACTGTGAGGTAGCGTAGTATGCATCCAAAATTGTATACTTACACAAAGAATTCTGAAGTTCACCAGAAGCCTGCTATTCGACCATTAATGCAGTATGCACTATATGTATGCACTTGGGAATTTCGTAGGACGCAGTATGTCACCGTGGCACCATTTACCTACTGTCTCAGCCATACTGATTATTCAGATATACTGCTCATGTCGCACGCTATTTTTGGCCACTACACCCCCACACTCACCGAGCAGGAGCAGGAGAAGCAGCGGCAGCAGCATTGCCAGGATGCCCAACTTCCCCAGGACTATAGAGGACCCCTGTGTTGCACACGCCCCCTTCACGCAGTGGCAGATCTTAACGTTGACACTCTGCTCCTTGCCCTGGCCCTGCAGATCCTTGATAATCAGGGGGACCTGATACTGCCCTTTGGGAAGGTCCTGAGCAGGCACAAGGACAGCAGATGTATCTGGGGGGGAACGGAGAGAAAGCCATGATGGCGATGGTGGAGCACATGGCAGGCAGGTGATAGGATGATTGATCCTGGGCAGAATCAATGATGCAAGTTCTCCCCAAACTGATTATTACAGAAGACATACAGGTTAAGTGGACAACAGAAAAGTCCATGGCAGCATCTATAAGTCAACAAGTCCAAGGCTCCACCTGGACCTCACCTCACCACCCAAAAAGGCTACAACCCTGGTACAATTTTGTTCCCAAGGTACAAACAAACATTAATGTACCCCCAATGGTACAAAAATGTACCTTTTAATAAATGGAACATTTACCTACAGCCAGTGTACAACTTGCAAACCCTCAGTGACACGTAATTGTACTCTCAATGGTGTACTGTGTCCCACTTCAAAAACCCAATGGAGCCGCCCATCCAGAAAATCATCCATTATTGTGCCCAATTACAGAAGAAATGGTCGTGTGCGGCATATGGATACGTCCATGACGAACTCCGTACCTTTGACATCCTTCAGCTGCCATTTCCCGTCCGTGTTTCCGAGCTGGAAGGTGAAGGGTGATGAGAAGGGGGGGCCATCTTTGTCTTGGGCCTCCACAACGGTAGTGCCCAGCTTCTCGTTCACTTCACAGAGTGTCAGGTCCTTCGTGGTCACCTCTGGCACGTTGTCGTTGACATCCTCTATCTTTATCGTGATGGTCCCGGTGGAAGATTTTTTAGCTATCAAGTCACAACGAAGCATTTTTTGCAATATTAAGACAAGTATTCAAGACAACACTGCCTAGAAACACTCAATTACTAAATGTAATCAAATATAAAATTAACATACAATAAACAATCATGCAAGTTTAAAAAACTTTTTCCTGAACTGGTGGGTCGCAGAGTGTGTGTGGTTAAAAAAATAAAAATAAAAAGGTATTTTTTACAGCAAATTTCATTAGATTCTAATAAGGCTCAGTTGAGAACCACTGCTTTAAAATATCAGTTGTTAGACATTTTCTTTTAAATAACGCAGTTAAACTTACTCTCGTCGATTGCCTTCACAGTCACATTGTACGTCCCATTTTTCACAAATGAGGCCTCCCTGTCCAGTGCACCAATGGTCTTGATTTCTCCAGTAGCCTCCACAACGTCAATCCACAAGGCAGGGTCAGACTGCTTATAGTACCTGAGGATTTTAAGCAAAGCACGGGGTCACAGTTACTCATTTTATACAGCCTAGGAATGCAGTGTTCTTTCACTGACATAACAGCACATTGTACAAATCCTCAGAACAAAGCCATCTGCTTGCATCATGTCTCCATCATGATCCTTTCATTAAATTTAATCCCACAAATACTTATGATCATTCCTGTTCTGATATTGCATCACAACCGAATAACTAAGGGAGAGAAACAGCCGATATCTGACCTGTTTTGCGTGACACCCCAAAGTAAATTCCTCACACATAAAAATACTTGACAATAAATGAATGATTCTGATTCTGATTCTGCTACATAGGTGGGATTCCCTGAGAGACATACTTTATTCCCTTGCTGGTATTTGTATCTGGGTCGATTGCAGTGTAGGTGCCAATGGAGGTTCCTTTGGGCACATCCTCCTTGACGACGAGGAGCAAGTTCTGCGGTCTGAACTCTGGACCTTCATCCACGTCCTTCACAGAGAGGTCCACTGGGACACTGGCCCAGGAGGCAGTGGTCCCCTCCAGCTTGGCCTCATTTTGCGCCGTCACCTCCAGCTTCGCGCTCTGTGTCTTCTCGTAGTCGAAGGGCTGCGACACAAGGCAACGATGCCAATTAACTTCTTGTAATGGGAAGTTATGTGCAGCATTTACGGCCCACATCTCAGAATCCTGAGTCAGAATCACAATTCTGAGAAGCAGAACTTCTCAGAGATTGAAAAACTTGGACTAAAAGCTTGCAAATGTGAAACACACAATGCACCTGAGACTTATGTACTTCAAATCTTCACAGGCATTATCATTTAAGAACCCTATGGTCCGAGATATTTACTACCCTCGGTATGGTTAGGTGACATCCTGTGCAGCATATGTAGTATTCTGGGGGGAAAAAAAAGTGTAAATATTTTTCTCTTCTGACCTTAACAACACTAAGGAGTGCCTCATTAGTCTTAGGGTCAGTTTCAATCTTGAAATTTCCAGTCTCGTTGCCCTTGGTGATGAAGTATTGCGCTCTCCAGTTTGGTGTATTCACCAAGTCCTTATCATCCACAGGGAGTCGCAGAACCAACACATTTGCTGCATTTTCCTCAATACTTGCTTTGTACTGCAAGAAAATGAAAAAGAAAAAAAAACATATTATGAGCTGCACCACGAGAGGTTGAGAGTCATACATATCCAATTAAAGGAAAGAGCGATAAAGTCCAGGCAATTTCCTTCTCCGGTTGTATTGACAGCAATACTACATTTTGTCAATAAATAACTGCAAGTGTTCCCCACCCATAATAAATACACTGCAATCATTTTCTTTATACAGCAATTATACAGACATGCAGGCAGATCACTGAGCTTATTAAAAATTGGAGCTTGTCTGTGCACGCAGAAATCTTTATTTCAAAGACAAATCGGGGGCAGTGTGCTGGGAGTGGGTTAGGATGCAGTGCCTGCAGTCGCAGTGCCTGTCACTGGGCCGGCAGTTTGATGTCCCCCCTGGGCCAAATCATAAGGTCGACAGTGTGATGTCACCACTGTGCCAAATCATAACTCGACAGTGTGATGTCACCACTGGGCCAAATCATAACCTCGGCAGAGTGATGTCACCACTGGGCCAAATCATAACCTCGGCAGTGTGATGTCACCACTGGGCCAAATCCTGACGTTGACAGTGAGATGTAACCACTGGGTAAAATCATATGGTCGGCAGTATTATGTTACCACTGGGCCCTTGAGCAAGGCCCTTCACCCCCAGATGATCCTGGGCCTGTCTGACCCTGTTTTTCCCCAATTGTACATCGTTTTGGATAAAAGTGTCTCCTAGATAAACAAGAAAGGTAAAGAAAACAGTCATACTGATTGCGATCTGAAGATGGGTGGGTTATCGTTGATGTCTTGTAATGTAACTGTAGCTGTCCCAGTTGAAAACAGGCCAGTGGGATCTCCATCCATGTCACGAATTTCCAAGGGGACAAAATGTACAGGCTGAGCCTGAAGAATACATGTATATTATTAGAATTGTTTTGCATTTAAGCATTTACATGTTAAGGTGCACATGATAACAGGTAATTATTTAACCTAAAGCCCTCACCTCTCTGTCGAGCGCAGTGGTTGCAGTGGAAAGAACTCCAGTTCGCGGATCAACAGAGAACATGTTGTTGTTGTTCAGGATTCTGTACCTGATCTTGGTATGAAGTGTAGCTGGGTCATCTCTGTCTGTGGCGTTAATTAGTCCCACCACAGTCCCTGCATAGACATGAAAAATTTCACGATTGTTCAAATCTTCAGAAACCTGAGAATATTTCAGAATGTCAACAGTGTTGCTGTGTGCAAACAAAAGATTTAGAAAGCTTATACACAGATCATAAAATGAGACTAATGACTTAGTTCTCAATAACGTTGGAGAACAAAGTTTTAGCTACACTTAATTATAAACGGCCATGAAAACTGCAGCAAGCTTAGATTTGTAAGCCAGGTGCCCACCCAAAAAAGTCATCTGCTCACTCAACAGATCAGCAGTCACCACCCCCTCGGCTCACTCTTGCTGTTGTCACCTCCGAAGGACCCCCCCCCCCCCCCAGATCATTGGCATGATTCAAACACTGGAACCCAACCAACATACCGAAATGCCCATCCCATAGATAACCCCACAAGAAGGAGCACTGATTGTCATACCAGGCATATAACCACATAATAAAATTGTGGGTTTGAACCCTCCCCCCAGTCCTGAAATTTGTTTTCCGACCTACCAGGCACTTCGCCAGTTCCCCCCCCCAGGTCACCGAAATCTACCGAGGGGGAACCACCAGCTCTCCCAGTGGATCTGATAATACAGAGGACGTCCCCCCAGTTTGGCAAAATTTATCCAAGGTGAGCCTATCAGTAGGCCCCAGAACCCCCACCCCCCCCACAAATGGGCCTGGCATGAGACCCCAATGAGTCATCCTCACCAGCTTTGCTGTGCTCCAACACTGAGAAATCCATGTGGCCAGTGAACTCGGGTTTATTATCGTTCTTGTCCACCACGTTTACAGTGATGTCTAAGGGTTTGTCCAACTCCTTGTTGTCTTTGGTATGGTACACCCGCACCAAAAACTGAGGAAACAGAGGCATGAAAACTCTTATTTTTCACTCTGCCACGCCTTCTGAGACGTTGGGAGGTTACTGCCGACGAAAGGCTTACAACAAACTGGGGATACTGCTCTCGATCCACGGGCCGGTGCACTCGAACCATCCCAGTGTTGGGGTTGATGGAGAACAGATCCGCGGGAGGCTCCGTAACACCAGGCCCGCTGATGACATAGTACACAGAGTAATTCGCCGAAGAATCTGATCCAACCTGTTCACAAGAGTAAAACATCCAGTCACTGCTAAACCGCAAATCCCAGCCAAATCTTAAGCACTAAAGAGCTCCCACCAATCTAATTCATAGCCCTTAGTTTTTACATATATGTGTTCAGTTTGTGAAAGACACAAATTCAATCCTGGGCACTGGCTTTAGTATGATGCAACAATCAACATTATAAAGTGGACCAGCCATGGTTATTGCACCATTAGAATCAGGAAACGTATTATTCCCTGAAGAAATTCTTGTGTTTACAGGCTGCCTCAAAAAGACAGCAAATAGACAGCAAAGTAGTACATATTTGTTATTATACAGTAACTGACATAAGTATAAAGTGCAGAGACAGTAATAAAGATGTGGTGAATTTGGTGAAAAGTACAGAATACTGCACTACAAAGGTAATAAATAGAAAGTTAACAACCAGAAAAGGTTAACAAGAACCATTTACCAAGTCGACATCTTTTGGGAAAGGGGGGTCATCGTTTTCCGGTATCACGAAGGGTAAGGGGCTCCATCGCCGTTTTGCGCGCCTTAGCACGCCGTTATTGGACACCTTCAAAGACATGGAAACACGCGTCTAAATGCAAGGCATTTTAAAGCGCAGCACCAAGCGTTTCACCTCCCATTCGGATAATGGGAACTCAGAATCGATCTATTCCACCTGCCTTTTGTGCTTTGTGGGTCAGGGTGACCTCTACCTCCCTCTTTAGGCCGGTTCCGTCCTGAACCCAAACGGAGAAATTTCTCCCTTTGAGTGGTACCCCTGTGTAGCGTAACGCTGTGACGGTCCCGTCCACCTGCACACTGAAGTGTGGGTCGCTGACTGCCACCGGTATTGCCTCCGTGCCACATTCGTCCAAAAGAACTAAGTAAAATAACATCAGATAACTACCAAGTTATTAATAGTTATGTTTTCTTCATTATAATTAAAATGACATAAGTTCACAATAAGCATCATATACTCTCACACTTGTCAAATGCGGGTCATTCATTTTCTAACACTGCTTGTACTATACAGGATCGCGAGGGTCCGGAGCCTATCCCAGAAGCTACAGGGCACAAGGCAGGGAACGACCCAGGACGGGGCGCCAACCCATGGCAGGGCACAAGGCAGGGAACAACCCAGGACGGGGTGCCAACCCATGGCAGGGTACAAGGCAAGGAACAACCCAGGACGGGGTGCCAACCCATGCCAGGACACACTCCATTCACACCTACCGACAATTTGGCAATTACAACTAACCTCAGCATGTTTTTGGACTGTGGGGAGAAACTGGAGTACCCAGCGGAAACCCCACAATGACACGGGGAGAATAAACTTCACTCATTCAAAATACTACCAATCAAACTGGGACATCAATTCCCAGTGGCTATTTTGTTAAATACATTTTATTTGAATGTATTCTTGTCTTTGTAAAGCATTTTGAATTGCCTTGTGTCTGAATTGTGCTACATATATAAACTTGCCTTGCTAACATAAAAAGCTTAACAAAATAATAGATTTTTTTTTATCTTTATCTAAAAGGTTGCCACGACCCAAACTAGCAATTTTCACGGTTAACAAAAAGTAATACCAGTGCATGCCATCAGCATGATGGTGGTAGCATGAAGACATGAGATTATAATCAAATCAAATCGAGTAAGACATGAGTAAGACATGAGTAAGACATGAGTAAGGTTTCCCCACTTCGCCGAGAAAACACCAACTGCTTTTGTGATAAATGACATTTATCAGCATCCACCCTCCTGAAAGAAACAGTGCTTGCCAGTAAACACAAAAATACTAACTGGTACTACCTTTGCAGACTGCATATCCAGGGGGGATCTCCTCCGGTACATCTACCACTATGGAATGTGGAACACAAGACTCTGCATATCCACAGAGCACCTTGGGAAAAGGATGAATATACCCAATTATAAAGGTCTATAGATGCACGTTTTCCCCAAATTGTGTACTATACTCCACTTACAGCAGAAATATACCCCTCCGTTTCTAAAATATGTTCAGTCATTTTACACCTATGTAAAAGCTCACACAATATTCCCTGAATCATTTAACAACTCATTTATAATACACCTGCAGTTCATACCGTATTATTAAATCCTTAACTATAGCTAATCAAAACTGGACAGGAACACCCACGACAACAGAAGCAATTTAATAAACTATAATTCAGTTCTACCTTTCGAAAACAGAAAGTTGCAACACAGAACTTTTATGTTCGAAGTTGTTACGCAGCGTGCGGCA
Organism: Petrocephalus zakoni; assembly: GCA_026774425.1. Taxonomy (NCBI): domain Eukaryota; kingdom Metazoa; phylum Chordata; class Actinopteri; order Osteoglossiformes; family Mormyridae; genus Petrocephalus; species Petrocephalus zakoni. The sequence continues at coordinate 17,228,942 of JAODKN010000001.1, read as the reverse complement.
ACTAAACAATAGTGTTGCACAAAAATAGAACCACCTGAGCTCTCGGGCAGAATTTCATCAGGGATGGAACTTCCGGGTAAAAAGTAATATTATTAATAATATTATTATTATCAAGAAACAAATTACTTTTTAGCAAAAAGAAATATAGAATGTAAATAAGAAAACGAAGTCTCGCGGCTATTAAAATAACCATACCACAACTATTAAACAAGTGTAAACAAATACAAAAAAAGTATCTGACAAATGCGGACGATCGCACACAGATCACGTTTCAATGTCGACCCGGCGACATTCCGGGGAATGCGAGGCAAAATTATCTCAAGGAATTTAGTTTAATCGGCAGCTTTATTTTTACTTTAAACCTTCACTTTACATAGCAGAAGTACACCGAAAATGGAAAAGCGAGGCGTATACTCCACTCCGAATATCCCTGCTATCGTCACTAACTATTTATTTAATGTAGGTGAATAGGTGTATTTGTTGGGTGTTATAAAGGTCTGTTGGTGTTAGTGGTTCGAAATACTATATACAAAGACAAAAGTATTGTACTTACAATGAAAAGCAGGCTGTAGCAGACGCTGGCCCGGGCCATCCTAGAAGCGCCCTAGTAATCGCGTTACAGAGGTTGCCACACTGCGAAGAACAGCCAGATATGGTTGACATTTGAAAGCCGAGATGGCGAGGGCGCGGCCGCAGGGAGGAGGCGCGTATTACCTATGGGTGTGCGAGTGCGCATTACTCTCTCGGTGCTCACTCCCTTTCACCTGGAGAAGCGTCTCCACCCGAGGCATCCTCCCGATTTAATCGTCTCAAAGGAATGTTCCGCACGACAACGAAGTAACAAAGTAACCAGCCAGTGTAAAACTGTTATTGGGAAGTGCCAAAAATGCCCACACAGTGTGAAATGCACAGGGTTGTGAGGTACGGCGTCCCCTGTTGTCGGGGGGGGGGGGGAGAGCCCGCATTACCTGGGCTATGGGAGGAAAGCACACGCTTAAAGCTCCGCAGCAAGCGTCCCTCGCAGGGGAGCCGCCGCAAAAAGCCGGCACCCCGCGCCGTGACTCATTCCTCGCCGCGGATTGTCTCGGCTTTGTGAACCTTGTACCTTCGGGGATTTTTTTTTTCCAAATCAACAAAGGCTTATTGTTCACAAAATGGTTCTTCTAAGGTTACAATGCCACCTGCCTGTGAGACCGAAAAAGTTGTACTATTGACCGTAGGAGTCACATGTGCATCTGCGGTTAGTGTAAACTGACAATGAAACGTTCGTGAAGTATTATGGGATGTCTCGGTCTCCTGGTAATTGTTTTCATATATAGTAATTCGGCATTGTGCCTTTAATATTATTATATTAATACTGAATTATGCCCTATTCTCATACTAATTTCAAATAACATTTCCATTTAGATTAAATGTCTGGCATAATTTTATAACTTTAACATTTTCAAAGTCGGTAAGCTTTTATGTGTAATTGGCTTGTAAATTGGCTTGAACCCACATATACATATTTCGCAAAGCCGAATCCAGTTTATATAAATAAGATGATACATAAGATGATGTACCTAAATAAACATTCGGATGTTTACTTTGTAAATAGTCTATATTGCAGTGCAATCATGCACAAATAACACCGTCACAGCTGTATAATACTCTTTATACATATTAGACCAAAGACGAAAGAGTGGTGCTAGCGAGCCATAAAGAACACAAAAGCCCTAATAGCGGACCCCTCGCGCTGCCAGAGCTCCCATATGAGGCGCCAAACCGGACAAAAGTCGGGCGAAAATGCGCGAGAGCGATTGAGTTACCGCGCGAGAGAGACTGAGTCGCGCGCGCGAGCGGTTGAATTTAGGTTTAGTACGTGAGTTTATCTCACTATTTATCTAATTATCTTATGTTACTGT
>JAODKN010000001.1:17190236-17212336 GCA_026774425.1 Petrocephalus zakoni | reverse complement strand
CCACTGACCGGCCACACCAATTATACCCTACTGACCGGCCACACCGATTATACCCCACTGGCAGAATAACGGCCGTGACTTCAGGTGGAAAAAGCCCCCAAAGGGGTACTGCCGCCCCCAAAGGGGTACTGCCGCCCCCAAAGGGGTACTGCCGCTGTATACTTGAGCCTGATAATTCACCTAAACAGTTTAGGTAACAACCTTCATAAAAATACAGAGGCATAATGCATAAAGATAAAACAAGCATAGTATCCAGACAACCCCGTACTGGATGCAAGGTCTGGAATGGTAAAGCTGCTGGAAAGTTAGGGGAAGGGTGGCACTGAGACATAGTGTGTGACACTGATATCACCATGACGATCACCATAGGACTCCCTGCCTCAGAGGGCTTCCCCACCCAAAACTGGGTCAAGCTTCTGGCTGCAGCATCCTCAGCCCATCCTATAGGGGATGCTGCCAACGAAAAAGAAAAGGAAACGGAGATTCAAATGGCGCCCCCTTATGACGAGCGCTAGACTCACACACAACGATGAGTCAAGGTCGGCCTCGCGACCTTAAACCCCGAGGCTTTTGTTCCTGCATGCCCGCGTGGCAAACCGTGAGCAAATAAGTCATATGATACTGCAGCGAAAGGCACTGAGAGGAAGAAGAAAAAAAATCAATAAAACAAAAAGCAGGGTCTCTAAACGCGTGCAAAATGTGCAAGTACACAAAACACTTCCGGAAAGTCTGATCTTTTGCGCAGTAAAGGAGTACTGAAGTAAAACAAGACTGGCACAGCCCAGGCAGGAGGGGTGTGAAAGATACCTTATCTCAACATACAATGGGGACTTCAGACGGGAAAAACGGGGAGGGTGAGGGAGGCTGCCAGAACCACGACGCGGGAGTGACTTAAGCGCCAGGAGAGGAGGAGCAAAGGGAACACTCCACCTGACTGTAACACAGACGCACTCAGAGATGCTAAACCAGCTCCAAGCGCTCCTCATTCTCAGTTTGCCGAGACAGCAGCTGCCACGGATGGCAGAGCGCTGCGTTTTCCATACGGCAGGAACAACGGGAGGCTGGTGCCTAAAAGGCTTTGCTTATCCTTTCCTTTATTTAGCAGACACTTTTAGCCAAAGTGATGTACTATTCCTTAAAAGGAAGCAGAGTCAGACAGTCCCTGGATCAACCAGAGTTAAGAGTCAGGAGCAGCCTCATTCCAAAAGTAGGCTAATAAATGTTAAATATGTATCGATAACGTTCAGCATAATCCCAGTCGCTAAATGTATTAACCATAACCACTTTATCCTCAACACCCGGATGTATTGCTTCTGTATATCGCATATTATTGTTCACCATTTTTGCTATTTATTGTTCCGTTTAAGTCTGCAAGAAGGAACACGAGCAAGTATTTCAACACTAGCACGTACTGCATCACGTGCACCAATGACAATAAAGCATGTCAATCCTTGAACCCTTAAGGGCCTTGCTCAGGGGCCTAACTGTGAAATCACTGTGCCGAAACTGGGACGTGAGCCCGTGACGTTCCGATCACAGGCACAGCATCCAAACCCACTGAGCCAAACACTGCCACCCTTCGCTTTATGTCGAACAAGACCAGCTCGGCTGAAACGCTGGCAGTCCTTGAATTTTAACCTTAAATAAGGCTGAGGGTGACAAAGGATTACTGGACTTGTATAAGGTACACCCAAGAGACACACATACCAAGCCAAAGGGACACCGAAAGGAGAGAAAAAGACTGATATATACCCTGAGGTCAGCAATATCCTGAAAGCTGAGAGATCGGAACATGAGCTTGTTCTAGAGGTTTCCGTCAGTGCATGTTACTACAAGGAGAAGTGGTGATGTGGAAATACCTATAACCAATATATTTCTGACTAATATTACCAATATCCGGCTAAATTTCGAGCTCCAAAAAGATTGGTAATGAAATTTGATGTCAGCGATGTCACTTAAGATTCCATAAGTGCGTAATGCAGGCAGAGATGTCGGCAAGGTGGCCCCCACTTGGGGTGCCATGTTCTAAGTTCTCCACTACAGAAAATGACTGATCATCCGATACAATCATCGCCATTATTTCAGCAATTATGTATTTAGTTCTGTCTTTAGTTAACTCAGAATATTGACTAAAGTCTAAATATCGACCAGCAATATCTGCCACAACTGGATTCACACCAATGCCAATATCTCAATGTTCAGCAGATAACGGTATATGTTAATTGATATGCATCGTGCATCTAACAAGAATAGCAAAGACAGGGGGGTGACATCCTTGCTGGTAATAGAGTGGGCCTCTTAAAAATCCGAAGCAAAGCATTCGGCTGGGGATATGAAGGCTTTTTAAGAGGCCCACTCTATTACCGGCTTCGAGCAGCAAACTGATACTCCTGCCGCTTTTCAGTTAAAAGCTGATGTCACGGGGCAAGAATTCAGAGAGGTGATGCGTAAAAGTGACATGCGGTGACACCTCGCCGTAAAGTGACACCGGCTGCATGGCATGTTGGAGAGGACCTGGAATGCTGGAATGCTGGAATACGGAGGAGCCGGGACTCGGAAAAAAGCAGAACAACAGGGCCAGTGACGAGAGGGAATAAGTGTGTTTATCGCACAACAGTTTAAGGGTGGGGGATATCCATCCTGGGCCTGAATAAGGAAACTGAAGGTAGACACATGATCACACATCTAATGAAAGGTACGTGATGCGATGCCATGGAAGCTGGTACAGATAGGCCAACAGCACACACCAGGGAGGGCCCCGCATGAATGGACGGGGGAACAAAACCCAACCAGAAGGTCAATCCAGAGTCAACTGCTCCACCCGATGATTCCCACGCCACACTTTCACCAGTCCACATGCACAGCCCAGATGAACAACGCGACATCACTGCTGCAGCCAGACCTTACGGACCATACCAACTTGAGACTGGAACAAACCACTTCCTCTGTCTCAGTGGGTGTTTGCACAGGTTGACCTATTCAGACTGGCGTGCATTTATGGAGACAATCCAGGCGTGAAGAGGAGGCCTAACATTATTTTTTTTTTTTTAAAAAAGGTTAGTGGGGGAAGAAGTGGGAATCCCCTAGTCTCATTTATCCCAAGAGTGGGTGGGTGGGTGACAACATGGAAAGCCACCAAGTAATAAAAAGGGCTTTTTGAGTTTCGCTTCCAGGCAGATCAGCATTACACAGCAAGGACATGTCATCTGTGATCTACAGGCCTTTACCTCCTCCTGGCAAGAGAGCACAGAAAAGGTATTTTACAATGTTCTCGCCATTTTAAAACGAGCATATACACTTATGAAACACATGAACGGTGACAGACCCAGATATACAAGCCAAAAAAATCCTAGAAACTCCAGAATGGATTTCCCCATCCACGTCACATGGTGCACATCACAATTCACTGCGTTAAAGCCTTTGCCTTCAGCTCAAACTGAACAGTTACACATTAGGTTCATCAGTACACTACACCTCTGCCAAATAAGGACCCCCTTTGGCCGGCCGCCCATGGAACCATGGTGAGTGCCGGCATGTACACCTCCACCACACCCCCAACTAGGTGAGAGCGGTGACCTTTGTCCCCTGCTGGGAACAGAAGCCAGTGAGCAGCCAGGGGTCTTCCCAGCCAGAACGAGGCTTGAAATGATTCAGCTCAGATCATGCTACACTGTACACAGGTCCTCACATAAACCACCCCCACATACTGTACACTGCAATTAATATGCTTACAAGTGCAAAAAGGACGGGTGTTTGCGGAAAGGCTGACTCCGACCGTGCAAACAGCCAACAGCATCCTTCAGAGGGACAAACTGGCAACCCATTCCGTCACATCTGGTACATCTCTGTGAGCGAGGACTGCATCTAGACTGCACTTAATTAAAGCTTTCCGCGCTTAATCAATACGTTTATTATTCCCCTCCCTATTCTGGGCACCTAATGATGGGGTGCGGAGTGAAAATGCCTGCCGCCTCGTGGTCTCATTTCGTCGTTAGATGCACTCAGAGGGCACCCCCCTCTACTGGCAAGCTGTCCCAGTATTTACTGTTCCAAATGCGAACTCAAACAACAAAAACTAACGTGCCTATCAATTATGGAAAACTAAATGAAAAATACAAATAGAATTTGCAGTTTAAACTTTAGTTGCAGGGTATCAACCTTATTTATATTACATAAACTTAAGGATTGAAGACATTAAGGAAGTGGGACATCTTGTGAGCACAATTTCACATTCATAAATGTATGCAGCGTTGGCAGAGTTGCAACAAAGATCACAGCCAATGGGGCAGGAAGACGTCCCTGTTGATCCTAACACTTGTAGTGGGGGGGGGGGCATGATCTCACCAGACAGCTCAGCCGACGAAACAGATCGCGGCGGCAAGCAAGCTGAGCAGCAGTCGAATTGCGTCGACAAATACTCAACGCAATGTCACTGTAGACCAGCAGGGGGTATCAATGAGTAAATGGGCAGGGGGGCTTCTATTAACTATGGTCAGGTTTAATTTACCAATCCCACAGATGTGGCAGGGTAAATGTATGCCAATGAACATGAAAACTGACTAGAGAGACTAATAGAGAATACAAAAAATAACTTTCCGGTTCAACTACCTTTGCATAAACTAAATCCCAGTGCCTCCCCCTCCCCAAACCAATAATCACACCATGTCTCCAGCTCCAGCTAGACATCCAGGCTGCACCCGACACTGATTTGTTCATCCAAATACAAAGACGACAAATCGATACAGTGGCTCTTGTAACGGGAGAAAAACTGAGCTTCAGTGAGGTCATCCAAGCATGGGGGACCTGCAATGAACGTCACCCCAGAAATGGCACACACACACCCCAACCACACCTGCAGTGTTGCGCTCTGATAACAATAAGAAAATCAGCATCAACCTTCAGAAGAGAACCCCCCTTCCACATTTAAGAATAAATGGTGGAGAAAATGAGCCCTGAGGGCCACTGAGGGGAGCTGACTGGCTTGGCTCACTCCCCCTTTGCAGACACCTACTACTGGGACTTACCCCCTCCTGCTTTTTGGAAAGTCATCCAACAGCAGACAAAGGCAAAGGCTGCCTTTGAAACCAGAGAACCAAGGACCGGGGGGAAGGACACTAGCCTGTCACCCCCCTAGAGCACCCCAACAATACCAACGTTGTGGGTCCGTCATAAATGCGCTGGGGAACAGGGGTCCATCAGATTTTTATCTTTAGCTGAAGGCTATTTTAGATCACTAGACCTACCGGCAAGCTGAACATTTGTTGAGACCCCCCTACCCTCCAAAATGTCTAATGACACTTAGAGTAACAAAGCACAGAAAAGATAACTGGGTCTGTCACCAAACAATGATAATAGACTCCCAATGCCTTTGACAAAAATTGGGTTACATACTCCATTGATACCTGGGCATCTCCCACACGACACGCTAAAAACCAGAGACCCCACACCCACACGACCTTGAAACATATTACCTTACTTCAAAAACAGGTTCAGCATTTCATGAGCAAACTTCCGTTTACCAGCAGGTCCTACCTCTTTCTGCAAACAAAACCCCTTTCGACCATCAAGAGGTCCTACCGCTTGAATTCTGCATGCTGAATGCATTCAAGCATAAAGCGAGACCACCCATTAAGAACCCCCGGGTTTCACTGCTGGCCAGGCCCCTTTCTCCAGGATCATGACCCTGTGACCTGGCACTGCCCTGCCACAACTGCCCACAGCTCTATTCTTAGGAAGGACAGCCCATCACCAAGCACTCTTCGAATCAGGTCACCTTACCGATCATGCTGATCGGCCACATGTCAGTTCAAGTTGTGACCAACAATGCTACACCGACCTGTATGACAGCTCACTGCACTGTCAACTATTCCCCCCCCCCCACCCAAAAAAAAAAATCTGTCTGCTTAAGTATACCAGCTCTCAACTTACAGTGGGGGGCCAGAAGAACATAACGGAAAAACAATAGTTTGTCTGACAGCCTGAAAGCTATTTCAAAAGTCTGGCATTTAGGATTACTCCCCAAACACCAGGTACAAATCACACAACCCACTGGGAATCCACAAACGGTAGGTAATCTGGACCCAGGTATGGATCCTCCCAACCCCTCCACAGAAACACAAGCATTTTCAGCAAGGCGGTCACTCAACAAGCTCAGTGAAAGTAGCTGGAGATAACAGCATCCGGTAGGTAAACAAAGCCTAGCGCGGGGGGGGGCATCACTTCTCTCCACACTTGAGCTCAATGTACAAAACCATACAACATGTCTCCTTTACCCCCACCCACCCCCAGGACTTCTGCCTCCAGCAAATGGCACAATCACATGTGAAGACTACATCTTAGCGTGAACCTTCTTCTGCAACCCCCTCCCCCCAACTAGAGGGCAATACAGTGCTGACCCTCATGGTGGAGGATGAAGTTTTTCCTGGAAGCCAGCAAGAAAGGCCCACTCTCAAGGCCGATGGTCATCACATGTGGATTAAGAGATCACCCCTCGATGCTTAGCTTAGCTACGGCTGCTAATAAACATTTACACACAATACTGGACAGGCTGAGCCCAATGCTGTAAGTGTAGCCACAGCAACTAGCCTGCCCAAAGGGGCCAGGACTTCCTTCCCAGGACCAGAATCTTCAACCCTCACCAGACAAACTGCATCATCAGTACCATCACAGAGTTTCCTCTGGATACATTGCATTTTTTATTTATAGCAAAAAAGGATCAAATCTGAAAATAACCATATAAGCATTTCTACTTCATCCATTTTCCAACTATTTATTCTACCACTGAATAAGGTTTCTGAGACCATGCATGGCAAGCAGGTTCACCCAGCCCTCACTGGAAATGATCATAGTATGAAACTCATGGTTCATCACCTGATCCTGTTTCTCCTGAAACCGCACCCCAGCCCACGCATAGCTGGTCCTGGCACTGCACAGGATCACACCCCTAATAAGTTGTGCGACAACTCTACTCCACCCCCAGCCCATCCTGCCAAAGTACTCCAAATCAGACCAACAGCAGTACTTCAGGACAAGCTGGAAAGGAGGTCAGCCCAGCAACTGTGGTTGTCCACAGGGGGCGTACGATCCCAGTGCCACATGGTGATGCCAGCATCTACACTTAACCTAGATCAATGTTGCACAAGTGGTGGGTTGCTGAGCGTGTGGTATTTTAGCACCAGTGCAACCCCAACCCTCCACTCGTTGGCAAATTTTTACCAGCAGCAATAATAAAATTGCCTCAAAATTTTAAAAAATTTGGGTCATGACTTAATGACCAAGGAAAATAATGCATCCTGAGGCTAAATCAGCCTAGAACCCCTGACCAAGATCTAATTTTACAGTCACCCTGCAGCTGTACTAAAACTAACCAGAATCTTCACCAAGGTAGTAAGAGAGCACTTATAAGTCAAGATACTACAAATAAATAAAACTTCTAAAAGCCTGGATTAAGCAACCACAACAGAGGCATCATAACATTTGGTGTTATTTTTAAGAGACATTAAAACAAGTGGCTAAACCTGTATGAAACCAACACCTAGATGAATCATCTTCCGGTCTCCACTGCACGAATGTGAAGGTATTCTGGCTACTGACAAAATTTGCCTGCTAAACACGTTCATTCAAAGGACTTTGCAAATTGCACCATTTTACAGTTGGACGATTTACAGGAGCTTTGCTCAAGGCTATGAAAGATGTCCCTCTAGCGATTTAAGATGTCAATCTCTGAGGTCCATAACTGCTATGCCCAAATACATTCCCCGAAATGTGCTAGGTAAAGCTAAGGAGTCAAACGAACCAAACTATACGAGCTTCCTGCTTCAACGTGTGGACGTAATTACAGCTAGCTTCCCGACAGATGGTCCCAAAAGTATCAGACATCAAAGACTCATTTATCTGCTTTCGTTAAAGGGCACAGCGATAGAGATCACTTCCTATTTCCTACCCAAATAGCTATAAACACTCCCTCGTACCACTTATACATGGCCACACATAAAACAAGGCGTTCAACACAGACACATGACAACAATTTGACACCGCATCACCCTGGAGTTGTACGACCGTAAGGGGTGAGGTGTGGGCTCAGTAGGTTAGGAAGGTTGCTGGTTCAAATCCCAGAGACAGTGGAATGATTTTGCACTTGAGGAAGGCCCTTAACCCCGAGTCGCTTCAGGGATCATCTGACTCTGCTTTCTTTAAAAAAAAATTAAATTAAAAAGTTGTGTTGGATAAAAACATGTTAAATAAATAAAATGGAAACACAGTAAGAGCCAGAGCAGACTCAAGTCTCTCAACTAAATTGATGGGAAAGTTCTACCTGAATCTCAAGACCACATTTTAGCAATGTTTCACCAAAGTGCACTACCTTAGTTGGGAACACAGTGTACCCGCTGCTAGAGCAGGATGTCTCACCCGTAATGCAAAGTGGGCATTCTGCAATCCTGCAAATGAGTTTCTCCCCATTAAACTCTATGACCACATACTGAGACATTACTAAGGCTGTAGATGTTGCATCAACTAAGAGAAGAAATATCTGGAAAGTACAGTGATAAGAATTGTATAGGTATGATAACACCCATTAAAAGTAACTTTTTATTGGCTTCTTTTATGGTCCTTAAATATTAACACCACTAGGGCTGATCTCGCAGTTACTTCTTGAAATCCTATTAGGAATGATACACCCGAGACAGTACTATAGACGCGGGAATTCAACACGTTGACTTCTCGGCCATTCTTAGGAGTTGTGAATAACAAAAAACAGGACACGCAGGAGGCGCGCCGGGTGCGGAGACCGTGATAACCGAGCAGCCGGTGTGCGAACGGAGCCGACAGGGAGCCGAAGGGCCCCGGCAACAGCCCGAGCCACCCGCGGGAAACCTCAGGCCGAATTCGGGACGGAGATCGAGACCCGGCAACAACTGTGTAATACCAGACTGGCACACACAGCTGGGGGGGGGGGGTCTCGCTCTCACACACACACACACACTCTCACACGGTCGGACGGCTCGTCCCGTAACGCGGCGGCGGTCCGTTACGGAGCTGACAGCGCGCGCTGCCGGCGCTCGCGGCCGGAAGCCTCGCGCAGGCCCGCGCGCCCCGCCAGGTCCCCGCAAACTTACCCTCCGTCCCGCTCCGTCACACGCGCCTCTCCGCCGCCCGCCGCCCGACCCCCGTCCGCACCGAGCGGCACTGTCGGCGGGCCGAGCGCTGAACCGGTGCGCTCCGCAGCCGCTACTCCCGAGCCGAAATCACGGTCTCCGCCATCGCCGGTCTCCCGTCCAGCACGCCGGGCAGCGGGCGGCGCGTCCGGGCGCCAGCGGCCAAACACGCACTAAAAAGCGTGAAAAACGCCGCGTAAAAAGGGGCGACGGGAGGGCGGAGAGAATAGTAACGTGGGTGACTCGGGCTGGGGGGACCAGCGCGGCGGCGGCGGGTCGCGAATGCTGCCGAGCACAACAAAAGGCGGAGAGACTCCCAGCTCCTGCGCGCTCCCCCTCCCGAAAGTTAGCCCAGGAGCCGTCCGGCAAACATGGCGGCCCGCCTTCCAGGGAGTGGGAAAGCCCTGCCCGTCAGTCCGTCCGCCGCGGCAGCTGCCGAGCTCTCTGGGCTGGGCTGGGCTGGGCTGGGGGAGGGCTGCTGAGCGACGGCCGGAAGCGCTCCGGGAGAAATCACGGCCGCTTACAGCGCCGATCGATTATGCGCGATTCCCACGGCCTGCAATCGCGAGGTTTCTGGCGCCCCCTAGTGCCCCCCTTGGGAACTGGGCAGCGAGCGAGCGCCCGAAAGCGAGCAATCGGGGCGAGACTGCGGCTCATTTCCAACCCCGAACGGGTGTCCCTGCGTGGCGAGCCGTTTTAGCTCTAATTCGTTTTTAGAGGATATCACATATTCATTTCTAAGTAGTTAGAATGCACATTCCTAGTATCAGAAATTCAATTGTAACTAGTTATGATGTGTATTTCTGCTATCACAAATTCAGTTACAACTAGTTAGAATGCTAATACTTGATATCAGAAATTCAATTTCAACGAGTTGTTATGCCAATTCCTGATATCGGAAACTACATTTTAGCTAGTAAGATTCAAAACGATTTTTTCATTTATTTCAGTGGGAAAATTTCTGATATCAGGAATTGAATTGTAACTAGATATAATTAAATTTTAATCATAACTAGTTACAACTGAATTCCTGATATCAGAAATTGGATATTCAACTAGTTGAAATTTTATTCTTGATATCAGGAACTGGAATTCTAAGTAGTTCAAATTCAATTATAACTAGTTAAAATTCCAACTCCCACTATAATAAATGAGAAAATTGTTTTGCATCTAACTAGCCAAAATAGAATTTCTGATATCAGGAATTCAGTTTTAACTAGTTAAAATGGAATTTCTGATATCAAGAATTACCGTTCAAACTAGTTGGAACTGAATTTGTGATATCAGAAGTACACATTATAACTAGTGACAACTGAATGTCTCATATCAAGAATGTGCATTCAAACTTAGAATTGAATATGTGATATCCTCAAAAAACAAATTAAAGCTAAAAGGGCTTGCCATAAGAACGCCACTAGCAAGCTGCTGTCTGCTAATTGCTGTATTTTTCTATCCTATAATGATCTGGGTAACCACCTCTCACGCATCTGGCGTGACACGCTTTCTCTCACGCCCATGCACGAAATCTTATGGCAAATCTATATTATTCCATCATAAACCTCAAATTAGCTACATCAAAAGCGCTGGAGTAGTTTGCAAGCCCTACAGCCTATTTACAAGGTAATAAAACTGTTACATACATGTATATGAGAGTAAAGACTTGTCTCGAACTGAAAATCTCACGCCAGTCAGATAACCAACGTTAGTAACTCTGTGACATTTAGTGAGCAATATCCAATAATATATCTTACTACATACTTTACCTTAAGGTAACCGCGCACCAAAGCAGCTTCTGTCTTTGGATTACTGGTCGTGGGAAAACTAAGATCACAACGATCAGCACGGCCCAACAGGAGGTGTCACGTGATTTACTTGCATCTAGCCAAAAACTTATTAAGCATTTTGAATACAAAAAAACAATCTCCGAAAGTATTTACAATTGACATCTGTTTTTTTCCGTCCAGCAAAATACAAATTACAAAATAATTAAAAGTAAAATAGTTAAATAGTTATTCTAAATGTATTTAATTTAAATTTATTCAATTGCCCATCTCTGTTTACAGATAAATTAACTCTTGGCATAAAAGTACCACTATAATGACACTTTTTGATAAGTCGTTTTTCTTTTATTTTATCTTTTGTCCCCTTTGTACTCTTATGTCTTTCATTTTCACGTTAATAACGGAATGTAATATTTGTAGCATGATGAGTATGGACATTGATGTATGACGCCATCTGGCGACTTTTGGGGGCTTCTTTGGTGAGTTCCCATGGAAACAGTTGACAGAACTGCGACGTGTAAATGCGTGTCTGTAAAGTGGTATGATAGGCTACCTCTGGTATCCGCCAAAGGTTTCACCCTAATACAATACAACAATATTAACTCAGAAGCAAATACCGTTTGCACTATTTTTGTGCTTCAGTCTAATTCAGTCTGATTATGGGTAAGCCCCGCTTGGAGCGTGCGAAAGTGATCAGTTTCTAAATCATGTCTCCACGACAATTAATTTTGGGGCATTAAACTTCAGCTGCGGTACTTTAGGAAACATAACGTAGCTTTGGTGCGATTACCATTTCAAATACGTGATTTATCAAATCTGACACTGAGAGACAAGCCGACGCAACGTTTAATATTTTAAGTGTGCAGTTTCATCATAAACCTAAAAAATCAGAATTTAGCAAATATCTTTTTGTTACATCTTAATACAAAAACATAATAGGAACTTTTCTTATTGTTGCCCAAATATATAGGGGAGACCGGGTATGGTTGTAACACTTTTTGCATTACCACCTGTAACTCATTGAATTTTTGAGCTACAGTTTTCAAACTTGTATATGAAGTACCCACATTTGTTTGCTACAAACTGCACCAAGTCAAACCTCTGCAAGAATATCACAGACCTCGTGAGTTCATGACAAATACATGGCGTTCCTTTGTTACAAACTACCCCACTACCGGGGTAGGTTGTAACACATGCTGAGGTGAGCTGTAACAGTTAGACAAAAGAAGCAAAAACACTGGCCACACAATGCCATACGCTTCAAAAAGAGGTTTATTGGAACAAATGAAGTTGAAAACCTGAATACATAGATGCAAAAAGTTTTTCAATTATCTGGCACCTATGCTAGGATTCAGTTCTACTCTGGTCTCCAGTGGCTAACCTGTCATATGCTTACCTCACGTGGAGGCCGTCCATAATACAGGTCTGCTGCCTGAGTCAAACAGTCTGCCAGCACCTTCTCCTGCACCTCAGAGAAAACTCACACTTGGAAAATCTCCGGAGCCCTGGTCTCTCAGCTTATGCAGTGGTTTGCAGTATCTGCTCAGTGTAACATGGCAGGTCCCATCTGCCTTCGCTACTGCCTTGCCATTCTTTGTGACCTCATCAGATGCTTTTTTTAAAACACTGGCAGGCACACCTCTTTCCATCTTTCTTTTCCACTTTCTAGGCATTCTGTAAAATTTTTAAAATAAAGTGTCCTCAGTTGTATGTAAGGGGATGGTTCTAACACTTTTTAAACATGTGTTACAACCCACCCCACCCCTCTTAGCCATTGTTTAGCTAGCTGTAGTCGGATAGTGGCTTGAAATTAGCAGGGAAAAAATGCATCACAGTTTACCTGAGAAACTACAATTTAATCTGATTTAAGTCACATGATATTATCTGCAATAGTATACATACTAAAGAAAATATTGTCTTGGTAAAAAAAAATACTTTCTTACCTCAAAATCAGTTTTTTATTAATATAATCTGCATGTGCCTGTTTCCAGTCTTGCTATCCACCATGTTTGTAGTAGGTAAACACTGAAATTATCATATCACACTCGTCCTATCCCTGATTGGTGGAACTGGTGGTGTTACAACTCTCCCCATGTTACTACCATACCCGGTCTCCCCTACAGACCAAATGTTGTCTGCAGAGATTTCTATCGCTTTTGGATTAGGCTTATATCGATCCGATTCAGTGATCACACTTCATGTGAAAGAAATTAAATCAGTATTTTCCCATAACAAATACCAAATCGATGTTTGTGTTTAAGCGAACAAAGGACATAAGTTGTCCACATTTTTTGTTGCTTTGTCACAAATTGCCTTCCACTTGTCTTAAGAGATTTAAATTTTAGGGTGGAGAAGAACAGAGAAACTATTCACTGTGTTAGGGCTTATAGATGAGTAGGTTGTAGGTATCATCATCTTTTATTCACAGCACAACAAGCAGGTAGCTGCCAGACGAGAATATTTTAAACCTGTATTTATAAAGTCACCATGTCAACCTTACAAATTAGCCGTTAATATGTGTTACACTGGGCAGTGTTTCCGCTGAAATGTGCCTTCAATTGCTTTCTACGTTTTCTCCAATGCTACAGTTGATGCTCCTGGGCATTAATTGTTGTTATGTATGATCAGAGCTGCTGGTTAGAACTTACACTGTGATAATAGCTGAAGTCATCGACGCAAAAGAAGGGCTCAAAAAAGCTAAATTCATGTGGTACCTTTACTGTAAACGGCACAAATTTTACTTAGGCCTAACGCATTTAGATAGGCTTATTATTTCCTAAAACCTTCTTAAGGAAAACGAATGTTTATATGTGTCTCGATTAGTGGACATTTTAGTTAGTTAACAGACGACATGCAGTGTTGTTTGTTAAGCTGATATATTATTCATGTCCTGTTTCTATGGTTACGAATATTTACAAAACACATACATAGTGCCACCTGGTGACCATGAAATGCTAAAACTGGCAGTTCGATGACTGCTACTATAGTATCCATCTCCCCACGTTTTAGTGCAAGAGATTCCGACGTTTGGCGAAAATATCTGGCATCTGTGCTACTTAAAATGTTTACCTTTAGATATTAAATTTGGCTATATTATCCATGGAAAAGAGCATTGTAGTTATAAATGGCCATATTCGGTCGCTGTGAGTCCATCGGCTGAACACAGAAAGCGTTTCCCAAGCAGACGTCGGTGTAACGTTATCCATCGTTTACATAAGCAAGTTATTTGACAAAAACCCCGAAAGACGGCTCCAAATACCATACGTGTTTGCTGCAGACACTAGAACACACACCGTTCGTTTACGGAAGAGTTTTCTTTGTATTGTGCAGATTTATGCAGGAATTCGTTTGTCTCCGGATTTACACTGTCCTACACTTTATATCCGCCTACTTCCAGGGAGATAGCCTGTCTTAGTCACGAGCTTTCTGTAAAAGAAGAATTATAACTATTCATGCATACTAAATGGTCACTATCTATGCAAAATATGTACATGTTCAACAAGTAACTTCTGGCTACAACCTCATATTCAAATAAGCTGTCCATTCCTTTCCACCCGCATTACAGCAATTATAATGTAATTCTGACGCACTGTAAGCATGCAGAAATTACGCAAGCATACGCCAAAATTACGGTTCGTGTGCTGTATGTTTGTTATCGCAAATATGACGTGAAGTCACAATATTTACAAAAGATTGCGACTCAGACGAACGGCACTGAATCGAAGGTCGCCTTCCATTCCAACACCGACGTGCGCCACCCGGTGGCAAGAAGCGCCGTTTACTCTATTGGCTTGGTGCGTTCATTGTGTCTGCTGCGTGGCTTGCAGCTGACGTACCTCCTGTTCGGAGGTCTTACACTGTTTTGCTCGCATTGTTAAATATAAGCGAAAAGCTAGTTTCAGCATTTCATGCGTGTTTACCTATTAAACATGTTAATTTGTAATTATATCTTTCTGGAGGAAATACATTTCACATAATTCGTTTTAAATGTTCATTCACTTCAGGAAACCTCATAATTCCCTGGTTTCTACTGTTTTTGCAGCTTTTTGTAAAGAATTGCAATATGTTTAATACAAGTTAACATGTGGCACATACTGTATAAGACAGTTCACATTATTTAGTGGTGTTACTGACAAACTTCTATGCCTTTCTCCGTGGGTCAGTTCTTGAAGCAACATTTCACAAATCCCTGGGTATCTCAGGCTTGTCAGATGGCTTAAAGAATTAAGTTGAGTCAGGCATGTCTTGTGGAAGTAATCCTAATCATTTTCCTGCTGGACAGCATTGACATTTTCCAACATGTTGTTTCACATGAAATCCCTTAAGATAGCAAAGAAATCCCTTCCAGTTTATTCTCCTGCCTGTACTCATTTTCTGGAAGAAATGTGGCCATTGTGGTACCTTGGATCCTTTAATGTAAGAAGCCAAAATTATCTCCCGTCTTGGAAAAGCACAAAAGCAAAGAGAAAAGGTCTGAGATGCACGATTTGTAGCCAAGACCTGCTCCGGGCAGAATATGAAACATATGCTGACACAGGGACGGGAGAAGTAGCGGTTTTATTTTGTGTCCTGGGGTGAAGAGGGGGGTAACTAAAGAAATGGGAAGGAACAAAATCTGCCAGCCATGTCAGCATGAGCCCGAGGGAGAGCGGATTCACAAAAGGAACAGAGGGTCAGGTCGTGGACGGGGTGTGTGTCCTGGGTGGGGCTCCGCCTTGGGGTCTGGGGTATGCTTACAGGAGGGAAGGGAACAGCACACTCATAAAGAAGACAGAAAGAATTCGGCATGTGACACATACGCACACACACACCCACATACACACATGCACACACATATGCACACACACACACACACAAACACAACCACGCACCCACACATGCACACACACACCCACCCCCACACATGCACACACATACGCACACACACACCCACATACACACATGCACACACATACGCACACACACACCCACATACACACATGCACACACATATGCACACACACACACAAACACAACCACGCACCCACCCACACACACACAAACACACATGCACACACACAATCACACACAAACATACACAGTAATGTTGGTGCGATTTTACTGTAACTATCTAATTTCTATAAGAAACTGTATCTCCCAGGAAATGGCCTACTGCACCACGGACAGAGCGTGGGAGAGGCCATAGTGCATTTCCTCACTCTCGTGGTTCCCACTACACCTGCTAGTAGTGCTGTGGTTGTTCATATGGCCCGGCACCCGACACTGACATACTCGCATATGTTTCCTTCAGAAGTCCCGTGCTGATGGACTGAGCTTCACTGCTATCATTGCATACTTTTTAGTTTCATTTTGTCTTAATGAAGATGTGTAGTATACACTGAATATGTCAGGCAGTTCCTTCCTGAAAAGTATGATGACCTTCATCAACTCCAGCAATTTTAGCGCAGTAAAGATAACAGTGCAATGAAATTGTGAGCAAAATACATTGCAGGCTGTTCCTTTAATCAAACGGTTTATTATTTGCCGATTCAGTTTTTCCAAATTTATGCTGTCACAGCCTTATTGTCGAAGTTCTTTGTTGGAAAAACCAACAATGCACTCAATATCAATTTTAACACTCTTAGCACTGTAGGATCACACATCGACTCAGAGAAAAAAACATTGCTTAAATCTGGATCAGTAAGCAAATCTGTACTCGCTGATTAGAATGTTTGCTAGCACATATGCATTATTGGGCTGCCTATGTTACCTGCGGGAAATAAACATCTCTTTGGGGGGAGTTTGATGAATTATGGATCCTTCTTTTTATCGCTACACGGGATGGCACACTGGACCTGCACACCCCCCAGCACCATGCAGCCTCTTGAAAGTGCTCTGGAAGGGAAACTGTGTATGTAGGATAGGAGACAAGAGAGGTTTTCCAGAGAGTTGTGACAGGGTTCTGTAGCACCGAGGACAACTCCTTGCACGTTGACATCCAGAGACGGCTGTCACCAGTGGCTCCCACACATCAGAATCACGTCCAACAGGAGGGTAACAAAGAAAAAAAACAGACCATAAAACATACGGGGGGCTTGAAAGCATGGGGGTGATGGAAGCAGTTTCTCCTATAGCAGTTCACAGTTGACGTGCGTGTGAATGGGGCTACTCCATGCTTAGGTGTGTGCATCCCTGCGAGTAGCTGCGCATTCCTGGGAGTAATGGCCGGTCATGTGCTTGCGTGACTGGGGTACTGCTTTGGATTATTTCATGGTTACATGTGTGCGTGACTGGGACTTCTACAGGGTTAGGTGTCCTCATGATTTTTTGGCTAATTATACTGGAGAAAAATGACTAGCCCTCTAAATAATGACACCAAACAAACAGCCCCCTATTTTCCGAATGCTTGGGGTGTAATTTCGCTGAGTTTATGCTGAGACCTTTGGCCCATTACAAGTTTATTCCCATAATGAGATTTGGACACGTGGCCAAGTGGACTAGTTTCAGGGCTGAGCCTGGTTCCACTCGGACGTAAAAGGATTTTATAACACCCACGCGGTTCACAAACACAAATTAAAAATGCTTTTTTCTTTCTGTGGGGAAGCCGTCTGAATCTAATTATAATTTTGTGAGAAACGGGTTCAAGGCCACCATCTTGCTCGTTAAAGAGATTTGGGTGGCTGAGGATATGCCTGTTAATTTTTCTCACCTAATCTATGTTCTGAGTGTTTAGTGTACATTTTTGGGTTTTGTGGTATTCCCGAACACACCCACAGTGACATGGACCAAGCCAGTAGTTCTCAGTAAAATATTAGCTATACGAGCTATTGATCTTGGTGGTAACTGTGGTTTTTATGCTCGCTGTGACTAAACAGTATCTTGGCTTTCTGTCAGCAGGTTGTGACCATCCTTCTACAATGTAGCCCAGGGTCCTTGGGAGAAGGAAGAGTCCTTCTCTTGTCATGGCACTAATTAGAATTAATGTAACACCTAAACACCATCGGACACATGGGGCTGTACTGAACATGTTGGAAAAGGATCCTGGGTCTCTTGCTGTCATCTTAACAGTGCACCCGGTAGGTGATCCAAACAGATGGACATGAACATCATGTTTCTCTGTGTGCTTACAGGAGCCACCAGCCTCACATCGCTTCCCCTGAGCTCCAGCATCCGCCTTTCACTGAGTTTGTCACAACCTGCTACAATTGTAATAAATAGGTAATTCTTTTAAAATGATCCGTTATTTGCGCAAGTACATAGGAATTCGTTTTTTTTCCACATATCCCATCTTGCTCTCCCCGTGCCCAGGACATTCGTTAATTTTTAATTATGATGGCAGCAACAATCCCAGTCTAATTAAGTGCACTTTTAGGAGCTTATCACACGCACATGGTGCAGCGTAAATCTAAACCAACAGGGCCTTTGTGGAACTGAACCATGACCGAACAGAGCCACATGGCTGTGATGTCTGGTGTTTACTGAGATCTAACAGGAAAAGCTGAGCCCACATTGGGGCAGGAGACTGAAACGCTCAGATCCGTTGCTGCTTTGAGGCTGTAAAACTGCCTTCCTCGGCTGCAAATGGCTTCCTTCTCGCCGCGGACACAGCCAGCAGAGTGGCCGAGTGCAGGGCTCTGACGCGTCTTTGTGCGAAGCTGCACCTGACATGGAGGAGAGTTGTCTGCGATGACAGGGAATGTATGGTCCTCTGTGTTTTAATGTGATAGTGCAGCTCACAAGGGCAAAACTTACCACAGCTTATCTGTTATCGCGGTACTGCCAGGTCCCTCGGAGGCCCTTCCACAGCTACTGATGACATCAGCCTTGTGAGGACAGAGACGCCCAGGCTGTTGTCGCGGTACTTCTAGCTGGGCTTCAGAAGACCGTGGACACAGATTTGTAACCCTTTAAAATATATTGAAGGATTGGGATAACAGTGAGGTAATCATTATAATTATAATACATACACTGTATTGCCAAAAGCATTGGGACCTCCAAATCATTGAATTCCAGTGTTCCAATCACTTTCATGGCCACAGGTGTATAAAATAAAGCACATAGGCATGCAGATTGCGTCTACAAACATTTGTGAAAGATTGGGTCGCTCTCAGGAGGTCAGTGAATTCAAGCATGGTACCATGAAAGGATGCCGCCAAGTCCATTTGTGAAATTTCCTTGCTACTAAATATTCCACGGTCAACTGTTGACAAAGTGGAAGCAATTGGGAGCAACAGCAACTCAGCCCCGAAGTGATAGGCATGCTGAGGCGTACAGTGTGCAGAAGTCGCCAACTTATGCAATAGCTACAGACCTCCAAACTTCGTGTGGCCTTCAGATTAGCTCAACAACAGTGCATAGAGAGCTTCATGGAATGGGTTTCCATGGCCAAGCAGCTGCATCCAAGCCTTACATCACCAAGTGCAATGCAAAGTGTCAGATGCAGTGGTGTAAAGCACAACCACTGGACTCTAGAGCAGTGAAGACTCTGGAGTGACAAATAATGCTTCTCTGTCTGGCAATCCAATGGATGAGTCTGGGATTGCCGGTTGCCAGGAGAATGGTACCTGCCTGACTGCATTGTGCCAAGTGTAAAGTTTGGAGGGGGTATTATGGTGTGGGGCTGTTTTTCATGGGTTGGGCTTGGCCCCTTAGTTCTAGTGAAAGGAACTCTTAATGCTTTAGCATATGAAGACATTTTGGACAATTTAATGCTCCCAGCTTTGTGGGAACAGTTTAGGGATAGCCCCTTCCTGCAACATGATTGCACACCAGTGCACAAAGCAAGGTCTGTAAAGACATGGATGAGCAAGTTTGGTGTGGAGGAACTTGACTGACCTGCACAGAGCCCTGACCTCAACCCGATAGAACACCTGTGGGATTAGAGCAGAGACTGAGAGCCAAGCCTTCTCGTCCAACATCAGTGCCTGACCTCACAAATGCTCTCCTGGAGCCTTGTTCACTATCATGGGGTGAGATTGCTCACTTCGATTTCCATATATATTTTTTTTAAATCCTTTGAAGAAAAAAAAAACATATGGGGTCATATTAGCTTGTATTTTTTTTTATTTTTTTAACTTTATTACCCTCAAAGGAGAAAAATGAATTGTGTTATTTCACTAAACAAAAGAGGGACACATTGTTCAAGCATTCCCAAGAGTATAATTAACATTCGTTCACATTTTTTTGTGGGTGTGACGACCAAAACAGGCACATTTAATCCAGTATTTCTGCACATGCAAGTAAAACTCTTGGTAATTACTTGCAGTTGTGTTCAGTCGTGCTTTACGTAACCATTAAACAAGACATTGTACCCCAGGAGACACAGTATAGATGACAAATTCATATACAGGCAGTATGTTCTTCAACCTTTCTGTCTTATGTCGCTCCCTTACTTTTCCTGTTTTTTGGTGTTTATCTGTTTTTACGTTTTTCATTAGCCGAAATTGTAAACATGTAGTTGTGTTTTGCCTTTTTGCGGGTCTTAGCGAACAAGTTAGGAATTCCCCGAGAAGAATGTTAGGAAGCACTGGCCTGTCAT
Organism: Petrocephalus zakoni; assembly: GCA_026774425.1. Classification (NCBI taxonomy): domain Eukaryota; kingdom Metazoa; phylum Chordata; class Actinopteri; order Osteoglossiformes; family Mormyridae; genus Petrocephalus; species Petrocephalus zakoni. Next base: position 17,191,883 of record JAODKN010000001.1, on the reverse strand, counting down.
GGGGGTGAGGGCTGGAGGACATACAGATACAGTGCAAATACTACGTAGAGCGTCTGGATTCTCACAATGTGCGTTCTGGGGTCCTGGGGACCCTGGCAGTTAACGCTTGCTGTATGTTGAAAGAGCCCCAAGGGCCCTGGTGGAATAACTTGTGCTCTATATGTTGATCTTGCTATCTATGCAGAAAGTCCTCAAGGTCAACACTCTCGTATATGCCGAGGGGCCCAGACGGCCAGGTGGGGCTCAACTTCCACTGTACATGCAGAAGGCCCTGGGGGGCCCTGGAGGTGAAGTTGCAATGTTTACGGTGAAGAGTGTAGGGGCCCTGATGGTTTATTTGGCCTGTATATGTCATAGGGCACGAGTGGGGAACCACCACTTTTACAGCTCCTTGCTGTAAATGAGGGTAATAACATGACTATATTGCACCATAAATGTTGCAGCTTGTCGCCACTAGTGCTCCATGGGCCCCTCCTGATCAAGGCCCCAGGTGACCCGGTCCATATTCCAGCCATCTCTGTGAGATAGCCATGTTTAAGAATGTGCAGCATTTGAGATATCAGACATCAGGGGTAAAAGCATTAAACATCATGTATGTTCAGCTGCAGAGCAGACTTTTTGATATGTGTGACAAACTCAGGGCTGTGGTCTGGCCTGTTTCATAAACACACAGATACAAAATATCAATTCAATGATTTTGTTTACAGTGAGTTAGTCTATTAAATTACAATTATTAAAATTGAATTATCCAACCATGCATTAATTTTCAAGCTGCTTATCCCAATCTGGATCACACAAAACAATGTAATTATATTGTTATTGTAATAAATTACACACAGCGAAAATGATGCAAGAAATTGGTATCCAAAGTAGGTTTTATTGTTTGTAATGTATTTGAAATACAACATCCAATGCAAACAATGAATATGCAAGCAGACACTTTGTTGTGTCACTGTTAATTAAGTTAATTACAGGATTAGTGGTCTATAGTTCAAAACACAGGTAATTTAGACAGCTTCCATGGCTCTGCTGTTCCAGGGAATACCTGTTGTAATAGACTAATAGAACATGGTTTAGTTCCACAAAGGCTCTGTTGTTTTAGATTCACGGCGCGTGTGATAAAAAGTGATAAAAAGTGCACTTAATTAGACTGGGATCATAGATATGGGATCCAATGGATGGCTCCATTATCACGTCACCATTGGGATCATAGATATATGGCATCTAATGGCCGGCTCCGTTAGCATGTCACTATTGGGATCATAGATATGGGATCCAAAGGCCGGCTCTGTTAGCATGTCACTATTGGGATCATAGATATGGGATCCAAAGGCCGGCTCCATTAGCACGTCACCATTGGGATCATAGATATGGGATCCAAAGGCTGGCTCCGTTAGCATGTCACCATTGGGATCATAGATATGGGATCCAAAGGCCGGCTCCGTTAGCATGTCACCATTGGGATCATAGATATGGGATCCAAAGGCCGGCTCTGTTAGCATGTCACCATTAGGATCACAGATATGGGATCCAAAGGCCGGCTCCGTTAGCACATCACCATTGGGATTACAGATATGGGATCCAAAGGCCGGCTCCGTTAGCACGTCACCATTGGGATCATAGATATGGGATCCAAAGGCCGGCTCC
>JAODKN010000001.1:17170383-17190136 GCA_026774425.1 Petrocephalus zakoni | reverse complement strand
CCGTTAGCACGTCACCATTGGGATCATAGATATGGGATCCAAAGGCCGGCTCCGTTAGCACGTCACCATTGGGATCATAGATATGGGATCCAAAGGCCGGCTCCGTTAGCACGTCACAATTGGGATCATAGATATGGGATCCAAAGGCCGGCTCTGTTAGCATGTCACCATTGAGGTCAGCTGTTGCATTATCCTGACCCTTTGGATGGTACTATTGCAGTCACAAGCCGCAGACCCTGTTGCTGGCAGGACTCCCTGTGTACTGGGATTGACCTCCTGACCTCCGACTACAGCATTACCGGAGCCAGGTATTGACCTACTGACATCCGCTCCAGGTGCCTCTGAAATAACTCAAATATCCCAGGGGGGAGGGGAGAGCACTGGCTAGGGGGTCTTCATCCCTAAGGGTCAATTATCAATAATCTGCTAATCAGCACAGATGGGGTGGGATGCCACAGTGGAGAAACTTTCCAAGCAGTGCTTAGACCAGATGACCATTTTTTATTCTCTGTGGAGAAGACAAATCTGCCAGCCAGATTTAACATCGAATAAAAAAACAACATGCCACAAGCTTATAATAACTGGCCTGGATATGGTACACTGAGGTGTGTTCGCCTGGATTGAGAATAACGGAATTCCACGGAGATCGACAATGTTATTAAGAGGTTTTAACAATGTTATCTAAGTGTCTGAGCAATTTTTTGCTAGCTAAGATGTTGCTAGCAAGCCCACAAATTATTATATCTGTGTTCCTTTCAAGAGTAAATATAAAACCAACCAGAAACACTGAGGAAATAAATATCTATAGAATCACTATGATTTAACTGAGCGCCATTTCAGAATGCAATTTAATGCCCCAGCATCGTTGGTGCATTACCAGATACTGGCTTCTCCTAAACAGGTTCTGTTAGGACCTGCCCTTGTGCTGAGCAGGAGCCAGCGGTGAGGAAGCTCTTGTAACCTGTCATATAGTCAGGCTGATGTAGGGAATAGCTGCCTTGGTAACCAGCTAGCCGTGAAGCGTGCATAAATGCCTGTTTTTTCCTGTTTAAAGACTCGTGTCGCTGTGTCACAAAACAATACCTCATATTGTTCCCTAGTTTGGAATCGTGCTAAACTGAAACCACCAGTTTGAAGTTGCAAAATAATGATGTAAATGGGGGTGACTGAAAATGTTCCTATTGACATGACTTCACATAAACATTGGGAAACAATTAATGAGATTCACTTTTAGGAAGGGAACATTTTCAGAAGTTTCTGTCAGACATCTCCTGAAGAATTATAACCTCTGTGTGGATCCACACATGGACCGAACTGCTATGATTATCTGTTTCAAGACCACCATGTCAATAAACAACCCTGAAGTGAGGAGCATGCCACCCTGCTAAGGACTATCTTTCTTCATCACTGCTTTGTTTACTCGAGAGAAACGGTTGTCTTGCCACAAACTCTTCCGTGTTGCCATCTTTCCCCTTGAGCTAATATTTCCTGAAAACACTGAGTTCCCAGAATTTATTTACTTCTTATTCTCAGCCCATTTGGTGCCCTTGGCGTGCTAGGCCAGCTGTCCTAATACTTTTGTCCTTATAGTGTATATAGGACAGCAGGTGACTGTCTGGACAAAGTTGAACAGCAATTTTGGAACCAGAATAAGTGGAATGATTACAAGGGACCCTCACGTCGCTCGCTTTTCGTGTTTCAAAGGGTGACTGATGTAACTTGAGATGCACTTTCTACATACAAGGAAAGCACTTTCAACAGCTGCACTGGCCCTGGGGTCTGCTGGACACGCAAAGCAGGCTGATGGCATCCCCAAAGCAGCAGCCCTGAGGGGACACACAGACAGGAAGTCATAAGGTTACCGATGACCTTTCAGTGTTGATCAAATCCAAAGCTGTAAATATCCATATTTAAGAAAGACCATGTGTAAGAAAGCGCATTCTTGCCTTTAGTTTTTACATACTGTCAAAAGAATGCTGTTTTGTTTAGCTGTTGCTTGGGGTCCTTCAGTGGTTAGCATTTGTGCCTCATACCTCCTCTGCTATGGGTTTGAATTTCACCTCGTCTGTATCATGAGAATTTCCTCACACCGTCTAATGTGCCCTGTGATGGGCAGGCATCCCAGCTACATGCCCTGTGCTGCCTAGGACAGGATCCAGGTCCCACTTTGACCAGATGTTTAGAAGATTGCTGCATAGCCCAAAATTGTTAATTAGCCTTATTATGTTATCCACTTGTGAGTATACATTAGCTAGCATTTGTCTTAATGACTGGGAAATATCAGTAAATACTGTATTTAACAAGCACTGGGAATCCCCCAGCTGACCAGTATATCCACATTAGTCTAAAAACTGATTTTGTTGTATTTTTGAAGCAACTTTCAACAGTTTTGTGTTTTATTCTCTTTACAATCATCATTCCTTCTTCAGTTTGCAGAAAAACATATCAGTCATCAGCATGATATTGGATCAAAGTTGTGTCTTCATAGAAATCCAAACTCAGCCTAAGTGCTTACTGTGCATATTACCAAGGTGAACATGGTTTTCTAACCATGTTCAGAAGACATAATCAACAAAATAATCAAATCTGCAAGCATCGTAGAAAACATATCAGTGTGTTGTTGTGAACATAACTTCCTTTCTGGTTTGTTTTAACTTGCTAAGTTTCTTTAGTTATTGAGTAACAATCTATAATGTCTTTATTTTATAAACTTTTTATGTATTTCTATATTTTTATTTATCTATTTTTGTGTATTTTAGTACTTATTTTGTCAGCTTATATTATTTTTAATTCTTTATCCTTCTGTCTTTTGTTGCTTCTATCCTTCTGCCATTTGTTGCATGGTCTGGAGTAATGGCAGTTCCATTTCTCTGCTGGTGTACCAGTTCATTTTTGCATTTGACAAATAAAAATCTTAAATATTAGGATCCACAATTGTGTCAAAAATGTACATCTGTGCCACTGCACAGTTTAAAACACTATGGAAAAGGTCTTCTTAGCATATCAAGACATAACCAAGTTTGCTTTCCTGGCTGTGAATATATCAGTTCTTGGTTCCTGAGTTGAGGACCTTGTTTCGTGATGCTAGTTTGACTCCTTTGTCAAAGAGCAAAATCTGAGGACCAGAAAGAGAAGAGAAGCTTTGACTGGACTAGACTCCTTCCCTTGCCAAGAACGCCCACTCAGTGTGGATAACTTAGCTTAAATTACTCCTACTCAGTGTGTGAACAAAAGCCCCATAAATACAGCAAAAGTGTGAATAGAAAAAAAACAAGGCAGTGTTACAGCGGGCCGAGGGAAAGGGGAGGACGGTCCATGGATTGTCTCCAAAAAAGGGGGTCATTTATAAACAGGACTGAAAGGGGTAACCAGAAAATAAGGACCATGAGGGGTCGAAATTAAAACAGGTAATACAAGAAACAAACTAAATTAATCACAAAGAAAACAAACACAAATCAGGGAATCAGAGCAAAACTAGGAGCAGGACTGGAAGACAAACACACAGTAACAACTACAGAACCGAAAACAACCAATCAGAAACGGCATGGGACAACAAGCAACAGGTGGAGGAAATACAAGCACAGGAACTAGGAAGCATTAACAAACACTGAGGGCTAACGACACTATGAAAACTAGGAACAAAAGTACAAGGGACACAAAACAAAGATATAGAAAAATAATACCAAACACTGAGGAAAAGATATAATCAATAATCATTAACCAAAAGGTGAGGAGGGCCTCTGGCCAGCCTCAGACCCGAGACTGGGTTTCAGCCTCTAAGCAGTGACACCTGCTGACCCAATGGGGACAAGAGACATGGAACAGGGTGGGGTGGGCAACAACCATGACAGAACGTCGACTGAACCTCAGAGTGATTTATTATTATTATTATTATTATTATTATTATTATTATTATTATTATTGAACCTCAGATTCTTTGTTAGGTGTGCTTCATATTTACATCCTTGTTATAATATGCAGGATATCTGCAAATTACATGGCAGGGAATCTGTTTGAGTGGAAGCAAAAATGAACATTTCTGACATCTGGAATGTCCGGAAACTGTTATAATTTAAGTATGGGGTGTATTCCTCCAGCATCTGACCTATGATGGCTGAGGCCACACATCCTGCCTGTTTTATTCAAAACACTATCCTCCCAGAAACCCATACAATTTTGTTTATACATACACATGATTCATAGGCCATTCTCTATTAAAGCTGAACTGTAGTTATCAGCCTAGGAACGTCGCTCACTCTACACATCAAGAAGCTCTACAAGTTTCAGCTGTTGGCTTAGTTAACGCACGAAGGTCTCATTGAAACCACAAGGCTGTCAAGAACGGCATGAAATATCGGACTGATTTGCTTTTCTAATGTCATGTCGACATACTGGACCACCAAAACAGTCCATACAGCACAAAACATTCTTCGGTAATGAACAAAAACATTCGCAATGGTTCAGTAACATTTCTTTAGTATTTAGCCGGGGATCTGAGTGAAAAAGGAGGCAAATTAGCAGTAAAGTCTTTTATTGCAGACTAGTCTGTTTAGGTTTCTCTGTAAGTAAATTATAGGAGCTCAGTCCTCTTTTAATGGTTGAGACTTGCAAGCTGAACACCTTATCCGCATAAGAGATGTCTGATATCCATAACACAAAGTCCAAAATGGGATTTCCAGCACCAGTCTTTGTCTTCATGCTTCAATATCACCTTAATGATAATTTTAGCCTTTTTGGCACCCCAAGACAATTTAAATTCTGCCATTATCCAGCATAGTTGGAGTAATTTGTTTTGTATATAGACTGACACATGTCTCGTTACCATGCCACTATGGTAATCCCTGCGTGAAGAACAATTTAACGATCAAAAGATGTAATTTACATGAGTGCAAAGCAGCCAACCAGTTTATAGTGACATGAGTTACAGGTTGTGTTAGTCCTGTTTTGGAAGTGTTCCAAGCTGTCTGAACCTGTATTTAGTATTTAACATATCTCCTTCTTAAACGAATGACATCATTTTTTAGAATTATAATTGTTTCCAAAGGCTGCTTACACCCGAGGGCCAAAGGGTGTCCCCACCTCCAGATGTTGTTAAAAATTTGAGGGCCCTGCTCTGTTCTCATGACTGTCTGCTTGCGACCTTGTGTGGTCCTATTTGTGGAGCTCAGGCACCTTTGTGGTGATGGACAGATAATAGAGCTCATTATGTGTGGCCAGCATGTTGCCCCTGGTAACAGGCGCTGTTTAGCCTTGCCAGGATATAACAATGTCCAACGGCATTCCATTAGCAATCTGAGGACAACTTGTGGGACCAAATCAGAGAAAAAGTCCACATAATGAATGTGCACCATTCAGCTGCAGGGAACAGACAGCTCTGAACCCTATTTGGATGAATGGAGGCTGTAAACAATTGCTAAATGTAAGTTGGCTTGTGACAAGTTTAACACCATCTATTTAACGTGAGATGGGCATTTCAGTTAGGGTGACAGAGCACTCTCAAGCTTGAACAGTCATGTACTTCTTTCCTTTAAATAACCACGATGTTTGTTACTCGCGTCACTCGTGATATAGTTTGTGGCCAACATTTTCTGTATTTTCTGTTACGTGCGCCGATCGTAGGCAAGGATAGTCTAACTGCTGCGCATAACTGCTGTCGCAGAATAGTGGTGTCACTTTACACGCAATAATAATAATAATAATAGCTAATTGTTTAATTTATTAATACTGGTTTCATAATATTATTTGGAATCTTCCTATTAATCTGCGATTTTGCACAGTTTAGTTCATTTAGATCGCTTATCGGCTTGCTGTTGCCGCCCTGCTGGGGGCGCCCTAATCTTTCTCCCTGGCCCCTTTACAGTTGCTTCGCGTCGCCCGGAAGCCGTAGCATATGAGGAGCGCTTCGGGGCGGCGAGCGTGAATGACAGGCGGCTATGCACTGCGCGTCTGGGAGCCAGCGGATTGCGCGTCGGTGCGGTCCGCTCTAAAGCGACATACGCCGCTGCCGCAGATAAGCGCGAGAGGTGCGCTTTGTGTTCATAAGCAGAATTAGGGCAGATTAGCGCAGCTGGGAAAGTCGGATCGCTTTGTGGCCTTTTCGTTTGCCAAGTTTGTTCAGAAGAAAGTCTGATCCGAAGAGAGCAGGCGACAGCTGCTGCCGGAGTTTGTTTCTATCAACTTTGGTTGTTTTTGAGAGGTAAGCCTTTTCGCTTTTAAAATTCTACTTGTGAATGTTTGTTTTTTATGTTTTAGTTTATTTGCATTACTTCTTTAACTGCTATTATTTTATGCAGTCATTTCAGGGTAGTATCCAGCTCCGCCGGTCATTGCCCGTGTTTTTTGATTGCATTCACCGGTAGTAAAGTAAAGTGGTCTATATGGGTCTTGATCGAGTTGCACTCTTTATAGGTGGTTACATTTTCGAGCACGCACCACGTTTCGCATTGCAGTAATTTTCTAGTAAATGAACCGGCGGCGTGTTGTTTCTGCCAGTTTAAACGCCACACATATTTGAATATGTAAAATGTTACCGTTGTGCGCTGTAGTAATTTCCGTTCGCACCTCTTCTGCATTTGCATGATACTCTATCGTTGCATTTTTCTGAGATGGGTAAGCGAGTTCGGAAAGTAGTTTTATTCCCGGTGCTAAGCGAAAGATGCCCAGTAAGCGGAGCTTTGCTGCCCGAGGCATAAGGAGAATTGGTCTTGTGCCGAGCGGCTAACTGTCCCTGAACGGGGGGCCACTTGCGGCGCTGGAGCTGCGCCCGGGCATGCCACGCTTTCCTTTGGCCCCGCCGCTTATCCGAAGCTTGGTAAAATGCGTTTGAAGGAGGCGGACTGCGCCGCTTCTGCCAGCTGGGGGTACCCACCGGTACAAAATGGGAAGATTTAAACGCCATTATGAAACTTTCTGCATAGAAACATCACCCATAAACCCTAAATATGATTTCTATTATTCCATCTGCGCCCCCTCCGCTCTGCACCGTTCATATTGGCTGTATACCGTGTGGAAGCAAGCCGTTTGTTTATGCTAGACGAGTTTGGAGGAAGTTGGTCCTCTTTAATAACTTTAAACGAGTTTAATAGCCGCTGCATCATCATTATTATAATTTCCTCTAAGTGGAAAATCTCTACAGGAGAGAGGTAACGACTTATTTATTCTAATTCGTTAACAGAATAACGCTGCTGTTATCTGTAGTGTTAATTAACCCGAGGGCTGCATCAGAAGTGTGTGTGCACCTTGGTCTTTGAGTTATTTCTTGACCCTTGTCACAGTTTTGGACTTTTGTAGTGCGGCTGCGGTACTGTACCAACATCAGCACCGCCGATTGTCCTTGAAGCGGTCAGGCATACGGAAGTGTGCAAATGGCCCGCGGCGGGAGGCTGATCTGCTTTGTGACACTTGCCAGTTGCGTGATTGTGCAGATGTCACTCAGCTCCATCAAAGAGCGAGCCGGGTGCTATATGGGGCGGCTCTGTATACATGCTGTTTTGTTCTACACCTGGAGAGACGGGGACGCGAGCAAAGCCTTCGGGCTAATTCCAGTCGCCGACAATGTGATTGGGAGTGTTTACTGAGGATTTGGGCTCTGTGAGCCTGAAAAATAAACATTTGCCTTTAACCGTAGTTTTGGGTGGGGAGGGAAATGAAGTAATATGAAGCGGTTACGCAAACTTCTCACCAATGTTGGCCTAATAATGCTGACGAAATGTATTGTACAAAACAGATGATGCGGACACTCATGTTTTTGCTCTGTTGCGTTATCTAAAGTGGTCATTTACATGAAACATGTTGATAGTATTACTAGTAATACTAAGTTCTGATGTGGTGGCACAAGCTTGGGAATAGTTGGGTCTGTTCGTGTGGTGGTACTGGCTGCTGTAACCTGATGGGTCTCAGGTTCCTCTCGTCATCCTTGTGTTTTTGAGGGTGATCAGATCTTCCTCAGCCTGCCAGGCATACTCCCTGCCTACCTCCACCTGAGACACTCTACCGGTTTAATGGATTTATGTGACAGGTATGTTCTCCCATTTGTTGTCTGATGTATTCTACCAGATCCCCGCCCTTGTTGACTCCTGATCTGCACTTTACTGATTTAGTTAAATGTTCAGTTGATTTTTTTTTCCCCATGGCTGTTGTCTTGACCGCCTCGGATATGTTGAGATGTGTGGTCACTGCTACAGCTTCCTCTGGCCTGTCCCCCTTTCTCCAGAAACGGTATGTGCGCTTTGCTGTTGTCCTCCATTAGCGTAGATCGAGCAGAAAGGACTCTGATGCCAGGCTTCTTGTAGAAATGTAGCCTTTGGTTGTTGGTGGCTGTATTTCCATCATTTATGTCTGCACCCTCTGTCCTTCTCAAGCATGTTTCTTAATTTCAGCCCTGTTGTACAATGCAAAGTGCAAATTGTATGGAAATTCTCTTAGCTCTCAAACATTCCAGTGGTGTGGGACGTCCCACATGCTGAAGGTCAAGCCAGAGGTGGACAGTTTTGCAGTTTGTGGTTCTGTATCTGAAGTTTAGTCACGCTTTATACTCCTCTCTGTAATGTACTTGTTACTGAGGAGTGATCTGTAATTTCAGATGTCTTGTGCTTTATGCAGAGACAGGGGTGCTCTGTCTGCTGGCCTAGGCAGAAAGGGTTGTTGCACTCGGGACTCAGAGGATCTTTTTGAAGAAGTTTTTGTGCTCTGAGGTGTAATCAGGAAGCTGGCAAACACTGCAGGGCCAGAGCACTTTTGCCCAGAAGGTCAGGTATAGGTCAGTCAGCATCTCTGGTGTAAGCGTAATCGATAAGATCTTAAAAGATTAAATGCTTATCCTAAACTATTATCCTCAATGCATTCATTTATGGGATGTTCTGTGCATGTTGAATTTTTTTTTTGTCCAAGTACAGGCTTTGATCTTGGCTGTTGTGCTTGATCTAGACCACAGGGGCCCTCGGTGTTTGTTGTAAAAGCTCCGTATAGCAGGCCTTTTGTCATCATGTGGCATAGCACATTAATTGGACCATTAATGAGTTCTTGAGTCAGTAACAACCCCAACCCAGATTCTGAGGACTAAGCTCTAGCTGCTAAGCTTCAGGATAATAGTTAGTTGTTGCTGGTGGCAGAGTGGGACAAGTTTTCCTGCTTGTAAAGAGCCTTGGCCTTTATGGTGGTTATTATTTTAGATGTAATTACCAGCATTTGGTGTCTAGACTTTTGAACTTCGTTCCTCCATGTTTTAATGACTTCCAGGTCTGAAGAAAGAAATTTGGTAAGCTGTCGAAGGAATACTGTCAAATGTACATGTTGTGGTTTTTATTTTTTGAGACCAAATGCATCCTGTATTTGTAAACTGATCTTTTCTAAAGGCCGGACTAACTGTGATAAGGAGCTAAGTGTTTGCATTATGTGCTGTCAAAACTATGGACAGATGCGTGGCAGGCAGCGTACCACTGCTACAGCCGGCCAGTGGCATAAAGGGTTATTTGTTTTATGTTTATTTTTTTGCACTGATGATTTTTCTGACTGACAGGAGGCAGATCTTTGGTGTGGTGTGACAGGCATGACGTGTGCCCCCATGTCGATTAAGATCATAAACTTCTGTAAGAAGGCCACGCTGAGCATTCTCTCTAGGAGGTTGACATTTTCGAAATATGACTGCCTGTGTAAGAAGTGCCAAACCAGGCACTAAGGGTGGATCGCTATTACTTTGATTTATTGGGTGCCCTTGTTTAAAAATCCTCCCGTTTTGATTTTTCTTCTTTTCCATTGTGTTTTTTGAGCCTCTAGAACTTTTTCATATCAATTACCAGGCTTCAAAGGCATTCATCCTAAATAACTCTGAAGGCTCTTTGAAAGAAATCAACTAATAATTCATGCAAGTTGTCCTTTTAATGTGCTAGTGTTTGGTTTAGAAGGCAGGTGACGATTATTAAAATTAGAATTGCTTTGCTGGGTTAAGTTGTGGGCTTTTCGTGTGCCTCTTTGTACCCTTTTAGTGCTCGTCTTGCATTTGTGAGTTATATTTTTCTCAGCCTGTCATGTGGGGCTGCACAGTCGATCTCCCCCCGCGTGTCTGTGATGCCGTGTTGGTGCAGCTGCAGTGGGGACAGTCCACCAAGCACTAGTGCGCTAAATGAACAGGTGATTCTCTGGGGTGGTTGCAGCTGTCAGGACCCCCCCCCCCCCACATACCATTCTTTCCTGCGAGCCGGTCTGTGCTGCAGGTTGCCACGAGATCAGGTTGCAGACGATGGGTTCAAACCTGGCATCATCTGTCTTCTAACTATGGACTGAAATCAGATTCTCACACTGTTGGCTCATGTTCTGTCCACATTTCTCCTTTGTCTAATATGACGAATTGCGCTTCTCTCTGCTTTGCCGTGAGTATGCTGAGGGCACCTCGTCATGTTTCCCAGCATTCTTCAGGCCATCTGGAAGCCCTAGTCCGGCCGCCCCGGCTCTGCGGCCGTCCCCCGCCACGCCGTCTTATTCGATTCTGGCCTCCCACCAGTGCCGCTGCTGCTTTCCCCATTCATTCCCTAGCTGGTCATTGTCACAGTGGTGAAAGGAGCGTTTCTGTTTGCGAGGATGGATACGGATTGGCTTTGCCTTGGTTTTGAGGGGCGCACACATGTATAGAGCTTTGGGGTTTATTGCTATGGGTGTAGTGTGTCTAACAAGTAGTGCAGGGTGGTCTGGTGAGGGAATTTTAAGGTAGATTAGATGGAGGTCTTTGGAAAGCTACCATAAATGGACTGAGGTGCTCCCAACAGGGGGAGCTCTTTGGGATAGCAGGGACCTGGGAGAGAGCAAAGATGTGAACTGTCCGGCAGTTCCAAAGGACCGAGTTGGGGAACACTTTTAACAGATATAGGATGCAAGGGAAGACTTGATTGTCTGGTGTGATCATCTGAAAAGGTGGAACCACATGATTTATTTTTTTTTGTCCCTAGATCCTCATAAATCATGTTTACATTTTCCACTCGGGCTCTAGTGACCATATGTCTGATGGATAAATACTTCTCCAGACATTACCATAAGATGATGGCCATAAATCTGAGAAACGCTAAACAAAAATGTAGAGCAGCCCAGGCTGCCTTTAAAGAAATGTTAGCAAACGGCATGTATGTGTGGGAACTGGGATGTTGTTCTGCGCCTGACAGCAGGCATGCAGATGTGGAGGCTGTTCACCATGCAGCCTGGAGCACTGCCAGCTGATTCGAAGCTCGTGCGTATGGGTCGGAAGGAGTATGGCCACGCCGATGCGAAACGCGACTGCCGAGCAGAACTCCGGGAAAGCCTTTGTGTCACTGCTGAGCAGAACTCCGGTGGGGGAGATTACAACTCCAAGCCTGTGTCGTCTCTCCAGGTTTCTGTGGTTTTGTGATGGCTTAGACTGATGTATCTCACTGATCTGGGGTCAGTATGTTATTAATCTGCAATACTCATGTTTCAGTTTTTTGGATCTGTGCGTTGTTGGAGTTTGTCCAGCAGGAATGTTTTGTGGTGGCCTGGACTAATGTGTCTATCTGATCTGGGGTCAGTATGTTATTAACCCAAGCTGTGTTATTAGCCTGTGTAAGTCATGTTTCAGCTATGTGGATCTCTGCGTTGATTTAGTGGTGGACCAGCTGGAATGTTTTGAGCTGTGCTCCAGATGTGAAACTGATTGGAAATGATAGGCCACACCATCACACAAGGTTCTATGTTACATAAGTAGTTTAGTCAATTACTGGGGTATCTAAAACTAGGGCTGCACGGAGTCACATCGCAGTTGTATGGCACGTGCGCAGTAATCACCAGGGCTTCCAATGACAGGCGTAAACATTTGTCCAGACAGCAGTTTTTCGATACTATATGGACATTTACTTATGCCCACAATTTGGTAAGCAGATTAGTAGTACACCTAAAATATTATTGATGTGCATATTGTGACACCCAAAAATTTAGTAATCTGTATAAACATGGCATATCCTTATGTTTAATAAATGTCACTTTAAACTGCAAAAAGTACTACCATCCCACCACTGTCTTTTTACCTTGCTTATCCACAATGTCTCCTGTTTTAAAAGATGACATGACTACTGAGCTGTCCCCTTCTACACAGCCACTACAGTGCTTACTGCTTCCATGACATACCAAAACGGGCGCATGAGCCGCCAATCTGCTCATTTAACAAACATCAGGATATGCCGTAATGATTCACCAGGACTTTGGTTAATCAACGCAGGTAATGTGAGCTGATCTCGTTCTGAGCGCGTTGAAACCACTTGCTAGTCTTGCTTATTGTCCCTTACTGGATCATTAGGTCATCCAAGGTCATGGTTGATGTCAGCCTGCTTTGGAAATGCCTGTTACGTACTATTTGCAGTCTGAAAATGCCTCTGTAAATTAGGGATGTACTGATACCAGTTTTTTGAGACAGAGTATGAGTACAAATACAAAGTTTTGAGAACCCATCGATACCGAGTACTGATACCTGGGTAGATTTCTATTTTTTTATTTCTCCTCAAGTCTTTTGTACAATATATTCTGTACCTTCCACTGAATTTTACACCACCACCATTAAAAAAGGACTCCAATTAGGTGACATTGTGTTAGTGATGCTTGTCAAATTTAAACTGTTTTGGGAAAAGTATGCGGAAGGTTCTTTTTGATAAATGGAAGCATCTCTGCATACACTACTGGTCCATATGTCAGTTGTGAAACTAAAGGCTGTTATGTTTTGTAACATGCCCTTAATGTGTTTTTTCACGAATTCGTGCAACTTCAGTAAGGCAGACTCTGTAATATATCGACGACTTGGAATCTCGTATTTGGGCTCCAGCAAATTAAGAAGGTGTCGGAATCCAACGTTGTCTACAGTGGACAGTAGCTGGTCATCAATTGCAATGTACTCAGTAAGTGCTTTGGTTATTTTTGTTGCTCTCAGACTATCTCTCAGCATTTTTTCTCTTCTTTGTAATGTTTCTTTTAAAGTACGTTGCTGGGTTCCGTGGCTGCTGGTAGCCTTCGTAAAGGTGCTCTATTCCTCTCTTATGCTGGTGTTTTAAGTGTGTTATCAGGTTATTAGTATTGAAATTAACTGACATCGTTCCTCCTCTTGATAAAGTGACAGAGCAGAGCGTACATTCTGCTTTGCTGATCATTGATTTTAAAGTATTTCCAGACCGCTGACATTTTCACGTATACACAGTTGAATTTGTTGGAGTAACTCCCGCAGCATTGCCCCCATGTGCCGACTGAACGTAACTCCATCATATTTCCCACTTGTGGTATCGATCATGGGTATCGGGGAAATCTGGTCGAGTACGAGTAACAGCAAGTGAGCATGGAATCGGGCCAAAGCTCGGTATCGGTAACTGTGCATGTCTGTAAATAGTCTGTTTATATGTGTTGCGGATAGGTGTTTGTTGGCGTTCTGGAACATTGCTGAGAAGTTGCCTTGGTCGGTGCTCCTAAATCTGCATGTTAAGGTGTTTTACACGTTTTTATAATTTCAGACTTGTTTTCCTGGAATAAGACTTTGAACACTGCTTAGGAATTCCCTTCCAACTGAATCCCCTTAGTAGGATAAGGTCCCATTTGTCTCATCTTAACACTGGCTTCTTATTGGTAACATGGCCCCTGCAGTGAGATCACACTTGATTTTTCCAAGTTTAGACCTTCTAAGCTATTAGTTTTTATTAGGCCAGTTCAGATCTGCATTCTGGGTGAGCCAAGCTGGTCGCTGTGGGATTTCGATGGTACACTACTGCAACTGACTTTTTTTAAAAAAAAAAAACATGATAAATGTGTCATTGCTCTGGGGGTCCCGGAGGCTGCTCCCTCACACTTGGATTTCTCTTATATGGGGGAGGGCAACATGGTCACGCTTCACAAGCGACAGACAGCCGGCAGCACCTAGGAAGAGACGGTCAGTCATTACCATGTCGCTGTACTGCTCTGTGTGGGACGTGTTCAGTATGGATGAACTGGTCCTTGCTGCTAGGTGCCCTGGAGCCTTGCCGTGTGTTGGGACTGGTGGGACAGTCCTAAATGTTTGCTCTGTTATCATGGCAACTGTGTGATGTCACTGGCTGTCTGTTCAGCGCTGCAGGGTGTGCTTATGGTAATGTTTCCACATCATTTTTCAATTAGCCTACATGGGATATGCCCCCCCAGGTGTTCTCTGCAGTAAAAAAATAAATAAAAAAATCATAAATTCCCTTCAAATGTCTTCTGCTCTGTATAGCCCCCCCCCCTCTTCTCTTCATAAAACCAGTGACAGGAAAATGTTAGCTTTTTTTCCTACTAACCTCAGGAAGTATAGACCTGCGGGGTGCACATTGTTCATTGACTCCGTGTTTCCATTTTGCAGCAGTTTTGGGGTGGGGCGAGGGGGCAGTCTTAAGGTTGTTCTTTAATGGGGGGGGGGGTTTATTCCCCCTTTGCATCCCAGTTGGCCCAGTGGGATTTTGAGAAGTATATGATATTCTATGTCACAGTAAGGCCAAAACCTTAACCAATCAGATCTCTGTCCAAGTACTAATGGGAGGAGCTTTGGAGAAATTGGACTGTATTGTAATTTAAAAGCCTCTGATAGTGACTGAGCCTGACAGCTTTTGAGGTCACTGGGATGGGCCCCCCTCACCACAGAGAAGCCATATAAAAGGGGTTTGGGTCACTGTAATCCCCCAACCAGGCCCCTGGGATGTTTGAGACCTTGTGGTGCTCCTATATATGCCCCCTTTGAAGATGAATGTTGTCATTACACCTGTCAAAAGTGGTTTGTTCCTGCTTACTGTCAATTTGTTTAAAGTTGTCTTAGAGGGCATTATTTTAAAAGATGACTTTCTCCTGAGTAACCTCTCTAATTTTGTGCCCATCACGTTGAATATAATCATCCTCCCCAGAATGCATGTATTCTTCTATCTGTTTGGAGAACTTGCTGTAGATTGTCTTTGAATACTCGAGAGCCCATTACACGTGACATCTGCCCATGATTTAGGAGCTGTAGATCCTCCCACAGTGCCTCTGGTGGTATTTATGTCTGCATAAGTCTCTTCTCTTGAATGCTCGTAAACGTCTTAGTTGAGCAGCTTGGCTCACTGACAGGCGACCCCTGCTGGCCATCAAGGCTAATTGGGTGCAGGTTTCTTCCCCCTTTGTAGTCGTGCAGCCTGTTTTGTGCCTAGAGGTGCTTCAAGAAGGAAGAAGCCACGTTTTCATGGGTCAATTAGCACATTGGTGGTGTTGAGATGGTGTCGGTGCTGCCCATATGAGTGGGAACATGTGAAAATGGCATGAGGACCAGACTTGTAGCCTGCTGTGTATCTACAGCTTATTGGTCATGTGTTGGCATCATTCCTTATCACCTGATTCTGTATCTTTGTGATGCTAAAGGCTTATATTGGAAGATATCCCTACTGATTACTCCTCAAGATGCTGGTTTCTTGTAGCCCAACCCCAATCTGGAAGAGACCATTGCTCCATCTTGCTTATCTTTGTGTTTGGAAGCTATCCTGAGGCATGCGGTGTCCTGGCTATTTAGGTGAACTCCTTTGCTCTTTAATCTCGGGGCACTCCAGATACCGCTGCTGCTAGCTTCGGTCCTCTTCCTGTCTGTTTCCCGCTCTCCCACACTCAGATGGATCTATCTGGGCTTGTAGAGGCTGTTACCCAGCTCTTGTTTTGGTTCAGCAAACCACTTCGCTGCTGTAACGAAAAACCTTAATTGTGCATCTGGAGCGAGTAAAAACTGAAAACGGGAGCAGCTTTGGCAAAGGAGATCAGCTCTGACGCCGGCACTGGACCTCCATCCCGGGGCACTGTACGGGGGAAGCGAGCTTCTCATCTGGAACGGCGCTCCGGTGTGCTTGCAGGTTCTCAAAGCCAGGTCGCCTTCTGCTCTTCAGATGCCGTTTACTCTCCGATTTGAAGCAGAGCTGTGAGAAACACACTGGTTGGTCAGAAGCTCGAAGACGGTCCGTGTTTGTGCGTTATGCCCATGTTCTGTGTACACATGGATTGTATTTTTTGGAGTTAATCCAGATTTTAATTTTCCTGTTGCTTGGACCTCTTTTGACTTCTGCTTTGCTCCATCTACGCCTTTTTCCTCACTGCAAATGCGAGACTCCTCTGGTGTGGCTCAGTGAGTGAAAAGCACCTGTGAGTCCTGTCACCAGCGACGGGGCGGAGTTCCTGAAGACAGCCTCTGCACTCCTCCTTCCCCACACCGCTGTAGCCTCTGCAGCCACTGGCAGGTTGGGTGCTGAGAAGCCCCTCCCTATCCTGACCTGCCTTTCCCACAGTACCACGGTACTTCACTGCACAGCAAGGGCTTCTTCTCACCGATCACACGGAGATTGATCTGTGGGACGTCTCGGTTGGATTAGCGCAATGCAGCGTCTACCTGTAACTTGGGAACATGCTAGTGAGTGACCTCCCTTTATACTACCGTCTGGCCGGGGTCTTTCTTTATTCACGCTGGTGAGCGTATGTGAGAGTGAGTGTGTTTGATATGTCTGGCACAGCTCCTGAGCAAAGAGACTGGACTCCCTTTAAGATGTCTGGTGGTATTCTTTGAAGAAGCGGAGCGCAGAGTCTGGTTTCTGTAACTTCAGGTGCCGAGGGCCGTCTTGGGGATAAATGTCACAGCGGGGCGCATTAATATTGCTTTTAAAATGAGTTGCCGGCTCTTTGACTGAGAAGACAGCCCAGAAAGGTGCTTCGGATGTCTGAGCTGCGTGGTGTGGCTGCTTTGGATAGAAGCATCTTCAAAAAAGAATTGTAAGCTGAAGGTGAAGCATGGCTGGCAAGTGTCTGCTGTAGGAAAGGATCACAGGCTGAGAAGGAACCTCTGTGGCTTAGTGGGTAAAAAGGCCTGGTGTTTTGGGGCAGCAAGCTCTTAGCGTGAATGATGTCAGAAGGCAGGCAACCCTCAGGCTTAAAATCCTGCTAGGCCAGCCAAAAGTTGTCCAAACAAATCAGATTTAATAGTGTTTGTCCTTTTGGAAGTGTATTTCCCTTATTTTAGGCAACATTTTCCTTGCCCATTTTGATTTTGAAACCCACGGCAAAAATGTGGACTGTCTGGCAGGGGACTGAGAGGGAGCAAAAACGTGGACTGTCTGGCAGGAGACTGAGAGGGAGCAAAAACGTGGACTGTCTGGCAGGAGACTGAGGGGGAGCAAAAACGTGGACTGTCTGGCAGGAGACTGAGGGGGAGCAAAAACGTGGACTGTCTGGGGGTCAGAGAAAACCGGGTTAGGAAACACTGAACCCTTTCTGTTGCCTTTGCGGTCATGGCCTGCTGTATCAATAGGTAATGATTATAGATGGTCATTCTGTGGTCGCTGTGTTCTCTGCTTTTGCCCAGATCTTTTAGATCCGGTTTTGCTCTGTTGCCTGCTGTTACAGAGATTAGGAGGGGGGGCAGTTCACTGTTGTGCAGAATTGCACTGGCAGCTAGTGAGGTCTTGGAAGAAGCAAGGTGCATTACGGCACAAAATATTTCTTTTTTTGAACTCTTGCTTGCCGCATGCCATCTCATTAGAGCGTGTTGTTGGCAAAGTGCTGATGTTGAAGCACTGTCTGACTAATCAGGACTCAGATTGTCCCCCTGTCACCCGTGCTACCGTCTCCCATGCTGTGAAGCTCTTTGTAGGTGTCCCTTGGGCAATTGCCCAGATCCCTTGCTTTTGAAGTGGGCCTATGGGGGGATACTCTGAAACGGGCTTGGGCTTGGAGACCTCACTTGTTCATAGCTCTCTTTTGGCGAGGTATTGGCTAATTGCGGCTTGAGATTTATTGCTGTCTGTCATTATTGGCAAACGCTGGACCTTGTGAGCCTTGGGGTTTGTGTGTGTATAACTCTGACTGAGCTCTTAGGCCGTTACTTCATAAACCTATTATTTGGGCAATGTTACTTGGTTTCTAGGTGGAGCTCAGCCTCCGGTTAAAATGGTTTTAAAATGTTTAGGACCTCTGTTCTTGACTGGGCTGTACCTGCCACTGGACACTAGATGGCACTGTGTTGAAGCTGCAGAGCAAGTTTTTGACATGCATTTTCAGGCCCAGCTGTGGGTGATCAGAGCTGTTCACGAGGGCTTCGTCCCAAGTTACTCTCCTTGCCCTTCTGGCAGCTGGGGGTGAGAGACTCCACCTCTTGTTTTTTTTGGGCCTTGACAGAGTTTGGAACCCTTCGTAGTCTCTCTGCCTGAAGCTAACAAAGAGCTTCTGTGCTGTTGCGGCCTGCTGCTCAACCTTGCTCTTCTCTCTGTTGTCTTTTAACCATTCCTGCTGCTGATAAATTCAATTACCTTGCAGAATTTCTCCCTTCAGCTGGTGTAGTTTTGTGGTTCTTGATTAAATTTTTTTGTAGCACCTCAAGAGTTCTAATGTCCCACAGCTCCGTAGTCTTTAGAAGCAGAAGTCAAAGCATTTTTACTCATTGCTGCTTGCCAGGGGATGCATTCCTTAAAGTTGGAGAAATGGGAGGTTTAATCGGTGACGATGACGCTCTAGTTGATGCTGTGGCGTTCAGCGCCACCTGTCTGTGGCGGTGGGCTCTTGCGGCTCTGTGTGCCAGAGGCCGTGCTTCTGCTAATTAGGAGACTTCAGCAGAAACTCGGCAGACTGATGATGCATGCTTAGTGGATTTAGCGCCACGCTCCTGTGTATTTTGCACTTTCATCTGTTTTAAATGCCATTATGCTGCCCTAGCTTAATATGAATAGGCACAATGTGTCGGTATCTTGCTGCAATGGAAGGCTGGCAGTTGTCCGTTATCGGTATGTGAGCTGCACCTTGCCCTGCCAGACTCCTCTCAGTCCTACTGAGTGCCTTTGTGTTAAGTTTTCCATTCGAACATTTGCCTTCCCTCCCTTCCCTCCCATAGAGATGGTTAGAGATGAGCCTTGTTACGGTCGGCCTTCCACGCATGGTTGCGTGCCTTAAAGGCTGGCTGGCTGGTGGCTGTGAAGACTTGGCTTGATTTTAAGGGTTCACCAAGCGCCCCACGGTTACACTGGAGCCCAGCCCTATACCAAGCATAAGGTAACCTGCTGTAGCTGCTCTGTGTTCAGTGAAACAGCTTCGGGTGTCAGCAGGAGGCCTGTGCTCCACTTTGTCTGCTGCTAGGGGCCACATTGGTGCACCCTTGAATAGGGAGCTGGTTAGCCGAGGATGATATGCGTTTATTAGCCTTAAAGGTGTTTGGGAAATCTAGGAGGAAGTCGGAATGACCCAAAGCTATAGCCATCTGTTCAAACAGCCCGTCACCACCAAGAACCTGCTTAATCTTACGAAGTATATCAAAAGGAGGTCACACTTGGCTTGAATGCGTGTTAAAGCAAAGTGTGACCTCGTCATTGGACTTGATTGATTCTCTCATTGCGATGCTGGGTTTTGTTGAACCGGTATCAGAAAGTGTTCATTAATGGAGTCTTCAAGCACTTACAGTATGCAAGTCGCTCTGGCTAAGAGCGTATGCTAAATGGTATAAATGTAAATAGCCTACACTTTTCTATCAAACTTGAGTAGAATTGTGTGCTCATGACAGTGCTGATAGCGTCTTTCAGTGCTGGGTTACTGTATTCATGAAGTCTTTACCTTTTTAATTGTTCGATCTGTTTTGCCGCCATGAATATAGCCCTGGTTGCTGGTATGGTGTTAAAAGTCAATATAACATCGTCTGGATAGAACCACTCCCCGTTTAGCTACGGTGTTCCGTTCCAAAGACCAGGTCATTAAGTGAAGACCTCTAGCCTAAGCATGGCTGACT
>JAODKN010000001.1:17138139-17154832 GCA_026774425.1 Petrocephalus zakoni | reverse complement strand
TCGTTTTTGGTTCGTGTCCCCCAGGCAGCACATGGGACTGGCAGACTGGAGTAATCTTTGGTATCAGTGGCGGTTTCCCCCCACACCCCACACCGGCACCTCTGAACTGCAGTCATGTATCGGAACCCATGGATATCAAATTACCTGAGCCACCTCCAGGTCTCTGGTCAAGGTAAGCTGAGCCGGTGTTCTGGTTGATTTTTGGAGTTTTTTGTAAATGCCTTTGGTGTGTCCTCCTCTGTCGCCGCCAGCAACCCCAAGGACATCGGGGGTGGGGGGGGGATGCGCTGCTCGCTCCACTCGCTCCACTCGCTGCTCTGTCTGTCTGGCCTCCCGGACCCCCCCTGCCACACCAGCGGCACATTCCGGTCACCTCCTAACCCACCCCTCCCTCGTCCGCAGTTTTCCGAGGGTCGCTCGATCCAGTGTGCTTTCTGGCATGTTGTGCTGGCTGGGAATTTGCAACAGGTGTAAAGGCACTGTCTGCGTCGCGGTCCGGACGGCCATCCCCGCGCCGCCTGGAAGCGCTAATCATGTGGCTCCGGGGCTGACTAGCTATCCAAAAAACCTGTTTCACGTTGACGGCTGCTTTCAGTTTGGATCTCTTGCATTCTTTGACTTTGCAGTATGCACCCCACCCCCTTCCTGCTCTCAGTTTTATATCCTCCAGTGTTTTCTTAGTGGAATATCTGTTTATATAACTTAACTGCGTGTGATATTTATTTATTTTGCCTCTGCTTCTCATACTGTGGTGGTAAGGATTGCTTTTATTTATGGTGTGTAGTTTTGCGGAAGTTCATAACCAAACTGGCTTTCCCCGGATTTCTGTTATGGCTCTGTGAGACTTATGTGCCTCCTGCTCGTGAAGAATTAAGGAACCTCAGTGACACACTTCCTTAAAGCCCACCCCCATTGAAATTAGTTTGCCTGACTTGTCTCTTGAGACCAGATATAATTGATTGACAGATTGCATCCCCAATCAGGAATCCCAACACTACTTTTGTTTTTATTTTTGGAAGGGGCGGGGCTAGTTTTCTCAAAAGCATTTCCCAAGTGTTGGGGGTTTGGGGGGGGGGTGACATGCTGTGGCCCCCACACCCTCATTCCAGCCTGTTTCCGTTAATCTGACCGGTCTCGATCGAATGTCTCTTAACGCTTCGAGTTTGCTGTGTTGACGTTTGCCCAACCCACACAGACTGCCATTCGCTGAGCCATGAATTTGGCACGGACCCATTCGCATCACTGATTCCTCGTCACAGTCGCACTGAAAGATGCCCTTCTGCAATTCCCTGTTTTTTTATGTTGGATGTAGACCTCAAAATTAACAGTGACCTACCTCTCGTGCCAAACATAGGATAAGAGTAAATAGGAACGTCACCCAGAAATAACTGCCGCTATGAGTTTTGGGGTATGTTAGGAATATTAATCCGTGCAGATTCATTCCTTGCCGGTATTTTTCTTTGAGGTTGATGGCCTTGTGCGTCATGATGTTGCTGGATATCTCCACAGCTGTAATAATATCCTCTGTGGAGATGCAGCTTTAGACCCCCTCCCACCTTTTAGGTTTTGTGTTTAGTCCTTTTTTTGTGTATTTTTAGAGGTTACTCTAACAACATTAATCCAAACATCCTTAATAAGGCTTAAAATGAGGGCCTGTTGGGGGTGGTGGTGGCTTTGGGTCCCCAAGGTAAATTAGGGCAGTGCTTTGAAGGGAGGGGGAGTTTGCAATTGGAAACACATGTCCACCCCATCCTTGTTATCATTCTCTGAGATGGCCAGTCTCCCGAGACTGAAGATCAGAACCTTCTAATTTTTACTACAAGGACATGCTGAAAGCATTCTTAAAGCTAAGTGTGCTTGTTATCTGTAGGCCCATCTCTAAATGCTGTATTTTTAAGACCATGGCTTCCAAATACCTGCCTGCATTACCTTACATATTTTTAGCATTTTTTTTAATCCGAAACAATGTCATACAGTCCCTCGAGCAATAGGGTCTTGCTCAGGGGTCCAATGGTGATTATCGATTTGCCAGATCTGGGATTTGAATCAGCTACCATCTGATTAGGGGCACCTGTTGAGCCACTCTCCAGCTTGTAGTGGGATGGCCGGTTTTACACACATTATATCTTATGCGGTATTATGTGACTTTCCGACATGGTCAGCAGCAGTTCGCTGTTCGCTGTAACGTGTGTGGATTGTTTTTCGGGGGCTGCATATGGCTCAGTTGCATCATTAAGTGCCTGCCGCAGCACTGCCTCTTTCCTGTGCTGGGACATCCTTGAAATGTGACTAAACTCCCAACGGGTTTGGCACCGTGTGGCCAGAGCCATAAATCATTTCCAGCTGTCATCAGCTGGGTGAGCGTTCTTGTTTTACGTCATGACTTCGTAATATCCCTTGAGAGGTCACCTGCCCCAGATGTTGAAGATTTTTATTAAAAATCTGGTATTAATAAAAAAAAAAAAAAAAAAAAACGAACACGTCTTATTTGGTTACGTTGTACTTGCTTTGTTTGGGGCCCTGGTCATTATAGTTTGTTTATTTTCTCTATCACAGGCTTTGGGAGACACGTTCCGGTCTCACTCTGCGGCTCGAGGCCACTCCAGAATAAAGCGTTTAGGTAGGTATGTTTGTTTCCCTTTGGCTACGCTTCCAGTCCTTCCAGTTTCTGGCCTGTGTGTCGAGGCATCAGTGTCAGCGTCTGAGTCACATGACTCAGTCATTCAAGAAACATTTGAATTCGTTTGACTCTG
Source organism: Petrocephalus zakoni (assembly GCA_026774425.1). NCBI lineage: Eukaryota > Metazoa > Chordata > Actinopteri > Osteoglossiformes > Mormyridae > Petrocephalus > Petrocephalus zakoni. The sequence continues at coordinate 17,152,079 of JAODKN010000001.1, read as the reverse complement.
TATGGTCACATCCCACGGGAACAGGAAGTGGCCGTTTTTGAGCATGGGAAGACACCATCACAGAGTCTGGCAGGTACTTGATCTAGGGTGACTGGATAATCCATGTCCCGGAGGACACTTTGAGCCAGGACAGGATTTCTAAACTACTCCACTAAAGCACTGAGTTTTTGATATGTGCTGATTGGACAGTCTCCTGTAATCATGCATGTGTCACTAACGCTAATAATAATAGCAATAATGTTCACTAATGTGGAACAGCTGGATGAGTCTTTTCAATCAAGGAAACAAACCAGTCAAAGCACAAGAACTGAACTAAATGGCCGAGTGCAGGAGCCTTTCAGTTTTAAAGTAGTCTGTAAAACCTGAAACAGCTGAAGCAGTCCCTGACTGACATGGATTATCTGGTCACCCTAACTTGATCTGTTTTTGGTCCACCATTGTTTGGGTGCAGGTTTAATTAGGGTGAATTTATATGTTTGCATATGTTGATAGTTGTTGGTTGTGACTTCAAGGTGTGTTATATCACTAGATGAGTTGTGCCTTGGATGCTTTCAGTGAAAATATCGATATTGAAGCCTTTGGGATCATATTGAATGTTCACTGCCCAGTTGCTTGTGTTAGATTCCTTCTGACACATCCTAGGAGCTTCAGACCTTGTGTGTTACATACCCATTTTGTGACCTTGCCCATCCACTGCTGTGCCACACCGTAACCACACCAAAAGTAGCTCACAGCCAGATTGCCTTAGTGAGAGGAAACCGGGCAGCTAGCTTTGCGGATAAGGATGAGAGCTTGTAAGCTGGAGGTTGCTTGTTCATGTCACAGAAGTGCTGTTGGGAAAAGATGCAACCAGCATTGCTTTAGGCTGTTGTTCAAGAGTTGGAATTAAAGATGGTTGAGGCATTAGGAATTGTAAGTCAACTGATAATCACAGCACCTGGTTGGGGCTGCGTTTTGTACCTGTACTGTTTTAGTTTTTGTACATTTCTGCTTTTTTATACATATCGATGGTCCCATAAAGGATCATTTAAAAAATTTCAACATCTTTCAAAACTTGGATGGGAATGCTGTCTGATCCAGTGTGGTGAAAATTTCCGCGCGTGGCAGTCCAGTCACTTCCAGCTGGAAAACCAAGTGGGGAAAAAATGTAACATCCGGCTAAATTTTAAGATGATTTTTGGTTGAGCTGCCAGTGTTGAAATTCTCTTACGATATGTCGGGTCTCGTGTTGCACACCTTGTCAGTATTCATCCAGCAAGTGTTTACTACGAGATGACTTGAGTTTTCTGCCTTCCCAGAAGAACTCTGGGGCTCATCTGTCTCACATGCAGTACTAATAATCGGAAGTTTCGGTTTGGCAGTCCCCTAAGTACCCCCTTTTGTTTCTTTTCTGCAGCTATCAGAAGGAGTTTTTGTTAGAAGAAAAGGACAAATCAGCCAGGAGTCCCAAGGACATTGATGTCAGTCTCCTGGCTGTTCTTCCGAAAGGTGGGTGATGCTCGTTAGTGTAAAACCAGATGGTGAGTCACTGGGATGAATATTGTGACATTGGGGCTGGGTTTCCCTTAAGGCCACGAAGAACATCACTAGGCACATACTATCCATAAATTGGGGGCTCCTTAATATTTTTAATTTGTTCAATCACTGAGCATTCTGGTGAATCTTATTTTTAAGTAGTTCAGTAACTCAAGTGCCAAATTCCTGTTTGTTTGAATGAATATATATAATATAAAATAATATTTATTTATTTATTTAAGGGCTAACCCCGCCCCCCCATACTCATGTACTTGTGTTTTCTGCAAGTGTACTTTGTGCCCCCACCCACCCACCCACCGCTATGCCTAGCGTAGTCACATTACGTAGGGAGCTTGGAATACGTTTTGGAGGGCCGTCAAATTACCCATTCTTGTTTACACTGCATATCCTTCCATTGTTGATGGCTGAGATTCTGTCTTATTGGCCCGTTCCCCTGTAGCTGGGAGCATAGAGCAGTGTTCTGGTTACTCCTTGGGTTTTCTGCTCCCCACATGACCAACCCCCCCAGCCACCCTTTTGAAGAATGAAGCTGTGAGCTCCAGGGGATGTGAAATACACCTCTTATTTCAAGTGGCTCTCCTCCCAACTGCCTTTCACTAGAATGGTCACATGGTCTCCTACTGTACTTTAACTAGAGTATAAACTCTTGAGCCTCCAGCGTCTCCTACAATAATGCTTTTCGGTTTGAGGATCTAAAAATATCCCCCCCTCCCTAGAGGCCACCTTTGGGTGCTGATATTGCATCATTCCTCCTGGAAGGGAAGGAGCAGTTTCTGTCTTTGGTTGGAGTGAGTGTTGAAGGATCTCCCCTGTGGACATGGGTGCGGGTGGGTGACCACAGCTGACTGGGCTTTATGGGTCTGGTTTGAGGACGTGCTGTGCAGGTGCTCATCACAGCAGATATTTGGAAGTCACTAGCATCATTGCTCTGCAGGCACACGCTTGGACTGGCTCTTCTGACATGCCGTGTGAATCAGGACAGCGTCCACGTCGTGATTTTAATGAAGGAAATTCTGTAGCGCTTTGGATGTCAAGCTGCTGGGGGAAGCTGTAAACATCTGTGGAATGCCTGACGTCTGTCTCTTTGTCCCGAAAGTTACTAGAATGCAGGCCCGAGGCTTTTCTGGGCCCTTGAAAACAACCTCGACTGCGTGTCTCATCAAGTGCCTTCGTCTCTGAGACACTGACATCCTCTCTAATAATAAGTCAGTCTGCACACATTTTGTCATTTCCTGTACATGCCCCGAAGGAAAGCGCTACAGACGGCGCACAAAAGCAGCCGACGTGATTCTCTGATTTATTGCTCTGCGAATCTGCTTTCTTATTCACGCATTGGTATGGCAAGGTGTTAAGAAGGGGGGTGTGTGTGTGAGTGTGTGCGCGCATGGCCCTGCATATGATTTTACAGAGCGTGGTCTTCTGTAGAGTGCTGTATAGTCATTTCATAGCCATTTCATTCATTTGCCCACTGCTTATGGATCTGGTCTTCTCCAGTTTCAGAGTTGAGGAAGCGCTTTGAAAACAGTGGGTCGTGTGACTTTGAGATGAACCGGTAAGTCAGACTCCCTGATGTCTCTGTTGGGGGGGGGGGGAGGGTCGTCTCGTACTGGATAACCACAGCATGTCACAGTCGTGTGAATCGGAAACGCGGTTCTGATTCTGCAGAATGCAACCTAGGATTTACAGTGGTCTTCAACATCTGACTGTGTGCACTTTAACTGCAGAAGATCCTTATTAGATTGTCCTTTACTTTAATCAGGTTGAGGGCATTCTGTTTTAGTTTAGAAGATTCATTGATTGGTGTTTAGGTCTCTGTTAAAGTGGGTGTGTGAGGTTGTATAGGATGGTATAGGTATGCTTTGGGCGGCCTGCTGACAGGGCTGTATGCCCATAATTGCTGACTCCTCAGTGCTACATCTCTCCCCCATCTGCACAGCAAGGAGAGGATGACTCGGCACATGGAGGGCCTGGAGCATGACCCCCAACCCGCCGGATTGGTGGCCGACCGGCTGTTGGAGGAGGACATGCCGCGCTACACCCGCGCCTCTGACCCCTGTGACCCCTGTGGAGGTATTTGGTCGCCCATCTCGGGTCACAGCCTGACCGAGCCTCATCCCTGTGGCCAGCAGGCTCACGAAGCCCATCAACCTTGTTTGATGGAGTAGGAACACAGTTTAAATTGTTCCGTTATCCTAAAACCAGTGATAATCAAAAATAAATCTTAAGACATAAATTTTTGTTGGCCTAGCAAATCTTATTAATATGTAAAACTGTCCCCCTTGGCATTTTGCAAGCTTCACTGAAGAGGGCTGGTTCTGCATTGTCCTCATTTTGTGTTCCAGTTCTAGATCAGGATCTCGACAAATTGCGGCTCCTCCTGTTAGTCAGTGTGCATTTTTTCTGCAAACTGCAGCATTTGCATTCTTCCTTAAATTGTCTATTTTCTGATGTTTGGTAGGATGCACTTGGATGGTGAGGCCCTTTGCACAAACAATTTGATCTCGAATCATCTGTGATTTTGATTGTATTGCTGTATCTGCCTGTCGTGAGATTCTGTCACGCCTCGCTAATAAACACACCAATGCAGTCAAACCAACACATTTCATTTACTGGTAGAAGATGAGGCTTTGAAGTCCCCTGTGAGTGGGATTCTCCTAGCCTCTGGCTTATCTTAAATTTGGTGCCAAAAATTGGCATTTTGTGTGATGATCCCCATTTCTCTCTCTGTCCCTTTCCGCCCCTCACTCCCAAAACTCCCTCCCTGCAGTCACAGTTGGCCGAGTAAATGAGGAGGAAACCCAGAGCTCAGAGATGTTGGACCTAGCTACAGAGAGGCAGTCCAGGGCCCGCTGTCGTGCTGAGGCCCACACTGCTCACACGGAGTCCGCGTATGATCCAGCGGGCCTGGAGTCCAAGGCGGAACGGATAGCCCGGTATAAAGCGGAGAGGAGGAGGCAGCTGGCTGAGCGCTACGGTATTTCGTTGGACCAGGAGACGGACGCAGACTATGCCCCCCGCTACGTCCGTCACCGCAAGGAGCGAGACGCACCCGAGGCTCGAGTAGCCCCAGTCTCCACGGAATGCCACCATGCTAGCGGGAAGGAGGAAGCTGATGAGGTGATGGAGAAGAGCCATAACCAGGCATACCTGTGCAGCAGTACGAGCCCCGGGCCGGGAATGGCCTTGGCGGAGCCCCGTGTCCCCTGTGAGGAAAGCAGCATCTCGGAGCGTGAGAGACTGATGAACCTGGAGAACTACAAGCGGGGAGCGGGTGGGGACCTCGGCGACCAGCACCTGTACATGGACATCTCTGCCTCAGCCCAAGTGCCCGCCAGGGCTGATGCTGGCGCACCGAGAGCCACTCCGCCCTCCCCAAAGCATGGCACCTCTCCCGGGGACTTACTCATCGAGCAGCACGCACAGGCTTCCCTCAACAGGCAAGGGTGAGTTGTCTGCAGCAGGCCCTGCCATTTGTGCTAACGCTACCTCTCGATAACGTGTCCCCTGGGGCTGGGGGTCAGACTCTGTAGGGACATACTTTTTATGATATGTTGGCGACTGGGCGTGTTCAGATGAGATAATCGTCTGCAGGGGAGGTTTCCCCTTTGTGAAGCTGATGCGGTCACCCTTCAGGCATGCATTATGTTGGTAGACTGTGGTGCACTCTGTGGTCAGCGAACCAGTCTAACCACACAGTGAAGTCTGGACTAGTAGTCGATTGTGCATGCCTGGATATTTGCATTGACTTGTTTTGGCTCTTGCTGCGTAAGTGATCAGGTGAGGAATTTTGGCTTGTTAATAAAACTGATTATAGACACTGAGCTCTAAGGGCATTTGCAGTTATGGTTCTCTTTTGGTGCCCAGGTGAATGCCCTTCTGAAGGGTGAAATGTGCAGACATTGGGTGGGGACCATATACCAGCTCTTTCCTATTGGGTCCCCGAACACATTTGAAGATCTGTGATGTATGAGTTGTCTGCTGTGCAGATACTGGATTGGGATCAGAATGTACTTCTAGGTGGAAGTTGTGCGGTTAAGTGGGCAGAGGTCAGTGCTCACAGCTGGTCTAGGCAAGGACCCTGGCTTAACCAATCACAAATGTCCAACTTCATACATTTATCACACACCCCCCTCCATCAGTCTCTGATCAAATTTCACTAAATCTTAGTTTTTGGGTGCACCCTGATTTACTGTATGGCTCTCCCAATGACCCCTCAATCATGAAAGTAGAGTTGGGTGGGATCTGGGCATAGTTGAGTGCAAAAATGCTCCATGGGGCTAACAGAAGGGCGCTAAGTTACAGAACCTAAGTGGGGACATTTCCACTGGGACCTAATGGACTTTTTGCATCCCTACTGCTCATCTGGAGAGTGGTGGGTAAATTTCTTTTGTGTCTGCTTGGTGGCTGTTGGTTGGATGTCCTGCTTACCGGCAGCTGTCCCCATACAGCATTGATGCGAAACCAAAGAACGATTGGTTTCTTCAGACCGATTCGGAAGGGGAGACACAGTCTCTAATCAACTGGCCATCCAGGTACTCTGGGATGTGTGGGTGTGTCAGCCCTGTGAACCCTTCTTAACAAGGATGACTAACCCACGGCTCTATGGCCCCTTAACCACACTATGCCCAAGTGGGTCTCTGCGGTAAATCTAGCTTTCTTCACTCCCTTAAGTGTGTGAGCCATAGTTTTCAAATCTGTTCTGCTGCTAATAATACGTGCAATTCTGATGTTGTCCCAAACTTGCTAAGTACTCAACTGCTGAAAACAGAATCTTTGTTAGCAAATTATTCATTTGAAGAGGATGAGTATGAATGGTAGTTTGTTTTGCAGTTTTTGTTCAAAAATCTTTTTTATTTTGGTGGCCCAGTAACAGTGCAGCTAGTCATTGTTTGGATAGCTGCCTAACAGCAGCACTAACAGCTTGCGCGATGGTCCCTAATACGGCATTAATATCAGGAGTATGAAGCAGATGTGGGGTAGCTATTGCTTTATGTAACACCCCTTTTGTTGCTCGGTTGGTTCTGTTTATTATCGGTTTTCTATTTCTGTTTATTATCTGGTATCTGTTTATTTTTTATGAAATGAGTACCTAACTGCTGGACCCTTGAGTGGGTCACTTTTGGACTGAACACATCACAGTTCAAGTTATGAGTCCTGATCCTTTAACTTGTGTCATCATGGCTCAAACCTTCCATGGTCCATTGGCTTCTAACCAAAGATGCCTTCGAAGTGCTGGTGTTGACTGGGTCTGATGTGGCCTGCTGGAGCTTCCAGCATAGCATCTTCATGAGGAATGTCTACCTAGTTCCTCCACCCCACAGGTCCTGATGAGAAGGTCTTTGTAAAGAACCTTTGGGGGATTTCCCTGCAGAGCTGGATGGGTCTAGGTGTTTTTAATATCTGTATTAAATGGTGTTAATTCCTGTCTCTCTCCTTGAAGAGTTAAAGTTAGAGAGAGGATGGCGAGGGAGGAAGGTGTCAGGAGAAGCCCAGAGCTGGCGCTGGATTCATGCTCCAGGGGGGTGGCCCTGGTGCCTCAGCATTCGGCCCCCCATCATGAGCTCTTCACTTCCCAAATCACATGTGGTCCAATGACTGGGCCGGGACCAGCAAGGCTGCTGGAAGGCATCGATTGCCAGAGCTATCTATCTATAGAGGGGGTGTCAAAGACCCATGGTGCCGGGAAGGAAGAGGATCCAGAATGGGGTCCCGGGGAGCCGGATGGCATTTGTACCGAAGGGCTTCTGAAGAGCCGCAAGGCGGTATTGCCCTCGGAGATCCGGCGCCGGGAGAGAAGCGTGGAGGATCTGCACCGGGGTCGCCGTGAGGAGCCGCAGGCCCGCCGGGGCAGCCAGAAGTTTGGTTACAGAACCCCAGAGGAGCACGTGTCCTGGGCACAGACCTCCGGGGTGCGGCAAGGCCGGGCCCAGGAAAGCCGACGGCACCGCGATACCGTCGTCTGCCTCCAGAGGGAGCCAGAAGCATTCAAGGGGCAGCCCAAAACACTGATTCGCTCCATATCTGATGCACCAGTGTCTTCCCCACGGGTGGCACTGTTCCACGGACCGGAGCAGGGAGTGGACGAGGGGCAGGTGTTCCACAGCACCCTGACCAATGGGGAGCATGTCGCCTTGGACACTGGGGTCTCCGTGGCACAGCTCCGCCTCTCCTACCTAGAGAGCACCGGTGTCCCCAAGAGGCCTGAGCTGTAGGTGGTACAGTATGGAGCGTGTGTTAGCCCTCCCAGTCATAACCCTTAGTGGGCATCTTGCACGGTTTAACGGCTACGCTGCTCACGCTTTAACCGGAATGGGCTGCCTTCATTCTGGTGCACCTTGGACAGGCGCACCTCTTCTGAGTGTCCTAATCCTGCCCCTAGGGAGTCTCGCACCCTCATCTGCTGCAAGGGCCCCCCAAGGTGCCCAAACTCTTTGCATGGGACTAACATGCCCGGTTATGGTGACCGATCTTTCCTCAGTTTAAAAACCCGGCACTCAGTTTGCCGTGTAAGTCCGGGTTTTTAAAAAATCCCTCCGTCTCCATTTCGTCTGTCTCATGCTACTTTTTTTTTCCCTTCCCCCTCCCCCTCTTGTCTTTCTTTTACTGGGTGTTTCTACCCCTGGGAAAAAAAAAATGTAAGAGAGGCTAAGGTAGTGCTGGGCGGGGGCTTGGCTGGGAGTGCGGAGCGGGGCAGGGGCTCTCGGAGGCCAAGGCGCTATATCTCCGCTGGCGATGATAGAAGGGCCTCTGAGAGGTTTAGGACCCAGCCGATTACGTCCGCAGAGCGCCTGGACTCCCATAGGTAGGCTGTGTGTGAGTTGTGGTGATATGATGGGGGTGGTCACTACAGCGCCCATGCATGCTGCACTGCAGAGGAGGACTTCCTGTGAAGTCTGGCCAGTAGGGAGCACCGTGTATTTTATATAAAAGTGTTTTATAAATAAATCAGGGCATGTGAGTTTCACAGCATTGTCCCACCAAACAATGGTGGGATTGTGGCTCACTCTGGTACTCCTGTTTTAACCTTCTTGTGTGTGGATGGTTCTGGGCTGTTCCTGCTCAATCCCCACTACCCTGCTCCTCACTGGGCCCACACAGCAGGCGAGACCTCATCGCTAGTCCTGTAGATTTGAACTGCTCTCTCTACTTATCCCCTCCTGTTACTTAACCGTCCGGCACGTTCTGTGCTCTTTGGGGCCGTGCTCGGTGAATTCGTTAATGATCTCCAACTTGTTTTACCTGCTAACACCTGCTTTGGGATTTCTCCCCCCCCACCCCCACCCAGGTCCTGTCTGAGTCCTGACCTACAGAATACTGAAGGTGAGTACCCCGTGCCCCCCCCGACACATACCCCTAGCCCTCCTTTATGTGTGTTACTGTGGTGCGACTGCTCTGTGTGTTTCAGGTGGTGTTTAGTGATAACTAGTGGCCATTAAGCGTCAATCCCTTCCCGATCCAGATACAGGTGTTTTTCTGCTTGCTGGGGTGGCCAAATCTCACCCCATGGTGATATTTTAGCCTCTAAAGGTCAGTGCAAGATCAGAGATGTTCTGGATGCTCCCAGTAGCGTGACCCTCATTATTTTGCGTGGTGGTACTGGGCACGTGTTTCTCATATGGCGCACTGATGGACTCGCAGCTGGAAATACTCTCTGCCAGGATCTATCGAGCTACATTACTCACGGATGAAGTCAGACGAGGAGCGGGGGGCCTTCCAAGGGGCCCACTCCAGAGCCGCACCTGCTGGGCACTGCACTCCTCACCTCCTCAGGTGTTGGGCCGCATGCTCAGCAGAGGGGCCAATTGAGATTGCGCAATGCGTGGCGCCCCACGCTGGCTAGCCACAGAACTGCAAAGCTGGTTTGTTGCTGCAGAATTAGTTCCTAGTGCATGTTAGCCGTGTTAAGGGAATGGAAAAGGTTACACTGTGCTTAATGTACGGTTCAGAACATTGTGTTACGTGACATTAAATGCAGGCTAAAAAGCTGAATTGGCATAATTAGCATAATTCAAGCATGTTCATATTCACTGAATGTCTGAGCAAGGTTCTGATCTTCCTCGGGATGTCTCATCATCCATGTGTTTGCCTGTGATTTATAGTGAACATCTGGTGGTGTTCTGCAGTGAGCGCACAATAATTTGAGGGGCTGTTTTCGCTCTCTCCGCTGCTCAAGTTTTGTTTGCCATTATCAAGACTTAAGAAAACTTGCTCGCATTACACGAGTCATAAAAACCTCGTTCTTGGCCAGGCTCATTATTGCCGTGCAGCTTAGTGGTAGGTTGCTATATATTTTTATTTATTTTATTTTATTATTTTTTCCTGTTGGGCCGTATTAGATGGCTCAGCAGTTATCTTTACGTACAACTACCTTCTTATGCAACTGTGTTTTTAGTGCCGTCCATTAGGTTTGAAGAAATGTGTGCAGTTACACAGTCCCTCAAAGAACAAGACAAGGTTCCTTTCCTTCCAGCCCTCTTGGTTCCTTATGCACTGCACCACTATTTTGGCTGCTCAGATTCCAGCATAACACAATACATTCTGACGTCCCCCCCCACAATGGCACTAATAAGTGAGCTTCCTTGCTGCAGGTTGGGTTTACAAAGTGTGCCCATTGCTGCCACAGCTAGTCACTCTCCACTCTGAGACGGCTCCGTAGCCGCGGCCTTATTTCTGTTTTCTCTTCCTGGCTCCTGAGTACCACTTAATGCCGATGTTTTTGTTCCTAAGTTGTTGGTGTTCAGCTCGTTCTCCCTCTCTCTCCCAATTTGTTTTTCTTCTCCAGCAGATGAGGAGAAGCTTGATGAGAGAGCGAAGTTGAGCGTGGCAGCCAAAAGGTCCCTCTTCAGGGTAATGGGCCAATTTCTTGTTTTCCTAACTACCTCCTCTTCCTCCTCCTGCCCCTTCCCCCCCCCCCCCCGGCCCCGTTCTGCCCCGTGGGACAACAACCACATCTGGCTTCATTGTATCTAAGTTGTGCCTGGGTATCAGACCTCCCGCCCCCAAAATGTCCAGCCCCCTGCGTTCCACAAGCCTGACTCGGCCTGCTTCCAGCATCATTGCTGATGTGTGACTCAGCCAATGGGGCAGAAGCATGTTCGTTGATGCGACCATGGAGCGTGTCACCCGTGCATGATCCACAGTCCAGTCTAACGAAGGGGATATTAGCTAAATTGTTGGCTGGATTTGATCATATCTAAATGGTGAAATATTAATCCCCCACCCCACCACCACCACAGGAGCTCGAGAAGACTGCAGAAGGGGGGGCCCCCAAGCCCCGCTCCCGGAACGCGGCAATGGAACGCCGGATGAGACGAACGCTGGACCGATCGCGCACCCAGCCCGTCACCACCGAGGAGGTGGTCATCGCTGCCACGTACGTTGCCAGGGAGACTGCAGGTGGACAGTGGAGGTTTCAGGATACCGTGTGACGCCACGTGACTGCTTTCTAGAGGTTCTCGGCCGCATCAAAAAGGCCTGGCGTCGAAGTCCATTCATAAGCACAAAGAACACATGCGTTGTGGTCCTCTCCCATACGTGCGTGAGGACGCTACTGATCTTTTCACTGGGGTTTCAAACTGACCTGACACGTCGATTTTCGCCTGCTAGCGAGGAATGGTTCCCGTCCTTTTGTCTTGTGAAAAGAGTGCCATTTTCGTCCCTGCACTGCTCAGGAATGCGACACAAGATAGGAGAGGCCTTTATCTTTGCACGGGGCAGACGAGCGAGTCTGCAGCGAATCCTTCCCACAAACCTCCCTTTATAACGCTGGCCTATAGAGTGGTCTAACAGGCTATACTGTAATACTGCAGTGTTGGGCCCGTCGTGTTTCCTGTTTTCACAGCCCAACAGAGTCATGGGTTTCAAACCCAGGACGCACGCACAAATTCCCTCTGATGTACGTCATTTTGGCTATGAAGTTTCAGAGGAACCACTTCCCAAATAACCTCCTCTCCACCATTTTTAAAGAGATGCCTAATTTTTCATTTTCCTGCTCTCCTTTGTCTTCCTTTGTTCCCTCCATCCTGCCCTGCTCATGCTAAGTGTTCCCACCCCCTCCACCCCAAGCGCAACCGTCCACACCACAGCCACTCGAGTACCAGACCCGACTGTAGTCAGCAGCTCTGAAACACAAAGCAGGTATTGGGCTGTGAACCCTAACCCCCCCGGTGCATGATGCTCGCTGTATCCCCCACAAACTGTTACTGTACACTGACAGAGCTTTTAACATTTTCCTGTGGTTAATGTGTTCCTCTTGCTGCTAATATCTATTAAGAGCCTGTTGCGTATAACCAGAGCAGACCTTGACAAATGGCGCCCCCTGCTGTTTGTGTAAGTGACCTTTTGCAAATGATTCTTCCCGTACAGAAGAGGTGAAATACCACTCACAGCAACCAACAAGCAGCTTCTGCAAAGGGGACTGTTTGAATGCATCCCTTTAACATGTGAAAATGCATTGTATGAACGGAGATAACCTTAGAACATGCATACATTGCAGCAGTTGACAGTAGAGATCGTCCTCTGCAGAGGTGTTTGGAAACTGTCCAACATGGCCAACCTCAAACCACATGGCCGAATGTTACGTAAGGAAAGTTACGTGTATGGTTGCTCAAACTGCTGAGAAGGTCCCTCTTGGTCATGTGACCGTCGTGTTTGTGTGGTGAGATCTCACAGAGTGTTTGTTTGTTTGTTTGTGCACAAACAAGGAATGTTTTTGCTTGAGTCCCAACATTGTATTTCCTGTGTTCTTACACTGTCCCTGTCCCCATTACTGTACCCCCCCCCTCCATAGTTTGCAGGCCTCTTCCCAAAAAACCTCTATGGCCCCAGAGCAGTCCAAGGCACCCCAACCAGCACCAGAGTCCGAACAGGCCCACGTGCCCGAGGACGAGTCCCAGGAGCCCGATTTGTCCACCCTCAGCCTGGCCGAGAAGATGGCCCTCTTCAACCGCCTGGCCCAGCCTGCCTCCAAGGTCACGAGTGCCCGGCCTGACCCCCGGCAGCGGCGGACCAACGCCCGCTACCAGACGCAGCCCATCACCCTGGGAGAGGTGCAGCAGGTACGGGGTGCAGTGATGAGGTGGGGGAGGGAGTTGGCTCCTCGCCGAACACAGACGTGGTCAGGCTCATACTGCACTCTGACTACATGAGTTGTGTCATCAGATTCAACACTCAGCTTTTGGACAGCAATGCTTTAAGTTTTCCCATTGCAAGCTTATCATCTCCAACATCTCCCTGTTATTCCTGATTAAACTCTCCCCTACGTTTACTTAATAAAGTGAAGCTTATCTCTGGTACAGGACCTGCTATGTACAGATTCCTCTCTCCAATCCAGTGGCTCTGTAGAACTTCTGGATGTCTATTATGAGACTGCTCAAGTAAGAATTGCTCCGATTGGATATCTGAACGTGCACAAGCTGCTAAGCTTCGTCCTCATTGGCCCTTTTTTTCCCCCGTGTTACACGTCCCCAGGAATGCCTTGATTGCAGCATGCAGTTGCCGGATGTCAGTCATATGGCATTGTGATGATCGAGACTTGAGTTTTTTTTTTTTTTGTTAAATGTTCATAAATGGAAATTTATGTGTAGCTGTTGTGAATTTTCTGTACACCCCCCCACTCCCACCATGCGTCAGTGAGGGGGGATTGTGCGACCGCTCACCATATCTGTGTGTGCTGTGCTTCCGCATGAAGAGTCACTGTAGTTTGGCAAGCTACAGAAGTAGCTGAGCTTCATTCTGCCTGGCTTTAATACACTGGCGTTAAACAATGTCTCGGGACTCTCATTGGCCTGTACCATTATAAACAGAGGGCACCAGAAAGACTGATACTAGGACTGGCTGTAGCTGTGGAATATTTGAGCAATATGTGGAGGGCTGTTGCCACATACCTCTAGTGGGGTGGTTTTACAGTGCGTTTAGAGTGACCTTGTTGTCAACCCAGCCAGTCTTCAGATTCTGTCAGAGCCGTCTCATTGGTCAATGCCCTGTGCCTTACTGAGCTTATGGGGTGAAAGGGCCAGCAGAGAGATTTGACATTCAAATGCGTGTTTACTTAATTGCCATTAGAAAATCTCCCTCAGATGCACCCTTAGCCGTAATTCTCCAGCGTGAGGTGACTTCAGTGCCTGCAGCTGGATTGGCCGTTTTCTCCTCTAGCTGGTATCACCTTTGACTTGCCTTGTCAGAGAAGTTCTGTGCTTCCTCGGGTAGGTCGTGAGTCATAGCAGTCAGGGACTGATTACTCAGCTGGACTTGGCCCGCTGCATCACACAGCATTATGGGATGCTTGACTATAGCGTTTCTCTGAATCAGGTCTCAGATATGCCTTTAAGCGGGGCGGGGGGGGGGGGGGGGGGGGGGGGGGGGGGGGGGGGGGGGGGGGGGGGGGGGGGGGGGGGGGGGGGGGG
>JAODKN010000001.1:17123666-17138039 GCA_026774425.1 Petrocephalus zakoni | reverse complement strand
GGAGGGTCTGCCCTCGGAACCCTGGCAAAGCCTGTAACTACAGCCACCCCCAACCAAGCTGGGGACATCCACCTGGTTCAGGAGCCCTCTGGCCACCGGACTCTGCTTGTGGCTTCTGGCCCGCTCCCCAGAAGTCCCGAGACACCCCACAGCCCAGAGGCAAGGCCCGGAATCCAGGGGGGTACCACTCCCCAGGCTGGAGCAGATGAGGCCAACAGGAAGAGGAAGCTGCCCTCCCCAGGAGAGGAGGCCCAGCAGCCTCCCCAGCCCCAGCCCCCCCGAGGGTGGGGGGCGGGGCCAGAGGCTCTGGGGCAGGCTCCCCCTGACAGGGCAGAGTGTCTGACTTGGAGCCCAAAGAAAGCAGAGTGTCCCCTCTCCCAGGAGAAACGAGAGCAGTGGGGCCTTCTGAGGGGGGCGCAGTCCTCACATGACCTGCACGAAGGGGGTGGGGGCCACGGCTCCGGAGCAGCCGCTTCAGGTACGCGGGGTGCTGAGGATGAATGATTCTCTAAACTGATGGCTTTGTCACCATAACGGTGCCCTTGGTTTTCCATTGGCTGTGAACGTGAGCTGATATTTCCAAGTTAATCGACAGGCGTGTTAACGAGGTCGCCAGAAGTGCCTGATTTCGCGTAACTTTTTGAATGTCTCTCTGCCTTTTTTTTTCCGGGTCTGCCGGCCATGCGTTTTCATGTTTCTCTGTGGTTATGCGCTTCCTCTCAGCCTTAACAGTACGGCGCTCTGGCTTTCCTGTTTGGTACCTCTGCTTAAGCTCGCCTCTCTCCGTGCCGGAGCACGTGGCTGAGCGGATCGGTTAAAAGGGGCATCCTTTCTTAATTCAGGGGTGTTTGTAAGTTTACTAGCCAGCGGGGAGAGTATCGGGGGGGCACTTATGTTTTCTCATTCTGTTGCGTTTTCAGGTTGCAAGTTGGAAGGAGGGTGGGGGGCTGGAGGAGGGGTGGGAACGTTTTGTGAGCCTTATCAGCTATCAGAGTTTAACACAAGCCCTATACTTGCCTTTTTGGACTGTATTTGTCACTGTTTTGCTGGGTTGCACTGGGGCTTTCTAACATCCTGTCCCCTCTCTCTCTCTCTCTCTCTCTCTCTCTCTCTCTCTCTCTCTCTCTCTCTCTCTCTCTCTCTCTCTCTCTCTCTCTCACACATCCCCACATCACTCTCTGCCAGAGCCCAGCACAGCCGTGAGAGCCCCAGCATCGTCGGTGTTGAAACTCGTGCCCCACGATAGCGTCGACCACCCCCGAGAGTCCCTGACTGCCAAGGAGAGCCTCCCAGAGCCTGGGGAGGACCCCTGTGAAAACATGAGCACTAAACAGATGTCTATCAAGGAGAGGTGAGCTGGGGTGGCAGAAGGGTGCTTAGCGTCTCGCTGTACATGTTCCCGTCTGTCCCGCTTCATGTTGATGTTCCATGGGTTACGCTCTGCATTGTGACGTGTAACGTGTCGCGTTAGCATGCGCAGTTAGCATTGTTTGGCTCAGCAGACCTTGGGTACCTCTGTTTGATTTGAAGCCCCATTTCTGTCTCAAGCCACTTAAGTTGCGATGAAGTAGCCACAGGTGAGTCAGACGTGCCTTGTGTCCCTCTGCTGGGGAGTATAATTTATGTCACAGGTTGGGGGAGCTCCAGAGTGAGGTTCTCAGACAGGCAGCTGGGTAGAGGTTGGGTTGTGGCCCACATATCGAAGGTTCCGCAGGGGTGTGGGTTAGTGTTTCAGGGCTGTGCCCAAGTGTAAACTGCAGCAATGTACCCTTTCTGAGACATTGAGTTTGCTGCACTAAGGACACAGGGTCAAAGTCCGTTTCATCTTGGTAGACCATAGGTTCTGTGAGGAATGGGGTCTGATGTGGAGTACTGTGTATGTAGGGGAGCAGTGTGCCTGTGTCTAGAAGGTCACCTGTTCAAATCTCAGGCCCTCGCCTACAGGCCCGGGGGCGAGCCAGCAGCTATGCAGGCCTGGGCCGGAGCCATTATTGAGTCTGTGTCACTGCAGATTTGGGCAGTAACAGCCTGTTGGGCAGGTCCAGTCTGGTCCCATTAATGGGGATGAGCGCGATCATCCCTGCTGCTGAGTTTCAGCATTACATCAGTGTCACCTGTGCTAAGTCGCATGTTCATATCCCACAGTCACAAGAGTGATTTTCACCATTGCGTCCTTCACCCCCCAGTTGCAGCAGGAACTGTCTGGCTCTGCTTTCTCAATGTGACATCTGCTTGGCTTGCTGCTCGCTTGTGTGCCGTAGTGTCTTCAGCACACTGACGGTCACGCTTTGGCTTCACTGTCAGCTGATGTTGGTGGCTGTCAGTTCGCACCCTAGCTTCTTGTTCCCCCTTTTGATTTGGCTCTGCTCTACCGTCTGCTGTCAAGCTGAGAGCAGTGTGTCAGCCTGCGGGCACAACTCCCCCGAAGATCCGATCTGTGCCTCTCCGTTACGGTCACGCCCTTTGATACTCCTGTGGGAGGTAGTCTGTCTTTGCAGGGCTGGTGGGGATGTTGGGTGGCCACTCATAATATTTTGAGCGGCTTCCCATCTGGACATCTGGGGTGTGTCGTAGGGGTTTGGTTATGGAACAGAATTAGGGCTGCATGATATCACATCGCGATGTACTCGCGATTAAATGGCGCATGCGCAATAATCACCTGGGCTTTAGATAATGTGTAAAACATTTGTCCGGACGCCAGCTTTTTGGTATTTTACAGGCGCTTACTTACACCCACAATTTGGTAAGCAGATTAGTAGTGTGCCAAAAATATTAATGAGATGTGTATTGTGGTGCCAGAAAGTTAGTAACCATCTGTATAAATCTGGCGTGTCCTTATGTTTTATTAAATTCTATTAGCTGAGCACGCCACATACTACGGTTTTGGTAAATCATGGAAGTGATGAGCACTGACGTGGCATTGAATAAAGGGATCGGTCAACAGCCAAAGCATTTTTTAAAAAAGGAGAGAGAGAAGGTAAAAAGACCTCGGTGTTGTAGCAGGATAGTCAGCACTTTTTGCAGTTTAAAGTACCACACGTTTATAAAAAATAAGGATGCTTACGGATTACTAATATTTTAGACACACTACTGATCTGCTACCAAATTCTGGGTATAAGTAAACACCCGCATGGTACCAAGAAGCTGGCATCCGGACAAATGCATCACATTTTTGCACATGCGCCCTATAATCGCCATGCAATATCATGCAACCATAAACAGAATGTGTAAATAAAAATGGAAAAGCGTTCTTTTTTGGCACCAAAGGCCAGTCAGGTATTGCTGTCCAATTTCCAGATGGGTGGGGGGCTGTTTTTCCTAATAAAATAGGATCCCTCCCCTTTCTATTTTGAGTGTGCTATGAAGGGGGTCTGGATCAGGCTTCTCCCAAATTCGTCTGATATGATTAAAGAGATCATGGGGTCGAGAGCGGACCTGCAGTGTCTTTATTTTTTTGCCCTGATAACTGCACGAAAGCTAACTGAGATCACGTCCCTAAGACTGGTGCCACATGCTGCAAGAGAGCTGTGACTGGCTCTTTTACATTCTGCTGTTCTGCTGTAGTGGCAGGAAGGGGGCTCAGGGTCAGTGGGGCATTGGTGTCCGGTTGTGCTATTCCTGAGTTTCTGTGGCTGAATATCTCTCTGGTACAGTTTTGTTCTCAAGTCCTCTGCTTCATTCCAAGTCGTGTGTAATCTTTTCCTGCATGCATACCCATGATGCACTGCTTTGTGTACATGCTGCAGAGGTACCTAGAATCGAGCGGTCCTTTTTTCCTGACGGCTGGGCTTTGTTTGGAAGCTGTAGTCTCCCTTGATATGCTCATATCTGTAATCTGTCAGCGGACTCTGGATTCATAAGCCAGAAGACGCTGGCTGTAGGCGTAGTCATGTTCAAAACGATGCACTCGTGACCAAAAACAGTTTCTCTAGGTGCTGCATCAAAAGGAGCAATGCCAGCAGAATCAGATAATATTTAGCTGTTGACTGTGACGTTTTGAATGAGTAGCTCATGGGGTTTCAGCCTCCGCTCCTGCTTTTGGACATGGACATTGGCATGCATCTATACTAAAGCACTTAAACATTGAATGGCCTGACTGCCAGATTCAAGAAACGCTTCTTTCCCCAAGCACTTCAAATTTCCAGCATTTCCTGTAATGCTCATGTCCATGGCACATGCACTTTACAGATCTGTTACTGCACTTTGTCAGCCGCTGGCTACATCTCCTCTAGTTTGGTACTCTTGTGTTGTCTTACATTCTCTTTAGACTACGCCTTCCAATGCACCTGTTGCAAATGACCAGTAAAAATCTTGGATCTTGAGGGTCAAGGCTGATTCCACTGGGCCCTTCCCCCTCCAGGCTGGCTCTGCTGAAGAAGAGTGGCGAGGAGGACTGGAAGAACCGAATCAACAAGAAGCAGGATGGTGTGAAAGCGACCATGGAGAGGCCCACGCAACTCTGGGAGATGGAACCGGGCTTCAGAGCAGCGGTAACCCCTTCCTCCTTACACAGCCCCCACCGGGATCCACTCTGTAGTAGACAGTGTGGATTTACAGTGCGAATCCCATGACCTGCTGTTATGACATGGATCTGCTAGCGTACAGCATGCAGCGTGCGGTCAAGCTTTGCTAATCAGTAAGGCGTGACTTTGTACTGAGGTATGATGCCCCCCCAATCAGTGGCTTTGATTTAAAGCTCACCGATGCAGCACATCTGCATGACGGCATTTCACACGTCCTGCATTATGGTACAGCACTCAGTATAAGCATTGATACCGAGGCTGTGTGCAGCTTGATGTAAGGTTTGCCACAATCCAGTCATGTATCCAGGTCTTTGCATAAAGCTAAACCAGCTTCTCGAAGTTTACACATTTGCTTTGACTCAGGGAATTTAAACGGGTGACTTAATGTTTTTCAATATTTTGAGGAAAATATTTACTTTGGGTGTAATTGTGATTCTGCTCCTGATGTGTTCCATCAGCTTGTCAGCCTTTAATGTCCTGGATCCGCAAATCATATCCTATTATGTTTTTATCTGGCGTCGAGTCCCATCGTATCAAATGTGCGAGTCCCATGTGTCATGGTTCTGAGAAATATCTGCCTGAAGCTCATCAAATGCAGCTGTATGTAATTAGGAATCGCGTTTGGGCCCTAAGCAGAAATGCCTCTCCATTTCTCTGCTGTTTACGTTGATGAGGTCAGCATAGTAGAATTTTCACTCACTGATTATTCAGATGTTTGACTTTATCTGTACTGAATGTGTGGGCAGATTCACCACTGATTTGAGGATGGAAATATTTTAATATGTAGTCGTAGGGCTGTCATGATCATGAAATGTTTGTTGACGATTGTCATACAAATAATCCTACAAATATTGTAATGACCAAAAGTTTGTAATCAGTATAAATTTGGCGTATTCATGTTCAGTAAGTGTGTTAGACTTCAAAATGCCAAAATTACCAGTGCACCATCTTTTTTGAACCTTATCACTAATATCTTCTCTTCTAAAAGATGTTGTGGTTGTGGGCAGAAATAAGCATTTGTATAGTACTGAAAAGCCGGTGTTTACCCCTATCATCTAAAGCCCAGGTTATCATTGCACATACGCTATACAATCGCAATTTCTATCATGATGTGATACCATGCAGCCAAGAGCTCTAACTGCAGCAGAGGCACCTCTCAGCCTCCCGGTTTACAGAAGAGTTCTGAAAAGCTTCTGTGGTGTTGTACGTCTGTTGCTTTGTGGCCATATCTGCACGAGATCGCGTCTAGCATGACACATGTGTCCACTGTTCTGTTGCCTGGACCACAGTTTCTGACAATTCGACTGGAGCCAAGACTGTGGAAACTTGTTACAGTGATTTGTCAGCTAGGAGAGACGGTAGACGGGAACAACTGTGGCTTATCGATGATTCTTTGAGGACCTGTCGGTGGGGAAGAGCCATTACTGTCATGGAGTAAGAACCACTGAGCAGATTCCCATGGGATTTAGGGGCCACACTCACGCTTGGCAGGCGTCCAGCGTTACGTCTCTGAAGTATTCCAGCACTAAGTGCAAATTAAGTGAATGACTAAAAAGTTTAAAAAGTCCCATTCCATGTGCTGGTCTATTAAACTGGTCTGGACAGGCTCATGCCAGCTTGTTTTTCCAGGTATTAAGGATGAGAATATGGTAGCATTAGCTACTAGCTATGTTAGGTGCCTTTATAAACAAGTCTGTTTCCCTGGGTGTCTCCCCAATCCAAACATCAGGTAAGTGTATGTCAGAGGCATGTTTATCTGGCATTTATTGTGCCTGGGGCAATTTAAGCAAAGCGCCTATGATCTAGGCCAGCAGAGGGTTAGGGAGGTTTCTGAGCAAAGCCCTTCTTCCATTATTCCACAAAATGTCCATATGTTTGGGCTTATAGGAGGAGGGCGTGATGACCGACGACTTGACGGTTTCTGAGCAGCTCTGGGTAAGCTCGCTCGTGCTGGCCGAGTTGCTGCTGCATGACAGTCAGTGTTGGAACCTCCTTGCACTCAGCTTCTAAGCGTGGTGCTATGACAGACCCTTAGCTTTATAGCGAGTGGAGCATAGTGTTGTGGGGTGATCTGCCTGTATCTGGAGGCCCTGGTTGGTGAATTGTGCAGTGCCTCGTTTTGGTTTGGCCTGCGGGAAAACTATCGGCCTAGGTGGGTTGAATTATAGCTTATTTTGGCTTGAGCCCCTCAACCGCATTCCCTTCTCTCCTGTGAGACCAGCCAAGGACCTGAGCCTAACACCCTCTCAGAGGTTTATGCATGGAATTCACTTGCACTCCAACTGACTCGACAACCCTTGTGACGCTGAGAGGTGCTGTGGACTCCTGACTGCATGTTTAATTTGCATTCTGGTGTGAGTTTCCTTTGTGAGGTGAACAGTTTCTCAGCAAAATGGATTAAGTGTTCCACTCTTAAGATCATGAGGAGAGATTTTTACAACCTTGACGTTCAACTGTTAGCTGAGCCAGCCGTGAGTCGCTATGCCTGCCTACTGTGCTGCGTAACTCTGTCTTCCTCTGTCGTTCTGTGTTCTGTCACTTCTGCTTCGCCCCCTCATGTGGGCTGTGCCCTGTAGGAACCTGTCTTTGCTTCCACTTATGCACCATTGGTCAGCTCTGCCCCCGCCTTGCAGTATATCGATCCTCATCAGGTGAGAGCTTGCTGGCCCCTTCGGCGTTGTTGTGCCCCTCCACTTAGTTGCTGGGTGCTTTTATTTTTGTGAAGCCTGGACTTTTGCCACTCATGCGTACCCTACATATCGTTACCCTTAATCATACCTCAACGAAGGGGATCTGGCTGGCTCATCGCTGCATGGTAGTCATCTATATCCTGTTCTGGCTGCTGGCTTAGATATTTTCAGCTCTTCGTCATTTTCTATCTGATTAATGCATCTCTTTAATCACTGTTCTTAACTAGTTTGCGTCTCATTTACTGTGATTCCTGCTTTAATCATCGTGTGATGAATGCGGCACTGATGCCAGAGTTCTCGTCATGGGTGCTGAATGCTTCTCCAGCGGCTTGGGTGTGGTTGTTTTGGGGGACGCGGCGTTATAACGTTTTTTTTCCACGTTCGACTGTTTGACACTTTGCTTGAAGTCTGCCTTCGGCGGGGTGACCCACAGTCTCCGTATCCCCAAAAACATAACCCCTCTTGTTTCTTCTCCCGGATAGGTCAAACCCCCCAGTGTTGCAGACTCCAGCCCTCCGCAGATGGATGAGCGCCACCCGTGGAGATGGAAGGTGAACACTGCTTTGTTGTGCCCCTAATATGTGCTTAACCATGGTCTTCCTTTTCATTAAAATAGGCGTCCAGCCATGACAGCTACTCTAAGCATGAGGTTGTGACCCGCCTCAGAGCTTATCTCCTGGGTGGTCAGGCCAGTTCATTCTGTGGTTGCACTTCTTTTTTCTCCTCTCTATCTGCTTGCTGTGTCTGTCCTCTTGGCACCGGCTATCAGCATTTCTTCCTGTGACCAGTTCTGTCGTATGTGTTGTTTGTAGATTATTTACAGCTGTCATTAGGGTCATGTTACTTTCTTTTCGGTAGTAGTCATGCTTTGTAGTAGAGGCAGTTCTTGAGTGTTGTAGGTAAATTTTATGTAAGGTAAGATACCTTTTTAGCTTTTTACCATGCAAGACGCCTTTTAGGAAAAACACAACCCAAAAATAAACTCTGTACTAAAGAACACGTAAATGAAACGAGTGTAAATTCATTTTGCTTTAACACTTCACCCAAATCGAGAGCTGCTATTACTATGGCAGTGACACCATGTAAAGTTTACAGTAAGGTCATAGGCGTGACCCTGCCTCACTATACACCTAAATGCTCCTTTTCTCCTTTCCCCATCAGAGGATGGGACAGGAGGTTGAAGTTCAGCGCACTGAACCACAGATGAGCATAGAGGAAAGGAAGCAGCTGATTACGGCACGGGAGGAGGCCTGGAAGACGAAGGGAAAGGGTGTGGCCAACGACTCCACACAGTTTACCGTGGCGGCTAGGATGGTCAAGAAAGGTGGGTTGACGCTGACAGCCCCTAACTTGTGCTGGCTTGTGATGTTCTGCTTCCTCATGGGTAAAATCTCAACATGTTAAATGTACTTGCTCAAAACCAGTGCCAACCTGCTGAGGATTTAATTATGCTTGAGCCAGCTAGGTGCGCCACCATTTTATTGAAGTGTAAAATTGTGTAATGGCCCCTATTATCGCATTAGCATGGCACCTGGCCAGCAGTTGTAACTCAGGAAGCTGACGAGCAATCTGACTCCCGGTGAGATTAGTGTCAGACCAAGAGTTTGTTCTGCCTGGAAGACTGTCATCAGTTATTACTGGTGTTGGGCCATGCTCCGCCTGGTCACCACAAATGATTCTCATTCTGAAACCAGACTAGCACTGAGGCACTCATGCTCTGAACGCTGTATCAGTCCAAATAAATTCAAACCAATCAACGAGTAAGAAACTTTTCTCCTTGTCTTGATGCCAGCCCTTCTTATTTTGATCTTCAAGTTGTTTCCAGGGTTAAAAAAAAAAGCTTCCAGATGTGGAGACTTTAAACAACCCTAGATATGTGATAGTCCAAAGCTTCATTTGATCCATATAATTCAGCACTTTCCCAGCTCTATTTGAGGGCTAACGATTGTTAGTTTGAATTCCAAGGTGGAGGTGCCACACTAGCTTTGAAGCTTTGAAGATCAGAAAGAGGATAGGGGAAATGGTCCTGCACATTTGTGTCCAGTTATTGTGGTGCCACTTCTATAGTGCCACCTTCCATATGGCTTTGGTAGAGCTTTGCAGCATGAAATATTCAGCTCTTGTGCGTGTTTCGTAGAAACTTTCCTAACTCTTGCTTGTGTTCCAGGTCTTGCAGCACCGTCTGCCATCAGCCCCACCCAGTCTCCTGTTTCTATGAAAAGCAAGACTACAACACCAGCCATCTCCAAGCCCCAGGAAGGTCAGAGGTGTTCCGAATGTCATTGATGTGTTATGATGTGCACCAAGGAAGCTCGGTCCTGTATCTTTAAGGATTGCTATTGAACTGTCATTCCTGCTACCTACATGTGAACCTGAAGGAAAGGGTCTTTTATGTACATCTTTCATAGGTTCACGCTCAAATGGCTAGTGTGAAATTTCAGTGAAAGTGTTCGGGCTCTGACCAGATATCTTCCACCTGTCAGCCATAATCTTGGTACAAATGCATGCTGTGACCCAGTTAAGGCCACATAACTGCTAAAGTATAGTGAAGTATTTACAGTTATGGAAGTCTTTCAAGCTCTCCCTGAATTGATGGATTTTTGGTTTATTGGTTATTCAGAAATTGAGGCCAGACCTGGAATGAACTTGGAATCTGACCAAAAGCTTGACAAACTTGAATCATTCTTGGGGAGGCTCAACAACCGATGTGAGTCTGCTTCAGATTGCTTTGAAGGGGTTGCAAACATCTTTCGTTCTATGAGGTAAACACTGTTGCTTCCCCCCCCCAGTGGCAGGGCTTCAAGAGACCACAGTATCTGTAACTGAGAAGTCCATCAAAGAGGTGATGAAGCTAGATGACGAGATCTTTTCAAAGTTCTACAGTCATGTGGAAGATCTCCCTCGCACGTCGGGCCTTGTTGATGTTGACGATGACTTTGATGACATATTTGGCCCCCAGACTCCAAAGTAAGCGGATGATGTTCCTAGTCATAGGAGTGTTCCTTTTATAGCCTTGAAGTTTTCCTGCTGATGATGATATGAATGGTAACAAGTAGGCTGTGTGAAATGGAACCTTGTCTTGCCTGTTTCATAGCTTATCCATTCCTTTGTGTGGGTCTGCACTTAAACCACCATGATTGCTAATGAGACAGACCAGGATCTCAGGTGTTATTCCACTGAAAGGCTCATAAGTTTAAGCCTGTGTCTAAGCTCACCGTCTTGCATGATCTCCAAATCCAGAGAGTCTGCATCCATCAGGTTTAGTTGCCTTCCCTGACTAGCATGGCGTTCTGTCTATGACCTGACCCCGTCTCTCCCAGGCTGACCTCGGCCATGGTGGAGCACAAGCGGGCTGTGCGACCGGTCCGTAACGTTCAGTCATCTCGCAACCCACTAAAGATCCTGGCAGCACGCAAGGACATCCGTCACGAGTACACAGAGCAGCGGCTCAACGTGGCCATGCTGGAGTCCCAGAGGGTGAAAGCTGAGAAGAGTGAGTCTGCTAGGAAATGTTTGGCTGAACATCTCCAGAAACCTATTGCATCTGTCTTATTGGTTATCATTTGAAGCTTGGTTCAGTTTCTTGCATGTAGCTACTGTAAGCCAGTCTTTTTTTGGCCTAAATATGGTGTTTGTATCCCTCCTGGTTAAACATTTTCCACACCTTTGTCACCCAGTGGGCAAGAACTCTGGGTACTCTGAAGTGGCTCTGGCAGGCCTGGCCAGCAAAGAGAACTTCACCAGAGTCAGTCTCCGTAGCATTAACTCCTCCGAGCAGACGTCCAACAACAGCGCCGTGCCCTACAAGAAGCTCATGCTTCTGCAGGTCAAAGGTGAGGTTGATTGCCCAAGTGGCAAATAGTCACTTACAGAACATAAGGCCAGCAGGGGCCGGCTTGTCTCAGGCTTGGGTCATGGGACCAGTCTTGCAGAGGCCCAGAATCCAGCCTAATCTACCTGACTGGTGCAGTAGTAAGTAGTAATTGGAGTGTTTGACAGAACTTCTGTAGCCATTATACTGTTGTAATGTGCAGTCCAGTTTTGCAACATAACACAATTCCAAATTGTTCTGGATAATGCATTGCCCTTGTAAGGCCCTGCCTTACACAGACCATTACTGTTAAGGCTGAAGGAAGCCTTGTTCCTCTTATCTGCATCTTCCGCTCACTGCCTTTTCTGAGAGACCGTTGCCCTAGAAGACTGAGACTATGTGCGGCCGTGTGGAAAACACAGGCAACATTAATTAGATTTATAAATAAGAGCACTGTTACGAGCGGGTCGAGGGAAGGGTTTCAGATTATTTATATTTTTGCTACCCGGCATAATGAGCTGATTTGTTCTCCTTGTTGGAGAAGTTAGGGTGTCCCGGTCTCTGTGATATATCTGGGACAGCCTGTCACATGATGCTACATCCTGATTTAACATGATTTAACTTGTTTATCTTGAATGTTCTGGCCGACCAGTTTGGCGTCTGCCTCCCTACTGGGTAGGGGTGTTGACACCAAGCTGGAAACTTGAAGGGTGGGCCACGTTTAGAGATGGGCCTGTATGTGAAGCTACAATTACTGCGTTTGGGTATCAGCAGCCTGGATGCCACACCTTTCTTCTACAAAGTGCTGGTCTATTGGGAAAATGGCTCAAGGCAGCTGTGAGAGCATGTCTGATGCTTGTCTTACTTACAGGCCGTCGACACGTTCAGACCAGACTGGTGGAACCCCGGGTTTCTTCTCTGAACAGTGGAGACTGCTTCCTCCTCATCTCTCCCCATCACTGCTTCATCTGGACTGGGGAGTTTGCAAACGTCATTGAGAAAGCTAAGGTGAGCCAGCTGCATGATCAAGCAGTTTGAAGCTGTTACCCCCCTGTTCCCACTGAGGCCTCCTGTTAATATTCTGTCTTGCCTTTATTGGTTCTCCACATCAACAAAAGATCAGCATGTGATGTTTTTCATTGAAAACCTATATCTGTGTCTTTTTTTTTTCTTTTCAAACATGTCCCGAACAAAAAATGCCAAAGTTTGAGGGATTGCAAAAATGCGTACAGTGCTATGCAAAAGTTCTAGGCAGTTCTATAAAGCTATTTATCTGGGTAGTAACTGCACTTTTGCTAAAAACAAAAAACACAATTTAGCATTAGAACACATGCAGATTAAGAGTAACACAATAACTAGTAAGAATTTCTTCTGTTGTCCAAAACGTTCCTGATATCTAGTTGGATGGCCAGAAAAACACCCTCTGCTTCCCAAACCGCTCCACAGAGGCACCTCAGCCATTTATTACATTTCACCACCAGCTCACTTAACTAATTGAATCTGTTAATCATTATCTTATTGACATTTTTATCTATATGAGCAATGCTAGTAGTCAAGTAAAAAAACAGAGGTGTATTGACAGTTCCTGCAAATACTGGGGTGATTTTAGCAGAAGTTTTGAAATAGCTAAGCTAACATACTTTGACAGGCATAGTAACACAGTTGTACACCAACATGAAGACCATTTAAGCAATCGTTATCTTTGGCTGCCTAAGACTTATGTACAGTATTGCACATGTGCTTAGATGAAAGTAAGACAAAAAAGTTATAGTATAATATCTGTCATCCATGTAAACACATCTGGTCATAGTAATTCTGCTAGAAGTCCTGCAGTTGCTAGAGGAAACGTAGTGCTCAACTGGAAGGATCTGTCCCTGCATTCATACACCATGCGTGATGTTTGGGGGTGAAGTGTTTACAATTAATATAAATAAGATGTAGTAGTAGTATTGTTATTATTATTTGGAACGGCCACCATATGGATTTGTTGGTTCAGTGATGAGGTTGTTGAATATAGAAGTCTGAAATGTCTTCTCTAGCATGATCGCTTTTTGTTTTGCTGAGCTCATGCTGTAGTCTCTAGGCTTCAAAACCCCTCCCAGAAGCTGCCCGGGTTGTGGAATAGGAAGTGGCCTGCAAGGACTGCAGGAAATGGCATTAACACATTAATGGGCTTCCACTGCTCTGCATACACCTTGATCAGGCTCACTGACTAACAGGATGCTATCCATTCCTGCTCCCATCCCTACCGCCAGCCATCTAACGCAAGGCCCCGTTTCCTTCTGATCTTTTTTGTTAAAATTGCACATTGTCAGAGATTCTTGCCATAGACCACTGCTGAGTCTGTGTTAATACTTGACTTGCCCTCCTGTTCCCCTTTAGGCCAGTGAACTTGCCACATTTATCCAGAGCAAACGAGACCTGGGGTGCCGAGCCGTTTGTGTTCACACAATCGAGGAGGGAATTAACACTCATACACATGCATCCAAAGAGTTCTGGAGGATTCTGGGTGGGCAAGCCAGCTACCAGTGTAAGTGCCATCAATTGGATCAGTCCCTATGAATTGTGATGCAAGCAATGCCGTCTTGATGGGCGTCACATCAGTTACACGACCCGTGTCATTGATGTTATGCAAACATAAACAGCTGATGTAATTGGCCAAATGGGGACAAAGTGAAGAACCTTAAACCATCAGACTTCTTGTGTAATCAATGCAAACTTCCACTTCTGGGATGACTGAAGCTTCTCTCAGAGAGACGTGCAGTGTGCTTCATGCCAAAAGCTACTTTCTTGCCCCCCAGCTGCCGGGTCGCCTGAAGAGGACGAGCTGTACGAGAGTGCCATCGTAGAGACGAACTGCATTTACCGCCTGGTGGATGACAAGTTGGTCCCAGATGATGATTTCTGGGGGAAGGTTCCTCGATGTTCTCTGCTGGACTCTAAAGAGGCAAGTTTAAAAAAAAAAAAAATGAAATAAAAACACACACATGCTTGTCCCCCCTGCCTCTACTGTCTATGATGGCATCTTTATTTTTACTGGATAATTTTGTCGTCTGTATAGAAGTCATGGATCCAACCCCAATGTCCCAAAGTCTCTCATTTCATAGCTGTGTAAGTTTCTGAATGAATTATTTCTAGAATGAACTCGGATCAGATGCAGTCCTGACTGACAACATTCACCCCTTGCCTCCATAATGTAGACCTGGATCCAAATGTGTTTTTCCCTGGCTGTACTAGCATCATATAGGTTTTCTTGGAGACGCTGCTCTGATACGTGTGGGGGGGGGGGGGGGGGGGGGGGGGGGGGGGGGGGGGGGGGGGGGGGGGGGGGGGGGGGGGGGGGGGGGGG
>JAODKN010000001.1:17110558-17121041 GCA_026774425.1 Petrocephalus zakoni | reverse complement strand
GCAGGGTGATATCAAGGTGAGAAAGCAGACGTGAGAGAAAATGGGCTTTTAAAATGGGAGTGAGGGGGGCTAGGGGGGAGGCTTGGGAAAGGGCTGGGGGTGTGCGGTGGGGAGAGTGGGTGGGGTTAGCTGGCTGGGAGAGTGGGCGGGGATGTAGCTGCTCTGGTGGTTGGTTGGGGCCTCGAGGGGCGGTGTGACCACGCTGAGGGGGGGGGGATGGAGGAGGTAAAAATGAAGTTTGTGGGTTGGTTGTTTTAAATAACCTTTTTTGCTCTGGGCCTTCACATTTTCCGCATCATAATTTGTGATTTTATCCATTTTAGCCGTTTTTTCTCCCCCCCCCCCCCCCCGCCAGGCTGAGTGATTCAGGTCATGTGTCAAATGCCTGCATTTTACTGGCAGTGTGAAGCCTAGGCACCTGCTTTTCAGATTTACTGTCCTGTCCTTGACGCCATGGACCTGAATGACCTTTTTATTTTTGTTATAAGCCAGTGGAAAATGTTCTGTGGGACTAACCCCCCCACTCCCCCAGGAGAGCATACCATGCCTTCTCTCCATGGACCATATAAAGGGATCAATTGAAACGGATCTTGTTTATCTAGTGCTGTGTGTTTAGGTGATGATGTTGCCTGCCGTGTAAACTGCCATAACCCCAAACATAGTTGGGGGATGGGGGGGTGCTGCAGTAACTGGAGGTTCTGGGGGGAGCAGCAGGATGGTAATCTTTGCAGCACGGGCCCCTGCTCCCGTCCGCTCGGTCAGGGTGCTGGGTGCCGTGTACAGCCCGGTCTAGGCCATGAGATGTCTGTAATGTTTGTCGTCCTGACTCCATTAATCTCTGCTGTAGCTTAGCTTGCTATTCACAATATTTGCATCTGAATCTAACATATTAGTTACATATATTACGTATATTACATATTAGTTGTTCCACATACACTACCTGAAAGCTAATGAGACATAAACGCAGAGCCCTTTAATCACTTGTATTTGCTTTTCATGCCCGGCAGTGCGGCCAGTGCAGCTTGTCCTTAAGTAGAACACGCTTTTGAGAAAATAGTTGTTCTGGAGGATATTGAAAGAGAACTATGGGTAATGTGGTTTTTTCCTGTTGGTCCATGTGCAGTTGGGAAGAGGCAGAACACCGAGCAGGTGCGTATGGTGGCAGCCGGGAAGGAGAGGTGCTGCTACTTCTTCTGGCAGGGCCGGCACTCCACGGTGAGCGAGAAAGGCACCTCTGCGCTGATGACCGTGGAGCTGGACCAGGAGCGTGGAGCACAGGTCTGCCCCACTATTGAGGCAGTGGAACCTCAGAGACATTTATATAAAACTTTAGCCGTTAAAATGACAGTTGTGCATTTTGAGACAGCATCTTGAGTCTAATGTAGAATGTTTTTAAAAAGCCCCCTGTTGATGGTGTATGATGAGATCTGCTCCCAACCCAGGTCCAGGTCCAGCAGGGTAAGGAACCCCCCTGCTTCCTGCAGTGCTTCAACGGAGGAATGATAGTGCATTCGGGAAAGAGGGAGGAGGATGAGGAGAACGTGCAGAGTATGTCGTCGTCTGTCACCATGGTTCGGGAGAGGCATGGGAGGGGCATGGGCTCTGGAAGTGGGTGTGGTCATTGTCGTGGATGAGCCCATGTGTGGCAATGAGCCTGGCAATGCCCATCTACCTGCTTTGGTCCGGGGCCGTCATTCTTCGGCCCTCTGCTTGTAGAGTTTTTTGTATAAACCCAAGAGATTACATTATACAGTCGTCCCTCGCCACTTCGCGCTTTGACTTTTGCGGCTTCACTCTATTGCTGTTTTTTCAAATACAGTACTGTGCTCATTAAAGTATATACAGCACTGTATATCCATTACAAAGTTGATCGAGACCGTGAAAATGATACAGCCTGCGCTCATTTGCCTGAGTTACTTATATCCCCTATCCTGGCCACTGACTGGCTCAGCCTCAAGTTCGTCTCTCTCTTACACGCTTCTACATCGCTACGCATCAGAAGCATCTTTGTTTGCGATTTTTGAGAACTTTTATCTAAGCCCCACAATGGCTCCTAAACATGCTGCTTCTTCTAAGCCTTCTGCTTCTTATTTTCATAGGTTAGTGGTCCTGTGTAAGAACTGTGTGTGTGTGTGAGATTGTATTATTATTATTATTATTATTAATATATTTGTAACATCTAAAATGTCAATGTTATTTTCTCTTATTTTGTCTAATATATTGGGTATGGTCATGTCTAGAGGGCACTAATAATGTTAAAAACCATATTTAGAAGGTCGTAAACAGGTTTTCTATGCTCTACGAAAATATTCGATTTATAAATAAAGAATCCTACTTCATGGAAATTCACTTTTCGCGGTGGAGTCTGGAACGGATTAAACGAGGGACGACTGTAATGCCTCTCTGCAGCCGTTGTCATTAGTACGAGCACGTAGCTGGAATAAAGATCATGATTTGAAAAACTCATTTCTAGCAAACCCATTTCTAAAAAATTAAGATTTACGTAATGCCACATGGGACTAAAGTTAGCGTTCATTAAGTTCAGAATGTCTCCTAGTGTGGCACCTGGGCTCAAGGCCATTTAAATGATTCTAAACTATCCTAAACTAACCATTTTTTATTATTTATGTGATAAATGTGGCTTTAAAAACCCAGTTTCTGGAGTCATAAGCCCTCTCAGTCGCTGTCTGGTTTAATCCAAAGTGGTCAGTGAAAGGAGCAAACCTTCCTGCCCACTCGCTGCATTGAAACTAGGGGTGGGAAATTTGCGCAGTAAACACCAGGGCTTCAGATGATGGGCGAAACATTTGGCCAGACACCAGCTTTTCAGTACAATACGGACTTTTACTTACGCCCACAATTTGGTGAACGCATTAATTGAAACCTTATTTCTCCCACCATTCAGATGAGTGGCGTCTGTACTGTGTGCGTGGCGAGGTTCCAGTGGAGGGCCACCTGCTGGAGGTGCCGTGTCATTGCAGCAGCCTGCGATCCCGCATCTCCATGATTCTGCTGAGCGTGGAAAAAGCTGTCATCTACCTGTGGCACGGTTGCAAGGCCCAACAGCACACGCGTGTTGTGGGCCATACTGCCGCCAACCGGATCAAGGAGCAGTGAGTGTTGCCCCCTGGTGGGAGTAAGACACATATGACCAGAGGAGTGAGAGAGTTCATTAGCATTATTTTTTTGAAAGAAGGAAGACAGCTGGTGAACAACAACTTTTTTTCCAAAATCATGTGCGTTTGTTGTATTTATAGCAAGGAAAATTACAATAATTATAGCTTTATCGCCCAACCCTTCTTTCTAGTCATTAGTGTACAAAATATGCTGCTCTGGATGATTGTCTCCTCCAGCTGAGGCATCACATGGCAAAGCTGTGTGGAGCACAGTCTATTAACGCAGGGGGAGTGTCATTAAACATCACCGACAGCTTTTTTTGCTTCAGTTTGGATGCCCTCATTCATAATGGTTGCACAACAGCATTCATTTCTAGTCGATGTTGGGAGCGTTATGGTTCAATGTGGGGGAGTAACTGGGGCCACCTGTGGTTGTGTGTGCTCTCTGATGACAGATGCCCCCTGGAGACAGGCCTGCACAACAGCAGCAAAGTGACCATCCACGAGTGCGACGAAGGGGCAGAGCCCCCCGGCTTCTGGGAGGCCCTGGGCAGAAGGGACCGGAAGGCCTACGACTGCATGCTGCAAGGTAGCCAGCACTCGAGCACTGGGCCTAACTTTTGGTGCCCTGTCAGCTTCGGGGTGGGGGTGGAGCTTCTTCCAATTTTTCATCTGAGGCGTAATTTGGGAATCAGTGGTGTTTTGCAAATTAGCTTATTGTACCAGTTCATCTGCATGCCGCATTGGGTCATACACTGTATTCTGATTATCATGTGCAGTAGCTGGGAGTTCATCGCCATGGGAATGGGGCGTACACAGGAGGAGGGGCCACAAGGGCCCTGGCCCCAACTGAAAGCTTGGCCTCCAGTGCACCTCCCCGCTCATTTCCGATTCAAATTATACTATTTGGCTAATGATCAGGTCACCCCGTCTGTATGAATTATGGCCCCTCTTCAGCCCCCACCTTAAAAACAATCCTGGAATCGCTCCTGAAATGGCTATAGTTTAGCGAGAGTGAGCATGTGACTCAGTGTGGCCCCTGGGCAGGGCAGCCATACCTGCAAGCTGCCAGTCACCCACGCTGACCGCTAGCCCTGTGCTTTCAGATCCGGGGAAGTTCAACTTCACGTCACGGCTCTTCCAGCTGAGCAGCTCGTCAGGGGAGTTCACAGCCACGGAGTTCTTCTACCCCTCCAGAAGCTCTGAACTGGTCCACTCTCTGCCCTACCTGCAGGAGGACCTGTACAATGCTTGCCAGCCAGGTGCTCACAGCGCCCCCTATATCACCGACCATGCACCTCACAACATCCTGCCGTAAATGGGCCCCATACTCAGCATTTTCAGATTGTACCTCATCACGACCGGAAGCCATATACTGCGAGATCCTTCTGATACAATACCCTTGTGTATTTTGGTCTTTGTGCTCAATCCTGAAGGTTAAGAAAATATTAGTTACCAACTCTGATGTTCAGCCCTGTATTTATATGGAAAAAATAGACCACTGTGGCTCTGTGTAGATAAGGTTCTTTGTCTGCTTCTTTATTCCACACTGTTCCACAGCCCTGTTCCTCGTGGACAACCATCACGAGGTATACCTGTGGCAGGGCTGGTGGCCGCAGGACGCCGATGCCACGGGCTCTGCCCGCATCCGCTGGGACATGGACAGGAAGTGCGCCATGGAGACCGTACTGCGGTATTGCAGAGGTATTTTGCTGTCTATGCTGTTGCGGGACTGCTCCAGAATAAACAGTCAATCATGGTGAAATGTAACAAAGGAAATCAATAGACTAAAATGATGGAGGCAAGATTGCAGATCTCGTGGTGAAGGGCTGACTCCCATTGCCTACATGTTCCTAGAGTTGGGCCGGCCTACTTTTTCCAGGTACTGAGTCAGAAACTTTTGTGGTCCTTCTCAGAGAAAAATGAGAAGAAGCCCCCAAAGGCGTATCTGATCCATGCCGGTCTGGAACCCCTCACATTTACAAACATGTTCCCCAGCTGGGAGCACAGAGAGGATGTTGCTGACATCACTGAACAGGTGAGCATAATTGAGGGACATGCCTAGCTCTAGTTCTTATACTATTTTAACTGTTGAGAGGCTAATGTGTGTTTTACCTCCTACCCCGGTCTGCTAGGAGGCCGAGGTGTGCCAACAAATCATTCTAGTGCAGGACGTTCTGGCCCAGCTCTGCAAGACCAGCTACCCCCTGGTTGAGCTACAGGCACGCCCCCTTCCAGAAGGTGTAGACCCTCTTCACCTGGAGTTATACCTGTCAGATGAGGACTTTGAGGTGAGGCCTGTCTGTGATTGAGCCCCCTTACCCATGCAAGATTGTGACGCTGGGTCCCTTCAGCAAGGTTGAACCTGGCATTAGTAGCTCTGTTCTAGACAATGGACCCTTTAATTCAATGCCTTAAGACCTCGAGTGAGTTGCAGAGCTTGACCAGAGGTTTCCGCTGATGAACTTGTTCCTTTACACTGACTGATCAGTGAAATACTGGCTAGTTATCCCACTTGGAGATCATCACTGACAGACATTTCTTTGTACCTGGGTCCAGCCAGGCAGCAGGGTTCACTGGTTTGCTCGTGCCTTGAACCAGTTATATTACAAATTTAAGAAAATAAATATGCAATCAGCAGCAAAGCTTTAACCCAAAGTCATTTTGCCAGACTAAAGTATCTAATGTACTTTCTGGCAAATATCCTTCATTTTGTATGGACATGTAAGTGTTTGTAGTTGAGTAATTGTCTTGGAATAAAGCTTGTGTGTGGAAGGCCACAGAGTGTGAAGGAGGTAAACTTTGATCTTAATGTTTGAAGGGTCTATTGTAGGGTCTTCACTGTGTCCAAGCTTAACGCTTCACTTCACCTTTCAGGGCATAGGTGCTTCTGGGAAGGTGAGTTTTTGTTGCAGTGAGCACTGGTGGTCCCACACACTGCATCCCCAGTCATGGGTGACCTTCCCCTTGCTTTTGACCCATCACATCTCCCCCTACCCCACCATGTCTAACCCAGAAAGGCGTGAAATCACTGCAGTGTACCACCGATGCTCTTCTCGGTGCTCATCTTGCATGGGTTATCAGACGTTTGGGCTTGCTGGTGTTTGTTGGACGTATCTGTAGTGTTTCCTACATCTGAGATTAGCGACCATATTGCGTGAAGAACGTTGGCTTGGTGTTTGTGAAGAATCCACAATTATAAATGAAGCATGACACTGTGAATTTTTAATTTCTGACCTCATGAACTTACATTTGATTTCCCACAAACTACTTGATCTGGTACTTAGTGGTGTCTAAAGGCTATAATTTCTATTGACCGTTTGCTTTTCCCCATTTAAAACATTGCACTGCACGTGGTGAAGGTTTTTAAGTGGTCCTTCAATAGGATTTCAGTCCCGGGGTGATATCTCGGTGTCCTAAGACCCGAAGCCGATATGTCAGTGTGAATTTAAGAGGCCACTGAGGAATGTGAAGCTCTTCCCTGTCTGACAGAGGGGAAACGCTGAGCTGGAGAGCCATTGACCTTTTAGGAGGATGGTGCCATTTCATGATTCTCTGTGGCTCTGTGTTTTAAGATTCACTGTTTGCTTTGACAGAAAGCTCTGGAGATGACGAGGGAAGCCTTCCAGGGCCTGCCAGGCTGGAAGCAGGTGAAGCTAAAGAAAACCAAGGGACTGTTTTAGGCCTTCCTCCCCTCCCAGCCCCCCGACTGTCCTTGGGATTCTCTAGGACCCTATCTGCCACTGAGATCACTTTAACCCCTTCCTGCCAAAGCCCTGATTGGATGACTCGGAGGCAGACCCTCCTGAGTGGCTCATGGCGTGAGGTGGGGAGGGAGAACCAATCGGGAATGTGCATCTCCAGAGGTGTGCCAGCCTCCTGCAGCTTCCTTGTCGTGTTGTTTTGTTTTTGTCATTTATTTGGTTTTCCTCCTCTTCATCTGGTAATTGTTTAGCAAGAAAACCCTAATGCTGACACTGGAATTTCCCAGTTCAGTGTATTTATTTTTTTGTTTTTATATATATGTGTAATACCTCGCGCACTTAAGTACTAGCCGCACCGTGTGCTGTTTGCCCCTCTCTGAGAAGTGTCTCTAAGGCTTATTTTTTGTGTGATCGATCATGGTTTTCACCGTAGAAAAGCAGAAAGAAGAATTTTGGTGTTTAACAGGTGGAAGGATGCTGCCCCCCGTTGGAGTATTTGTGCCATTACGCCATATCCTGCTTCATATCCTGTGACTCGTCTGTGGCCGTCATTGTCACGCTAGCCACAACCTCTGGCCCCACCCCTTTTACCTCTCGGATACTGAAGTCAAGAAAGTATTTTGTATTTAATGGCATGGGCTTATTGGAGGAAGCTGGAGGGGGGAACATGTGTTTCTATATGAACTCAATAATGTATAGTGCCTTGCTTTTGTGTACAGTTTATATACAGAAGGATATTAGTCTAAATTTTGAAGACTTTCTTTGTGATAAAGGAAATGTGAAAAATAAATGCTGAATATTGCGGATAACTGTCTTTGTGCTCTTTTTACACTCTTTTTGCGTGTGATTCTGTGAATTGCAGAAGGAAAGTGCTGGAAATGCACTTGATGGAATCATTCTCTGCTGTAAAATTGGACCTTTTTATAAGGTAAGACAAATGACCCTGAGACTATTCAATGGGGGGGTTGGCAGAATGGCGTGTGATACGGCTGCCCCCTCAGTCTTTATATCCCTCTGTCCTGCCGTCTCTAAACAAGCAGCATCAGCTGCAGGACCTGTGTTCTGATGGTGGCCAGCAGGGGGCACTGAAGGGCTTATAATCACAGCACAGTGTCTGGCCCAATCCTGTGTGTGTGTGTGTGTGTGTGTGTGTGTGAGATAACGGTAAGTTAAAACGCCTGGAATGGGGGAGATCATGTGCTTGCTGTTGGTGGCAAAACTCTATCACTTTGTGCTGTTCACCACAGTTTGTCTGCTAGTCCATTGCTTTTTTGTGTGAAATTACTTATTACATTATTTTTAACACTTAAATATCATTGTCATTGTTTGGAGTAATTGAGGGAAACTGGAAAACATCCACTGACCCTTTCAAAAGAAGCCATAGTGTTACACTGAAGAACTGGCATCTAAAAGATGTAATTATATACAATTTACATGTAACCTGTATCATTTGATTGTATTTCTCTGTACATCGTAAATGTCAGTTGATTGAGCCGTTAGAGCCTGTTATCCATTCTCTATTTGCATGGTTCCCGTCTCCCCATGTCTGCCTTATTTGATCAATTCATTACGTTGCTGGTAATCAGTTTCTGAGCTTGTGCCTCATGCAGCCGTGTTATCCCGCAGGAAATTGATGCGACTCTGCATTTCCGCCGCATGCCGGTGTGAGAGAAGGCATGGAGACCAAATCCAAATTTATTGTGGTTAATCGCGGGCCCATGCAGACAATTCAAAGGTGGTATGCTGCAGTCCCACGCAGTGCTTCTCGTCGCATGTGCTCCGGCTGCGTAATATGCTATTGGCACGCAGTGCTTCTCGTCGCATGCGGTGCTGCTCGTTGCATGCAGAACGGCAGGGCGCGGGCCTGAGCCATGCATGCAGGCTGCGGGCGGAGGCGACAGACGTAAGTAACGCCAGTAGGAAGCCGTGTGGCGCCGAAGGCGGTGTCCGTGGTTCTGATGTGCCGGGGCGGTAAGCACTAGCGCTCCTGACTCATTGGGAAGCCCCCCCTTCCAGTGTCCTTTCAAGCTGCTGCCAAAGCACATTGTGGGCACGGGGGTATTTTCACCACCTGACCGCTGAAACAGAAACGCCAGCTAACGTGTCTACAGGAAGCCTTCACCGCAGCTGGCTAGCTTGGCCGCTCCCAGCTGATGGGTTGGGAATGGGCTCTGCTACATGTGCCTGGGGGGATATTAGAGCTTTGGAGGACTTTGGCACTCGAAATGGGCCCATTATGCTAAACCAGGGTGGGGGCGAGTAGGGCTATTATATGCTCTATGGTGCACTAACATACCGAGCGTTCGCAATTTAATCAGACTGTTCAGCTCCAGTTCGCCAGCTTTCAGAGCCCGCGGCCAGTCTGGGGACGTGTCCATCTGCATAGTTTTGTCACCAATCCCACAATGCCCTGCACTCTGCCAGGCCTCCACACCTGTGAACCCTGAGTTCTGCTCCGTATATATCTGGCCTTTAAAGGTCAAACATAGCTGATGCACCAGCTGCTATTCAAAAGGTTTTAAACTCTGATCTGGTTTGAAGCTTTAAACATGTACAACCTTTATATTGCAGATTGGACTCTTGGGGGGGCGGGGTATAACTTCAAAACTATTCCTATGTTTATTTAGGTTTGTTGCCGAAGGCAACGTGAATGTAGATCTGAGAAATTGTATTTTTTTTTTTATATTTTTTTTTTTACCTATCTGCGATGTGCGGCACTTCCTTCTCAAAGCCAGCACGAGTCTCCGCGTTGCCAGGAAGCTGTCCAGTCGACACTGAGGAGGCCAGACTGGACTGCCTGTAGAGTGAGAGGCTTTGCTGTGGGCTCCTTGAAAAGGGATTCAGCATCAGTCGGCCATCACTAAAGCCCACTCCTGTAATGAGTCTAGGGAATGGGGGAGGATGGCTTTTTCAGCGTTTTGCACATGCTCAAGTAGGCCTGCCATGTTCCTTCTCTGCCAGCGATCCCGGGGCCTCTAAGAGGACTTATTTTTATAGGGCTGTTCAGATTATATACTGCTTTGGGTGGAAAGGTAACCAAAGGAGTCACATTTACATAAAGCCACTTAAAGGTTAAAATGAATCCCGTCCTTTTATATATGGTGTTTAAAAGCTGTTTGTTACTGGCCAATCTTCGGGCTTCCGTGCTGTTAGACCTGGGGTCTCAAACGCCAGTCCTGGAGGGCCAGAGTCCTGCACATTTTTGGGGTTACCCTCATTTAACACACCCGATTCAACTCACTGTGCTAATTACCACACAGTACTTGAGCGCAATCATTTGTGATGGAACGGAGAAAGAATTACACAGGACTCCGGCCCCCCCAGGACTGGAGTTTCTAACCCCAGTGTTAGACCCTCAGCCTGTGATTGCCAGCGTTACACCTGGAGTCCAACCTGCCTGGATTACAAACATCTGCTCTGCTTCATGGTTTGGCCTTCTTGTGTGCCACAATGTGGTGGTGTTGGGGGGGGGGGGTATATAGACTGCTTTTTTATTTGGGGAATGGATGATAAAATCCTCCTACACACACACACACACACACACACACAGCCTCAGCGTACCTATCTAAATGGGGACCTTCCATTAATTTCTATGGGAAAAACCCTAATCCCAATCATGACACCCTTAACACCAACCCAGCCCTAACCTTAACCATAAGTAAC
>JAODKN010000001.1:17096846-17110458 GCA_026774425.1 Petrocephalus zakoni | reverse complement strand
CACACACACACACACACACACACACACACACACACACACACACACACACACACACACACACACACACACACACACGCGCGCGCGCGCGCGCGCGCATACCATGTACACTCCATTCATTCTTATGGGCATAACTGTGATCCCAACTATGACACCCTTAACCCCTACCCAGCCCTAACCTTAACCATAAGTAACCAAACACAATATGAGACTTTTGGTATTTTTAGTTTTTTGATTGCAGATACAGATTTTTATAATATTGAGGTGTCCCCACAAGGTAGAAAAACACTGGTTTTTATCACTGTGGGGACATTGGGTCCCCACAACACAATATAAATATGTCCACACACACACACACACACACACACACCCTAACCCTATCTTCTCTTTCTCCTGTGACTCACGGCCTTCTCCAGGGAATGACACTGATATCTGTCTTCTGCCATGGCTGGCAGGTGAACATGTTTGTCACCGGGGGTGGTGCACTCTTCTCGGAAGGGGGTGTGTGTGTTTGGGGGGCGGGGGGGATGTTAGGGGACTGTTCCTCAGTTTCCCTGTCTCACTGGTGATGTTCACTCCATGCCTATAACAGCCCCATCACTTGATACCCACTGTGAGGCACCGTGGCCGCCCAGCTCTCATAAATCATGCGCACCCACACCAGACCAATCCATCCTGCCCAAAAGGAAGGGGGGAAGCCAATCGGTGGGTGGTTGATTTTTGTTGATGGACAGAAGCATCCTTCACATGGCTTCGGGTTTGCCCACAAGTGCTGACCTGAACCTCACCTGATGCGGCTCAGGGTCATCAAAACAGTCCAAAAGTCTGCCCCTCCCCAGCTGTGCCACATGTGGTGCCCCCCGGCTTCATACTTTCTGAAGTCCATCTGCTCTCGATCCATTATATTGATTAGTCCTCTAGAGCTTGCAGAGTAGGAACTCTGCCCCCCTCCCCCCCCCGGAATGTTGAGTGGTCTTTGGTGCCCCCTACCTTTTATACCTGAGAGAATGGGATCCTCCAGATATGACCAACTATGGCAGCCCTTCAGGCCTTGCTTATGGCCAGTGGTGACCTCTGACCTCTAGAGACTCATACTTCAGCCAAAAAAAACTGTGACCCTTGAGTCACAGGTAGAAAGACAGGGATGATATCAATATGTCGTGTACCGTAATTTAAGTGTCAGTAAACATGGCAACTGGCCTTATGTCACATGCCAGCGTGACACTGCGCTCTCTAAACAGGAACACAGACGTGGGAGTGGGCGCCAGCTTTGGCGGGCTCCTCCCCGGCACACGGGCCATCTGCTGCCGCCAGGCGATCGCCATGCTCATGGCAAAGTGTGGCCCCTTTCCTGAAGTGCTACCCCCCGGGCGCGAGTGCCTGGCCCAGAGCCAGGTCCCACGTTTCCTTTGAAGGAATCCAGAAGGGAAGACGGAACCCGTTAAAGCCGATAATTGGGGTTAAACGGCGCCGTTTCCACTCCCCAAGCGGTGTGCTTCATTCCTGCTCTGTCCCTCAACAAGACCTTTTTGATTTTATGTTCTCCCAGCCCAGAAAAATACACTAAGCAGCCTTTTTCCTGCTGAGAGTTGGAGGGGCACCTCAAATCCCAGTGGTCAAATGATTTATGGCGAGTAAACGGTGGTCCAGTGGGAGCGGTGGTCCACATAGTGGCACACTGCACCTATTAGCTCAGATTTAGCTGCTGTTCTTGCAGACTAGCTAGACCTCCCCACCCCCATAAGATTTATGCAGCGGCCAGGCTAGCCTCTTACCCCATTTGACGGTTTAATACGCACAAACCTGTCTCAGTCAGCGTTCTGATCGTGCGGTCGAGCGTTTGAAGTCATTTTAGTACATAGCCCCGCGACTTACAGCAAAGCCCTGTCGACAATGATTCCCGTGGCAAAATAATGGGGAACTTTGCAGTTCCTGCGGAGAATGGTGTCTCTGCACTGGGGGTTTCTCACTTCATTATGTGGCTGTCACCTCATGACAGACAGTGGCAGAGGTTTTGCGTGCAGAGGATTGGCTGGCAGCCCCGACTATTGTCTCATGATGCTGCCCTGTTTCTTTGCACCACCGCCCGTCCCATGTGGACCTCCTCTCTCTCTCCGCTGCTCCGCAAGGCCATCCTCTCGGCTTACACAAAGTCAGCACGGTTTGTTGTTTTCCACAGTCCGGCAAGCTGAAACCTGTCTGCTCTGTGTATCTGAACGAGTATTACACACGCAGCTGTTTTTGGACAGTGCAGTGGGATTTTAAGGGATTAAAATCTTAATTTATTTTTACGATTTGTTAGTGCATCTGTGAGGGCCACTATCAGTTACACAGCTATCCGTACAGAGGAAGCTTTACGGATGGGCCCCCCTAACCTGCTGTCTGCATACATGGCTGAGCAAAGCTGGCAGCATCATGAAGAGCTGTTGGATGTGTACAGTCACCAGTCCACTGTCCTCATGACCTTGAAGCATCTCCAGGCTACGTGGCCTGTGCTGGTCTGCTCCTATAACTTAGCTCCACACCCAGCCCCCTCCCCCCCTGCCCAGGATGGCCCCACCCTTGACACAAACCTCCAGCTGAGATTTACGAGGCTGTAAAATGAAGTGGTCTTTCAACCTTGATTAAATTGATTGCGTTCTTCAGACCATGGAGGCTGATTGGCTAACGATGCTTAACATGAAAACAACTCAGTCCATGACATTATTAAGATGCGGGGTTTGTGTCATGAAGGTGGGCTTCTTGTCGGATTTAAGGTAGTCTGGGCTAAATGTGAGTGAACAAAGAGTCCATTTAGTCTGGAGTACTTTTAATCCAAAAGTTATTCAGCTAAGCAAGAAATCCAGCCTTGTGATACAGGCACATGGTGTAAGGTTCATCAGTGCCATCCAGGCCAATGCTGGAGATGTCCTTGGTGTTGGGGGTTGCTAGTCAAACAAAAACTTCTACACAGACCTGAACTACA
Source organism: Petrocephalus zakoni (assembly GCA_026774425.1). NCBI lineage: Eukaryota > Metazoa > Chordata > Actinopteri > Osteoglossiformes > Mormyridae > Petrocephalus > Petrocephalus zakoni. The sequence continues at coordinate 17,107,496 of JAODKN010000001.1, read as the reverse complement.
TTCTACAAAGCAGCTATAAGAAGCAGGTCTATAATAATTTTTTCCCCAAGGCGAATGGGTCCAGATTGGATTCATAGTTGGGGAGGATTGTGCAGGATTTCCGGCTTTCTGCCAAAGGGAGGTGCTGGGCCCGGGGCTTCTGAGCACATCGTGTCATGAGTCCATCGGTGGGTGATGTCAAGGGAGCCAATGGCTGCAAACGGAAGGCTTCATGCGTTCAAAAGACTTTGTTACTAAAGCCAAGGAAATGAAATGCTTCAGCAGACCTCATGGGACTGCGGTTAGTGTTTGTTTCCTATCAGGCAGTTAGGGTCCTTGAGAATAACAAAACAGTAGTGAAAACATGACTGTATTTTTGCTTGTGAAAAGAGAGAACACCCGACCTTTGTGAGATGTTTAGCATTCTTCTCGTTGACGCTGAAATCCAGTAACTGGGTTCCGGTCTATTTTACCATTTAGGCTCACATTAAGTTAGCAGCTGGCCCAACCGAGAAATCAAATTAGTCTGATAAATGGGGATAATGAGGAATTTGCCTTGGACACATCATTTTCATATTTTTCTGAAATTAGCACTAATTACTGTTAACTTGTTACTGTTCCGTATGGTAATGAGACATCGCAAGTCTGTCGTCATGGAAGATGCACGTCAAGCTCTTTTGAATTTAACAACGATGTACAGCTCTTGTGATCCTTCTCACTTGACTGTCATCAGGGGATTTCTTCTGAGTTAAGTCCCACCTTTCTGTGGGTCTCTTGGCTGCAGTATATAGTTGTCATATACCCTGCTATGCAGATGATGTGTTACTGCAATGAGTATGTAAACTACGTATATAAACTCTTGTGTCCAGCCCCCATTTCACACTGTCCTATGTTTTGCATGTAAAACCCTCCCCTTTTCACTTGCATTTGTGTGTTGCCCTGTCATCCGAGGGAAACGTTACATGTGTCATTGTAAAGCAATATATGGAAGGCATGACAATGAAGCCCACTTGACTTGACATGAATGTGGAATACTGTTACATGTGCTGATGTATAGGGGTGGGTTCACAGGGGAACTGGCCCCAGCTGAATGTTGATTGGCTCCCTCTCCTGTCACTCACAGATTCAAAACGTGTAATTGGCTAATGATAAGGATGGCCCGTCATATGCCCCCCACTAGAATTTCTCTTTACATTTCAGCAGTATTACTGGTACAGCCCATTGCTGCTTGATTTAAGCTGCTCTCAGTGTGCCCCATCTCTTGCCTCTTGCCGCTCTGCGATCGCCCGCCTTCACCAGCCCTACCTGACGGCTCTGGCATTTATACGGCCACCTGGGGAGCAGCGGGGCCGGCTGGGAGAGGCGACGCCTGCGTGTTTTTATTTATATGCCACGTAAACTCTATGATCCATAAAAATGATTAAAGTACCTGTTTTCCTGAAATCAGTACCTTCCCCACCACTGCAGTTGATTTTCCTCGCTAAACAAGAAACATGTGGCGTTCCGAGAGTGTGGCCAGCTGGAATGGGGGGGAAAGCCGGGAGAATTCCGCATCGGATACCACCGCGCCTCTATTTTTCCTCTCGCTGCACTTTGGATGGTGTGTTTTGGCAAAATGTGGGTGGGGGGTAATATCATTCCTCAAATTGTGAGGCTGATAGTGGGTGGATCCAGGCCAGCGGCCTGGTGGGGGTGTTATTACTGCGCAGTACGAAGCCTGCCCTCCTGCTGTGCCAAGCGTGCGCGCCAGGAAAGCTGGGAGTCACTCCATCATGACCGTCGCTCCTTCTTGCTCTTCAAGCTGTTAATGAGAAAGATGAAGCTGGTCGTAGGTGCAGGTCGTTAGTCCCCAATAGAGGTCTCCAGCTGCAGGGTCTAACCAACTCTGGTCAACCTCTTAAGTGACAGGTGGCCAGTTAGAGCGCCATCTTCTGAGGGGAGGCTGACTTAGCGAGCAGATTTCACTTTGTGCCAGACAGGGGGCGCCAGTGGTGGAGCTTGTCTAGGGCTCCATGTGGGTGTAGATCAGTACTGAGTCTAACAGTCTTACTCCTGTCTGCTGAACAGACTGTATGTGTGAGTATGTTACAGTATCCTTTTGTCTTACCATCTTCTGGTGCTGATGGGAGAAAGTACCCTGTTTTTATTGGTTTATAGCAGGCATTGATTGACAGCACCCTGCTTTCACATCTGCTGTGGGTTCAGATAGTCTTTACTTATCTGGAGAACCCCTTCTGAGTATTACTCAAGCACGAGGGTGGGGGCATGTATTTCAACACTAACTCAGTATCGCCCTTTCCCAGAAGTTATTTGTGGAACTTAGAGGTGGACTTCTACAGAGCAGGGTTGGTGGGGGAAGGGATCGTGGGGGGTTTGCAAATGATGGAAAATGTAAGCAAATCTTTGGAATCAGGGTTCACAGCAAAACTGGGATTGATCTCCAAAGTCAAGACGGCGGTGCACAGGGGCCCCGACGGTGATATGAATAAATCTCGTGGCCAGCAGGGCAAACCCACAAGCTTCCCCTGGCATAGCTCGCTAATGCATGGAGCGATACACTGCCCTGGGAACACATGCTTTGTCTCCATTCTCCTCCTCTCCTCCCTATCCATGAGGGGGTGGGGTCAGGCAGCCCTCTGATCTACTGCCCCAGACATCACTTCTGATTTCAGAAGTGCAGGTGAATCCTGTGGAAGCTCCTTTATCCATCACTGTTCCATCATTCTATTCCATCGTACAATATTCCTTCAACAAAGAAACTGTTTCCCCATCTAAATGTAGCCTTGTTTTGACTGTACAGTTTCCATATCATCTTCTATATAGTTCAGAGATATAATTAAAATTATAATAACAAAAATATCAATAAGAAAAACAAAACTTGAGTTTCAGCTGAGGTGGGAAGCCGCTGCAGATGGGCTGTTGTGGTTGCATCACTTGGGTTCCCTGTTTCTCTTTAGCTGCTTCGGCCTGCTGTTTTAGTGCCCGGACTTGACGTCACGTTTTACAGATGCTTTTCCCCACACGTTTGTGGGATTTGAGCAAAAGGGGCCTCATTCTCACGCTGCACAGGCCAGCATCCCGCCTCCCGGTCACACAGCGAGGCTTCCTCTTTGCTGCCAGCACAAATGGGGAGCCAGTTTCACAATCAGGCATAGCATATCGCAAACAAAGCTCCCATCTCACTGGGGCTCTTCCTGTCTGTTGTAGGCCAGAGTCATGCATTGCAATGATTGTCGACCCGGTGCTCGGGGACCCCATACAGGCCACATTTTTGCTCCTTCCCAGCACACCAGTACCGGGGATTCAGAATCCTTGATTGGCTGGGACCTGAGAGGGAGAGAAAATGTGGACTGTCTGAGGGTCCTGTAGGAATGAGCTGAGAAGCTGGTTTAATGAATAAATCTAAGAGTTTAACGTCCATCTGCTTGATGGTAACAGTTGGAACCATCACAATTCTGTGTGCATCAACAATACACTTTTTATTTCATAGATATAAATTTATCAGTGGATTTTTGTCTGGTTGCAGGCAGTGCTCCTCTGGCTTGGGTGGGCACCATCACCTCAGGTGGAGCTATGGGTGATGTTCAGGCCACCACTCCCGTTTCCCACCTCGGCTGTAAATGACAATGTCATCCTCTAGGATTCTGCTTCCCAACCCACTTGTGGGACTAATAAAGGATCATCTTATCTTATCTTATCTTATAATAAAGGATCATCTTATCTTAACCTGGTCCTCAGGGACCCCCAGACAGGTCACGTTTTTGCTCCCTCTCAGCTACCGGTCAGACAGTCTAGGTTTTTGCTCCCTACCACCTCCTGAGGTCCCTGAGGAGCGTAGTGGGGAAAGCTGCTCCAGGGCTTCCAGCCTCTTCAACCAGTGCTGAGAGATGAGAAATATGGTGACTCTTCAAGGATTCTTCACCTAGCAAATGCTTTTATCTTAAGAAACTAGAGGTTTTACCTGCTCAGATGGATGAATGAGAGAGAGAGAGGGAGAGAGAGAGCCATGCTCTACCACCTTACAGCAGGATGACCACAGTAATCTCTCCACCATCGGATTAAAAGTCTACATTATCTCTCATCATGCTTCCTGCTGTCCTGACCTGATAGGTTCCCTTATCCGGAGACCGGCTGCTTCTCCGGTCCGGGCCTATGAGAGGGAGGCATCAGCCAGAGCTAGGAAGGGGGCCTGGGGGGTTCTGTCACCATGGCAATGGGCACAACCTGCCACTCGGTCTTGAGGTGCTGTCAGTTTGTCAGACAGCTGCAGACTCAATTTAAAAAAGCGTGTTATAGCCCGCCAGCCCTCCTTAGCCTAAAGCATTGTGAGATGTAGCAGCGCTGAGTGTTAGTGTTTACTGAGCCCCCCCACATGCCCATCACCAGAGAACACTCTGCCGTTAGTCACTCTGAGGGCAGCTTTGTCAAATGGGGCCACGGCCCCCTAAACCACGGGGGACAGTGCAGACCGAACGTGCTGTGAAATACGCACGCAGCTGAGAGTCCCGCTGACGGGGCCGCCGGCTCACCTGCTCCCATGGGGCCTTTAAGGGATGGCTTCTCCTTAAAGGCACGGCTGCTGGTGGCTGAACAGCAGCATTCTGGGGGGGCGTGGTGACACGGTAACCTTGATGGCGTCGCGGGGACAACACAGCGGTTTTATTTAACATATGGAAGCAGTGTGCCGACTGATATCTGTATGGGCTTCCCTAAGTGGTGTGCTGACCTTCAGCAAGCTATAGAAGCAGAATGAAAGAGGAACAGCCCGACAGAAATATGATTTACGATGCACCTCCTACATCTCGAAGGACCCTAACAAGTCCCCGTGACACCTTCGCGGCCCCCGACATGCCTGTGTTTAATACATGCATGGGTTCATAAATGACGGCGGTTTCCTCACTGTCAAAGCATTAGTGGGTTCTCATAAGAGAGCCATGGGATGAAAAATCCCACCTTGTGACTCGTGTAGTTGAGCTAAATCCTCTTCACAGTTCATCCAGGCATACACACATTCCTCTGCGGCCAGAGCCTCAATTCTCCTCCTCCTCTCCTCTTCTCTGAGTGTGTGGAACCTGAAGTTTAGATGCCTTGAGCTTCTGCTGAGCAGGACAGAAGAGAGCATTTAGGACACTTTAAACATCTTTATATCTGCGGGTGCCCGGGTATCTTCCTCCTGAGTTTGGATGTTAGTGTTGTGATGGAGATGCACCCTCACTGTTCTGGTTTGTGATGTTGGTGTTTGAAAAGCAGTGGGGCGGCATGCAGCTCTGTGGGATGGAGATCTGTGCCCAGAAGGTTGTGTGTTCAAATTCCATCGCTAATGGAGTAATCATGTAACTGTCGGACCTGCCATTCATTATGCAACGACAGCTTGTGGTTTTTGAATGTGTTCTCATTTGGCTGCAGAAGCTGTTTTTTAATCACACAAACACCAAGACTTCATTCAAAACAATCAGCTTGGATTTAGTTCAAAGGAGGATACAAGTGATTAGCATGCTGAGTGCTGGTGGCCCGATCTCGGGGACTGTTTGTATAGCGTAACAATCGCTCTGTAGGCGTGAGCACAAAGCCAATATTATCCGGGTCGCGTAGTGTCATCGCAATACTCTGGGAGCCGATTTCTCAGCGTCGCACCAACTCAAAGGCACAAAAATGTGATGGGTGAAATAAACGCAAACAAATGTGCTTTCAATAGCTAGGTTAAAAAAACATTAAGTTTTCATGACCAGCAGACCTAGAAGCTCTGTCAACAGATTACGCTACCCCCAGCCACAGCCGTCACAGCTTAATGGCTCCCAGCTCAAAAATGATGACTAATCGCTCATAGGTTGAAATAGGCCAAGTGGTACCATGGGTGTCTTGGCTGGTTTCATATCACTGCTCTATGTATTTTCTTACATTTGCATTAATTTAGCAGATACTTTTCCATAGTGACAAATTTAGTTGGGCAATATTTGAGGGCCCAACAGTGAAAGCACTCTGCCCGACCCTGGGATTTGAACTAGCTACATGGATACAGCCTCCTAACCCACTGAGCCACACACCATCCCCATTGTCTCTAGCAATGATTGACAATATTGTTATAAAGTAAGTAAAGGCGGTTGGAAACTATTTTTTCTGATGTCTTAACTTCATGACAATCTTTCCCTTAGCAGCCCCTGATGTCATGTTGTAATGCTGTGTTGGTGGAGGAAGTGTGAGCTCAGAGGAGGACTCCATAAACCCTGACTGCTTGGTCCTGAAGCTCACCTTGGCAGGAGCAGCACTGGGTGTCTCCTTTGGAGAAGGAGACCATGGCCGGAGGTTATTTCCATGGGACATGGCATGCCAAGTGGCCAGGGTGTGTTGCCAATCTCACCGTTAAAGTGGCAGCAGATGGACACTCATCCTGCACCCGATAAAAACATGAACAACCACCCAGAAGAGACCTCATCACAAGCATCTTATCCAACCCCTCTACCCAGTTATACAGCTGAATGTTCTACTGGGGCAGTTTAGGGTGTCTTTCACTGGTAATTATCAGGATTTGAATCCTCAACCACACAATCCTGTAACTGAGTATGCACAGTGTGAGATTATATTTCTATTTATTTAGCAGGCCTATATTTTTGAGTAAGCAGAATTATACTAAGTCCCTGAAGCCACAAAAGCTTAAGGGTCTTGCTCAGGGCCACAATTATGAAATCACTCTGCTGGCCCTGGGATACAAAACGGTCGCCTTCCAGTCACAGGCACAGCGTCCTGACCCACTGAGCCACACACAACCCATCAGGTAAGTGAAGACCTGCAGAAACTTGTTTCACCAGTGTCTGAGCTCCAGGATAAGGGACCGATTAATGTTCTACTTTTACTGTAATCCCTGGTGCAGAATTTGCCGCAGTGATTCACGTTGAGCCTCATACCAAGAACCACTGGGGAAATAACTCACTAGTACTCTGATGTCATGCTGTTTTTTTTATTTAAATTTAAGAGCAGTTTGATTTTTTTCCTACAGATTTCCTTATCACGAATGTCTAACCACAGCAATCAGAATGTGATGATTGGGTAGGGGAACCCAAAGGCTGTATTTTGGGACGTGCTAAAATCGCTCCTGTTTGCCAGTGGGTTGTTTTGTTGCTGGTTGTTGTGGTTCCTCTAGGGGTCAATTCATAATCATTTCTCCGTTAGACAGCCAATGCGCATGGACCTTTCCAAAATGAGATGGGGGAAACCATGTTCTGTGCTTCGTATCCACATCAGCTTGCCATGATGACACAGGCAGATGTCGTCTATCCTCTGAGGCATGATGAGAGGTCTTTAGGTCTTCAAGCCTAAATTAGATATTTATGTATTGATCTATTTATCCAGCTAACTATTTGGTATTTCAGGTTTGGGGTCAAACCATAAAGGCTGCAGTCTCACTGTGATGACACAGCAAAACCCTTAATGGCAGCCAGAACGCAGCACACTCACTACCTCATGAGGTCTGAAACCACAACTTGTGTGGCATCTGACAGCAAGACGTTGAGATGAGTGCAGGACTGGCGTGAACCCCCCGGGATGCGGTCAGGACCCCAGCACCTAATTCATTTCAGCTGGGGGCCAAAGGAACAGAACTACTGTTTGTCTGTAAGTAACACACCTGGTCTCCTCCACCCGCTACTATAGACTCAAACTGGACAGAAACCTAGAGTACCCAAAGTACATATGGGGGTATCCTGGGCATCTGTCTGGCTTTTATGTGAACGATTCATTTATTTAGCAGGAACTATTTACAAGTGACGTACAATTGAGAAAGTAGAGTTAAGCAGTCACCGGAGCAGTCTGGGAGCTAAGGGCCTTACTTAGAAGAAGCTGAAGGGTAAACAGGGCCTCGCTCACAGGCTAGCTGTGAGATCACTCCCCCAGGCTTGGGATTTGAACCGATGACTTTCCCATCATCAGCCTAACCCACTGATCTACACACAGCCGCATGCAGCATAACCAGTGACCTCGCAGCTCAGCTAGTAACAGTTTTATTTTTATATTCCCATTCTTATTCATATGATTCTCTTGTAGATTAAAGCCAAAGGCTTTGATAGCGTGTGGTATTTTGATGACATTAAAGTGAACATGGCAGGCAATGAGGCCTCATCTTATAGGGTAAGTTTTTAAAATAAGTGTGAAGTGATTTAAGAATCTGCAGCAAACTGCGTATCGTTCTTGGCAAAAACAAGGTTCTGCCCTCTCCCCAGAGCACATTTCTCTTAGGTCATGCTTGGCCCACAGCAGGCACTTCGATACACACATGCAGACGGGAGACCCAGTGTCTCTGTTTGGCTGCAGCTGTGAGCGGCCGCTGAAAGGCCTGATGTCATGTTTCACAGCGGTCCTTGGAGATGAACCCGGAGAGAAACCATATCCGCTCCCCCCACTGCTGAGCGGAGAGAGCAGCACTTCGTTGCTGAGCCCACCTGCCTGGCTCCCTGGGGGGTATGTGAGATGGAGAGTAGGACCAGGCGAGAGGAGGACGAGGTGGGGGAGGAGGAGAAGAGGGCGTGTGAGACTGAGAAGAGGAGGAGAAGGGGGTATGTGAGGTTGAGAGGAGGAGGGCAAGGGGGTATGTGAGATGGAGAGGAGGACCAGGCAGAGGAGGAGAACGGGGACGTGAGATGGAGAGGAGGACCAAGTGGAGGAGGAGGACAAGGGGGTAAATGAGATGGAGAGGAGGAGGAGAAGGGGGTATGTGAGGTTGGGTTGAGAGGAGGAGAGCAAGGGGGTATGTGAGATGGAGAGGAGGATGAGGCTGAGGAGAAGGGGGACAGGTGAAATGGAGAGGAGGACCAGGTGGAGGAGGAGGAGAAGGTTGAGGGGTTGTGAGGTGGAGGAGGAGGAGAAGGTTGAGGGGTTGTGAGGTGGAGGAGAAGGGGGTATGTGAGGTTGAGAGGAGGAGGACAAGGGGTTATGTGAGATGGAGAGGAGGAGGAGAAGGGGGACATGTGAGATGGAGAGGAGGAGGAGAAGGAGGACATGTGAGATGGAGAGGAGGGCCGAGTGGATGAGAGGGGAAGAGGGCATGTGGGGTTGAGAGGTGGAGGAGAAGGGGGTATGTGAGATGGAGAGGAGGAGGAGAAGGAGGACGTGAGATTGAGAGGAGGATCAGGTGTGGGAAGAGGACAAGGGGGTGTACAAGATGGAGAGAAGGAGGACAAGGGGGTATGTGAGATGGAGAGGAGGACCAAGCGGAGGAGAAGGGGGTATGTGAGATGGAGAGGAGGAGGAGAAGAGGACATGTGGGGTTGGGAGGAGGACGACAAGGGGGACATGTGAGATTGAGAGGAGGATCAGGTTGGGGAAGAGGACAAGGGTGTATGTGAGATGGAGAGGAGGACCAGGTGGGGGAGGAGGAGAAGAGGGCGTGTGAGACTGAGAGGAGGAAGGGAGGTGAAGATGGAGGAGTGGTAAGGATATGAAATGAAAGGTTTGTACTTCTACCTTCAGGCAGAATTCAGAGTTCCTATTCATAGGACTAAACGATTTAAAGACACTTCTTTGTACTGAAATTAGTAGGGTAAATTCACACAAAGGATGGCACTAATAACTTATTTGTGTTCTGCAACTCATTATTATCTTCAAGTGATCTTGTATTATACTGTACTGTAGTCATTGTGTTCTATCTAGTATGCTTTTATGTTGTATTCATGATTGTTTGTGTTTCCCAGAGAGGGGTAAATTTGACTTGAGTTGAAATGACTCGACTAGAGACTTGACAGAACTAAGGCAGTAATATACCTGGGATGGAGATAGAGGTGATCATAAGGAGAGGGGAGAAGAATGAAAAACAGTGAACAGCAACAAATGAACAGATGGATAAAAAGCAAAGGAAAGGCTTTATGGAGACACGATATCTGTCGGAACAGAGCAATGGATAGCAGATACGGTGAGCAGGCGGGGATGTACCCCGCAGATAGCATGCAGGGGCTGGAGCCATGACATGGCGAGACCTGAGAGGCTGCTAAGGGGCCGGGAGGGGTCCTCAGGAGACCTCTGGAGGCGCAGCCGAGCCCCCGCTGTAAGGCGACCCTCCCAAGCAGATGGCAAGGCCTGATGTGCACCCTGAGATCGGAGGAATGCAATTACTCTACACCCCGGTGCTGGCTGCAGCAGGAAGAGGAGACTCATGTTGACAGAAATCAGTGTCAGGTTCCCCACTAATGGATACAGGCTTTTTCCTTTCAGTTTGAGATGTTTTTGCCTACAAGTAAATCTTTTTTTTCTTTTTTCACTCCCGCGTAAACAGAACGGGGAGTCTCCAGAAGTAGCTCCAGACTGAAGATGTCAGCCATTGCAAATACCAAATGCACCAAAGGGCTCTACTCTGCCAGTCGCCCCGCCTTGCCGGCACCGGATGCCGTAACTGTGACAACAGCAGGAACGTCATGGCGGTGTGTGCGAGATGGGAAGGTGCTCTCCTACAGTGCTGTGAATCACTGTGAAAAATGCCCTGCCTAAAGCCTCTGAGGTATTTTCCCCTTGTGGTGAGTAAGTGGCCTATGCTGACCAGCTAATAACATCCCCCGAAAAGTGCTGATGCTCGTGACGTTGCCATAAACAAAACCTGACACCAGGCTGCGGTTTGTCCTCATGTAGCCAGATGAACGGCAGCCTGCACTGGGCAGTCTTCCACCCTCGCCTTCGTACGGCGGCCTGCAC
>JAODKN010000001.1:17058181-17078849 GCA_026774425.1 Petrocephalus zakoni | reverse complement strand
GAAGAAGAGAAGCTGTTATAGCTGCAAAGGGTGGGCCAAGTCCATATTAAAGCCTATGTATTAAGAATAATATGTCATTAAAGTTCATGTGTGTGTCAAGGCAGGTGTCCCAATACTTTTGCTAATATAGTGTAAGTGCTGTTAAGTGCAGCTAGGCAGAGCTTCCGATGAATGCCCAAATATAAGTGGTATTGGAGCAAGAGTTACACAACATCTTCCGAAACAGGAAGGGAAAACATGCACAATCCGCATGCTCCGCAAACCACAATAATTCCTCTGTTAAAAAAGCTCATGTCTGTTTCCATGACGGCCAGCCATTTTTAATGGGCTGATGACGGTCTGGGTCGGGGGGTGGGGGGTGTTAAATGGGCCCCCACCCCAAAATAACATGGCTGTTTACTCCTCGTTTATGTGTTCCAGGTGCTCCAACCATCCTGCAGGCGAGCTGTCTGAGGCCACCCCACCCCTTCCCCCTCTCCACTGAGCACTGGGGGGGGGGTCTGCCCCACCCCAGCCCGGGTGAGTGTGCGTGCATGCAGCCAGCGTCTAGCTCTCCTGGGGTCTGCTCCACCCTTCATATGTAGGCACACTGAATCTATCCGTACAACAAGAACAATCCCCACTTACAAGCATAGACACACATTTTTATTGCTTCAGTCAAACATAAAAAGGCTCATCTCCCCCCTCCTATGTGAGCTCAGACTATCTGCTTTTGATTGCCTTTCCTGTATACACACAACCTGCTCCCACCCAGCAGGGATTCAAGCTCCCCCCCCCCTCCGGGGAGGTTATGTGGATGAGCTGATGCATTTTGCGGAAGGTGAGTCAGTGGGGCAGTGGGGGCAGCAGTCTCATCCCTCAGCCGTGACAGATGTGGGGGGGGGCCTTATTAGGCCAAAGACAATACAGGGCAACAGCAGACAAAGCTCACCTCTCATTCATGGTGCTGGACATGAGGAAACATCTCAGCAATTTCTGTTTCTCCCCAGATCTGCTGTGGCCTTCATCACCCCCCAAAGGTGAGTCTACTGCTCATCGGGATATTTCCCTTGTCTGAGGCAGCAGGATGCCAGTAAGTCTGGTGATGGAGGTGGAATTTGAGCTCTGTCAGTGGGGAGGTGGGTGGATCTGCATGACACTGACTCAAGAGCCCCGTTTGTGGCCACTGAGATGTCTTCTGGTGTTTCTCTCCGGGAACACAGTGCCTGGAATCGGTGCACTGCCCGGTAAGCAGCAAGCACCTCCAGAGAAAGACACGGAGAAGCAGGATTATCGTAGCGGGCCTCAGCCCACAGGCAGAACGAGGAGAATATCTGCACACAGCAGCATTTAAGAGGCTGGAGGCATAAAGTAGGCCTTCCTCGATGCCTCACACTGAGGACCTCGCATGAAGTGGCCTAAACTAATGTACAGAGGATGTGCTTTTGGAGGTGGATAGTGAAAGAGTGAGGGACGGGGGCAGAGTGATCATGGCCGGGGACTGGTAACCTGAAGGGCAGGGGTGGGATTGTTGTTCTTTGGGTCCACTCAAAAATCACTTTGTGGCCCCCAGTCCCGTGAATACTTGTGGCCAACAGGAGGCCCCACCACATATGCGTGCCTTGAGTCCCTGCAGACACTTTTGGGGCTTAACACTAGAACTGCCGTTTCCCACGCCAATCAACATCGAGCTCCTTTAACTGCCAAGCAAGATGTACTTGGGAGTATGCAGCCCTTTTGTTTGCACTAATGTGCCATTAGCATTAATAACAGCAGGGAATCTAATACCCTCAACCAAAAAGCCGTAACGTTTGTAACAGAGTGGCTGCGCTGTCATAAAATCAGAAAGCCGAAAGGTTGTCAAATGCAGCACGTATTTTATAAATATAAAAATAGCTTATTGGTGGTTTCATGTAAATCAAAGGTTCCATACAGTAATTTTTTGTGAGACTACCACAATACAAATGAACATAGGTGAAACACTTAATTAAGAATTTTGTCTTGAAGCGGTTTGTCGTTCTGTCTGCGTTGTGCCGACAAATATGAATATGAGAAAATTACCCAGGTCATGTTTTACCCACCCATAATACTGATTAAAGTGATCAGCTATTTTGGTATTCATGTTAAAACGAGGCTTTTATTTTGTTACTGGTGTTGGATTAAGATGAATTGCACGAGATTAATCTATTGCAACTAATATTTAAATCAATGAGCACAAAGCGCATGACATGAACACACCTGTATTGGTTTTATGGCTTTTTCGGGGGTGACACTACCTCTGCTGTTGTGAGGACTGCTGACTGTCCCATTGTTTTCCTGATGGGTGAGCGGTATGCTAATGTGATGGCCTATTAGCGGAAACGCCGAATGACATTGCAGCTGGCTGGACTGCTTTTCCAGTCCTTTGAGGTCTTTCGGTTGTTACTGTGAGGGAAGTACTAAACTTAAAACTGCTAAAGTGAAAAACCAGCAGGATAAACTGGTAAACTGTAAACATTAAATCTGAGCCCCAGTGTTTATGGCCCAGATTCCAGTGGCTTGGTGTCCGACTCCATGAGAAAGCTGACCGGCACCCCACCTTACAGATGGTAACTCTCCATTTACATCATTAGTGTCGTAATTATTTCAGTGTTTGTTTAATAACCGTATTACTCAAACAAGGTGATTAACGGACAGATGGATCTACATCTGATTATGCGACTCTCACCCTCGTCCGTTTGCCGATATCTTGTAACAGCTATGGTCCGATAGCCATCTGGCCGTTGCCTAGTAGCTGAAAAATACACCTGCTTAAACAGAAATTCCCTGGATCGTCTGATTGATCACATCATCACTGACCACAGCCCAAGGACTGGAAGCGGGTTCTGCCAAGAGTTTCAGGGCGTTACATCATCATGCATCACGCGCGTATGGGATGCATAAGATAAGATAAGAGACTCCCAGCAAGGCTACAGGAAACTCAGGAGGCCAAAACCCCTCTACCCATCCCCAGCACCACCTTTCCCTTTCATTTCAAGTGATTTACCATCCAAGCTGATGGACCATCGGCTTTTCCAATGAAGAAGAACCTCAGATAAATGCACTCCTCACCCTGTGACAATGACATGTTATACACTGACATGGGCTTTATGGCAGTGGGAAAAACAGGCTGAGTGTGTGATTGGAAGGTTGTTGGTTCAAACCCCAGGGTCAGCAGAGTGAGTTTACCAATAAACCCTTGAATCAGGCCCCAATCACTCCATGGACTGTCTGACCCTGCATGTTTTGGATGAACGCATCTGCTAAAATAAAGTGTAGACCCACAGGGCAGGATCACACAGCCAACAATATCCACCCCAAATAACACTCCACCTGAGTCTGGTATTTGCTGTCAAGACTAGGGAGGGACTTGGGTTTAGCACCATCCACCCTTGGATGCACTCTGTGAGATACACCAGATGGCTATCCTATATCCACATGGCTCCCAAACAACAGACAAAGGTTTTAACCTTTATCTAACTGCACATTAACATCAAGACCCCCCACCCTTAAAACGGTCCCTATAAAGGTGTGGTCCATTAGGCTGAATCAGTGGACCTGAAGTGTTACGGTTTGCTTTGGAAGGCAGGGGACATTCATCGAGGTCACGCCAAACACCATTCAGTGCAAGTCACATGGTGCATGAGGCATCTGTCACGCCAGAGATAAAACAATAAACAAACATTAAAATAAAAAGGCAAGTCACATTCCAGTGGCAAAGCAGATGGGATGGGGGGCAGATATAGGGCAGGATGTGACCCCCCTCCCATCACCTCCCACCTGTTCCCCCAGCCATGCCGCCATGTTCCTGGCTCCTACCACCCATCCATATGGTCGATTCAGCTCCATCTAAACCTCCTTCACCTTCCAGCATGGAGGAACGGTGTCTGCTCTCAGACATAGCTGAGTGAGTCCTTGGGTTGCCAGCTAGCTGTCCCTTTTTAAAGCTAATCATACAATGCTTTCAGCTTAGCTTGGCAATCCGTGCTGAGACTTTAGAAGCCAATACAGAAACTCACCACCTGGTCGACGGGAATGGTGATGATTCTCGGCCCCCATAGGTAAGGAGAGATTGGGGCTGTTTGACATTTAATGGGAGCTAAGAGCTGGGAACCGACTTCCCATGGGATGAGAGGGAAGCTTCTGGCGTTCTGCTGTGGGAACCCAGTCCAGGAATGAACAGGACCCTTCCTCTGACTGGTGGTTGGATGGAGGCAAACGGAAGCAGGTGTGCGAAGCTTTGCCAGTCGTCTAGATGCAGCTTTTCCAGGATCTGGACATGGAATGGGATTTTGGTATAGCAGCTGGACAGCCGTCCCACCGAGAAAAGACGAAGACCACCTGCTTAACGAGCTGCTTAAACAGAGACTCTCCTCACATCTGCCTTTGAGCTGGTGGCCATTTTGTTTCGTTAGCTGTGGCAATCTGAAGTTAGCAGAGTCCGACTTTGACCCGAGGCACTTAACCCAACTTTAGATTCAAAAGTGGGTCGAACTGTCAGAAACCGTTAGCTAACGTGAAAGTGGCTAAGTGGTTTGCTGTGGCATTGAACTGACATGCTGAGCACCTGGGGGGTTGGCGGGTGTGAAGTTGCTTGCAGAATCTCCGCTGGGTTAAGCAGCAAGGTCAGAAAGCTGAATTCTGCTACTCCGAATAGTTCCCTCAAATACTGTGTGCTTCGGAAAGCTTCTTGAAACAAAACTTACTTATTTCTAGAAGAGGAAGAGGACTTCTGAAATTGGGCCAGATGACAGGACAGCTCTTTGTCCGGGGGGGTCGTCGCTGTCATGTTGCTTTAATTTAAAGTTTTCCTGTGTGCTCTATGGGCCAGAGGTTCCCTCTACACCAACGCCCAGGTGACACTGGTCTACATCCGTCACGGTCACGCCATAAATCAACCGGGTCGGAAATGGGAGCCACAATGTGACTGCCGAATTTGACATACATAGATCTTAAGTTACATCATGAGATGGGGATCGTGTGAGGCGCGTAACTAATGTAACAAGCGGCAGGAGGTATGGTCGAAATGGTTGCCTTTGTTGTGAAACCGAGGCGTTGCGTAACGAAGCCAACAAGGCCCACTAAGGCTGCTACCGCTATATTCAATAAATAAAGAGGGGCTGTGGTAAATTATTCATTTTTACATTCTTTATCCTTAAAGGAGGCCTAGTTAGAGACGGAGGCATGAAAGCGAGAGGCGGGGAGGCTACGGGAAAAGAGAAGTCGTGTCATTATTCATCTGCGACTCGGCTGGAACTATCGCTACATCTTCAGATCCTTTGAACTCGCGGCCCAGGCTGGGAAATCATGTACCGCCATGCTCCGGTTCCCTCAGAGCGCTGCCCCCCCCCCCCAGCGCTCTCAAACGGAATGGGAGCAATCAGCTGGCATCCGGCACTTTTTGAATTATCATGAGAGGAGAACTCGTCACGTGGTGAGAGCACCATCCCCGCTCACATACACACTGTTAGCAGTATGCTATGCCATGCACCATCGTGGAGGTGCACCACCCAAAAAAAACGCTCCCGCAGCATCCCTCAGCGGGATCCAGGGCAACACTCATAAAAGATGTACCACATGTTTATTACAAACTTTTGGCTTCCCTCTGGTTCACCTTGACTTTGTATCAAAACACACTTCAAAAAGAAGGTCTCAGTAGAGCTGCAACCAGCTTAATCCTTTCTGCAACCCACCTGAAAAACTTCATTACTAGCAAACGAGGCATGACCTGGATTTGATAAACCTTCACAGAGACCCTCAAATGGGATCTGCCCTCTAAGGAGCATCCTGTAGAAGGACAAAACTTGCTCTGTGAAGAGCGACTCTCACAAAGATCCCGAGACTTGTGGAGTGATTTCAGTCACTGTCTAATGGAAGGAGACGATTGAGTCATAAAAAATCCATCAGAGATATTTTTGATTTCACCAAGCACATTAAAGTTGGGCTCTTGGTAGCCTCATGACCACAGGGGATTGGCTTCCTGGATGCTGTCAGCTGAGACTGAGTCAAGTATAAAAAGGGCAAATTGACAGAAGCCCCATCTTTTAATCTGCGAAGAAACCTCCTCACTCTTAGGGCATGGGTGTACACTTCAGTCAAGCGATGTGAATCACTGGGGGGCGTGATGTTTACAGAACTATACCATAATCCAGGGTTAGAAAGGCTCACTGTCTCTCAAATCAATTTTTATATATATATATATATATATATATAAAACTCTTTGTCTTGGTTTTGAAACCAGGATTCCACTTCTAGTATCCACTCATGTACCACGAGCAACGTTTACATATCACTGAGGTGGTAGACAGCTTCCATATCGGAGTCACCAAATGGTAAGCACTACTCATGAAGTCAATGCTTATACAAACATCAAGAAATGAATACAATATGCAGATCTTTAGTGGGTGGGGATATACATTTCTCTGCATTGTTAAAACGTTCTCACTCACTTTGTTTAAATACATGTTTGTCCTTTACTGTAGCCAAGAACAAATATTGCACTCTGAAGACCATTCACCTCTTTTTCCTATGAACTGGGTGCTGAAAACATTTGCTCCGGGCTGAACGGTCTGTGCCAGTTCGTAAACCGGTACAAGAGGTAGCATGAAATGAAAGTGCCACTCACACATGTCTGCGGCCTTCAGGAATACTTCAGAATAAACCTAATTCAAAGAATGAGACAGCCCAGTCCAGCCAAAAACCCTGATCTCTCTATTAAATAATTAAGCAAAATTTATTTAAGAAGTACCACACAAAGGTGCACAGGAAGTGTGTTTTTCCCCTACTTGTAATAAGCAATGACAGGTACTGTTAAATCATGTATCAGCTCTGAATTATTAATCTGTGCCAGTTTTTATACTGATGTCAAACGAGCCGGGTACTTACACAGGGTCTGCTAAAGTTTTTCTCCATGCGTTGGTTCTTGAGCTGCAGTATAACAAAGACATTGTATCAATGTAAATATCTTTCTTAACTGCTTAACTTGACACTCCTGAAGTGACTTAAGGGTTCGAGCCAATTACAGATCTGCATATTCTCCAAGCCAGGTCTGACAGCAGGGTCCCCAGTGTGCAGCTTTTAGGCTGGCAGGCTGCCGAGGGGACCCGAAAGCGGACATGGTGCCCGTCACACAGACCATGTTTAGCTGCTTAGCACTCGCATAGCTGGGCCAAAGGCGGATGACGGGCACGCTAATCACAGTCAGCCACCTGACATAATTGGAGACAGAGACAAAGGTACATAACAGACCACATAACCAGACGTCTTTTGTCTCTCTTCCCTGTCCTTATATAACAGGAGCCCAGACCAAGGCGTGCAACAATTAGCCAATTAAACAATTTGGCTACTGGTTGTTTTTTTTTACTAGTCCGCAAAAGCCAAAAATGTAATTAACGACAAATCCTGTTTTGTGGGGAATGGACAGAGGACAAAACTTAGCTCCAGAAAGCTAACCACTAACATAGCAGTTAGGAAGTCCCATAATCTTGGCTACAAGAGCAGCTACGTCTACCAGTGACTGGCTTCATCACATGATTTTAAGAAGCTTCACTGCTTACACATTTCAAACCTTAAATACCACCCCCCAGATTAAACATACCAAAACCTTCAACATCTTGGTTTAAGAAAATGCACCATGAATCACTGGATTTCAATGCTAAGCAAAAAAAATTATATCGCTTTTCCAAGTTTTTATAGAAATACACAAAGAATAAAAATCCATTTTGTCAGTTTTATAATATGTACACCATAACAGAAAATGAGGAGTTTAATGAAAGGTCTTAACAAGTCATTCTGACCAGGCTAAGGATTGGTGAGATGTCTGAGTGCATCTCAGGGCAGCAACTGAGCCTAGAATTAACTTCAAACGAGTGGAAAAACTGTCAGGTGTATTTTAGATAAAATGAAAATTACACCCCCAGCTTCTATCTGGCGCTAAAGTACAATTAGTGTAGTGCGCTGACGTTAAGTGCAGAGTCCTGGGGGAAGGGACTGTGAGCCGCTGAAGCACTAATGCCACTAATACCGTTCCTCAGGGAACGTGGAAAAGCCGCCAGCCATGACACACGTGGAGGTATCAGAAGAAGTGGCAGTAACGTGTCGAGAAGCTTGGCTCAGGTTTGCACGTTTGCGAGGATATGGACTGACAATAATGTCCAAGGCAGCCCTGAAAAAGGATATTCAAAGTTATAGCCATAATAAACAGAGAAGCACAACTATAACCACAGAATGTAATGTAAGAAGTAGGAACTTCCATGGCCAAGAAGCACAGGAGCTCTTAAATACAGGCTTCCAAATGCGTAAAACCTCAGTAGTGTCACCCAATAGTGCCGGCCATTAGCTCAGCTGGTTGTCAACTTTACAGCTGAGGCTCAAAGATGCAAAGATGTCTTAAAGCAGCCTCCCAAAAAAATACTGGAATTGTCCTTCTGAATATTACTTCCATTCCTGGCTGGGAGCCCTGAGAGGAAGGTTCCAGAAGCAGCCATCTGTCCTTCCCCAGTCTCCAGGTCAGCCCGGATAGAAGCAGCGAGGGTGTCATTCCTGCCATTCCAGGACGGACAAGCCGACCTCGGACCCCCCTCTCCGTACATTTTCTCCTCCGCACACGCGGCATTCCAGGTCCATCCAAAACCACCCGCCCTCTCATCAGCGCCTTTTCCACACCGCCAGCAGTCAGGCACTTTCCATGCCGCTGGTAATTTGTGTCTTGACAAAAAAAAAGACACACTTAAGAGCGCATGGCCTGAAAGTCCTTTGAGCTAAGAGCTATTATTTCTACTTAGCCCCGAAATGAAGAGTATCCTCACTACTGAATAACCCCTTCGGATCTTGGGTACAGAACAAACCGGCTTGTTCAGAACGAGTAGCTAACGTCTCTGGTTCTGTCCCACTCACAGCCCGGGATAACAGCTGGTATAAAGCAGAAAAGTTCCTTGGGTTAGAAAGGCATAAAAGTGGCACAGACCCTGTGAAAGCCGTGTGTACCTCAACCGAAAGCGTAATGAGCTCAAAAGACAGAGGATCGCAGCAAGATCACTACATGGAAATGAATGAGAATCATCCAAGGTCACTACATGTTAATGAATGAGAATCATCCAAGGTCACTACATGGAAATGAATGAGAATCAACCAAGGTCACTACATGGAAATGAATGAGAATCATCCAGAAGACTTGCATGAGCCACTGCCAGCAAATGCCAAGGAGGCCCATGGGGGGGTGCAAAGCCGGGGCCTTCAATGGGCGGGGCAAGAAATCTCAAGGTGGGGGGGTTGTCCACACTGGGTTCAGACAATGGTTCCACAGACCATCAACTGATTCCACCTAGGCTTTCTAGTCTTAAGAATGCAAGGGTTATCCATCCATCTCCAGACCATTTGTCCAAATGAGGGTTCCAGAGATATACAGTACATAAAGCATATAAGCACACTTTGATTATTAGAACTCACTGAGTGTAGAGCCCATTTCTTAGCAGGCATTACATAAATCGTTTTCCTCAAGGACATGTTTAAAACGTGTGCACTCACAATCGCTGAGAGCAGCGCACGCCCTGCCAAGCCTCAAGGCTGGCCTGGGATCAGACCCTAGGACAGAATTCCCCTGCCGCCTCTGTGCGCCTGCCCAATAAAGGCTGGCCACAGATCAGACCCCCGCAGTTTCCAGGGGTGTGTGTGACGCACAGCAACAACTGTATCTCACTTTCCAAAGCTCTTTGGAGCTGCCAGCTCCTCTGATTGGTCCTTGTTCAAAACTGGCCCGGGGTGAGAACTCATTACTGCTGTTTGATAGGTGCAACCTCACCTAAGGAAACTACCTCTGTTTAGAATTATGGCCTCATCAACCTCACGCGTGTGTTTGTTCTGAGAAAAATAAAACGAATATGGATCTGTGTTGGCTGACTCTTGTAGCAGTTCATTTTACCACGTGGGATTTTGGATCATCCTGGTGAGGGACCCGTCATCTCAACTGACAGGCCCACCCTTTCTGTTTACTTGGATTACAGCGCTGTTTAGGAATTAAAGTAGATGCGAGTGACTCATTAGAATGAGTAAAGCTCAGATTAATCCACGTTCTGCTCCAGAAAAGCCAGAAACGCCATCCAACAGCAAGGGAGCTAGGAGGGAGACCTCCTGAGAGAGACATCTTCTTGGGTACCTGCACGAAAAGATGTACCCTGAGCCTCAGAGCCAACTGCAACATCAGAGACCATTGAGTTCCATTCCGCCGTTGCAGGAAAGGCTGCGTCAGGGGCCTCTGAATTGCAGCAACAGCCTGTCTGCCAGAGACTGAGATGGGGAAGAGGAGCATATGTAAGCCCAGGCCTGGAGCTCAGGCAATGCACGCGGGACAATGTGGAAGCCATTTCCTCCACCCCCGTCCCAAAGAGTAGGGGAAGGAAGGGAGGGGGGAGGGAGCACTACTGGGTCAGTTTAGAGAAATGCCTGTCCTTCACATTGAGTTTTAACATATGGAGAACAATTAGCAGCTATAATGAGGGCTCATCACAGATTTAATCAGCGCGGTTTCCGCCGGACGGCTTTGACTGTGAGGCCATGCTGGGAATACCAGTCGCGGTGATTGTGGATCTTTTCTCCTCTCCTCACAAGGACACGCCGGTTAATTGAACCTCAGTGTTGCAGGATGCCCGTTTTCACAATAGACAAACTGCGAGGGCGATATCCATATGGGGGGGTGGCTGGGTCAAGCTCTCACCCATAACTTGGGTCCAAAGGAACCAAGCAGGAAGGCATGCTAATATGACAGTCAGGCTTTGGGTCAGAACACGCGTTTTGAAGGCTGGCTTTTTCAACCTTTAACTCACCAATGAGAGGCGGGGCCACAGCTGGAAGCTGATTGGCCCCCTTAGTGGCCCACCCATTAGTCACCGATTCAAAACAGATCATTAATTAATAAGGTTGGCTCCTCTGTATGAATAACAGCTCATCTTATACCCCCACCATAAAAAAATCCCAGATTCGCCCCCGAAAGCACCAGACGCATGACTACTGTATTCCTCGCGAACATCTCGGCGTTTATTATATAAGGCGAACACAGAGCGACACATGAAAGCAGCTCTGTCATTTTAACGAGCCATTCATAATTAGCCACAGGTGACCTTCTTCTTATTCTTTTCTTGGTTAAAAAGATGACTCTTGACAAACTGATTGCCAGAATGACAGACTCATCATTCAGGCTAATTTTCCTCCGTTAGGCCCAAAAAAAAAGAGGCTTTCTCTATAAATGAGAAGAGAGGAGATTAGTCACTCATTAGAATTAGAGTGCAGAGGTGTAATCAATCTGTTTTTAAAAGCTGACAGCACTGTTGGGTCTCTGCCAGCTCAACCTTACAGTCCCAGGGATGACAATATAAGCGGATCAGGGTGTTGACGCTACACAGGGGCTGACAGAAGGTCAAAGGTCACTGAGAAATGGGTGGTGCCTCACCAGATGTGCTCTACCTCAAAAAGGAGCCCAGGACTGAAGCTGGGGAGATCTCCATCACCCCGCCTTCTCGGCACTTACTCACCTCAGTAAATAAGTCCCAACCAGTGCATCCAAGGGTGCATGCACGTGACCACTACACGCCCAGTTCTGGCACTGTGGAGACCAAGAATGACACAGAGCGGTCGGGAAGGAAGCGCTATCTCGAACCACCACCTCCGCCCGCCCACCTGCAAACCTTGCGGCCGCGATCCATCACCCGCTGCCCCGCGATGACGCGACCGCTGGGTCACCGTGGCGATGGGAGGCCAGAACCACACAGGAAGTTCTGGAAGACAAAGAAGCAGGACAGGCTGCTCCACACGCGACGTGTGAGACCATAGGAGTTGTCCGGCCTGTGTCCGGCGTTATCAAAGTCCACATGCGAATGCCGGCTTTATCTACTGCTGACTTGAAGGATTTCTAAACACAGGGCTCCTGCCAGACATCCAGGAAACTCATTCCAATACCCACCATCATTTTTGTAAACAAGTGCTATCTCTGTTTTGATCTAAACTGGTGCTAATCTAGTTTTTTATGGCCTGTTTTCTTAAATCAAAATCTAAGTAGTTGACCCTGGCCCCTGATTCTCCTATGGATTTTTTTACCCTTCTCTGGTGCCTATGCTTGCTGAAAATGAAATCTAGTGCTTCTAACCTGCCCTTATATGGCATCTCCTGCTTTTGGGAGGAGCAAGAGGGGCGAGGCACGAGGGAGTCAAGTGACTTGAAGCTGCCAGGACCTGACAGGGCCAAAGGACCCTTAAACACGATGACACATGTGAAGGACAAGTGGACACTGCAAAACCCTTTTACTTGTGGAATTTCGGGATTCCTGGTGCCCTCACATAATAAAGACTGACTCATGACATAAAATTAATAAATTATAAATAATGAAATTAAAATTAATTGATTATAAATTATAAAAATGTATAAAATTAAAGGATCAGTCACTATTCTCCATCTTTAACTACTGAGTGCTTCTTCCTGAGTGTGCAAACGCAGCCGGTGAACGTCCCTCAACACGCTTCTAGAAAATTTGCAGGTGTCTTCAGTCCTAAATACCTTAAAAATTGGAAGAGTAGCTGCAGTAACTTAAAAAGATGAATCTGAAAGCTGTCAACACAGCTGCACTGGCTTTAGGGAACCAGAGATTTGCTGTTTAAAGCTGTTTGGACCTTCTGATGAAGAGAAAAGGAACTAGCTGTTCGTCTTGCTTTGGGTGAGTTACTCTTACTACTTCCAACCCTAACCATGTCCTCACAGGTGGGTAAAGGCTGACATGAAAATATGAATGATTTTGGCAGTATTACTTTTCCAGAGTATCTGCATGAAAACCACCAGTAGAACATCCGCCTCAAATTCCTTTCAGACTACTGTGTTAGGTTCAAAATAATGACCAGGAGTGATGATACACGAAGGGTAACCATATAGTTGGAGAGGGACAACGTTCTGTCCACTCTGGTGGCCAGGACCCCAAGCAGCCTGTGAATGATTAAGGCCGATTAAGCCGATTAGTGAAATCATCACATGGCTCAAGCCAGACAGATATGGCGGCCCGGTTTCTGGGTCGACAGCCCGTCTAATCGGGACTCCATCTGAACTGTCGGAATTCTGTCAGGTCACACTAGGCAACGGGGCCGGGCAATGCAAACAGCACCAAACACTGCCTATTTAGGTCAGCAAGTGCAGTAGTTAAGAATCTGGACTCGGGACCAAAAAGCTTCCAGTTCAAAGTGATCTCATTTCAGACTGAGGTGTAACGCTCTAAATGCGCTACATGCACTGGGTTTCCAGTTTATTAGGTGCCCTTGCTTGCTAATGCTGACAGCCTGCTCCTCTAAACAGCAAATCAAGTGGCTACAACTGAATACATGAAGCATACCTATATATTACAGCTCTCCTGACATCAAAAACCTTGGCCACCTGGGATAACCCACACGCTCACCTGGGATCACCCACACGCTCACCTGGGATGGCATGTTGCTGGAGACCTGGAATGCTTCACGTGAGACAGGGAGCACGGACATTGTGAGAGGAACTGAGTAGGAACCGTGTGGAGTAACCCTTTCCTTATTCAGGAGAACATCATCAACTGATGATGACAATGACGAAGATGATGATGTTGATAAGGATGCTGTAATGACTATAATGTTGATGGTGATGGTAGAATAGTTACTATGATGTTAATGTTGTTGATGACGATGATGATGATTATGATGAAGGCTTAATGACTATAATGTTGAGCTGTAAGCTACAGCACTATACAAGAAAGAAAGAAACACCAATGTTTTAGCATTAACTGTGAAGCAAACTGCACCAGAAAGCCAAGGAGATGATAGATTTAAGGACCTGCAACTGCTTTACAAGGAAATCCCCATGCTAAGCCCTCCTACGCATTCTTCTGAAGGCCTCAGACCAACCACGAAGGGCCACCTGGCCGGACAGACAGCCTCTGCAGCATGACCCTCCTGCAGAGGACCCGGGAACCTTGACTGGTCCATGGCCCTATATAGCTGACACTGCCTGTCATCAATTAAGAAAAGCCAAACAGAACACAGCCATTAATAGGCTAACAAGATCAGAATCCAGCCAATTGGAATCTTAGAACAAAATCATATAATAAAAAAGGTGTAGCCATAAAAATGGCACTTTGTGTTGGCCCTCCGTAAATCAAACAAGGTAATGGCTCCTGGCAGAGAGGAAGCACTTGCTGGTAAAATATTGGGTGGCAGGAAATGTAAGGAAACGCGAGCGGGATCGGAAATGTTCAGGCGGCCTCACGTAGCGGGCATTTCGAGATCGAGTCATAACCCTCTGATTAAAGACCTCTCAGGTTTAATGCAGAAAAATCCCAGCCTCTGCACTGAGCCAGTGTAACCTACAAGGACCGTTTCTGAACGCATGTGGCAAACGCATTAAGAGCAGGCACACGCAGCAGGCGTACCCAGTGTGTATTATTCAGGATATCACCGGGTGGCTTTTTTTTAACACCGTTCCATATTTCAAACGGCGCCGGCTGGCTGCTAAGACCACAGTGCAGCACGTGGGGGGGATTGTGACGCTGGGGGGGGGGGGGGGCTTCGTGGATGAACTCCTGCCCCTGGCCAGCGCCTCCCTATTCTGGTATGAGAGCTGCTTCTCCTGAGCTTCTAGGCAGAACAATGGAGCCCGTGTCTCCATCCCAGCATATGAAGGAACAAACAAGCAAGTGCCCCCCTCCCCCAGGATCATAAAAAACTGGGCCCCGTCTTCTAGAGTTTCTGAGTCTCTGCTAAGACAACGGAGCCGTATAAAGATTCCGACCTTAATTACAGCCGCAATCGGCGCCTGCCATCGGAAATTCCAGCACTCACGCCGGCAACGACGAGGAAGATCCCACACCTTTCCGTCGCGGCGATGCGCCGTGGAACCGCTCTGTCGCTCAATTTTTATTGTGACCGGATCCAGATATAGAAATCCTCACTTTCGGCAAATCGCGTAGCTATGCGTCTCTGAAGACTGGGGGGGAGGGTAATGTTTTCACTGGATTTATGTTTATGTCTTTCCGTGGAAGGAGCTGGACTTTCAGCAGCAATATCATCGTGGCTGCGGCGTGCGATAAATACCATCAATCAGCAGGCGTGTCCGCGGGGTGCCTCTCGCAGCAGATCGATGACGGACCGCGCCAATCACAGAATGTGGGAGGGGCCAAAATCACTAAAAGCTAATCCCTCCATGGGGATTAAGGGCCTAACAAGCCACACAGTACCCCCCCAGACAGGTACATGCTGTTATTTCTGTATCACGCTCAGTTGACCCCACCCCCAAGAAAAACGATGGGCCGGGTCACCTTCACCCCTCGGCGTTTAAGGTGACCCGTTGGGGGAGCAGGCGGAGGTTGTGCGGTGTGATGCAACCTGGCTACAGGAGAAGCTGATAAACTCAAAGACATTTGGAACCTCCAGCTGCAGCAGCTGCACCAGCTGCATGATATTAGTTCACCTGTACTTCGCAGGAAATGAACAATCGCTTAGCGCTGACAGGAACACGCCGGAACGCTGAATTTCTCCCGGAGAACCCGGAGAATAATGTATAACAGCGGTTCGGCATTAACCTTTGGGCCCGCTTGCGTCTCCGGCAAGGTCCAGCCGGTACCTCTGCTCACCGCGCCTGGTTTCTATCCCATTCCTTCAGAACATTAAAAGATGAAGCAGAACGAAATGCGGAGACCCCAACAAAAAAAAAACATTGCGGCTGAAAAAACGTATTGGTACTGGTTGTGCAAGCGGTGATTTAAGGGTCTCCCGTGAGCCATGGACGGCATGACGTGTCCGGCTAAGAACCTGGGTGTGATGGAAGGCCCCGCCTCGATGGTGTGCCGGCACCCCGCGCCACGCCGGGGAGACGAGCTGATGGGAAATGCCGGCTCGGCATCTGAAACAGATCTGCCGTCGCCTTGGCTCCTGGCAGGACAGGAACCACGACGCCACCGACATCTGAGTCGGGGGACCATGAAGTGCATCTCAGACAGCAACCGTCGGCCATATTTATGCAGCCAAAATAAAAGAGGCCGACTTTAGCTAATGGGGAAAGCCGCTGAGACGGCGTGCAGACTTACAGCGCAGACAGGCTTTCATTCCTCATAAATACAAATGTACGATTTCTGCATTTTGAGCATGTAATTTTCCAGGAGACTTACTCAGTCACCTTAATCATGTTCAATCCCCCACCATTTGGGGGAAAATAGGTTTATGCTGGCTTTGTGGAAAAAAACCGCTGTAAAATATCTTGGGATGATCTCCATATAAAAAAGGCGTGACGCTAAACACAGACCTGACTCTCTACTGGTTTTCTCTGAGAGACTGTGAAAACCCACAAGGAACATCACAAGCCCTCAGATTCCTCCCCCATACACCAAACTCAACATGACACACTCGCCGGAGAAGCTAAACGCAACGCGACACACCAGCCCGGATGGCAAAACGTCGAACAGGAACGATAAAATGCTGATGACCAGTCAGCTTCTGGCTGCTTTTCCTGTGGGGCTGCAAAGTGCCACTTTTGCAGTTTGGAGTATTTCTTCAGATGAGCAACAAATCAACAAGTGAAGTTAATGCAAGAGTGCAATACTCACAAATAAGCAGCGGGGAGCGCCACATCATTTCACCTACATGTTCTCATCCGCTAGGTCCCATCAGATAAATAACCTAAGAAGTACAATTCCAAGGACATTAAAGGAGCACTTCCGACTTCCTGCTTTTTCCACATACATTTTCCCCAGTCTTTTCATAAGTGTTTGAGACTCAAGTCTCAAGACATGGACCCCCCAACACGATGACAGCCTCGAGTTAGTTTTTAGAAAATGGCGGAACAGCACATTATGATTGGCATAAGGAAGCCTCTCCCCTTTACTATCCCATGTGACTGCCCCCACAGTAAAAACCCCAGGGGCCTGACCTGAAATTGACCCCATACAGGCAGGGCTGAGTGTCCTATGACCATACGCAGTGAAACACCATGCACACACCAAACGGCACAGCACAGCTACCCAGTGGCAGGACCTCCCCGAGGCTTCACCCAGAGCATTTGGTGTCAGATAATCAACCAACAAAGACGCAAGCTACGAAGCGCTCTGCAGTTCCACACTCGCTGGGAGATTGTGATATCGAACGGTGCACAACTCGCACTACACGTGGTCAGTGCACGTTTCCAAAAGCAACTGATATTTTTAAAAACTACAGCTGCCTCCTGAACCAAAACTAAAAAAGTAGTAAAAGTTCAAGCACTTGTGGCATAAACTCAGTCCCTCACAGCGGGATGCCCCTCTCTGATTTGTCCAGTGAGTCAGTAATCTGGCCTGTAATGTTCTCTAAAATCCCAGGGTGTAGTCACTCTGTGGTACACCTTCCTGTGCAGAGTCGATGGCTGATTATTATATCACTGCAGGATAACCACTGAAGAATGTGCCGGAAAATGCAGCAATGTGTGACCTTACTCTAGCCCTCATTTGGTGGGAGGGGGGGCATGTGGAAACCTTGTGCCCCGCTCCTGGGGGGTGACTCTGGGGATCGTCTGCGACCTACAGGAGGGTAGCCTCTCTGGAGCCTGTCCCCACTAAATCATCCAGGCCACCTTCCCTGCTCTCCGTCTCGGCGGACCCAGTCACCTATAAAACATCCACAGCCACCCCCCCCCAAAAAGAAAACAAAAAAACTGCTAAAAAAAACAACGGCTTCCTGTTTATGTCACATGTGGGTTCCACATTGGGCAGGCCGGACCGGACCAGGTGATGCTCGTACGGGAACCAGCCAGCGCCCCCGGTGTTTACCTTCTCACAGACCACCGGCGATTTCACTAACGCCCATCCACCTCGTGTCTGTCAGACCCAGCTTTAAACTTTTGGCCGATCTGTCCAAATATTGTCACTAGGCATGCGTGAGAAACTGCAGCGGAACTTTGTTTTTCCCTCAAATGTTACAGCTCTAAACGTATTAATTACAGAGCAGAGATGTAATTTCAAGGGACCCCTGCAGGAAAACAAATGGTCCGTTTTCTCTCCTTCATCAGTCTTGTTTCAGCTTCAAATCTAAACTAACATTTTAAAACAGACAGGCTTTGCTTGAAACTGACCACTTTCACGTACGAGCGAAAATTCATGCTCTTCACATTTTTCTTGTTATGCCTCTTTTCGATAGCTTTTAAGTATTATATTTGTAGTTTTCATAAATTCTGCAGTTTGTTTATGCAGTCGTTTGTTGGTTCCTGGCATCTTGTTAACAAGTTTAAAAGAACCATCCCAGTCTGGTAAAATATGCCAGGCTTTTCTTCATGAAAACAATGCATGATATGACCTGAATATTCTCCTATAAATTATCAGCACAACTGAAACTCGGGGAACCAAACAGGAGGCCAATTGTATCCGTGGTTACGAATCAGAGCCAATCATGACATATTAAATTGCCACTGGAATATGTTCCTCCACAATGTCTCCTGCCCTTTTCATGACAAGATGTTGGCCCCTATCCTCCCATATTCCATACAGTGATTAAAAAAATAAACAAACAGACATAAAATATATAATATAATAATATATTATATGGGGCTGATTTGTGTAAACCCCCCTCGTTTTAAAAGCATAATGGCAAATGTGGCCAATCTTTACTCTTTCGCTTATTGTACTTAAGGCAGAACTATTATTTTCATGATCCGTAACGGCAAATGAACGGCAGCCCCAGTCAGGAGCGCTCACTTCTGGCACCGCCGGGCCGTCCGTTTACGACCTATTCCAGCAGATTCATTTTCTTTTGGCTCTTGCTGACTGTTTTAGCCAACTTTAAAATGTTTTTAAAAAACAAACTCGGTGTGACACTCATTTGGAGGTTTAAAATACATCACAGTGTTATACTAAAACTGTATGTGTGTGCGGTTCTTCATAATGAGGTCTTATTCATTATTAATATTTTTCTTTTTAATGTTTTCATTTTTCTTGTGTTCCATTGCCCTATGAAGGCTAGTTATGCTTAACATTTAGTTTTTTCTGTTATGCCTAACAAATGTTTTTTATTTCTTTTCCTTTTCCAGAACAATCCAGATGTCTGTCCTGATCTGACCTGGAATTACTGTATGTGCTACACTCCACACACATGGCCAAAGCGTCACTTCAAAGTGACCTGACCGCACGTTTCAGACGGCGAGCGCCCTCCATATCCCGAAGCGGACACATGCCATGAGCGACCAGAAACATAAAACAAACAGCGCAGCTTTGAAAACACCCCCGACCTCTCGTCCTGCCGCGTGTGAAACCACAGCGCGACTTTTCGGACGCCAGGACAAACTGCCGTCTCTCCCAGGAAAAGGGCATTTACAGCAGGCACTGGCTGGACCCCTCCCTGGGGCCTCCCCCATCCTCCCTCCGCCCTGCTCAGAGTAACCGCTCAAACAGGACTGAGCCCCAATTCACCAGAGGTCAGCTGTTAGGTTTAAAAACGGCCACCTTATTACATCAGACTTCAACATCACTAAGACACGCACAGAATCACCCGGGTTTATCACTGTCCTCAGAACATACAGACACATCTTATTGCTATTATCATTTTGCAGATGCTTCTAGCCAAAGCAGGTTCTGACAGTCCCTGGAGTGACTAGGGTCAAGGGCCTTGTTCAAGGGTCCAACAGTGACACCACTCTGCCGACCCTCCGATTTGAAAATGTACCGAGGTAAATCCTCAGTAGATTCCTGCACATTTCCAGAGGCTTACAGGTATGCCCCCCCCAATGCATGCATCTTGTCTGCCTATTTTGTCCAAAACAGTGGATACATCTGTATTGTTTAAGTTAGACTGAAATCAATGTAATTAATTTCAATTGCTATACAAATGAACAGAGACAAATGTACCGTTCATTATTAACTCCCCATGACTAATTATGATATTATTAGTTCCCCCAAAATCCACGCTGCCCCGGTGCCCACCCAGGTGCATCTAACACTGGGTGTGCCGTTGCACGCCCTGCCAAACCCAATGCCGTCTTTACACAATAGAGGCGACAGGAACTGCGGGAGGTTTGGAAGGCTGGTGCATCCATCACTGCTGGAGACCTGAGCACACCTGACAGTGGTCATGTGGTGAGGATGACCAGCAGGGGGCGACCTGCATGAACAACACTCCACTGGGAGAAAAGCCTGTCACATTCCTCTGGACAACCAAGCTTGATTTCAAAGCATGGCGGATCCCATGGGGAGAATCCACCACCAGGTACGTTCATGACTGTTTATTCACTCGTAGGCGTAAAGAGGCCTCCTGTTGAAATCTCTGCATGGCATACTGCAGCCCAGAGCAGCCAGCTAACAACCCAGTTCAATTGAATTGAATTATTATGTTTTTTATATAGCGCCTCTCACAACACAGTCATCCCCAGGCACCTGACATGAGTGTGTGTCAAGCCATTATGATATAATTTATACAGGAAGGTGCATGAAACAGGGAAAATTGGAAGAAGAGAGAATGCCAGAAGAGAATGGAGAAGGCAAATAAGCCATGTCAGCAAAGGGAGTAGCGTGAGAGGCTGTGTGCCAGGCCAGCTCTTCATTTTACACACTGCGGTACAGTCAGTACCTGCAGTGGCGGAGATCCAGGGCGTGAGAGGCTGTGTGCCAGGCCAGCTCTTCATTTTACACACTGCGGTACAGTCAGTACCTGCAGTGGCGGAGATC
>JAODKN010000001.1:17037763-17058081 GCA_026774425.1 Petrocephalus zakoni | reverse complement strand
GTGAGAGGCTGTGTGCCAGGCCAGCTCTTCATTTTACACACTGCGGTACAGTCAGTACATGCAGTGGCGGAGATCCGGGGTGTGAGAGGCTGTGTGCCAGGCCAGCTCTTCATTTTACACACTGCGGTACAGTCAGTACATGCAGTGGCGGAGATCCAGGGCGTGAGAGGCTGTGTGCCAGGCCAGCTCTTTATTTTACACACTGCGGTACAGCCAGTACATGCAGTGGCTCAATATAAAACAGCGCTGCATATCAGCATAGCACAAGAGGCCGTACCACCGCATTCCACGCAGCGATGCTAATCCATGCGACGGACTGAACATCGATGCTGCCACTTGCCAAAATATGATGGTGAGTAAGAACTCGACGCACAAGCTCTTGATTCAGCCAGCATTGCCAACTTAGATTTAATGACTTTTCAGAACCCTTTAGCGATTGATCGTTTTACAAGTAAATATAGCCAAAATCACAGCACAGTCATCGTCTGCAAATCATGCATGGTGATTTTGTCTGACGACACTGCAGTTATAAAATCTAAATTTTAACAGTGTAGAGCAACAGCTTGGAATTCGGCTATATTAAAATGCAGTATATGTTAGCACAGAGAGAAGGAGAAGCAAACATGTAATGGGCTGACACTACCTGGCACTAGGCAGAATGCAAATACGACGTCAGGGCGTCACCAGTATTCTAATTAGCACATGACATCATCTCACACAGGGCTGGGCAGAAAGGGCCATTGTGTATGCGAGTTCTCAGTGCAACTCCCAAATTAGGTTACTAATTAGAGGACTTATTGGCTGAAGAGTCCTCACACCTGGGTTTGAACAGCTGATCTAAGGGTTATCCTGAAAACCTACATATACACCAGCCCTTTGTGGATAAGATTGCCCACCCCTGATGTAGCGACATTTAGTGACTTTTTGAGCCGGCTTTAGCTGCTTCTTATTAAAGGTAGTTGGCAGCACTGTTCCACTGTCATGGAAAAAAAATCCAGGTTGCATTAAATACTTTGTAGTTCACAATACGCACAACAAATGCATATATTAATGAAATTCTTATGATTAATGCATGCTGACGGCAATAATATAATAAGCTTGCCCACTGTTTGATTTGATAAATTTCCGCTGTGCCAAACAAGCACAGTAATTACTCCTTGGAGTATAGCATCGATTCCATGTAACTTACTGGTATCTTATTGCGCAGCACGCCTGGGTGTCCAGGAGGTGAGGACAGCTCCACGAGGGTGCATTAGGGTGAAGTATGTCAGCTCCTTCCCATCTGTGACACAAATATGACAAATCAGCAAGTAAATTACACCCAGATCACAGCTGTATTCTGCTGACTTTCAGCCCCTTTATCATAAGATTTTGTACAGTTATATGGTTCAAAAAAATTCAGAAACTTTGGAGACAATGATAAATCAAATTACTTATCCGGAATTTCGGTACATGGAGCAATCTTGGGTGAAATATACAGTTATAAATGTGGCGGCGGGGGCGGGGTTGATAGATTAATGGAATCAGGGCGACTGGACGCGGTGGCTGACGACCCTTCTAATGACTCCAAGTAACCTGCGCCCTCACTGGCTGTGACAGATTAATGGGACCCTGGAACAAGCCGCAATCGGTAAGCAGATCTTTAAAAGTGGGCTTGCGTTGAACCTAATCATGAAGCAGCAGAGTCCTCAAAATCGAGTCGGGAACTGCTTCCAGCGCGTCTGAGGGTGACTGTGTCCAGACCAAAGCCTCGTCCAGTCCATATCCACGGCCAATCCATACCCACACCCTGTCCCATCGTCCAGTCTAGCCTCGGCTTTATACTCGCACCCACAGCAGGCCCCAGTCCGCCGGCGCTGTTCACGCTCCTATTGGCTGAAACTGCAGCCGTGATACCAAAACACAGGACCCCCACCGTGTTTATGTCATGTACCAACACCCCGCAACCTTCGGAATCACTCCAGAGCCGTATAAGAATACCTCACCTTTCCGGTACTTCGTACGGATCGTAATCTGACTCCTTGATTAGTACCGCCAGGGTGATTTATTGACGTTAATGATGAACAGCAAATTCGCATAACTGTGTCTCAACAGCCATTTTGAGTTGTACTTATCTGTTCGTGTTAAGAGGGGGTGAAGATTAAACTTGTTAAATATGCTTCATCAATATTAAAATGATGTGTAAGCCATAGCTTCTAATATTTATAAATGTTATTATAAAAGTACAAAATTATAGTGTTTGCATTCCATTAAATATAAAGAAACATATAGTACTCCATTTAAATAGGCTTTGACCCCTTTTCAGTGCAGAATGGTACGGCTACGGAGTGGTAAGGACTGCTCTGAAGTGACCAATCAGCGACAAGAAAACACAACCTGCCAATAATATTACTGTGACGTAACAGAGTCGGAAATGTTTGACTCCCGCATGTAGCGGAAAAACGGCTTCGGCTGTTTTTCAGTGTGACTGGGAAAGGAGTATGTCGCTTTGTATCCAGTTTGACAGAATTAATCCATGTGTGACTTTGTGTTTTTTTATGTAAGTTGTACTATGTGGGTAGTTACCATGCCCATAGTTTTTTAGTTGTGATTTATCGGGTTTTGTTAGTCTACTGTCTAGCTGTCAGTTGTGTAGTTTCATGTGTTTACTGTGTTTTTATTAGACGGTCTTGAATGTCAAGTGATTTGTTTAGTTCTGAAGTGTTGTACTGTGGGTACATATATGGGTGTTTCGAGCGGCTCAAATGAATGGTGAGATCAAGTATTTTTTTAATTAAAATAATTCCAGTTGTTTATTCTCCTTCCCAAAGTGACTGCCATGGTCAGTTTTTGGTAATGGATCGTAATGTGTGTGTGTGTGTGTGTGTGTGTTTTACACTGATTGAGCGTCTTAAAAAGTATTTCGTTTGTTGGACGTATATAAAAAAACTGGCATGGTACACTTGTTTATAACATAGTCGAACGTTTGAACGTTGATTTGCAGCGCCCCAGGGTGACTCGGGGTGACAGCGCATAAGAATGACTCATCACAAGCTCACGTCTCTGGGTTTAACATTAAACTTAATATAACCGTTGGGATGTGTTCACCATAACAAAAACCATTAATTACATTATGTTTAATATCTGTTTATGAACTAGTGTCAGAAATCTAGGTGCCTCTAAGATTATTTTTAGGACGGAGATGTGCATTAATAAGAGGCTAACACTTGTCCCAGGTGACCTCATTCAAGATTGCCAGGTCTTCAGAAAGGGAAATGAACAGCTATGATGGACATCAAAGGATTCTTCAGTGAGGAATGGCTTTATGCTGGGTTTTTTTTGGTGCCTTTTCATGGGACAGCTGTGACCTGATTCTTTCATCCGAACTGTCATGTTTAATTCTCCATCTGAAATGGGAGCAGAAAGAGGATTCGTGCAGTAAAAATTTCTATGAACGTTAATCACCAAAAGCTCTGTGAACTTTCATAAGAGAATGTTTCAGTGCTGTTTTTTGCCACTGTTTATCAAAATTTGTACCCACTGGTAGTGTAATGAAGCATTTAAACCGTGGAGGTTGTGTAAATGTGAAATTGCTTCTGATGACCTGGAGCCTTGTGTGTGTGTGTGGGAGGGGAGGTTGCTTAGGTCACATTTGTACCAAGTGTGGTACAACCTGAAACTTCCTTACTTTTGAGGACATTTGTTCAAGTCCCTTTTTGATTAACCTTAACTTTAAAAAACTGTGAATTCAATCAGTACAAATGCCAAAAGTCTTGTATTTGGGTTGGTTACATATGGTTAAGCTTAGGGCTGGGTAGAGGTTAAGGGTGTTGTGATTGTGATTAGGGTCCTTCCCATAGAAATTAATGGACGGTCCCCACCACGCGGGTGTGTGTGTGTGTGTGTGCGCGCGTGTGTGTGCATGCACCACTTTCTGTTCTGGAGGCCCTGGGTTTTGCTGTAGGTGGGGTGGGAAATCCCACACCTTTTCAGCTGGCCACGAGCTGCTGAGTCTTCTCTTCCTGCACCCCACGCCACACATATGATGTAATTGGATTCCACCAGCAGAAGCGACGTCCTGTGTAGCAGCCTCTTTCCCAGCATTTCAGTCCCAGACGTGGGCATCTCCACCGGCAGTTCCCTGACACGCCGCCCCAAAGGAAGTGTGCTTCCTAGCCTCATGCTCATTGCAGCCTCTCTTGCGCAAGATTTGTTTTTCTTTTTTCGGCTTTACCCAAGAGTCCTCGCTGGTTTAACAGGTGGAAAGTGCGGTCATGATTAACAACAATCTGATGTAACAGGCAGGTAAAGGACAGCCTTTTGGCTTCCACGCTATTACCGCTTTGAAAGAATATATGCGCCTTTCTCTCCAAGTGACCACAAACACATTTCGGCCATTTCTATGAGTGACTGAGTAAGCTCCGCCCCTCTTGTATTTTCGAATCTTGGTGTATTCCAGCCACAGCCCTTGGACTATCTAATTGGTGTAGGGGCAGTGCCAGAGCTTTTTAGTTGTGCTCTGGAGATCTGTACCCTTTCCGGGGGCAGAGTCGGCATCGCTGTGGCCTTCGACCGCGTTCCGGAAAGCTGGACCGTCTCAGCTTATTGCTGTCTCTGTTATCAGAACCAGATGCGGGTCCAGCAGTGCTGGCGAACACATGTTCTCACCTCCATGCGGAATTCACAGGAAGCGGCTCATATTAGGTATTGTTTATTCTGGATGTGGGAGAAAGGTTATTTTTGGTCAGCCTTGGATTTACTTGGCCTGAACTTAATTACGGCTGAACGGGCAGTAAGTTACGGCAGCTACGTTCCTGGTGTGTGCATGAGGGCCGGATCCACTTCAGCAATCTGTGCTCGGATAGCATGCTGACACGGCGTCCCTATGTGTCACCTCTTAGCCCCCAGACCCACACAGGTCACCCCCCCCCCCCCACCATGTACATCCACTCTGAGCTTCCTGTCACATGATCTGAGCAGCCTCCATGCTGGCTGACAGGGCTGGCAGATTTATGGACCCTTGAATGCATAAAATTATACATAAAATTGGGTGGGGGAGGTTATAGGTTACATTTTGTCAGAGGATCCAGAATGTCTAGCCACGCCCCTGTTGGTGGGTAACTGAAGATAGGTAGATGTTAAAGACCTAAAACCACTCCCATCATGCCTCCCATTCTGTCTGCCTCCTGGTCGCGCTGATAATGGTTTGTAGGGCATGAGATACCCGGCCATGCGTATATGGGCTCTGAGAAGCCACCTACTGCCAGGACAGTAATGCATTCCCACAAACTCGCACTGAGCTCAGCCCTGGAACAGTGGCGAAAGTTTAGAGACTGCCTGTTCACAAGTCTTTTTTCAAGTGTCCCACAAAAATCCTACTGCCCTGCCCCCCCATGCTAAGCCACGCTCACCTTAATGACAATTGGCAACTGTGGACTGGGGTGTTGGATACAGGCCAGGATTTTAATAAATGTAGTTTTTGCTTCATGGTGCAAAATTGTGCACAGTTTGTATGGAGGAGAGCAAGTTGGCAGATTTGCGGACGTGATGAGTGGTCACCTGACCTTAAGCGTTAAGATGGGCTGTAATGGCAGCTGCCCCCCCACACCCCTCAGTGAGGCGTAAATCATACTATCCTTTAAGTCTTTATAGATGTTCTGCACCCAGGGGTGTATACAGGGGCGGGGCCACAGGTTCACTGGCCTCAGCTGAAAGCCGATTGGCTACTAGAGAGCCCCCTCCCCGGTCACTTACCATTTCAAGACATATCATTGGCTAATGATATGTTTGGCCTGGGAAACATTGATTAATAAAACCCAAAGAGGAGCCGTGCTGTCCCTGGTGTTTTCCGCTCGCACTGCACTGATGCATTTTCCTGCCTGTGTGTCAAGGTCTCATCCTTTGGCAGAGGCCATTAACACTTTCCTGAGGAAATAAAGGTCCAGTGGCTTCAGGTAAGCCATCCTAATCAGTGCCTGAATCATCACCATGTCTTTTTTTCACAAACTCATCAAGTGAAGGGTTCAGTGTCTGAGGTCACACGCCGCCTCCGGGAGCTGTTTTGAAAGTAGAATTGAGGAAGAAATGTGGTCAACACAGCTTTGTTGCTCATCCGGCATGACCGAGGATGGGGCGTGTCATTAAGGAAATGAGCAGGCCTCAAATCCTGGTGGAACAGTGCAGTTGTACCCTTGGGGAAGGTACTCGTTGTTTCAGAGAGGCCCAGCTATGGAAATGTATCCATCTTCAAGAACCACACACCCTGATCTGGTGTCAGTCCCAGGAAACACAGGCATTCTTTTAGGGTGTGGGGGGTGTGAGGGTGAATTACTCTGTGTGTGTGAGGAAGCATCAGTACCTCGTTACACCTCGTTTCCACCAACGTAGTACCGGAACTGATGCCAGCCTTTTCCCAATTCTGTACGGGTTCTGTGCGTTTTCACAGGGTGAATTACCCTGTGTGTGTGAGGAAGCATCAGTACCTCATTACACCTTGTTTCCACCAACGTAGTACCGGAACTGATGCCAACCTTTTCCCAATCCTGAACGGGTTCTGTGCGTTTTCACCACAAAAAACTGGCCCTGGAGCAGAAAAAATGGCTCCACAGCTGGTCTCAGAATTTGGAGCTTTAATGTCAGCGAAAGTCTGAAAGTCTATAGTGTCCAAATCTTCCTCATACCCGGAAACTTTAATGCATGTAGTTTTGTCTAATATCGCCAGTGCCGGCAGAAAATTTGGCAATTTGGCAGCTTATTAGCAGAATAACGTTACATACTTTTTTCCTGTGGAGAATGAAAGATGGAACT
This sequence comes from Petrocephalus zakoni, assembly GCA_026774425.1. Classification (NCBI taxonomy): domain Eukaryota; kingdom Metazoa; phylum Chordata; class Actinopteri; order Osteoglossiformes; family Mormyridae; genus Petrocephalus; species Petrocephalus zakoni. Next base: position 17,051,295 of record JAODKN010000001.1, on the reverse strand, counting down.
GCTGGCCACATTTAATAATATATTATAAACATGTTGCAGGCCAAATAAATATCATATCGTGGCGCTCAAGTGGAAAAGAGATCATGATGTGGAGAACGTTAAATTTTTAGCATTTATTGCATGATCCAGCAGTGAAACAGCGAGTGAGAATAAGCACACTTTCACACACAGACTGGGGAGCCTTTAAGGAGATAAGAGTGGGTACTGACAATAGCGAGAGAGTGCAACAAGTCATACTCTGAAAACTATAAGACTTCAAAGGTTCATTTTTTTCATTTTGGCCACTTTTAAAAACCAAAAAAGGGAATTCATATTTCCATTTCATTCTTTTTTGAAAGAGTGGAAATGCAAGCAGGTTCTTAAAATGCACCAAGTGAGAAGCAGCCCAGCACCAGCTCCGTTCTGGTGGAAATGAGGTATTAGGGATCTTCTTTGTGAAGCAGAAGCACCGTTTGCCTTGGTGCCAGACTAGTTGGTGAGCAATGTAAGGCTGTCATTCACCTAGTCAATCCCACAATACATCACTTCACCTCAGCCTGACTTGACAAAAATGCAGGTTAAGCAGAAGTAGATGCAAGGATCTGAGAAAATCGTCTGTGCAAAATTTTGTGAAGGACATTGTGAACATGTCACGTGTAAAACGCAAAATCAACCTATGAATAAGACACTGAAACAAAAAGAACAGCATAAAATTAATGTGTATATGTCTTTAAGAGCTCATGCGCTCCTCCAGCCCCCTCGTGGATCTTGGTCCAGAGGAAGCGAATCTGGCAGCGGGATTCACAGAGTGATGCCCGTGAGATGTGAACTCCGATTGTCCGTCGTAAACCCCCCACCCCCCCAAGTCTGCTGATCAGTGGTACGGCAAAAAAGCTAAGCTGTTGCCGGGAGGAACACTCCCCGCATATAAATTGCAGTTCGGCCTAATGGCACGGAGCAGATTCTTGTCCTTTGTGGAGAAGGTACGGCTGATGGCCCCACAAAGTGCAGATGGGGGATGGGGGTGTGTGCGTAATGTGGCCCTGAGATGCTGGCTAGCTTTCCTAAGTCACAAATGACTATCGGTGTGATTGGATGTTCCCTCAGTCTTTGGGGGCTGTCAGATATGGTGGTGCAGTGTCCGGGATACTGCTCTCCATACACCTATTGTGAAAGCAGGTTTTAAGATGTTCAAACAGTTTAATCACTTATATTCTGTGGAGGAACAGAGGATAGAGGATAGAATGGTATTGCTCAATTTTACAACAATTGTGTGCAAATTTACGCACACTCCTGACCATGCATACACACAAATCCCTAGCAGCGGAGAGGCATAAGTGAAACAAACCCACTGATACGTAGAATACACAGATTCCCACTTAATTGTAAGCCACTAATTTATCTTACCTATTTCTGATAGTCCAGCCTCATCCATGGACGACGGAGGTGCACTGTCAGTGTCACCATCTTGGGTGATTCCTGTTAGGGTCGTCTCGCCTATGACGGCAGCTGTTTTACCATCCAGAGGTGCGTGGGTCAGCCCCTATGGCATCGACGTGGCACAGCATTGACTTTGCTGTTGCCTGTGTTAGGTCCTTCTCTTTCTACACAGGCCACTGGTAAAGTTGACAAACAGCTCCTATTTTTTTTTCTATTGTGTTCAGCAAAAGTTCCACTTCGTTCTCATTGTTCGTCCTTTCATGTTTTTTTCCTAGCTATTCCTTAATAGTGAAACACAGTGACGAAATAACAATGTGCACAGTGTGGATATAGTATCTGCACAGCTTCCATTTCTGCAACACAGTTTCCTACTGTATGGTTTGACTTGTGTTAATGCAGAAGTTGCATGTCCATATGTACTTCTTTGATGGTGTTTATTTAAATTAGTCTTGCCATGCACACACAGTCGCATTTAGAATGTGTGAGAATTATCAGCATTAATTTTGTACCGCTGTTCATACTCACAAGTGATGAATACCATATTTGCCTGTGCGTACCAACAATTTGTACACACACATTTAGGATTTGTTTGTTCAACACAGTTTCATAAGTTAGACCCCTGGTGATCCTGGACATCGTATTATTTTAAGGAAATTTCTTTTAATGTTTTGTATAAATCGTATATCATAATTCATATTTATGGCAGATTCTTGGAATTTCCCTCAAGAAGCAGAGGGCATGGACACATTGGAGAGGGCTGTCCATTCATCACAAAGACCAGCACACATTAGTACACAGAAAGCTGAAGCTGGAATCAAACCCACGGCCCTGGAGGCATGTGGGCACGATGCTAACTGCCATGCTATGCTGGAGCCACTTGCTGAAGGGGTTTGGCTAATTAAACAGGACCAGCGGTGGTAACCAGGATAAGAATACTGTGTATAATCACTTTCCTCCTATTTGAGGATCGTGACATGACGACTTCTGACCAAAGAAAGGACTGAACCCCCAGAGCCCTTAAGGGAGATTAACTGTCATTTGTTTATCTTGCAGTTGTTTTTATCAGGGGTGTAGCCATAAGGGCAGAAAGCTGATTGGTCCCTGGAGTGCCCCATCCCCTCTGACTCACCAATTCAAAACATATCATTGGTTACTGATGGCCCCCCCTGTATGAATTATGGTCCCTTGTATGCCTCCCCACCAGGTCTCCACCAACAGATCACATTAAGTGCAGAAAAATGCGCTTTGGTTTTGCACTTTTTAGAGACGTGCGATGGGTGTAATTAAGGAATTGAAATTGAAAAGGAAGATTGTAGAAGATCTTTCCCGGGCTCGCAGCAGGAAAGACACACGGTGATGAGGGTTAACATCTCCTGAGGCCCTGTTCCAGGAGAGGGGTGGTTCCTCCCACAGTCCAAAGACATGTGGTTAACTGAATGGGTGTCTCCAAATTGCTTGTGGTGTGTGATTGTGTGGGTGTGTCCTGGGACGGCCTGCCGCCCCATCAGGGTTTGCCCTGCTTCCTGCGATAGGTTCCAGGCCCCCCTGCATGGAATAAGCAGTTATGAAAAGGGGGAACATAGACGGATGTTTCAGGATGGCGAAGGGATCGCAGTTTTCGGAGCTCTGGGATCTGTCCCTGGAGGAGGGGGTGAGGTTGAATTGGGGGAGGATGGGACCGAGCCTTCTGAATCCTTGCAGGATGTCAAAGAGAAATGGTCATCTTGGCTGCAATTATCAGGACCGTAGTTTGCGTGCGGTGTCACAGGCGCATCCGTATTTGTAGGATCTTGCGTGTGATAACATGCTTGTGGGAGATTCTTCTCCGGACAGCTGCTGAAATTATTCCAGCAAAATATCTGCCCTCCGACTGGAGATTCCTCACGCCGAGCGTCACGCTGGTCGGGAACATGAAATGGGAATATCACGGAGCGTGTTCACTTCCAGCAGTCTCAGACAAAGAGCTTTTATAGCACCGATTCCCTCGACAGTGGCGTCATTCCGAAGTGCCGCCTTTCAGCCTTCCATCACAGGTGCACTGATCAGCTTAGAGTGAGCTGTCAAGCAGCATTAAACTGTAAGGCAAGATTGGCATCCTGTAAGGAGGAAGAGATATGATGAATTCCTTATTAACCTGTGAAAATGTGACGCAGTCACATGTCAGATAAAAAAAAAACAAAAGAACTATAAAAGTAGGTGGTGGTGTGTGGTTCAGTGGGTTAGGCCTCTGTGCCTGTAAGTGGAAGGTCAGGGGTTTGAATCATTTTCATCAGAATATTCACATCTCCTTTGGGCCCTTAAGCAAGGCCCCCCCCACCACCCATCCAAAATGCCCCAGGGGTAACAGTTAATTTCCCTTACCCTGTGCTTGGACCCCAAGCTTCACTCTCACCTGTACATATGTGTTTATGTCTCAAAGGAGAGCACACTGAAGCCGGAATAATTACGATGTACTTGTGCTAATGGCAAATTTAAATTTAATTTCAGGTTCAAGCAATCCTCCCTGCTGCTCTCTTCTATGGTGCCGATCAAGATTTTGGGGGAGAAGCCTCAGCAGAGGAGAAGGACACCATTCTGAAAGAGCAGCCCTGGAAACAATGTGCTCCAATGCCATCCATAACACAAAAACACCCGCAGCCAGCCAGCCTGGCCGGCCAACAAATACAATATAAATTTAACTGTGGTTTCGGAGCAAGAGCCGCCACTTTGGAGGTACACGCATGCAAAAGGGAGTCTGGGCCTATGCTGGCCCGGGCTCCTGGGTCAGACCGGCACCCGCAGAACTCTGGAGCCAGTCTGCCAGCGTTCCTGGGGCCTCGGTTGGTAACAGCATGGAGGTTCACCATCCTTTCTCCTGCCATCTTGAAGGTCCTTCCATTAGGGTACAATAGTGCCGGGTTTTTCCCCCCACAGTTTCGGTTAAGCGCCTTGAATCATTGGTCAAACATTTTATACATTTATAGCTACTCTTTTTCCAGGAGTAAACCTCGATTCCTGCCTTTGAAGGGGTCCGGGAATTATTTTACATTTTTTCCAGTGTTGACATTTCTGGTTTTCTTTCTATTTTTTTATTTCCTCTGGGGAAATTTTTTTATGAAATTCGATTGGTGCAACAGCAGGGACCCGACCCAACGTACCTTGACTGTACAACCTTTCAGCCACGGTTTACGGCGTTACACCATTACATGACCGCAATGCTGTCCCCATTCTCTGGGGGCCCGACCACACAGCTGTAAGAACATGTCCTCCTGCTTGGTCAAGATCCAGAGGGATTCCATGTTTTGTGGGCATTGTCCTGGAGCATTTTCCTAACTGGTGGGCCTGTGCCTGTCTCAGACTTCATAGGCACGAGGACCTACAGAGGAGGACTGAGGCTCCTGAGTTCTCGCGTCCTGTGCGGCACTTGTAGTATTTGTTTTGGAATCTCCCCTGGGGTGAGGTGACATCATGCACTTAACCTTCATCCAGGAAATGGATCACCTGTAATCCTACAGTATACTGGGCCCTTGCGAATGTAGCCAATGGAGCAACCCTCCAAAAAACGGGAGCAACTGAGTGAAATAAACATCATCTGATGTCAGGAAACCAGCAGATGATGATCCCTGTAGATGCTGAGGCAGCAGGCAGTGTAACAACTGGCAGAATGTTTGGGCCCTCCCCTAATGGAGTTGCCCCCCCCCGCCTGGGGCGTGATGCATCATTACAAACATGTCCCTCCCTCTCTCCCTCCCTCCTACGCTGCTCCTCCCTTCCATCTCACCTCCCCCCTCACTTCCCCACAGCCGATGCCATAAGCCGACATCCCAGATGGTACCTCCGCCCCTGACATGTGTGCCCCCCCCACCTCCCTGGCAGGGTCGGCAAAGCGGCCTCGATGAGCCCTTGTTAGTGCTAATCTCCCTAATGATCCTGGCTTCGGGGGAATCGATACTCGTTTTGAGACTCTTTCACAAACACAACGCCTTCTGTTCCCAGGCTCTTGACGGGAGCCTGCAACAGTTTTCATTTCAAATCCCCCTCTGTCTGCTTTATCCGTATAGCCCTCCATGCTGCATATGACTCTGATTCCAGACAGATATTTATCTAACATTAATATATATACTCAATGTTCGACTTGCTAATATGATCGGTAAACCTACTGAGGTTTGTTTCCTTGATCTTTAATGCCCCAGTTTGTATATTTAGTTTTTTTTATATACATATAGATCAGTAGATTGCTGTCTGTTGTCAGGTCACCCTTCCAGACCTTAGAGGATCTCCGCTTTTCAATGAAAAGATCGTCCTGTATGAGAAGGTATCCATATTTGCCATGCCTAAAATTTAAGCTGCAGTTACGGGGTTTGCCATGGCCAGAACACTTTATTCAGTATCAGTTTGCTGTTTGATGGGCACATGGTTTTATGCTGATCCTGAACTATAGAAGGACTGGGATGGAGACCCACGTCCTCCAGCAGCAGGAGCCCGGACCTGATCTTGGGTGTAAAGACGGGAAAAGGTGATGGAGCAGACCTGAACGGGCTTGGGGTGAAGCTGGTGCCGTCATCCTGGGCCCTGGGGGTGGTCCCTGTGTCAGCCAAGGGAAAAGTATACTGTGTCATTTCTTTGAGGTATTCAAACACCTCAGGTCCTACTAAGTCTGTCATTATCCTGTGTTTTCCACCAAAAATGTAAAAACGCAATGAGCTCATGGCAACAGCGGCATCCAAAGAAAATGACAGCATTTTTTTTGTTTCCAGTGAATAATGGCCACCTCCTTTTTTCCAGCAGCACACTGTGGGTTTTGAAACCCTCCCTCGTCGATCTGAGCTGGTGCATGCCTGTTTCCATCACACTGTCCATGGGGGCCCCCGCCAGGCCCCTGGCTGCTCCTTTAAAGCTGCCGCCTTCTGGCCAGGTGTGGCCCCGGGGAATAGATCAAAGGGGGCTGCTTTACTTGGCCCATTGTGTCCATCGTTTAAAAAACAAAAAAGCTTTGTTATGGGTCATTTCCCCTTCGAAATGTGCACGACACTTCTGGTGTTTGTCTAAGTCCAGTCTCTGGCTGTGCACCTCGCGTCTGAGAAGTCAGCTGACGAGCGTCGTGTCTCAGATTTGCTATTTATGTAGCGTGAGTGGAGGGGGTGGGGCATGGCAGTGGGCGGGGCTTCACAGACACTACACAATAGCTGTGGCCCATAGGGAGAGTCCCCATTTAATGAGATGTGGCCCGCTTTGTTAATACTGGGTAAACTGTGAATCAGCTGGGGTAAGGGAGGTGAAGTTTATTGGTGCTTTCAGTTCCATTACAACTACTGGGTCTTTTTTAGGCCTGTGGCATTGTTTTTATTGTTGGTGAACTCTCCTGGTCCCAGTGTATAGCGCAAACAGCAATATCTTAGAGGGTCTGTCTGGGTGACAATACAAAAAGCTTAGATACACAAGCTGGAGACCAAAAAGAGAAAGGCTATCTTTCTTATCGGAGGTGACCCAGATGAAGTTTTTAGAACTACAGCTGTTACTGTTTAAACTGCAAGTTGACTCACAAGCTGTGAAATAACTTAGAAATCTTATTATTAGGGCCTGTGATGTCACAAATGGGAACAAAATTCAGTGTCACCTGTTTCGAATCGGGAACTAGAAAGAGGTGATAGGCAGGTGTCGGATCCCACAGACAGCTGACACTAAAAAGGTATAAGGACTGAAGTTCCTTTATTTTTGATGGTTTTGTTGGGCTTCCTTTGAGCACAAGACCTGCCAGGCAGTACTGATCGCCACTGCTGTGCAAGTTCCTGAAAAAGTCATTCAATTACCAATTACTGCATATGAAAGTAATTAGTTTCTAAGGAAAGTAACTTTAGCATTACTTCAATTCTCATATTAATGCATACATACCCAGACAGCGCACACGTCGTGGGGACATTAATTTAAGAACAGAACATAGTTAAATGATACCGTTCTATTTAGTCCTATTAACTACAGCAAACACATTTTTTTTTCAATAATTTTGCTTTAATCAGCATAACTTAGGCTTGTTTGTTACTGGTTCTGTCATGCTGTCAATATTTAAAATAATAAACACGTAACTTTTAGTCAGTTACATTTTTGTTTGGCATATGGTATTAAACAGTATGCCTAGATGCAGTGTTAGCAGAACAAATCTACCCTACATTATATAAATGTATATTGTACAACCCTACTGTAGGTGACATAGCCTAATCGAGAAAAATAACAGCTACGTGTCGCATGTGATCTCGTTAGCATCATGTAGCTGTTGAAATACATCATACAGACATCAGGGGAATGTCGAATCAATATTCAGTAGTGATGTCTCTGCAACGTTGTGCCAGCGAGCAAATGACCTCATAGATGCTTTGACGCCTTTGAAGCCTTGTGAAGACAACCTTGCCTATGCATGTGCATAGTAATGTCTGGGTTGTTGTATCATTGTTGCTGCTGTGACAGTACGAGACAACACAACTATGAAATGTATCTATCGCTGTACTTAATTCATTGCACCACCATAAGGTTGGACGAAATTAGATCATAAACAGGAAATTAGGGGAACAGGCTGCATCTGTCCATTAATATTTTCACGCAAGACAAAAGTAACGAGTAACAAGCCCATTTAAATTTCTGTACTTTTAATTGCATTATTTAATTTGAATTACATTACTACGAAAGTAGTGGAATTATAGTAACACGTTACTACCAACACTGCTGACCACAAAACCAGCCAAACTTAATTTAGAAGACTGTCACAGTGCTGCACAGGAAACAACTGCTCTAAAAAAACCCATAGACATCAGGTACGAGAATAGCTCTGAGGAGACGGAGGACCTGCTCGCGTGACCTGTCATTGACTACTGGCAGGCCTACAGAACAAACAACCATTCCTCTTTTATTGTAACGTTAATTTCAGATTCTGGATCACACAAGTGCTTCTCCGTCTTGTCAGCTTTTCGTGAGATTCTGGAGCAGCTGTTCAAGGCCTGCGATCACACAGGGGAAGAAAATCTGGGACAAGAATTCTGGGATGCGATCGCGTGCTGTCCAGCTGGAGTCACTATGACACCCCCCATCTGTCTCCTGATAACCACGTCCCTCACATTCGAGGACGGGAGGCAGGGCCCACACTTCAGAAGGGATACTAAATAACAGTGGAAGGTCTCCCTGACCAGCCCTTTACGCCCCTCACTTTGCACCTAAATTAGAAGATGTGAGAGCAAAAGTGGAACAAAGTAATTAAGTAATTACCATAGTAATGGAAAGCTGAATATAGCTTAATGACCTTAAGTCTTAAGGATGTGAGGAGAGGACTGAAGAGTCAGAGGCCCCCACACTGTGTTGCCGCATTCCAGAACAAGAGGACCACCCCCCCCCACCACGCACACGAATACATTTTGCATTATCTGTTTGACTACCCTAAAACAGTGGCGTGAGGAATCATTCGTCCGACAGATGTAATCTAATCAATGTGATATGTGATATTGGAGAAAGCAGTTACAAGGCCCACCGCTGCTTAAATGAAATCATGTAATACTGTAACATAAACAATCTGATCTCATGTTACATTTTGATATGCATATAGGGAGTCCAGGGTAAAGGAAAGTTTGGGATATTTATTAAATGAATAAATCATGAAACCATGTATCTGTCCCTGGGACCTATGATCAAAATAAGAATTTCTATTAATCTTCACCAAACAAACAATTTAGGTTACGTATGCTTGCACCTATCCTCTACTCAGGTGGCCCTATTCATTTATACAAGATTCATTTCAATGTAGGCCAGCTGCACGACATTAATCAGAATTAGCATCAGGCTAAAGATTTACTGTCTTGGAGGAAAATGCGCACCTCACATCATATCAAAGAAACGACTTGGGCAAAAACAAAAGTTGCCTGCAAAAATCTATGGATTTTGTACACAGGTAAGAGTTACCCAAGCAGAGTACATTAAAGTGGCATTGGCACAAAATACTGCAAATGTGTACACATTAATTTAGTTAGCATAGGCTTTTACCCCAAAGCGACATACAATTGAGAAAGCATGGTCAGACTGTTCCTGGAGCGACTGGGGGTAAAGGGCCTTGATAGAAGGCCCAATAGTGACATCATTCTACCAACCACAGGAAGTAGCGACCTTGCGGTCACAGGTACACAGCCCAAACCCACAGAGCCACACACTTCCCCAAGTGGGTACCCACAAAAACAGCCTCCTGCTGTGAAGGTTTACACATCAAAGAGAACACTGTCCTGTCAATGGAATTCATGAAGCCCTTGAATGACCATCCATTACGCTCCAGCCTTTATTATGTAATATTACAAATCTGTACCCATTGTGCCAAGAGTACCTTCCATTAAACTGTAAAGAAAACAAAAGGTATTGATATTGCTGGAAGACCCACAACTAAATAAAGGCTCCTCTAACTTTTGAACTTTGGAAGGAAGCCACCAACAACCAAAACAGTCCCGTTCACATGCAGGTATAAATTTTGAACTAAAGATATCCTTGATATAAAATGCCATAATAGACACAAAAATGCAATGTGTGCATGCAGATAAATTATATTTAATAACAGGTGTCAGTTACTAACTTTATTTCGTTGAGAAAGAGGTCATTATTATCACGGGTGTAAAAATATTTAAGCGTGAACTGGGATGTCTTTATGCTATATAAAACAGAGAAGACGATTCTTAGGTGTTTCGGGAGATTGTGAAGATGTGTATTTTTCAAAATAAACAACGATGTAAATCTGCCGCTTTATTTTAGCAGGTGATTGGGGAGGTTCCACTTATCCAGCGGGTCATCTCTGTCTTTAAAAAACTGATTTGTACAACTTGTTCAGTACACGGGAAACGTTTTCGAGAGAATGTCTGCTGACTTGTAAATTTAAACTACGTTTTTCGTTGGATTGCATGCGGACTGAGTGAGTTTTGGTTCTCGGTGCCGTAACGTGCGATGAGGGAGCCTGGCTGAGTCATTGGCGGTCTAGCAGTCAGTCCTTCAAACATACTCGGCATTCTTATCGGATATATAACTCCGATGTGATTTTTTCAGGTGTACCTGAGCGCAGCCAGAAGCGCTTCTGGGTCTGGCTAGCACACGCTCTCCTTGGATCCGAAAGGGCGACGTGACGGAATCGCACAGCATCTGCAAGCCGCGGCACAGCAGGTGTCCGGGGCGTCTCGGCTCCCACTGCTGGCCGGCCGGCCGGCCGGCGCTTCCCGCAGTCGCCGACCGTCCGTTCGGCCATTGCGTAATTAACGAGCAAAAGAGGCGTCGGAGGGAGCCTGACACAGCTTTGGGTAAATGCTAACGCGCCATGTATCCATATACAGCAATAATTCATTTTAATAGACACTAATAAAAAGACATTAGGAAGGGAATTTGTGTAGAAAAACATATGAATATAAGCTCCTTAGGGGGGTTATGGGGAACAGCTTTTCCATATAGTGTATCGTGAGCGAAATACTTATTATGTTATTAAAAAGTTACGTACTAGTGGCTCATGGTATTCAAAGGAATACCATGGCAGAACTGCCACCTTCATTAAACATGTTTTTGGAGCGTTTTTTTTTAAGTGACAGTTTGAAGAAGATTAAATCGTCTAGCAAGGTTAAAGGAGGTTTCGTGCTTTATGTTAAAAGTTGCCTTTTAATATGTAGTAAATGTGTAGGAAACAGAAATCTGCTCCAAATTAGCATTAAAATTCGATTTGGCAAACAGAGTTCAGGTTGCATAATATTGGTAAATTATTTTTTGCAGTTTTTTATTTTCTCTGGAAAGTGTCCTGGGTGTGTTTTCTTGTAAAATCGTGCTACATTCAATAAATTATATTCCACAGTCTGGTTGAGAAGCTTGATAAAGCTGGCGCAGCGTCTGCTAAGGATCAAATCTGGTATTCTTATAGACTACGTGAGAATGGGTTTGGAAAGGCGAGGTGTGCGGTTTGAAACCGTTACCCTCTAGCCACTGAACATTGTCCAGATTGTGTGTAAAAGACACAAAACACGAACGATTTTAACGCACGTAATAAGGCATTCGTTTACTACATTGTAAAATACGTGAATTAAATGCAATGAGACATGAATACACAACAGTATAATAAAAAGGAAGAATTTTACGGTTTTTCGGGGACTCCCAGTTCGAATGTATTTATGGGTCAGGGTAACAGCCTTGGGTAACCTCCACTGGGGATCTAATTACGGGGGAAAGGCATGCTTTGCGTGTGTGAGTTCCTGGACAAGGTCCCCAGCACCTCCAATTTACTTTATTTCTGGCTCCACTTCGGGTTGGTTTTGGTAGGACAGCGGATCAGAAGGGTATCGGGTGAAATCCTAATAATTAAGCCCGCTTTTACGCTTAAGAAGCCAATAGCTTATGGAACGCGTCGCACATCGAATTAAATGCAATAAAAGGGGACTTTAGAAATATATGACTTAATTAAATCGTATAAGATGCAAAGGGACACTTCGAACTATTTACTGTTATTGCCCGTAGTATTTGGACCTTGTATTAAAACCTTGGTCCTCTTTAAATAATAAATATTTTTCATATTTTTATTAGTTTATTCGTTCTGAGCGTGCTTTAAACGTGTCAGCTAATGGATGTGTTTCTGCGGCGGGCTCGCCGTAATAATCGCCTGCAAATTACCTGCGGATCACCTGCGGTTCCCGGTTCCAACCTGTAACGGGCTGCGCTTCGCCGGAGCGGCCGGGCCGGCGCGGAGCGGCAGGAGCGCAGCGGAAAGCAGGACAGGAGGAGGGGGGAGAGAAAGAGAAGAAAGGAGCCGGAGCAGCAGGAGCACCCGAACGCGGCGGTGTCGGGGAGGGGGGGCTCCGCAGGCTGGAGAGGTGTAGTGGCTGGAAGGTAATGTCGTAAAGCAGTGTCGTAAACCAGGTGCGGGGGGGAGGTGGAGAGGAGGGAGGGGGGCCGGAGAGGAGGTGACTCCTCAGCCTCATTTAGACAGAGCGAAAGGATCATGGCGGATGGCCCCAGGTGTAAGCGCAGAAAGCAGGCGAACCCGAGGAGGAATAACGGTGAGTAAAAGCGGTCCCGCCGGCAGCCGAGTCGCTCGTCGAGGCGTCTGCCTCCGGCCGGGGGTTGCGGGGCGCCCCGGCCGCGCTTTTCGCGGAGCCGAAGTGCTGGTAAGTAGTGTGCGGGCGCCGCGGCGTGCCCCTATGAGGCGTACCGTTATACCTGGGCTCCCGCACCGTTATGCGCACCTCAGCCCGGCCGGCACGCGCAGCCGCTCCTGCCGCCGCGCGCCTCTCCCGGCTCCCGGCTCGCGCCGCTATTTTGTAACTTTTTCTGTCTCGCAACTTTGTTTCTCTTTTTCGTTTTTTTTTCTTCTTTTTTTTTTAAACCCCCCCGTTTCTAAGGGAGGGGGTGGGGGCTGCCTTTGGGGAACTGAAACTTATTCGCGACGTTAGCTTCTCTGTACTAGTAATCCGCTATTTAAGAAACATATTTGTTAGAATTTACTTTGATACTTGATTTGAGCGGAATAACATTCTCTGCGCGTCCGGGCAGCGTGGGGGGCTGCGTGTACAAATCCCCCCCCCCCCCCCGTGTCTTTGTGGTAATTTTGCTTTTAATTTGAATCGCCTATAAAGCGGTATAAATGTTGGTTCTCCTTTCCAGGGTGATCACAGGTAGCGGGGGGAGCTGATGGACTGGCCAGGGGCTGGGGCTCAGAGTGCATGCTCGAGAAATATAATTGTGTTTTACTACCGAAAAAGTGAGTAACAGGCGAGGAGGAAAAAGCAGGCGTCGTGCTGAGAGGAGAGGCTTCCTCGCCAACCGCTCCCGTTATCTGCTCTTAGACACGGACACTTTCTTACGGTTATCTGCGTCTCACTGCGGCTGAAATGGGGACTTTTTATGGGTACTGCTTTCGGTCATTAGTTGCGACTTCGCTGCTGGAGCGCACACTACTTGAAGTGATATAATATTAATAATAATAATAATAATAATAATAGCAATAATAATGATAATTACTATTATTATTATTATTGTAAAATGTGATATTTTTTGTTCTGTGCGGTCGTTTCCGTAGAGACCCTGCCTGAATAGAGCGGCCCGCTACCTGTTTCGCTTGGTGGGTGGGTGGCGAGCCTTTTTTTGGGGGG
>JAODKN010000001.1:17022067-17037663 GCA_026774425.1 Petrocephalus zakoni | reverse complement strand
CCCCCCCCCCCCCCCCCCCCCCCCCCCCCCCCCCCCCCCCCCCCCCCCCCCCCCCCCCCCCGGCTCTTGCGTTCTATATAAGGAGCGGCCCGGTTCCCGCGGACCTGACTGCGCCTGACAGTGCCTCCCGCTCTCTCCCACCTTTATTCCCTAATCTGTCTGTCTCTTACGGATAGCCGTCGGTTGTCTCTGCTCCCACTTCCACGCGTGTATTACGTGCTGTTAGTAATACTGTTCCCTCACAGTTCGCATTAAATCAGGCAAATCGCAGCCAAAGCGCAACTTTGTCCCATTCTCTCCGGCTCTTTTATTTTGTTCTGGGCTCTGTGGGAGTATTTCACGTTAGGCTGAATCTTCCTTGGTGTAAATGACTTTTGAATCATGTCTTATTTAGTGTATTTAAATCATCTTGGTCGTTTCAGCACGCTTTATGCGCACAAGGCGGCGCGGCACTGGAGCGGCTCCGCTCGGTTCGGGAGCGTTGGAGGAGATGACTGGTCTTTCTAACCCGCAAATCTTAGGCGGGGAACCGAATCCACAGGCGGCGGTGGGGGGGAAGGGGGAAACGCGGCTTGAAAGCCGATCTGCCTCTCGGAGCAGACGGGAAAGAGATTGCGAAGCGCTGCAGCAAATGGCAACTTGCGCCGGTAGGCGAGGGATTGTGTTTAGTTTTTCCTCCTGCATGCTGTCAGCTCCCCCTCTCTGCTGGTCTCGCCCTCATGGGAGGGATTAATTCCCCACGCTTTCTGTCAATTTTCACTTTATCCCGCTGCGTGTCGAGCTAGGATTGTCTGCTTCCGACGCTTTTTTTCCGGGGTGCCCCGTTAGAGATGCTGTAGAAGAGACCGTGCGTGATTTGAGAATACGGCGGAAATCGACGGCGCCCCACCGGCATCCAGGTACGGCGGGGTAGCAGATGCGTTTTCCATCATGATGCATGAAGAACTCGGAAGCTAGGCTGTGGGTCCATCATTACTGCATTGCGGGAGGGCTGCCTGGTGCGCTATGGGGAGGCTGACCCAGTGTATAAGGTGTGAAGTGGCGCTCTTAAAGGTAGCTGGCTCTAAAGTAACTCACTGAACCGAGAGTGCAGCTTTTGTTTCTCCTTGAATCTATAAGCCTGCTTCACTACTGCTTTACTAAGTCTTAATTCTTTCCTGTGCCATTTCTTGGTTTTCCTGCTTTTTGAATGCTCTTTAATTTCAGACTATGTGGAATCGGTATTATTTGTTTAGTCATGTGCATAGAGCAGTTTAAGGTGTCCCGCATCTTCAGCTGGAGGTGAGTGTTGGTAGGTTGAACCATGTTCTGCGAATGACAGCGCTGGACTGGCATTTGTGGAACCCACATGTTCCCGAGGTGTTAGAGTCTGCATGTCTCTGTGACATGGTGCTGCTTGGCTGATCTCTTAACCTCCTCCTCACCCTTCTGAGATCTGGAGATCGTTCTTGATTTGAGGTGTGATCTTATCTGGGCAGTCACTCTCTCACAGGATTAGATGGCCTCACATGGGTGGGATTGTCTCCAAGGTGGCTTGTCTGAACTGGGGTCCTCATAGCAGTACCTGGGCACATTCTGTGGTTAAATTGGGGGCAGCTGCCTGCATTCAAAAGGTTGCTGGTTCGATTTTATCATTAGGCCCTAGGGCAAGGCCTTTAACCCTCAGTCGCTCCAGGTACTGTCTAACCTTGCTTTCTCAAAAACATACACATTTTGGATAAAAGCATCCTCTATATAAACTTGTAAATGTCTCCCAAACGAATAACCTTCAGTTCACTCAAGTCCTGGCCCAATAGCAAAAGGCAAATAGTTATGGAAAGACGGATTCCCATTCCAGCCTGGAAATGCAGTTCCCACAGATGCAGAACATTTGAAGATTCTGGAATGTCTCAGTGTTAAACTGGTGCTCTTTTGATCTTTGTTTGTCTGTGTGGCGCAAACGGACTTCAACTTGCTCAGGACTAGCTGATGAGTGGTTGAGGTCCCTGATTGGCCACCAGGTAAGACGTCTCTGGAGGCCAGCCTGGTGAGGTGTGACAGGTCGCTTCTTCCCAGCTGCATCTGGCCAAACGGTTTCCTCCACCAGGCGGCTGAAGGTGCGATCAGGCCAGGCGCTGTAAACAGGAAGGTGTCGAGCACCAACAGGACAACAGGTGTCCGCAATTCGCGGGACGCTGTGTCGCCCTGCCCGCACCCTTTTATCCCTTAGGTGGTGCCACGTGGCCCTGAAACAGTAATTTAACCCCGCAATTTGGGAATAGAGGAATGCGGCTGGTGTTAACATTCCTAGCAAAATAAACAGGCGTTCTCCCTGGACGGCTCGAGATGGGAGCTTGGCCTTCGCTACAGAGGAACTCCAGTGCAGAGTTTCCACTTTGAATTTGGGCACTGTTTTGTCATGCAAGTTTCTTTTTTTAGAAATCCCCTTTTTAAAACCTGGGTTGGTCATCTTAACTGTGTGTGTGTTTTTAAACATCTCTCCTGTTCCTGATTAACAAAGATGTGGGTGTTTACTGTACAGGCCTTGTAGTTTTAATTAGTGCACTGGACTGTTTTTGAAAAGTCAGTGCTGAACAGATAGGACGCAGTAAACTTGTCTGAGGCACCCATTGCGGTAAGACCCCCCCCTTCCTTAAAGTATTAGCCATAACAAAGCAAGGGGGGTGGGGGGGGGTGCTTCGACAGTCTACTAGTTTGTTTTAAAAAGCCATCTGTTAACATTTAAAAGGTCCACCCCTGGTGAGGAGTTTAGCTAAAGAGAGGAAATTTTCATTTATCTCCTTGCTTTGAGTTCTTTTTTTAACTTCATTTGAAAGTGCCAAGTCAGGAGAAAAGCAAGCCCCTCCCCCTCACCCCCACTCCTCCTTTTATTCTATGGTCCCGTCTCCTGGGGTACCCCTGGCCGACCTTTGACCTCGGCGCCCATGCGTGCCTTTGGTATGATTTCACTTTCACCACTCCCCCTTTGTCTACCTGGGAGTGTGTCCAATCACGTGTGTGTTTAGGCCTCCCTAATGAAAGGGCTCTGAGGACTAACAAAGCGGGGAGTTTGTCTCGCGCCTAATCCCCCACCCCTCTACCACCACCTCTGATCCATTATTTTTTCTGCCGGGGGGGGGGGGGTGGCCAGCAAGGCTCAGAGGTGATCTTTTCTTCTGGGCTTTGCCTAGCAACGTGGACAGCCTCCTATTTGCATAAATGAATGTCTGGTGGGACAGCTGACATTTTTATGCTAACATTTGCACGTGTGTACCAAGATTGTCAGACTAGAACTCCCCAGCTGCCTCTAATGATGGTCCGGCAAGAACCAGCCCAACTAACTGTGTTGCTCTGTTTCAGGTCTGTTTCAGGACACATGTAGTTAGTATTGTTCCAGAGTTTTCTCCTATGGCATGATGTGTCTGTTAAATCCTTGAACCATATATGGGCTAAATTCATGCTCCTGTTTACATAACACATTGGCAGGTTTTGGCTGATAGGGAAAAAAGTTATTTTTTTCTTCTCCAGGTCCAAAACTTCAAAACATTCCCATGATGCATCACTGCATCAAACCGAAAGCAGTCATGTGATTCTGAGGAGCGACGCTGCACATCCTTACCCATCGGTGGGTTTGTCACCTAGGGCAGGATAACCCCCCCCGTTTTGTGCTCACCTAACTACCACTCCGAGTTATTGCCCCCCCCACCCCCAGCCGAAACACCAGTTGGATGTGCTTCATTAGGTCTTAAATGAACTATTGTTTGCTGGGGCTTAAGTAAAAGCCCAGCAGTGGTGGTGAGGCGGGGGGGGCTAGTTACCTTTGCAGTTTTGGTTCTGGACCCCGTACGCTTTGTGCAGGGGAAGAAAAGGCCCATTGACGGGCTTCTGCATGGGGGGGCAGCACTCCTTTCACACCCTGCCTGTGGGAACGCTCTTCCCATGCTGGGTGTGCATTTGCATAACCCTCTTTCCCTACATGAAGGGTCCAGCAGCGGAGGAATGCTGGCTGAGGGGCGGGCAGGTTCTCACGCAGCTGCTCTGATTGTGTGGCTGTCCCTGGATGTATGCGTGTGTGGCAGCCTGGATGAGGACCAGGGTGTCGCGCATTGACGGAATCCCAAGTAGAATTTGAGGGTGGCCAATGGATGGATGTTTTGAGTCAGCAGCCTGGGTTGGAGAGCAGGCATCCCAAGCATGGCAGCACACCTGATATCAGGACCTGTAGCCTCCCTAAACTGTGATGGGCTCAGTGTCGCAGCCACTACACACTGCAGGGGTCTCCTACCCCCAATACCTGGGGATTCAGCAACTATATCCCTGTTCCTGGTGGTGCCAGTTAAAAGCTCTGCTGGCTAACAGACTGAGCTGTGAAGCTGGCCTACTGATGATCTTGATCAGGGGCTGTAGAAGACTAATCCCTATATCAATGTTTCTTGTTCCTGATAAGTCCTTTTTGTCATTTGCATTAATACATTGAAATTCTTATCTTCACATACACCATCTTGCTCTCTATAGCTTGTGGGTTACAGCACGGGGACAGCCAACATGAGGCGTCCCTGGAGCTGGGGATTAAGGACTCACAGACCTCTGACTTTTGGCAAGGCCAGAGCTTGAACCAGTGATACTCCGATCACAGGCACAGAGATTTAGCCCTGTGCTAAGTTCCTCGACTCCCCCCCCCCCCCCGGGCTGGCCTGCAGCCTTTTTGGGAAGGGTGCCAAACGTCCTTGTTAGCAATTTTGAAAATGAAACTTGCTATTTGCATAAATACATTGGCATGCTTCTTTTTTGGGCTCCTTTGAGACACACATACAACTAAGAGCAAGGCACTTATCTAACCCCCCTGGGGCATTTTTTGGGGGATGTTGAGGACTTTGCTGATAGGCCCAAAGGCAGTGTGACTATTCTGCCGAGCCTGGGGTTTGATCCAGTGACTTTCCAAGCACAGGTACTTAACTTACAGCAGCACTCATATGTTACTCACCTGCTAATCTGGTCATCTAACCTTTATATCCCTGGCACAAGAACATCAACCTGTCTTTTATCAAAATCACCGTCAAGTTCATCCAGCATGACGGGGATAGTGATGTTCAGAAATATGGTTCTTGGTCACAACACCTGGGTGAAAGGATGCAGAATTCAGATGGTAAATTCAACTGAATTTTGCGGAGTTTCTAACTGAAGATGGGTAGTTAAAGGGGAATCATTCATTTTGGCTGCAGTAAACCTGAGCCCTTATACTGGGATGGAAATCACATTAATAGTGATCTTAGTTTTAAGGTTCCAGATCGTGCTAAATGCTAGCGTCTATAAACGTCCAGAAAGGGTAATTGATATAAAAATATGATCACTGATAATCGAAAAAGGGGCAGGCCTGTTTTTCCTGGTGTGCATGGTGTAACGGGAACGGCCGTCTGGGCCCCTTCCGGGACGTTAACCTGGGAATGCGGAGAGGAGCCAATCTGGGCCCGGCTCCCCGCCCACCACATCCCGCGTGTCTGAATGAGTGTTTCCCACCAGGAGAGCGCCGCGTAATCGCTTCCTGCTGCCCCGGCAGGCCCGACTGCCGCGTGTCAGGTGTTAATTTGGCAGCTGACTGTTTACGGGATACTCTGTCTCCATGTGGCACGGTGCCGCGTGTCCCGCCTGGACCACAATCCTTGGCTAATGGCTAATTTGTGTATCAAACTGTTTATCACACCCTACACCACCGCCCCCAATATTCCACCACGTGGTCTTCTCTCCCCGCACCCCCACAATGGCACGTGTTTGCCAAATGCCTTTGTGATGAATCTGTAAGTCTGACTAAATAGTCCGTTCGGAAGCACCCCCCCCCCCCCAAGCACTGCACAGATGTCAGACGCACCTACTTCCCCTGTGGCCAAAGTGGCCACATGGAAGAACACCGTCAGCAGCGTTATGAGCTTCAGATGTGATGCGTGGGTCAGGCGCTGAAGCAGGATGTCATTCTCCTTGATCAGAGTGGAAATGAACTGTAACAGAACATAAAATCTGAAACACATAAACATGACTTTTTAAGACTCCGATATTGTGACACAGACAAAAGAAATGCAGTTAACCATCTGATTGGTGGCAAAGGAATGTACAAATTTGGCTTGAAATCGGATGTGCAGAAATGTGCAATAATCAATACATTTTAGCTTTAAGATTTTTTCAATGGATTTTAGCTTTAGAGTTTTGAATCCAGATTTAGGCATTTTAACACAGACAGTCTGGGGGGGTCTTTTAGTTTGAGGAAGATCAGGTGTGCCTGGTGTTATCTTTGATGGCAGAAGAACCCTCATCCTGCCTGGGGATGTTGTGGAACATCTTTGTCTGAGCTTTAACATTCGTTTTTGTGCCTTATGAGTAGACTCCCTCCCCCAGGCTGGTGCCCCCTAACATAGGCTCTGCCTCTGTGTTGACCAGCTGCTCCTGTGTCCCCCCCCCAACATGCAGAGCAGCTGTATGTGTTATCTGTGAACTCTCCCCCTTCTCCATAAAAGCCTGAAATCAGTGGTGGGTGGGAAAGTTGTGAAAATTGTAGATTATGAGTCCTGACCATTGGGAAGATCTTTCTTAATTGAAAGATTGTTTGAGGCTCACTAGATGTAGCGTCCAGCTAAAAACTCAAAAAGCAAGTCTTGTGGTTGGCTTTGGTGGACGTTTGCTTTGATTGGATATTGTCAGTCATGTGACACTGGTAACATTATGCACATTTGCTGCTGCCCGCTCAGAGGGAAAAAAGGCCCTTCTGTTATGGGAATGAAGGATTTCAGCATCTGTTCGGGTATGGAGAGCACACTGGACAGCACATGTTCAGGGAACTTTACGATTTCCCTTTTGTTAGTAAGTCAACTTTTGTAACTGATCTGTGAGACATGGTACCATATGTTCCCATCTGTTCTTCCCACTGCCCAGACACCCTCCCTCATCATTGTGGCATTTGTGAATCTGACAAAGCTGATTTGTGGAATAGTTTCTCCCATTCTGTGTTCGTTATAGCCCACACAATCACCTTCCATATTCCTCTTGAATTAGGCAGTACATTCCGGCAAAATGGTAAATGATTATACTATTTACCAGAACCACCTCTGCTAAAAGTAGCTGACTGTATAAAACTCAGTGGTTCAGGTGTTACAGTCTTTGGATAGGCGAATTTTGAGGTGATGAGCAAAGTGTCAGTTTTTGGTTGAGTTTCTCTTTGAAGAAAGATGGCTAAATCACTGCTTTTAAAACAAGCGCTCCAGCCAAGAATGAGTCGATAAGAGTGGTATTAAAAGAGTGGTATTAGTGTTCCCGGCAGCATTGTTTATTAATGCAATCATCATTAGGCCTGCTGGCCAGTGTCCTGGGTGTGCACCCAGCAAACAGCCAGCCCACATTGCCTGTCCTGTTCTTTGGCCAGACATTGCCAGTCAACTCTCGACTTACGTAAATCCGGACTAACGCAAGAAATATCAGAAATATAGAGTTCATGGAAGGGCTAATGCAGAAAGCTGCCGTATTTGCATTTTTGTTTTCATATATTTAGTTTGTGTTGTTTAGTACATATTAATAATATAGTTTTTACTGTATAGTGTCTTGAATAATATGGGAAGGCAAATCCGACTTGTGTAAAATATGGGCAAGGCTTTGTGAAATGGATTACTTTAGTGGAGAACTGCCTGTACTATAATCAGTTTTACACCCAGGTCAAGGGAAGAGAGTCATTCACAGGAAATTAATTTTGCCCAGCCTCACAAGGTTTTTAAGAAGTGCTGCGTGTTCTTGCAGTGCTGGGTGTGGTTAGTCCAGGTCTCAGTCCTTCTCATTGGCTGGTAAAGCTGCCAACGATGGCATCACCAGAGCCTAGGGCGCGATAAATAGTCTCGGTCTTCCATAAAGGAATCTTATCAGCATGGCATTCATGGGACACCTGCAATATTATGGGGGTGGGGGAGAATGATGGTGCTCTCTGCATTAAGTGAAAGCAAAACACTGGAAGCTTGAAGTCATTTGAAAATCCAAAAAGTGTCAGCATCTGTGTCAGGGGTTTTTTGGTAAATTAATATATATTTTTTTGCTTCACCTTTTGGGAAGTTTCTTCTGCCTTCTACTAGGTGTGACTTCCATGAACTCTTCAGAATTTCCCCATGTAGGTTCCCCCCAGAGGTTATTTTGGTCACCTTTACAAATGATTTGGAAAGTCCAGGAGGTCCAGGTCATGGTTGGTTCTGCCCCTACTAAATTTAAAGTCCATATAAATGTTCTTGTTTAGAAGTTTTTCCTACCTGGCCATGGCCTACGGACTTGGAGCTGGAGCTTGCAGTAGCTCTAGTGATCCTCCTGTCTAGTGCCAACAACAGTGTCTTAGGCCCTCTGTCCAGAAGTTCTGTATTATAATTGTGTACCTGTTTGACAAACCCCCAGGGAAATCCTGCGATTGCCGACCGCTTTCTGTCCATCTGTCCTTACACGTTAGAATCACGGCTTTCTGTCCATCTGTCCTTACACGTTAGAATCACGGCTTTCTGTCCATCTGTCCTTACACGTTAGAATCACGGTGGCCATGTTGTGTAACGCGTCACAGAGCGCAGACGGACATGCTTTTGGCGGAGGATGCGGCAGCTAAAACCCACATCACTCAGAACAGCGTGCCCCCCCCCCCGTTGTGCAGCGGCCCTGTTGTATGAATGGGAGCATGCCAGGGAGGCTCATTAATGCTCCGAGCAGCATCCCCCGGAGGCATGCGTCATGCTTGGCATTGTTGCCGGGGACCTCTGCCAGGTCTGGCCATGGGGGTTCCATCCAAGACTGCCAGAGGGGGAACTCCTTAGGGTGAGATTAAGTGTCATAAGACCCAGCGTACAGATGGCACGGCGGGGGGTGGGGGGACTTTGCTGAGTAACTTGGAGGGGTGCACAAGCACACCTTTCATAACTATAGGGGGGTGAGTGTTTCTGAGTGCCGGACAGTGACGTCACGTCTTCAGAGATGATGGTGATGGAGCTTTTAGTGGTGCGCCGTACTTCTGCCACACTCTGTGGGTTCCTGGTACAGGGGGAACTCCAGTCTGACGACATTGTGTTCATGAACATCACTCGTCTGTGTGTGTGCGCGTGCAGTAGTGTTTGCTTGTGAAATTTTTACTTCGGATTTTCTGAAGTCAGGTTTTTCACTTGGGCAAACTGACTCTGCTTTATTTTGCAGTAAAATTCATGCAATGATGAAGTGGAGGTGCATTTTTGTACTGCCAGCTTTGTCTGAAGGATGGACAGTTTTGCGAATCCTTGATGGCGATTTAAAAAGGCTGTAGTTTAACCAGCCGTCCTTGGCCCATCAGAGTGAATCATCTTGGTGATGTGGCCCCGCCCCCAGATTTTGGTCAGCCATGTTTGACCTCAGCCCCTCCCCTGTGGGACAGAGTATGTAGGGGTTACAACCCAGTGGTGCTCAGAGCTGGACCTCAGAGAAGACCATCATCAAAAACATCATCAGCTGTAGGTATGATCCAGGGGCCAAGTGAATGCAGTTATCCACATCTGTAGTTAACTGTAAATAATTAGCCGAGAATGCAATTCAGTCTGTAATATCTGAAGTGGCTTTCCTGTTTGTGGCCTATGGAAGATCACCCTGTGAGAATGTAAGCAGACCCTCATGACCCTCCAGCCGGGATTAGATTTCTCCTGCCATGCACAGCTGTGGTAGATATTTAACCTCAGGCTGTCACCAAGGTGGCAAATCTATCTCCTTGCACAATGAAATGGCCCTTCTCAGCTTGCCTTCCAACAGTGGATCTTCAGAGTAAGGCTACAGCTTCTGCTAGTGTGTCATGGGGTGACTGCAGTGTGTTGGGACCGGAAGAGCATGTGTGTGGTGTGAAGATGGTGTCTGCATCCTTTTGACTGAACCATCTCCAAAAGTCTAACCTAAAAGGCAGATTGAGGTAATCCTGCAGCCCTGGAGCATTTTTCTAGGGCTCGCTCGAGGGCCCAGTGGAGATGTGACTATTTTGCTGAGTACGGGATTTGAACTGGCAACCTATTGATCACATTGCACTTTTCCATCGACAAAAAACTGGTGTCGTTCCGGTTCATGAACCAGTTCAGTTTGGAAGCAGGTACCAACCAGGGACTGGCCTGGGTTTTCACCCAATTTTCGTCGCAGCAATCCACATCTTTGTATCATCAGTGGTGGGTGTAGTGGAGTAGGCAAAGTTTTACTAAGAATACTTCTGCACTCCCAGTGGAATTACATGAAAGCCTTATATATGACAGTCAATTTGGTTTGAACATTGATGTGCAAACCATGGACTTTATAGACGCCACATTTGCCGCCATGTTTGTCTCACACCTGTAAGTAGAATAGTGTACACCCGCTCATGATGTCATCATGGTCCCCGTTCAGGGTCCCACTATTTCTGGGTTCCCAATTTGGGTGTTTTTTTTTAGTTCGGAACCTGTTTTTATTTTGGTGGAAATGTGCATAAATGTGCAAAAATAGGTTCTAAAAGTACTAAAAGGCCTAGAGGCCTAACCTGCTCAGTCATGCCCTGCTCCTCTCCCTTCCACTGTGAACCTTGTTTCCCTGGTCAGTAAGTGAGTATCTGCTCTGGAGAGCACTTTGCCTGCGCATGAATACTAAGGAAGAATATCATGTGAACACTTGGTGTTTGGTCTCTGTTCTTGATCAGTGACAATCGCATCCAGAGACACTTGGACCACACTCTGGATGGCTAGGACCCAGGCAGGTTCTGATTTGTATTACTGCCAGCTTAAAGTCCCATAATGCTTTGTTTTTCGGTTGCAGGTAGGTTAAGCCTGTATTCCTTGTTCCTTGGTCCCTCTCGGTCTATGCTGACGGTAATCGGTGCCGGCTTGTGGAAAGCCAATAAGGGGAGGCCGGGGGCTGGCAGTCCGGAGCGGCAGGGCAGGTGCGCGTAATAACACAATCAGCACTGTCCCCCCAGGAAATGGCACAGGAAATAAAGGTTGTCGTGGAAACATTGATTAAACGGCCGCAATGGATCTCCCGACGGAAAAGCCAAGATTGCCGCGGTGGATATGGGTTAGGGGAAGGGATCGCTTTCGGAAATAAATGTGAACCTTTGTTATAGTTACCCCAGCTTCTAGGATGCTAAAGAAACATTGTAGAAGTTTATGAAAGAATAAGGAGCAGAGAGACTCTGTGATGGCTGCTGTTTATGAAAGACTCTGTGACTAAGAAACCTCTACTTGGCTTCTCCTTTTGGGGAGAGCCATGGAATATATGCCCATTCCCACATAGCCTTGGCCTTGGGCAGTTATTCTTTTTCGCCTGTAGTGCACCAAAGGCTTTCCTTGCAGCCTTTTAATACCCATTTCACAGGTCGGATGCTCAGTAGAGGACGGGTGTTTCTTTTTGCTCCTCTTGACATCTAAGTGTGTTGGCATCTCCTGTGCATCGAAAGGCTTCGTACTTCAGTGAACCCTAAGCCTCTGCTCCCAGAATACAGAGTTAAAGGCACTTTTATTCCGTGTTGTTTGAAACTTGGCTGCCTGTAGCCTGCACGCTGGGCTGTTTGGTCTGTCAGTGAATTAACACACTTGTGAATTCCACTCTCAGCCCCCCTGTTTGGAAATTAGTGTTTTTGCAGTCATTACACAGTGCAGCGAAGCCCTGCTGCAGTGACCTGTTTCAAACTCTCCCCCCTTTTAGTAACCTTACTCCCAGCTAATACCATGCCCTTACCCAGCTTAGTCACCCTGGTACCCCTGTGGTGGTACACCAAGCTGATGTGTATGATCGATGAGTGTGTAGCTTCTGCCAGAGACCCGCGGTCCGGAGGCTGTCCCGTGTAGCTGTGAGGTCTCACTCTTTCTCATTCCCTGCATCCAGCACCGCCCCCACTTTCCTCTTTAGCAGTCATTTCCTGTCGCCGAAAGCTCTGGATTCAATTGACGACGCTCCACTTCTCATGTGACCTGTGATCCACCAAAAGATCAATTAACGCATCATACTCCACAAGGAAGCTCTCCTCTCCGCCCCCCCCATCTAGCCCAGCAGGCTGCTTCGCCATGGAAACCGGGCCATTTGCGGTACTTGTTCACTTGAATAAGAGGAAGCCTCAATGACTCTGATGCAGTAGTTGTTTTTATCCCGGGTTCGGGTTCTTTGTCCCCCTCATGTGCTGGCTCGGGGTGACGGGGCCACTGACAGGCGGATCGCATCCTGGCCTGTTTCACTAGAGCAAGAAGCGTCTCTCCCCACCTTTCATAGGCTTTGGGCCCAGCTGGCACCGTGGTCTCCTGCGCATGAATTTTCTTGTTACGGCTCAGTCTAATGATCGCATCGTTAGTCGGGGAAGTGCCGCTGGGAGCCAGCGTATGTCGTGGGAGACTTGCCATCATTGCGTACTTTCGATACCCGTTTGTCTATTTGGAAGTGGGGGGCAGTGGATGGATAGTTCCTGCCAGTCCAGTGTCGTTTCCTCCTGTGTGTTTCATCTGTAACTGGAGTTTTCTGAAAGCATTTACCTGGAGGAGAGAGCTGTCTGGTGCTTGACTTCCCCCACAGACCGTCTGGGCAGTCTGATGTAGAAATGTTCAGTGATGAACTTAAACCCTTGTGCCCGGTGGGGGTGAGGGGTGATTTAGTTACAAATTGTGATCCTTCAAGATGGCGATTTTAATATTGCCATGACAGTTAAAGAGAGTTTGATTTTGTTAAGGGACTGACCTGTGCAAGCTTGGCATGGTGCTATCATGAATGAGCAGGCATGTGTATAGACTGTTCCTGCACCATTTTAATTTACAGCCACAGCTAACCACAAGTGTGTGAAATGTGAACTTTCATTGAATATCTCTATACCACTTCCTCGAACACTAAGAACAGTTTCTAAAAAAACTTGCACTTTTATTAGCTGTAACTCGTTGCTGCACTCATTGCCGGGCGCAGCACTTCACACAACAGGATTTGAAGTTTCAGACGGGTCCAGATATAAAAGGCCACTTGACTTGAGATGATTGCTCTCATGATTGAGATGCTCATCTTTCAGCCGAAGAGTTAATATGTGTTGTGAGATTTGCCTCCTACCGCCTCAGCCTGTGTTGGGTATTAAAGTGGCCTTTTCCCAGAGCTCTAAGTGAGTCTGTCTAATAAATTACCTTGTTTGGAGCCTGGGGGGTGTCCTCAATCCAAATGAGCGGTCACTAAATGTTGGGTGGGGGGTGACATACAGCTCTGTGTTGTTACTTTTAGACTTCATCACTTTAAAACTGGATGTTTTACTGGAACAGTTCAGGTTCAGTACCTTGAACAAGGGTACAACAGAAGGTCCTCCTGGGACTTGAACCTAACCAACCTTTTGTGTTCATTTGCTATGGCTTCTGTAGAGGGCATGGGATGCTCCATAGGCCCATATTATGGCCCGGGGCATGATGGTCAGCTTATGGTTCTTATTCCTGCACCTTAACAACCGACCAGCCGGAACCCCAGACACTGAGCTCCAGACACAAAGGTTGTGGGGGGGTGGCTTTAGCCCCACCAGGTTTGGCTCTCAGGGAGCCGGATGGTCCGGCGAGTGCTGTGAACTGACAGGCTCCGATTGTCCGGACGCCCCGGAGCGTGTCTAATTATGGCACGGTTCTGCCGCTCAGTAGGATGTCGGCAGCAGTTAGCCGGCCACGGCTCTCACCGGGGGCTGCGTGGGATTTTCTGCTCCCCTTCCCTTTATGGAGATGGCCTCTGGGGCAGTTTCTGGCCCCGTGTCTGCTCATGTGTTCTGTGGGGCAGACAGTGAGCCAGAGGCAGGGTAGCGCTACTGGGCTGTGCCTCAACCAATGCAGCATGCTTAAGGTGGGCATTGCTGGTAACGGCTGAGATGTAATGGTGGAATGTCTCATTTGTCCCGGTGTTTTACTGCTAGCCTTTTTTTTTGCCACCTGCTGGACAGGTTCTGTATTGCAGCCACAAGAACAACCCGGGACCCATCTCCAGGATTTGTTTCCCAAACCCTGACAGGTGGTGGGCCTTTGGTACTAAATGCTAGGTGCCGGAGAGGGTGTTCTAATCCAGTGTTTCTCAACCCAGTCCTTGGGGACCCCCAGACAGTCCATGTTTTTGTTTGCTCCCAGCTTCCAGCTAATCAAAAGCATCAGATACCTGGTATAGGCGTATTGGCTACTGGGAGGGAACAAAAATGTGGACTGTCTGGGGGTCCCCAAGGACTGAGTTGAGAAATACTGGTTTAAATGATTGTTCTCTGGTGTTATTGTTGCCACAGTAACTTAACCAGTTTTTTACTCTGAAGTTTATCTGGAGTCCCTGAAACCATGCCAGAATTTGGGGTGGAGGAGGGGGTGTAGAAAGGCAAAGGGGTGTGGATAAAAGTGATGCATTCCGTGGCACTGAGTTATCACAAATCAGCATGATTGAACATATCATAAAAAGCCCGGCAGGGGATCGAGTCAGCAGATTACGGCGCGGCACTAGGCACAGTGCCGTGGGCTCGCTGGGCTTTACGGCTCCTTATTGGCTGTGTTTTAGCCCTTTGTATTCAAAAGGGGCCGTGGACCTCCTGGAGACATATTACCCCGACTGCGGGCCTGCTACAGTAAATCCCGAGCACTCAAATATAAATGCAAAAAAGCCGGCGTTCATTTCTGGCGTGTAAACACGGCCTGGCTGAAAGGGACGCCTCTGCTTTTAAAGAGCAGATTTATCGCGCTGGTCCTGCAGAACCTTCCGGCATGGGACGGTGTTCTGTGAGCTCGCAGGCGACGCAGTTCCTGGACCACAGCCCAAACTGCCTTTTTCATTTCCATTAAAGCAGCATGAGGTCTGGCGGCTTTGGCCGTTCATCACTGTCCTTAAGGAAAACCCTGCTTTGCATTTTTGCATAACTCGCAGGAAGCAGCTGAGAGTCGGAGGCATGCGCTGAAGTCCTCACCTAGAAGCACGGGACTCCTGTTTGCTGCTCTCTTCTAGAAAAGAGGCTTGGACTGGTACCTCCTGCTGGGTGGCAGCACTCATGTAGCCTAAAAATCCCAGGTGTGAAGTGATTGTTGACACACCACATCACACAACAACGAAATGTGTCTTTGCATGTAACCCATGTGACATGGTGACTTAGTGGTGAGCAGATAATTCAGTGCCCAGGGAGCAATACCTTGCTGGGCAATCGAACCAGCAACCTTTTGATAACAAGTGCGCTTCCCTAACCATTAGGCCTCCACTGCCCCCGTTGTTGGCAGGTCCAGGTTCCTGGACCATGGACTAACCTGTATTGTGTTTCCAGCCCGCTCCTCAGTCCACATTTTTGCTGTCTCCCAGTTCTCTGCCAGACAATCCACAACATGCCCATGTCACCAACAGGGTTGACTGGCACTGCTGCTCAGCCTCAGACAGGTGCTCCTTTTTCAGCATTCACCGCTTGGAGAACAGTGTCTGTCCTGGCGGTCAGCATGTCCCTGTGATTGCCTGAGCAGTCCCTGCCTTCTCTGGGCATGCTCGTCAGGCAGGGTCTATGCAGATACGTGCCTTTTGAGGTGAGAGCTGCTGTTGGACACCCGGGAAGGTGGGATGGTGGTGGCCTAGTGGTATGAGGCCTGGGTTATGGACCAAGAGGGTCCACCAGTGGGTCCCTGAGCAAGACC
>JAODKN010000001.1:16995093-17010012 GCA_026774425.1 Petrocephalus zakoni | reverse complement strand
ATTAATATCATAAATGAACGATTATTCGACTAATCGCTAAAATGCAGGAGTGTTAGTCGACTAGGAATATCTTTAGTTGGGGGCAGCCCTAATCCTAACCCATTGCCCCCAGGATAAACCAGTGATATTTGACATATATTGAAGGTGTGCCCAGTTCTCATGCAGTGAATATGCTTTACAGTGTCGCTGGGTGCCTTGGTAGTATAATGTTTAACTGGGCCTCAAGAGCAGAACAATCGCCTTGCTGCCCCTGGGAATCCTGGGATATTAGGCACCAGGTGAAACTGTCTGCCATGTCACTGAAAGCCAAGTCCATGTACATGACTGTGTTCAAGTTTTGTAGCAAACACCTGTCCTCCTTTAGAAATGTCCTGTTAAAGTACCTTTGTTGTCATCTTCAGCTATATGATCCATGGGTCGTATGCTGAGATGAAATGTCGATCTTTTTGCGTTAGAAAGGGTAATAAATAGAATATAAATATGCAAGACATTTAAACATGACATTCTGAGATGTAGATATAAGATATAAAGTATGGTTTAAAAAAACCGTTTGCAGTACTGTGTATGTTAATGACTCTCCAGATATGGGTCAATCTGCTCAGGTATCAGGGGATTTTCAGTGATTGTTTTTCTGCTACTAGTTACCCCTTCAGGGCCTGTGAAGTCTCTCTAGCTACTATGCCACCAAGTGGCTCATGCATTAGGCTGGGCCACAGGGCCACTGGTCCAGCTGAAAGCTGATTGGTCACTGGAGTGCCCACTCCCCTGTGACTCACCAATTCAATTAATATCATTGGCTAATGATTAGGTCGACCCCTCTTATGCCCCATCACCTTACAAAAATCCTAGAATCGCCCATGGGCCTCCCTGCTAGAGCTTGCAAGAGGTGTCTACAACCTTCCGCTGTAGTAAAAAGGAAAACGTGAGCAGGAAGAGCATTTACCTATGGCCTACCACAGAGGAAGTGGGTTTCCGCAGCGGCGGTGGGGCGTTGGTCCATATCAGAGGTGCAGGGACAGCGACGTGCAGTGGGTCACCACACTGTCGCTAAGCGCTTCCACCAGGCGTAGTACAGCGTTTAATGCAGCAGAGTGTTTCTTCCCGGAATTGGGTTAGCATTACCTAGGCCATGGAAAGCGCCAGAGGCCCTAGTGTCAGGCTGAAAGCATCAGTGCAGGGACCCATCTGAGTTACACATTCATTTGTCTTGGGTGCTTACATCACGGGCCTCCCGCTGGGGTACGTGGAAGTGACATCACTCCCGTTCCTCAGGAAGTGCTTATGTAATATGCCCGCCTCCCCACTCAGGAGAAAGGATGCAGCAGGTGGGAGTCATCTGAACATGGCGTGCTAACTGGATGTTAAAGCTGCATCTGATGTTAACACTGTGCATTACTTTGATTGGTGATAGCCCTAATAATCAGTGATGAAAGCCGTTTTCAGTTTCACCGCCCATGATGTTCTTCTAAGTCTCACTCTATGTGGTTTTTCATTTCATATAAAATGTATGTGTGTGTGTGTGTGTGTATAGTAGTAGCGTTACCACGACTCAAAACACGCATTTGCTTGGGACCCCCAAGGTTTGGGGGCCCCCTGTTGGCCACAAACAGTCACTACATAGGAGCAGGGGGCCTGCTGTGACTTTCTGAGTGGGGTCCCAGAAAAAAACCAAGCTGCCTCTGTGTCGGTGTGAGCAAGTGTGTGCGTGTATGTGTGCCTGCATGTATGTCCCCACAATATCATTAAAATATTTTGGTTTCATAAAAATCTTTGAATGCAATCAAAAAATTTTAAGTGCCAAAAATCTTGGATTTTGTTTGGTTACTAATGGCAGAGGTGTCAATTTCAGGCCCAGAAAATAAAAATCCAGATCAGGATTTTGTTTCAACTAATCAGTTGAACATGAAGAGTCACAGTCACAGAGTGCTCAACTAGTTGGTTGAAACAAAATCCTGGTCTGAATTTTTACTTTCTGGACCTGAAATTGACACCTCTGACTAATGGATAAGATTAGGGCTGGGTAGGGGTTAAGGCTGTCATTATTGTGAATAAGGTAATGCCAATAGAAATTAATGGTGACCCCACAAAGATATAGAAACCTAATTTGGGCATGTGTGTATCTGTGTCTGTGTGTGTGTGGCAGCCAACCTCCTTATCTTTACTGTCCCCCCCCCAGAGTGGGGCACCCATTTGACATGAATGACGTGATGCATACTTTCCAAACACTTCAGTATGAGGGAATGCGCAGCTGCTGGCTATCATAGCACAAGGGAAAGTGCTTTGTCACGGGGGCAGGGCAGACCTGTACCACAGCTGATGTCTTTATACACATCACGTCATTTTCGGGATCATGCTTACCTTCCTGAAACGTATGGGGCATGCGGAAGCTGTATTGCCAGGCAGTGCGGGCAACTAGCTGGGACAGTCAGTGATTATATTAAGTGTTTTAAGGTGTCTAATTGTCTTTGTAAATTACCTTAGCAGCCCCCACTGGGTGATTCACACCTGCAGAAAACATCAGGCCTCTCACTAAAATCACTTCTCACCTCTTAAATCCAGGGGGGGATTACAAATCTTTCATAAATGCTGAAAGCAATGTCTTGGATTATCTTGTTTTTTTAAGCAGTTTGTATGTCTTCCTGACAGATGCAGCAGAGGGCGACCTGGGGCCCAAACAGCAGCCACAGGCAGGTGGATTTAAAGGTTAGTGCCCCTCAGCCAATTTGTTTCAGTCTAAGTGTTACTAATTGGTAAAGACCTGATTCTGATGGGCCTCAGAAGACCAGGAAGTGCAGAGTCCTGAAGGGAGCTGGTTTTGGTCAATTTTAAGTATGCTGTCTTAGGATGGAGCAGAGTGGGTAGCGAACATCTAACAGCCTGTCACCTTGATAACTGATGAAAACATGCCAACACCTCCCTTTCCTGCTACCACCATCTGGTATATGCAGCTTGTAGTTTGTGATCGTGATGGCAGTTTGCTAAACTAACCAGGTTAAAGAGAAATTAAGGATGCTTGACAGTTTAGTATTAAGGGCATGTTGACCATCGCAAGTGCTTGGAATTTAAGTCGTTGAAACTTTGACAGAGAACCTTAAGTCTTGAGCCTTAACAGTGAAGGTCAGTTAACTTGAGCCCTTTGGATGCAAAGGAATGGTTTCCGCTCTAAATGGGGCGTTAAAGTTCTGCAGAGCACCTCCAGGCGTTTTCAGCTTGTGACCCCATGAGGTCATGAGAAGCGAGCTTTGTGCATTATTAGGAGCGTTTGCAGTCACCAGAGCACACACCCCCACACCCATTTTATAAGGATGGATGTAATCCGGAAATCTGACTTTCCCAGTACAGCACCTGGTTTTCTGTGGGCCTCTGTGGGATGGGGGTGGGACCAGCTGGCATGGGATCTGGTCCTGAAGTGTTTAATCCCCTTGGCAACCATTGTTTTCCTCCTTTGTGTCTCATGTGTTGCCGTGCACATGCTCTCTGATCTCAGTGTCATAATACTGGAGGGGGGTGGACAATATGTTGTAGGGAAATTTAGCGGGACTTTCTTCAGACATCGTGTTTACCAGTTGCGGAGTTACAGAGATGTGTGTTGGGTTGGAAGGGGACAAGCTGGCTGGACCAACTATCCGTAGCAAATCCGCTTGTGAAATGCACTATAAGAATCACTCACAGCTGTACGTTGCGCAAGTGGGTTTGGCATTCTTAGATATTTTTTTAAGTCATTAACAAAACCCCGCTTAGCCAATCGGCCTAGTGTTTTAAAGCAGGAAATTAATATCACCTGCTAATGAGAACATGGGACCGAGGGAGAACAGCGTGGACCAAGTGTATCCTCAGATTATACCATCAAGGACCATATGCCTTAATTAATGCTCATTAGTCTGTTATGTGCTCGTTAACGACGTTAACTCTGCAGACTTGACAGAATGTTGTTTACCTGGGCAATTTATAGGGACAGCTTGACTTGCTGGGCAGGGAGATGTCTGGGAAAGTGTAGTCCATGTCAGTTGTACTTGTGCACACACACACAATTGTCATTTTTAATCACTGGAGAAAATTGGATGTGGGATCCGTGTCAACAGAAGGTTGATTAGGGCTGTGTAAAATGCCTGTCTCTCAGTGGCATTGTGTCTCAAAGTACTGTCAGCCAAATGAAGCGTGAGTTAGCCAGTCCCCTGTTTGAGCTGCGTGTGAGGATGTGTCTTCTTCTCCGTGTCCCAGTGAAGGATGAGTGTCCTTCAGAAGGGGAGGAGGACTGTGGCACGGATGCCATGGTGGAGGAGATCTTGCAACAGGGAGACACCGCGATCATCTACCCAGAGGCTCCAGAGGACGAGCCCCGGCAGGGAACGCCCGAGGCTGGTGGCCACGATGAGAACGGTGAGCTCATTATGTCCAGGGAGAGGCGATGTTTGAGGAGTCCGCAAAAAACTGCTATGGTTAGGGTAGGAACTACCAGTGGGGATACTGTTAGTTACCACTAGGGTTTAATATAAACCTAAGCCTAGTTCCTCGCCCACCTCCACAGGTACCCCTGATGCCTTCTCCCAGCTACTTACGTGTCCCTACTGCTCTCGGGGCTACAAGCGCTACACATCCCTGAAGGAACACATCAAGTACCGGCATGAGAAGAGTGAGGACAACTTCAGCTGCTCCCTCTGTAGCTACACCTTCACACAGCGAACGCAGCTGGACCGGCACATGACAGCACACAAGTCTGGCCGAGAGCAGGTACCACATCTGCATAGTGCCAAGATGCTAAATGCTAATGCCACCCACATAGCCTGTGATTTGAGAGCTGTTGAATATATAGCTTGTTTTGCAGGAAATGCATAAATTGCAAGAATCTTTCAGTAATTGAGACCTTGTAATGGCCACTGTCAGTGAACCCACACTGACCCTCGGTCTTAGCAGCACCTGTTGTTGATCCTGTTTGTCTAGCAAAAATGTGTTTTGTTTGTCGTAGCGGCACGTGACCTCAACAGGGGGCAACCGTAAATTCAAGTGCACCGAGTGTGGCAAGGCGTTCAAGTACAAGCACCATCTGAAGGAGCACTTACGTATCCACAGTGGTGAGTCTGAGGTCACTATAGCCATCGCAGGAGGTGGGGGCTCTCAGCATCAGGCTAGATGTCTTAGACATGTGCTATGAGGCAGTTTGGCTCTCATTGCAATGACTATTAACACTGTACCGTATCCATGTGAAACATGCAGAGGCAAAATGGATGAAAAAGCAAGCAAATAAAATGCTTTTTGTATTGTGCATCTTTGCAGGAGAAAAGCCGTATGAGTGTTCCAATTGCAAGAAGCGTTTTTCACACTCAGGGTCCTACAGCTCTCACATCAGCAGCAAGAAGTGCATTGGTTTGACGGCTAATGGCCGACCTCGCCCCGGGACCAAGAGCTCACGGTGCGCATCGCCAGCACTGCCTGCATCGCCGTCTGCCCCTCCCACCCCCGCCCGGATGCAGCTCCGTGAGAAGATGGACAATGGCAGGCCCCTGCAAGAGCAGCTGCCCCTCAACCAGATCAAGTCAGAACCCGTAGACTATGAGTACAAGCCTGTGGTATTAACCTCTGGTGTGAACGGTGTGTTCAATGGAGGCAGCGCCCCCCTCCAAGCGGCAGTGGCCCCACCCATGGTGCAGGCTGTTGTGTTACCCACGGTCGGCCTGGTCTCCCCCATCAGCATCAACCTGAGTGACATTCAGAACGTCCTCAAGGTGGCGGTGGATGGCAATATGATCCGGCAAGTGCTGGGGAACGCCCAAGTCAATGGCTCACCCAAAGTCATCGGGGCAACAGGCCAGGCCCAGCCTGGCAGTCCCTCGGTCATCTCAGCCATCAGCCTACCCATCGTCGATCAGGACGGCACCGCAAAGATCATCATCAACTACAACCTAGACCCTGGTCAGGCCCAGCTTGCAATTCATGGCCCAAAGGAGGCAGATGAAGACATGTACAAAACCGAGAAGTTCCCTGAGGACCTGACTGTTAAGGTAGAGAGAGGTGAGCAGACGGGGACAGAGACTGAGAAAGAGAAGGGCGTGGGTACCTGTCTGCTATGCAATGACTGTCCAACCAGTGTGGATACGCTCAACGAGATGAAGAGCCACAAGACCAAGGGGCCAAAGATCAACGGAGCAGGGTCCCTACTGGCAGACGGCGGCCTGTCCCCAGGTCAGCCTCCCCTCAAGAACCTCCTATCGCTCCTCAAGGCATACTACGCCTTGAATGCAGAGCCCACCAAGGAGGAGCTGGTCAAAATCTCAGAATCTGTCAGCCTGCCTTTGGATGTAGTCAAGAAGTGGTTTGAAAAGATGCACACAGATCAGATTCCTATAGGAGGTGCCAGTCCACCCCCAGGACAAGAGGCTCCCCAGCCTGAGCTGGACTTCATTGGAGCGGCAGCTGCCTCCTCCTCTACAGCAGTGGCAGCAGCTCCACGACTGGAGCGGGATGGTGGCGATGTGGAATCTGGTGGAGAACCTGCAGATGGCGATGGCCCAGGGGCACAGTCCCCATCGTCTCCCTCGCCGCTGAACCTGTCTGCTGGGGCACCTACCGCGGATGGTAGCGCTGAGGAGCCGCTTGACCTATCGCTACCGAAGCTCCCCCGAGGGGAATCAGTCGAGGGTGGGGCTCTGCCGAGCATTGTTTATTCCATTCAAGAAGAGCCTCTGAACCTGACTTGTGCAAAGAAAGACATACTGACGGAGGGGAGCCCAGCTCCCATGCGTACCCCTCCACAGAGTGCCAAAGCCATCAACCTTGTCACCGCTCAGCTGCCCACCATTTTGGCCATCACCGACCGCAGCAACGTCCCCAGCCTGCGGGCCCTCAGCGCCAACAGTAAGACGATTCTGATCCCGCAGCTGGCATACTCGTACCCCGCATCGGGGAGCAGCCCTGCCATGGTGGATACCCCACAGAGGACTTCCCAAGCCAGCGGCAGCCAGGTGAGTCACAACCACAAGCTCAGACCAGTGTCTCATTCACATGTTGTAAGTGCTGTAGGAGCACAGGGGTTAGTCAGAAGGTCTCAAACTGAGAGTAACCATTGTCAAAGATATGAGGCCCTATTCTGCACTGGCAGAAAGTGGTCTTGCCAGTTTCATACTAGCGCATTGCTTGTTTTCACGCCTACTGCACATATTTTCAATATAACAAATGCCGTAATGGTTTCCCGCTTGTAGGAGTGGTCTTTTTAAATGAGGTGTGGCTGGGCATATTGTCAGCACCTTGCTCTCCTAAGGCAGCGAAATAACATTATGCTATTGACCAACAAAAGCCATGTCTAAAGTCAGTGGCATATGATCAAACGATATTTAAGCAGCGCGTTTTATAAACCTGCGGCTGCATGACACTCATTAAAGACATGGGTACATGCTCAAATTGCACTAATGGTTTTTTATTTTATTTCATTTAATTTATATACATATTATTATAGAATACAACTGGTCCTTGACTGCTTACAAATATAAAAAATAAGGAATAAACCATATCATAAAAAAGTTCAAGTTCATTATTAGAATAACAGTTGAAACCGCTTACAGTGATATTCAGATTTCAGTACCATATAAATTAAATTGCTGAACTGTGTATAATTCAAATACATTATAATACAGTCCAGTACTGTACATAAATGATAACTTAATGTAGTTTTGTTGCTGCACCTCATTGGCTTGTTTCTGGCAGTTTATCATAAGCTTTAAAGCTATAAAATGACTTGCTTATTCCCATCATGTTTTCTGTGTAGGCAGCATTAGCCTCAGGTTGCTAGCCAGAAGCAAACTGGTTACAGCAAGGCAAAATAGAGCTATCAAAGTAAAGTAAATTTTTTTCTGTATGTTGTACAAAATGAACAGTGTAAGTGGACTACTTGATTACTATAAGCACATTATTTAAACCGTGTTTGTACAGGAATGATTCTGTTCCAAATTTATATAAGCAGTTGATCACTTTAATCATGATCACTATAAGTGGTTTCCATTGTATATGTAACAGTGTTGCCCCCGTAAATGATGTGTTTGCACATTTTTAAATTGCGCATAAGCAGGTCCGTTTCCTCGTCCAAAAACTGATCTGGTTTGCCAGGTAAACATCATAATAGCAATCCACTACAGCTCATGCGCCCTGCCTTTTAAAGGTGAGGTGCCATGTCATTCTTATTGGTTTATTGCATGTTATGCCCAAAACACACCGCTGAATAATTCTGATAGTAATGTGCTTTGCACTTTATACTCTGCGTTAGATCATCAAAATAGAGTCCATGATGTGCATTGAGCACATCTAGAATGAGCAACCTGCCAGGTATCCTTTTTCCTCTTGCAGTGATTGCATCTCCTATTTCTCTGGTGAATATCTCTCATCTTTCAGGCCCCCCCTCCCCAACCTCCCAATTTTACATTTGTCAGATATGTGCGGGAGGGGGGCTGTAGAGCCCTTTTCGTAAAAGCAGGGTGGATCTAATTTTCCCTTCCACCGTGAGCCCCCGAGGATTGTGTTGCCACTGAACATGAAGTGCATTAATGGATGTGCAAGTGGGACCATTCGGGGCAGCATGAAGACCTCCAGGGTCGTTACCGAGCTACGAGTGCCATAAGAGGCTTGCAGCACAGAGCTCCAGCACGTTGTGTGTCTGACACTGTTACAGCCTGCATTTGTACCACATGACTGCGCCTATATCCAAGTGTCCTTATGGGGGCTCTGATACAGCACTTTAGCTAGGAAAGATGCAACTGGATATGACTGTAATGGGCTGTGGGGAGACGCTGGCTTCAGCCTGGGCTTAGTGACTGTGAGTACTGGCTTGCTTGGCCTTTGAGGTCCAGTTAAACTCCTGTAAATAGAACGTTTAAATGTATTACCAATGGCGCCTAGAGATTACTATCAGTCTGTGAGAGTATAGGGTGTTCATCGTTGTGATGTGGATGTCATTGGTCATCTCGACAGGAATCCTTTGGTCTTGTCTGGTTAAAATGAAGGCAAACTGAAGAAATAGTGCTAGTCTTATGAAAGACCGCAGTCCTCCTCTTTCTATCGGGTGCCGTTAGATGGTGTAATTATTGCAGCATCCAATACTGAAATGACAGGATTCTGCACGAGGCGACCCAGAGTATGATGGAAACTTCCCCACATTTGGCTCCTTATGCACATCGTTAATGCTGGGAGGGTGAAGTCAGCTACTGGAGAGTCTTATTTTGACAGTGGGTTGTATGAGGTCTAGGTTTCAAGTTAGGAGAGCAGTACCTGAAAATAAATTGGATTATCTCTGATGGTTTGGTTTATGCGGCACCTTAGGCACATGGTTGAGCAACTAACCTGGTGATGAGGTATCTAAGTTGTGACGATGTCCCATAAACAACTGTAATGTCATGCATAAGCTAAAGTGTGTAAATGGCATCCAGGTGTATCAGGGTGCTCCATTAAACCACCAACACCCTCCTCCAGGAGGACACAAGCTCAGTGGAAGATCAGAATGACTCTGACACCACCACCCCGCCACGAAAGCGCATGAGAAAGATGGAGAACGGGATGTACGCCTGCGACCTGTGCGACAAGATATTCCAGAAGAGTAGCTCTTTGCTGAGGCACAAGTACGAGCACACGGGTAAGTGATGACACACCCTGCCGGTGATGTTGGGAGTAGAGGTCAAGGGGTGTAGAGGTGAGCAGTGCAACCTAAATTTCCCTCTACAGCTTATGTGATAACTGAAGGTAGTAGTACATAGCTTGAGGTAGTTTGTTGGCGGATCCTTCTGGAAAAGGACACCCCTGTTGTGTGTCCATCAGTTCTAGCGTTGGTGTATAAAGGCGTATTTCTACTGCACCAGGTACTGTACCAGTAACCTGAAGAAAGCCCCAAAAGTACAGTACTCATAGGTTTTCCACTGGCTTAAAATCTGGTCAGGCACTGAATGACATATTTTGTACTGAATTTGATAAATGACTGTAGTATATTACAGGGCCCGATGATGTGCAATAATAATACCATCATCGCATGTTATGCACATGCAATTCTTCTTAGTCAGCTAGATGGCTTTTTCATACCTTCATACTGTA
Source organism: Petrocephalus zakoni (assembly GCA_026774425.1). Lineage (NCBI taxonomy): Eukaryota > Metazoa > Chordata > Actinopteri > Osteoglossiformes > Mormyridae > Petrocephalus > Petrocephalus zakoni. The sequence continues at coordinate 16,999,947 of JAODKN010000001.1, read as the reverse complement.
GACTCTTTGCATAACCAATTGACAAAGAAAGCATTTGCAAGTCCCACCCCAAAGTACCGAAGTACCAAAAAAGTATCCCAGTTGTTTTGGCACTTTGGGTACTGGAACTTTTTTGGTTCTGGTATTCTACTAGAAGTAAATGGAAAAGGGAAAATACCAAAAGTACGGTACCCGGTGTGGTGGAAAAGCGCTCAAAGAGGGAAGGATGGTGGTAGACAGCCTGTGAGGAGCACTAACCCTATTTTTCCGGGTTCCCACTTTACAGGGAAGCGTCCCCACGAGTGCAGCATCTGCAGTAAGGCCTTCAAACATAAGCACCACCTGATCGAGCACTCGCGGCTGCACTCGGGCGAGAAGCCCTACCGCTGCGACAAGTGCGGCAAGCGCTTCTCCCACTCGGGCTCCTACTCGCAGCACATGAACCACCGCTACTCCTACTGCAAGAAGGAGGCGCGGGAGCGTGGGGACGAGGCCGGCAGCGATGACCCCGCCCCCCCGGAGGAGGCCACCGCTTTCACTGTGGGGCCTCTGTCAGACGGCCAAGCTGCCTCGCCGCCCTTGCACCTGGACTCTGACGGGCGGGAGAGCAGCACCCGTGAGGATGAGGAGAGCGAGGAGGAGGAAGAGGAGGAGGAGGAGGATGACACAGTGCTGGGGGGCAGCATCATCGATGACGATGAGATACAGGTGGTGAGAGTAGGTGAGGAGGATGAGGGAGCAGAGAAGGGTGAAGAGCCGGATGAGGAGATGGTGTGTGGAGATGAAGAGGTACCGGTAGAGGATCATCAGGAGCCAATGAAGACGGGGGAGGGCGAATGGCAAGGAGCGAAAGAGAAGTGACTGGGTACGAGGAGGAGGTGCCGGGATCCGGCATCAGCGTGAAGGGGATGGGACGGGACGGGAGAGCGGAGCAGATGGGCCGTACTGGAACGTGAGCGGACAAGTTCTGGCCCAAATGCCGCGGTCCGGATTGCTACTGTGTACAAACCCAGGTGTGCCTGACGAAAACCTATGAAATGCGTGTCTGAAGGATTTTTAGTATCGAAAGTCTGAACAAATGATGTAGGAGATGCATGTAGGGGCTTTGAAGGACCTGATGTGGTTCAGGCGATATCGCTGAACCACGTCGGGAATTCCGTTTGATCAGTATTACTAATTTTACTCAGTTATATTTTAACCTTTTAAGCTGTACAGTCGATTTGTATACCTTTTTATCACCAAGGAACCAAATCCAGTATTTTGTTAATTTCAGGATGGAAAGTTGAGCACTACAGTATCAGCGGCCTGCGCGTACCCTTCAGTGTTACTGAGTGCTGTGTTTCACGGTGGTTGGTGTAGAGTCCATGTAGCGAGATGAGCCTTAAGATGAAGGATTAGCAGGCCCCAGCCAGGTCCGGGGTGAAGTGGGGTGGGCTGCCTGGGAGCTCACAGGTGAGACTGGGTGTCGCTGTCCGCGGAGATGGTCGTAAGTTAGCTGGAGGTTCAAGACACACTGGACCCCCTCCCCCCCCACCCTCAGCCTTATGCAAGACCTGTGTGCTGCAAGTGCCATTGAACAGTGTTATTTTATCGTTATTACCGCTGAACCGTCGTAGCCTGTGAGAATGCCGTTGTGCGGGACCGTAATGAAGAAACAGTGAGGTGCGCGGGAGCCACGGTGGCCTGCGCGTGCTAGGTGGCACATACCCGCATGCGTCGTACGCAGAAGTGGGGGCGCCGAATGCTGCGCCGGATGCTGAAGCTAATGGGTGACGGCTCGATGTAACAGCCAGTGTAACCTGTCAGTATTATGATCCGTTTGGTTTTTATCCTTCAGGATGTGTGTGATGGGGGAATTTTTGTCATGTGTCTGTGTCCTGTGTAATGACCCACACCCTTAAGTTTTTATATTTGTGTTTTTATATTTCTTGTATGGTTATTTATTACACAACATAGTGTACAATACTGTAGTTTGTATTAATACAGTAATATATTTTAGTATCGAATTCGAATGCGATGGAAAGTGCTGGAAGAGGGTTTCCGGCTCACCGTGAAAAAAAGAAATGGGCTTGTTTGGAATTCTCTGCGAATGCAGCCCGTTACCTGCGCATCTCTGCGGATGTAGTGCCCCCGCCCCACCTGACTGTCATGAAGCTACTGAAGCGCGAGCTAACTGTGACTAATAGCATGATCCTTTTGCTGTGGTTGCCGAGGGGGTGTCCCTAACCATGATGCTGCGCTGTGTGATGAAGCCAAAATCTCGATGGATTCCCTTTTATTTTTGGTCAGTTTTTTTTTGTTGTTTATCCTCCTTTGTGCCATTCTATTTTCCTCGTGTCAGGATGCAAGAACCTGTATATGACAGTGTGTAAGCCATGGTCTTTTTTTTTTTTAAGTAGGTTTTGTTATGACTCCCCGTGTCACAATAAAAGGCATTGTGAAAGTAGCCACGCGTGTTTTCATCTGCAGCGGGTGCCGCTGTGCTTCATTGTTTGTCTCCAAGGTTGTATGTGAAGAGGATGGTACTTCTTGGCTCTGGAGATGTAGGGGAGAGGTGATGCAGAGCTTTAAAGCAATCACTGGCTCTCCTGGAAATGAAAATACCTAGAATCAGATGTTCCTTTGTGTGACTAAAACAAAACTGATTTAAGTCTCTGTGTCTGTGATCAGAAGGTCGCTGGTTTGAATCCCATGCTTGGCAAAGTAACCACTTATTCACTGGGCGCTTGACGCCCCCCAAGAATACTGCACCTTTCTAGTCCTTAGGCAGGTACTTTGTTTTGTTTTTAAAGATACAGAAAGAACAGAGGGCCTGGAGAGCTGACAGGGCAGGCGGGCGGTGTAGTGGTTAGGAACGCGACCGTGTAGTCGAAGAATTGTCGGTTCGAGTCCCCAACCCACGAGTACTGCTGAGGTACCCTGAGCAAGGTTCCTTCGCTTGAGCTGGTGACGGAGATGAGATGGGTTCCACACATCTCCTTTCAGCCTATCCCTGGTACCTGCTTAAGAGGCTGTCGTGGGATGCTTTGCACTGTGATGGGTGTACAGCGGGGCTGCTGATATTGAAGGGAACGCAGCCTCCTACTCATGACTTTTATGTTATTTTGCATAGCTGGTCTGCATGAGTTGAGTGCTGTTTGAGAGAGTATGCGATACCCACACATCTCCCCACAAATTGTTATGCACACATCCCACTTTTAAGAGGTGATTACTATCCATTACCTGCTGTTACTGCAGAACATCTCCAGTGTCAACTGTGGACGGCCCACGCGTTCTCCACACATGAGCTGGCGCTCCAGCAGCTCTGGGTGTGGCGGCTATCACGGCGATCAGCAGAGCAGCGTTTGTCTCGCCTCCCTCTGCAGACTCACCATAGCTGCTGCCCTGCTGCCATTTCCGCCCATAAACACCCAGCGTGTAGATGTCAGTCAGCAAAACCTACAACCTCATCACTGGACTTCCCCACTCACCGGTGACTCACTCAAATCAGATCACCCAGTCTCACCTGCCAGCTACTTCTGACTGACTACCCACATTATCTGCCACGATCTCCCACCTAAACATTCTGAAATCTGATGCACACTAATAGTCACATGCCAAGTGCAGTGCCCACCTGCAGCTTCCTCACTCCAGGGGGGGAGCCCCATAAAAACTCTACATTCTAAAGAGACTTTCTCCAGCAGTAAACAGCACCAGATACCCTTAATAACTCAAATACAGGCAACCTCAATTAGACACATTAGGTAAGGCTGGCACCGTGCAGTATGGGCCCTGTAGGCCTCCAGAATGGCTACAGGGCCCATGCACTGCCACCTGTGTGCCAGTGAGAGGGCTACAGGTTGGTGCCCAGGATCTGTTGGCTTTGTTATGGCAGTACCACCTAACCAGGACCCTGTACCTCAGCATACCTCACTAGGGGCAGCTCCGTCTAATAGGTACCATGCTAAACATTAGCATGCACTTGCATTCATTTGCATTCATAAAAACCAGCCCACCACATGCTAAGGTTGGAGATTTTAGCCAAAAAGCTGAACCTCCAGGGACACGAGTGGATAAGAGTGCAGAGCTTTCAAGTTGGGCAACATACATCATGGCGGCATCACAGCAGCCAGCAGCAGGTCAGAGCGTCGCTCGCTGTCCTTCACATGCTGGCTTGGTTTGTCTGCTGAGCGACTGATACTCGGCGATACATTCACCACTAACAGGTCATACAGACAGACATCAGCACCAACCTGCAGTTCTGTGGCGTTCGAGGCCCATGGGGACTCAGTCCTTTCAATGCAATGGGCCTCAAATGAGTCTCAAACCTTCTCACCCAGCAGAGTGTGTCACATGTTACTGTAAGAGAAAGGCTCATGTACAGCTCTACCAACCCTGTTACCAATAGTAACAGTAAAGCTTGCAGTCAAGAAGCTGTTTCCAGCACCAGTGGGTGTGGCTCAGCATTTAAACACCCCCCACCCCCAAAAGATGCCCCAGGGGTGCCACATGGATAAACTCAAACCCAGAGCTTTGCTCCCTCTAAATGGCTTCATTTTATTCCACTAGCCCTAACAGCACTGCTGCAAGGTCTTGCATCAGTGACTTACGGGGTCATGCATCGGTGTAGACCTCTCTCACCCCCAAGCCTCAGGGACAAACCTTGACCTCCAGCCTCTAGTATGGAAGGGGGGGGGGTCATCTGAGCAAAAACATTAGATCAGCCCTGCCGTTTATGACCCCCAGCAGTGATATCACACATTGTGACACGTGTTGAGCTCATAGCCCGTCACAAGTTAGCCTGCCACAGAATAATCAGAGCAGGCGGGGGGGGGGGGGGGGGGGGGGGGGGGGGGGGGGGGGGGGGGGGGGGGGGGGGGGGGGGGGGGGGGGGGG
>JAODKN010000001.1:16920894-16936035 GCA_026774425.1 Petrocephalus zakoni | reverse complement strand
ACACGCTGGAGAGACTATGTCTCTCGGCTGGCTTGGGAACGCCTCGGGATCCCCCCAGAAGAGCTGGACGAAGTGGCTGGGGAGAGGGAGGTCTGGGCTTCCCTGCTTAGGCTGCTACCCCCGCGACCTGACCCGGAACAGCGGTAGGAGATGGATGGATGGATGGAATATAAATTATTCATAAGTACGTTAACATACACAGGATACATTATATCTTTGTTATAAAAACGTCATGTTATTCGGAAAGATAGAATGCGACATGTGAAGTGTCACCTATAAAACAAACAATGTAAGTGCCATTTTGAATACTATGGTGAAAGAGAAATAAATGTACTTCATCAAAGTAACCTCACACAATCCTGTCCACCTTTCAGCCCAAGGACGCTTGTAAGAAAAGCTACTGCAAACCCCTTAAAAATGCGAATGCACGTAAACACGGAGTAAAATAGAAAAATGCAATATATCTATCCATGGAAAAGGACTTAGAGGGCCAAAATAAGCCGAATGTATATTGTTAGAATAGGCTAAAAGTTATACACAATTGTTCTCTTACAATCCTGCAAATATAAAGTACACTTCACTCATTGCACAAATACAATGTCAATATATACATATGTTTTGCTAGATTAAATGACATTTATTTGTTCTGTGATTGCAGTGGATTTCTTTCAAATGAAATTAATTAATTCTGTCATTCAATTCAAATTCCAATTCAGCATCCAGTGGAATGTGGCCAATTCAAATCAAATACCAACTTAAGAATGAAATAAGGTACAATTAATATATTCTGAATTTTGCTCAACCCTGGTAAACTTCAAGCTAATCAGTAAAACCTGCTACGCATTTGGTCACATCCTTTGGAAATTGGAAGGTGAATCACCCCTCATGACCAGTAACAACAATGGCAGTTATCCAGAGAATTGTGCAGCTCAACCAGATACGGACATCGCCATCCAAGAAGCCACGTTGCTGATGTAAATGCTGCTTTGCAGGCAGACATGAACCTCTTGGACCATCTTAGTAATAAACAATTAATAGAGAAACATAGGCTGGCCTGAGGTGAAATAATGAGTTAATGAACCCTTTGAATCCCATCTGCACCCATTAAAAAGGTCTCTCAGTACTGGGCTTAAAAGTCAAGGTGATATGCAACCATCAAGGGTTTTTGCAGACATTGTGGCCAAGTGGCTTGGGAGTGCACATGATGCTTATATGCAGTGCAGCTTTGGAGTGTGTCAGAGGGAAAGGGGTGGTGCATTTGCTGGTGGTTGCTTACTGTGACATATCAGGTACCCCCTAACCATGGCTGGGGGGGATATAACACTGCACACCAAAGATTGCACACTGGTGTAGAGTGTTCTGCGGGCATGTAGAAAATCTGAATCTGGTGCTTGCATAAGTCCTTAAGGGGCTCTAAGATTTTCCCCTCAGTGCTGCTGTGCTTTTATTTCAGTGTGCTATGCTGCTTCATTGCAGTGATTATTTCATTAACATTTGCTTTGGGCCACCTCATTAATAACATGTTTTTTCTTCTGAAAATTTGACATGTCTTTGGACTGTGGGGGGAAACTGGATTACCCAGGAGAAATCACACAAGAACACAGAGAGAACATGCAAACTCCACACATGGAAGTCTGGTGGAGAAGTGAAGTGACAGTGCTCACCACTGTGCCACCATATTTTGACTGATTTATTGTTTTTTTTTTTACATTTGCATGTCTAATACAACATGCATGTAACATACATCTGGCAAGTGAAATGCATGGGATCATCGACAGCCTGTACGTTTCTCATGTGGATGCTGGGGAGGAACCAACAAAGTACCACACAAAGTACCACACATCAAGATCACTTATTAAATCTCGGATGACAAAGGGTTTTGGGAAACACAATACCTGCTAAGTCTTTACCTACATCCTTTACCATCTTGTTCATTATTCACCAAGATCATTTGTTATCGGAAAAAGCACATGTGCTTAGGTGTGGACAGTGCTTCCATGGTTAAGGAGAGACCAGCACCACACCCTTATCAACACAGCAGGCACAGATAAACAAGTGTTATCTAGCTTAGCAGACAACAGTGCAGGAAGAGAGGAAACAGGTTGACTGGTGAATCTCTAGCCTTTTCCTAGAAGCATTACGTGGGTTTCACTTTTAGAATAATTTTTTGCATATTATGTTCACAGGAAAACATAAGTGAAATCTGACCCGGAGAACAAAATGGTCAATTTAACTTTAAAATGAAATGACAAAAAGTCATAAACATAATTCAAGTTTATATTCACAATATTTTTTAAACAAAAGAGTATCCATAACTTGACATAATGGTGAAGATTCTGAGCTGCTGTCTTGGCTTTCAAGGGCATCCATCACGGTTCACGGGGCTTCTGTAACATGGCCACCCCAATCCTTCCAACCATCAAAAGACTGTGTAAGGAAAAAGTGATCAGAGCCTTAGGTACAGAAACTTTATACAGCTACATTCTGATCAGAGCCTGAGCTACAGGAACTTCATACAGCTACATTCTGTAACACAGCAAAATACTATCCTCAGATACTCTTTGTGGACTTGTGTTTTACCATGGTTTAACCATGTTTGGTAGGCAGTGTGTCGCTCAGTGGGTTTGAGCCCATGGTCGGTTGTTGGTTCAAATCCCAAGCCCAGAAAACTCCCAGTACAGCAGAGAAGGTAGAGCGAGCTGATGACATGCTGCAGGTACAGGGGTTCGTTACCTTGCTCCTGCTATGAGTCCAGCAGGCATTAACTTCCTGGATTTTAGAAAACGCATTCCCATGATGCCAGACAGGGTTCCTGAGGTGGCTGTTAAAAAAATGTATGGTGATTATGTTTATTATTCACAACAAGAACAAGAAATGAATAATATTTCCCCCAAAGTGAGGCTTCCCATGCACAAGTCCACCAACCTAAGGACAGCCAAACATTCCCTGAATCACATGACATCTGGTAGGCACCAACACCAGCCAAGCTGCCAAAGAGGAGACCTGCAGCCAGGGAAGGCACACTACCTAGGAAGGAAAGGACAAGACCTCACCGAAAAGCCTCAGAAAAACAGAGCAATTACTGAAGACCCAATCTAGCACAGTGTTTATCACCTTTCCTAATATTCACACGGAGATATAAGAACCGGAGCCATGTTAATTTATAGTAAATCCCCTCCCACATATACACAACCATATCAAACTCTACACCCTTGACTTTACATATAAAAGTTATTATTTACCCAGCCCAACAGCCCAAAATAGTTAAAAAGTAAATTATGTGACGTACCTGCTTTGACATAACCTAGAACTCCCCCAGAAGCAACAAGGGCAGCATAACCATAGCCGACCCAGTCTGTAGACATCCTGGACAACTAGAGGGAGATACGTGTTTAATTGTATGGGCCTACAGAACAGAATTAATGTTAGTTAAATGACAACTAGTAAAGTAGAATCTGTTAAATATAAGACGATGACCGTACACGGACATTATCGCTTTAGATATGTACGATCTGCTGTCGGAAAGGACAGTAATAAAGCACCGAGCTCCAGCTAAGATAACCACGCCGAATGCATTCTCCCAACAAAAACTCGAAATTAAAATGAAAGCATATTTTTGACTGTAAGTAATTAGTTGACAGAAATTTAGGTTACGTCTCACCGATCTCCTTCGCTCCTCGGTGAAAATGTCAGACGGTCAGCTCGAAAGATCACGGAGTGACACAGTATTACCCAAATGTGCGTCCCGTAGATTAATGCACAACAAATGCTGGTTCACGTGTACAAGGAGGTCGCACTCTGGCTGTGCTGCGGTGTGTAGAAACGACTTCTAACATCACCCAGGGTCATTGAAAAAATACCGGGTTTGTTTTTGTCGTCCAACCACCTAGGGGAATGCCGAACACGTGACATGATCCGTTTCCACGGACGCTGACCGTATTTCAGAAATTAGTACTAAACGCCGTCAGGCAAACAAAATGTGACTTAACCGTCTTGGGAGATTTGACTGGCCAAAGTCCAGACATCAGTCCTGAAACTGGCGACTTTGGACATAAAATTTATTCTGTTAACATTCTTATGCAGCATAATATTCCAAAGAAGTGACAAATTAGTTACTAAATTTACATTTACTAACAGTGGATGTTGCACAGATAGATAGATAGATAGATAAGTAGATCTTTAGATAGATAGATCATATAGAGATTTTTAAAACACCATGAATACGAACACTTCTTTGGAATGATTATACCGGTCTGCCACTAGATGGCACCAAAGGACCAATTATGAGTTCTTCACTTTTCGCAGAGCAAGAATATAAACGAGTCGGACAACATTTACTTCGAGCATGAATACAGTATATCTGCAGACACCTGTTGGATTTTATTCATTTGTTCCTATTTGGAAAGCCCTAGGGTTCCGGTATTTTTCTTAACGTGAAGTTGAACTGGGCGGCACGGTGGCGCAGTGGTTAGCACTCTTGCGTTACACCTCTGGGACTCGGTGCATGTTTGCATGTTCTCTTCGTGGGACTTTTTAGGGTACTGCGTTTCCCCCCACAGTTCTAAGACATGGAGGTACCAAACTGCCCATAAGTGTGCCTCTGTGAGTGCGGCCTGTGATGGGTTGGCGGCCCGTCTTGGGTTGTTCCCTGCCTTGGACTCTGGCATGGACTCCGGACCCCCCGCGAACCCAAATAGCAAAAGCGGATACATAAAAAGGATGGAATTCGAAAATTACATCTCGCTGTAGGTCCGGTATCCAGTTCATATCCCAACTTTGGACCCAGAACAGGATGGGCGGATATAAGATGAAATTGCTTGGATTACTGGCTATGCTAACGGTCGCACTTTTCCCTTCCCTGCGCCGTCCCCGTGCGCAGTGTCTGGGCTTCCGTTTTGTGTCTTTACATATTTTCTTTCCATATTAAATATACTCTGCTTAGCTAAGTTCCGATTTTGCTCGAGATTTTTATAGCGGTGTCTACAGAATTCAATATACCAACGATTCCAGACTACAACAGCAAGAATGCAGTCTCTATAAGTTATAAGAGTCGAATATATCTGCCCTGTCTCTCTCGGTCTCTCGCTAACACACACACACACACACGGGCGCGTTTGTATTCATATCTTTGTGAAGACCGTCCATTCATTTCTGTGAGTAAATCCCTCATGCCAACTATGACAACCTTAACCTCTACCCAGTCCTAACCTTAACCACAAGTAACCAAAGCCACATGTATTTTAGCATTACAAGTCTTTTGGCATTTTTAGTTCTTTGATTGCAGCCACAAATTTGAATGAGTTTCCGCTGTGGGGACCGAAAAAGTGGTCTCCACGACTACAATGACAGGTTTTTTTTATCACATTGTGGGGGACCATATATAGGTTCGTACAATGTTATATATATAACCCCCTGCTTTAACATGCACACAGTTACTTCGCCAGGAATATTCATTTAACTGCAATTTATCTACCGCGTCACTGTTCCCTCGTAACATTTCATTTTCAAACTGAGGACCAGCGCAGCACGTATTAGCCTTTGATGCGACATCGGAAAAAAATCCCTTTACATGTCAAGCGACTCTGTTGTATGAAACTAATGTCATGTTCACATTATGTGTTAATACTATGTTATGCTATTTTAATGTCCTGTGACAACGAGAACGCACTCGCGTAAAGCGTAATGCATTTTGAAATCATCTTATTATATATAACTTATAACTTATCCTGTTATTTAGACTGTACCGAGCGTTAGGAGAAACAATATACTCCACAAAAACTAAGCGCATTTTCTTCTTCTTGCGTCTGTGCTACAGATATTTAAGTCTACATTTAACGATGCACGTCTGGCTATAACTTATAGACAGTCTTACCAATTTCAGTGCATTACTAGTTAATGTGGTTTAATTGTGAATTGCATGCGGTCCACTTCGTCTATGTAGTACTGTAATACGCAATAAAGGCAAAATAAAAAACGCGACGCATTGCGTGAACCGAAATGCATATTTGTTTTTTCCGATAATAGGCAGGCCAGCACGGTGGCCTCACACCTCCAGGTTTTGGGGTTCCAACACCTTGTGTTCAATACTTCCTAAGATATTGTAAAGTCCCCGTGACCATGTCCTGGATACGCGGTTGGTTGACAGATGGACGATAATAAGAACTTTGTCGGGCTTTGCAGTAATTTTACTGTGTATTACATTATGGTTAAAGTCTGGATATAATTCCACATTCTTCTTTTTAACGCCTTGAACACAGTGAAAACTTCCAATGATATTCCAATGATATTAAGAGGTCAAGGTGACGGATTATTCTATTTTAAATAAGACGTATGAATGCCTGTTTTAGATATAAACTATAAAGGAATTTTGATGTAACACAGTAAACATTTGATCTAGAATATTTGTAGACATGCAAAACACAGTTAAAACAGATTTACTGATTTTTTACACACAGTGTTAAAAGTGCAGTAATGATGTACGTCTAGAGGCGGAGATCCGATATATATTTGAAAGATTATACTTGGGCCAAGCTCGCGCTTAGTTTCGGGTCGTGCAGTAACAAACTCCGAAGTAACAGTACTGGTACAGAAATGTGCACGACAAGCCAGAGGATTGTGTATGTTTTAAAAATCCTCCTAGACCAGACGAGTTCTTTTTAGTACCTGCTACTGCTGAAAGACACCACATTTTCGAAAATATTCTCAGTATACATTTTTGGGGGAACATCTGAGTACATTTAAAGCAGATTTTCATCATATACATGACGTTACCACATTAAGTGAAAAGAGTGTATTAAACTAGACATAATCACGATTAATTTCCATTCAAATGCCACATATTAGAAACAGGCGCAACAGTCGCAGGTCTGTTTTGCACAGTAAAATCACAATGATAAAAAGTTACCATCGGATATTTGTACACTTCACGTATGCGTACAAGTATCGCAGATTCCACTTCAAACAAACACTCCACTTCAAGATAGATATTATGCATGGCTGTACCCGAATCCGAGTTCAGTAATGTGATTATCCAGATACAATGCCGATAAAAGAGTTATTATAATCATATGTGTTACTTATGATTTCAATCTTAATAATGTCACTACACTCAAACAGCTAAACATTTTCGCATAGTATTATAAAAATAAAAACACAAACATATGATGCAAATTAGTTATACGTAAAGCTCTAAAAATTTACATTTTTGTACCTCTCAAACCAACGCCATTTATTTAGTTGTTTCTTTGTTTGTTTACTGGCCTGTGGTCGGTAATTAAAAAACACCATGAATGTATATCACGGAGTCAAGATCAAGACATTTCAATGCCGCACTTATTAATTTCAATATCTTCGCAGTTTCCAGGCCCGTGCAGTGCGCATGCGCCACCAGGTGGCATACTGTTGTTTAGAACCAGGTGAGATTATCCTTTTCAGGTAAAGCTGAAATTGGCTTTGGGGTCAGTGGTTCAATGAGATAAGGCGGAGAGTGTTAGAGCCATATAGAGAAAGGAGACAGGATAATGTCAGTAATGGCCAGAATGGGGGATTGGCAGGTAGGCCCAAATTCTGTTTAATTTATAACGTATTTAATTGTTATTATTTATAATAGGTATTGTAAGGGTCGAGTTTTAACCACAATTACTTCCGCAACTTAGCTAATCTAAAATGCCTGAAAAATTTGTCAATTTTTACTTTTAAAATGTATAACCCCCTAAAATTATGTAGGTCGGATCTGATAGCTCAAAAGTGTACGTTAGGCTATTAGACCGCGAGTGAATGAATCGCAAAATTAATATCGTATCCAAATTAACGGAGAGAGAATGCAAGTCCTATATCTTTTGTATGTGAAAGCGATTTTAATATTAAAGGTGACACGTTTAAAAAGTAAATATATTGTTTGATAAGTATCTTTTTGCTATCATCTGGTTTATCTGGGGTTTAACATAAACATTTCGAAAATGTATGCCTAATTTATATAATCTGCGGTGGGTGCAATTTTGTTTAGCATATTTCGCAGATTAAATGAATTGTATTTAAATGAAAAGCCAAAATAGAAAAATATAGGCATTTGGCGTCTATAGATGAAAGCAATAAAGAGCGCAAAATGTTCTAAGACAACGGGAAAATAAAGAATTCAATATGTTGTGTTTCAACTAGTTAGATTATTTGGGGGTAAAAAATGGAAAACATTTTGTGGAAGTTTTGAAAACAACTGTAAATGTAGGGTTCGCGTCTAAAAGTATTCTATACGCCAATGCATGCATAGAATGTATAAATCTACGCCGCTTTATACACAACTTTTTGTTTATGTTTCAGTCTTGAAATAGTGTATCTCACGTAATATCACAAGAGGCCTAGATGTTGTGACTTTTTCAGGGCAGTCAGTTCCCACTTCTTTCCTGTGTCTCTCACATTAATGACAACAGATCCTGGAGTCACCCCGCCAAAAATGGTAATATATAGATGGGAGTTGGCGGCCTGTTTCGGGCGACCTAAGTGCTCGCTGTCGCCGGCGAATCGTGCTGAATGCCACCATTGCCGCTTGTCATTCAAATTGAACGAGTATGTTGTTGTGTTAATTAACATTTCTAAAATGTAACATACATGTTGTCAATAGACCTAATATAAGCAGAAGAACATTTCGATGCATGACGATAGTAAGATTGGTTCTCGGCGGGACTAAAACAACAGTTCGCCGCTTCTAGTCAGCTGCAAGGACGGGGAAAGAAACAGAAATATAGTATAAAAAGTCAATACACGTATCTAGGTTATTGTTTTATTTGTGGAAATATATTTCTTTAAAATGACTTTCAATAAAATCAATCTATGCTTTTACTGCCCATCCGCCCATCCACCCATATGTCGCGTTCGTCAATTAAACCTTCTATCTGCTTAAATATTTGACTATATTTATGCGTGTGTTTGCGTGCGCGGGTGTAATGCATTCATTCAATTTTGTGTGTATTCCTGTTTGAGTCTTGAGACTGTTGCATTTTACAATTCAGTCCGGACTTCATGGCGTCCGTTTGTAAGACAGTATGGTACAGGGATGCTGCTGCCCCCGGACGCCTAATCCAGAGAAATCCCCGCTCTTCTAACCTGTGTGCGTCGGTGAGGGAAAGATGGAAATGAAACTGCTCTTGATATGCTAATGAAGGACCGAGTGTGCCGAGTGTGTTAATACACGACTGAGCGAGAGCTTCCAGTTCCACCATTAGAGGGAGATCTGAGAGCGCGGACAGCCAACCTAACAAAATAGTTTCAGCTCAGGCAGAATTTACTACATAAAAGAGGAACAATACTCCCAACAGCCCATGAAAATGCTTTGGAAATTAACTGATAACATTAAATACGAAGACTGCGAGGTAAGGAACAGTTTTTATCTACTAAATAAAAACAAAACGGCATAATGTTTTTATTTTTATCCTTACATTTAAATGTCCGCACTGGAAACAAGAAGCAATAAAACAATAATGTAATGATCAATATGTCTAACATAATTAAACTGAAAGCATCATCAGATACAAGTAAAGTTTCATGGAGTGATTTGCTTCTTTAAACGCAAAAGAACAAACTCTAGACCAAATACATATAAACGTAATGGAGTTTTGGCTTTTCAGAATACAATTCTAAAAATAATTATCTGCATTAATTATTAACAATAATTTATAGTTATATTATATATACTTACTATCATTACTGTAAAATGTCTGATGCGACAAACGATAGAAAGTATCACTTTAAAATGTTCACTGATGCAACAAAAATCTGTTATTTGTCACACTGTAACTAGCACGCATATCGCGTTCGATCTACACTACGGTCTTGTATTAGAATCCTTCACCGTGCAGAAACTTAAGGTTTAGAGTTTTACTGGGGAGTTGCACCGGGAGCTGTACGGCCAGTCAAACGGGTTTGAGTTCGTGGCCGCAGTTAGACACGCCCGCAAAAACGAAATAATCTATATATATTCTGTGTGTGTGTGTGTGTGTATGTGTGTGCATAGTAACACACATATATATATATATATATATATATATATATATATTGTGTATAAATTTTAATAAATAACTTCTTACAGTTTGGCTTAAAAGCGTTTTATAGAATTACTGCGAGTAGGAGCGGACTGAATATGTACACTCTCTGTCCTTTTGGACGACAAACTTCTGAATGGGTCTACAGGATTCAACGACTCTCCATCCTGTAAATTTGGATAGTCGAGGGTAAATCTGTTGGAAAGATCACAGTTAAAGGAAGGACGGAACCTCAACTGAAAAACAAAGGCACCACAGACAATCGGTGTCTATGCAGGATAAAATATGCCAGTCGAGGTACCGGGAAGACGCATGGGCTTCCGAACGGAGTCGCTGGTTCTTTCAGCGCGCCCGCCCTTGTTCCGTCTTCATTTTACCTTTCTTTCACTTTTGCATGGCCCCGAACCTTTTAAAATGTTCCCCCTTCGCTCTGATTCGCCAGACGCTGGAGAATGCTCCTTTTTGTCTGCCTCCCTCCCTCTCTCCCTCACTCCCCTTTCCTCTCCATCTCTGATTAGATACACTGATTCTTCATTCAATGGACGTCATTTAGTAGAGTCTCTGCCTTGAGTTGCTTCCTCGCTTCACGCTCGATTTCCAACTATTCTTCTCTTATTAAGTATTCGTGTAATATTAATAGTCATGAATATCTTGTATTAGGAAACTAAGCGAAGAAGCAGACCTCTGCTAATATGAGCTCAAGCGAGGCAGCAGCTCAGTGACAGAGCCAGAAGATAGAAGAAGGATATAAGAAAGTTCGTATAATAATCCGCAAGACAAAATACTGCATTTTAAAAATCAAATGAAGGGCAAAAGGAATTTAACCAAATTCTGATGGATTACCGCGCCCCGACAGTGCACATTTTAACGCTGACGTTCTGATTTTGCAGTAGTGGCGTTCTGGGTTATTTTATCTACTTTTATTTATTTTCGTTGTTTTATCAGCGTTTTTTTTTAAAGATTTCTGGTTGAATTAACCGCACAGCTTCGCAGATGTTAGTGCACAGTTTTTCCGCAATGGTGAGTTTCACTAAATGACTTCAGCACTGCATTTCGAAAGGTTACCTTCGTTGTATTATTATTATTATTATTATTATTATTATTATTATTATTACATCACCGTGCATATTTTAGAAATTTGAATATTAAAATAGTTCATATAAAATATATTCAATAAAGATAAAGATAAAGAAAATGCATGTGATTGGCGGATGTTTTCTGATTATAGTTGCATAGGGTTGCATGTTGCGTATTTGTTAATTTAAAATATGTAAACTGAGAAAATATTTTTTGTAATGCCACTTCAGCAGGAAATTAATTTGTTTTTAAACACGTCTCCTATTATACATCTACATTAAACTTAGTATTGCTATTATACCTTGAGTTTATAACATTAAATGGACATTACTTAATTAAACGTTCAGAAATGACTACCGATGTATACCTTCCAAAGAAACAGAAAGTACGGAAGTACTGTTCTTGCCGTGATCGTATTTTACGCTCTCGTTTTATTAGTATTTATTTAAAAATTTCGGAAAAGGTGGCTCTCGTTTGCGAGGGGGATTTATTGACATGGTTGTTTTCTTTTGTAGGATCGTCACGACGGCACCAGCAATGGGACAGCCAGGTTACCTCAGCTGGGGAGCGTGGGTCAGTCTCCGTATACAAGCGCCCCACCGCTCTCCCACACTCCGAACTCCGACTTCCAGCCCCCCTACTTCCCTCCACCTTACCAGCCCATCTATCCCCAGTCTCAGGACCCTTACTCGCACGTCAACGACCCGTACTCCCTGAACCCTCTGCACGCCCAGCCACAGCCGCAGCACCCGGGCTGGCCGGGACAAAGGCAGAGCCAGGAGGGCACTTTGCTGCATCAGCACCGCACTTTGCCCCATCAGCTGTGTAGGGACTACCGGAGGGAAGTGCTGCTGCCGTCGGCTCACGGAATTGACTCTGGACTCGCAGATTCTATCCCTATCCATGGAATACCTCATTCTTTAGATGATGTACAGGTAACGGGAATACATTTTATTTACGTGTAACCGTATTCTTTTTCTTCTTCTTCTTCTTCTTCTTCTTCTTCTTATTATTATTATTATTATTATTATTATTATTATTATTATTATTATTGGAGCAACAACAATTAGCAAAAAGCGCAGTTATTTTCAGTAGTTTGCTCGCGACCATGTGCAGGATAAGCTGTGAATAATAAGATAGAATTTCAGAAGTTGTTATATTGGTGCGTCGATTTGGTCTGAATTGTTAATAATAACATAATTATTATTATTAGTATAATAGCAATAATACTGTGTTATTACGATGATTATTATACTTAATATTAATAATTATTATTAGAATAACAGTTCGATTGCTGTAAATACGATGTGCAATTAAAAAATTATAGACGTTATAAAGATACAGACAGAGCGAGCTGGGGACAAACAAACCGCACGAATCGGGCCTGTGATGTTAGTCTAGGTTGTGATTATTCCGTGGATGGCATGTTCAGGCTCCCCTGTCATTTTCGGACGTAATTTTTAAATGCCACCCCATCAGTTTAATTGTGCTCGCTGAATGGAGCGTCGGGCAAACTCAGATGTGAGCACAGAGGTTTCGGCAGTAATGAAGCCGGAGAGTGCGATCCGCCAGGAATCAGCGAACAATTAGCGGAAGCATAAATTGAATGCAGAGCTGGATTACATGTATCTCTTATTGCGCTGGGAAAATAGGAAATAATTGTTCCCTCAGCCACTAAAAAGTGGTGAATGTTAAATACGATTGGAAAGCTGTGAACACCATAAGTTGTGTCTATAAGTTGTATTGTACAGTGTAATGCATTGTGGTATTACAGTACAGTAATTATCTGCTTAAGCGTGGGCATTGGCCTTCAAGGAGCCGTTCTGAATTATTATGAAATGAAATCTCGGGGAAAAAAATTTAAATCCTCGGTCCTTGTAAAACAACTTATTTACACCAGAGCCTAGAACGAAATTACTTTGCTCACGTACTGAGATTCTATTTATGTTTTGTATTTTTATTGCAGCATGTCGAAGATCAAGGATTACACATCCCAGACCAGACTGTAATTAAGAAAGGTAAGCAGTTTCGTGGACAGGCCAGGCGTGTCTCGGCGATCTGCCTGGGTTCGGGAAGCTGGCGCGGCACGCGACAAGCCGCCGTTAAGCCGGGAAAATGCGGTTTAGTGCGGCTGCAAAAGGCTAATTTATCCAGAAGTTTACGTTCACTTTAAACCTCAAAGTACGTCAAAGTATATCTGTCAGAGTCCCGTATTTATCCCTATACACGTGAGCGAATGCGGGTACGACCAGGAAATGTAACTCGTTCTGTCTTGGCTTGAACAAATCCAATAGAAAAACATATTTACAATGATTTAGAATTATTTCAAGAGATCAGCACCGCTGCCACGTATCCTCATAAAGTTAAACATTCATATTATTATTATTATTATTATTATTATTATTATTGGTGTTGTTGTTGTAATGTTGTCAGTGTATTTTATCACGTCTATCTTCAGCATTTTACCCATTTTACCGGTTTCAGTGTTCTGTGCGTATTAAAATGGCATAAAATAATAAAACGGCCGCTTTATTTTCTTTTAGTTTGGAAGGATTCATAATATTACGTTGTTCCAAACAACATTTCTGCCGAACCTTTTATATGGTCAGATGAGATGTTCAGATGATAAATCATCAGAAATACAGTTTCCAGACCAACGCGATAATTGGCTTTTATATTAGTAATCTCAAGAGTTCGTTTAACTCCTATTGTCTCGCCCCCCCTCCCCTGAGCCATTAATGTCACGAGTGATCTATCCAGAAGTGTTAGTCTCTTTGTCTCGGGATACGCAGACGGAAGGCTCGCGCAGAGGAGCATAATGTGCGCACAGATCCGGCTCTGACCTACACCTGCGCATTTTAACCGAGTGGTTTTGTTTATTTTACGAATAAGCGCGCATATATGGAGCGAACGTTGGTTCGGTGTGAACTTATTGAATGGCTGAGGCCTGGGGTTGATTTTCAGAATTGATGGATATGAATGAATCGTAATAATACGTCTGCGCATTGTGTGCACATTTGAGCCAAAATCATTATATAAATCCTGCACTTTACACATTGCATTCCTGCTTAATTTACACCTGATTATATTTTTTATATAGCCTTTTTTTATACAGGAAAGCAGCATACCACTGTGATAGAC
This sequence comes from Petrocephalus zakoni, assembly GCA_026774425.1. NCBI lineage: Eukaryota > Metazoa > Chordata > Actinopteri > Osteoglossiformes > Mormyridae > Petrocephalus > Petrocephalus zakoni. The sequence goes on along the minus strand of JAODKN010000001.1, from coordinate 16,921,783 downwards.
ACCAATGCTTTCAGATTTATTGTCATAAAATGTGTGATATTTTATAAAGACCTCTACCTTATAAAAGTATAGGCTTATATATACACCATACTATTTAATTAATATAGTTTCAATAAGTGTGTCCCACTCAGCTCCGTTTAAATGGAAAACAATACTACTGTCACGTGTGCTTTTTTCTTCCTGTAGAACGAGTGTCATATTAATGTTATCGCCCTTATAAAATACTTACATCGGCCTGCTACACTTCCGATGGAGGTGTACATGTACAGCTTTATCCTATGTTTACATTACGCAAATGAAAGATATTTCCAGTATATGTGAAGTACTCTTTTGTTTTAGGTCCTGTTTCTTTATCTAAGAACAACAGCAATGCCGTGTCTTCGATACCCATAAATAAGGACGGCCTTTTCGGCGGAGTGGTGAATCCGAACGAAGTATTCTGTTCTGTTCCGGGTCGCCTGTCTCTTCTCAGCTCAACATCAAAATACAAAGTCACAGTGGCGGAAGTGCAGAGACGCCTGTCTCCGCCCGAGTGCCTGAACGCCTCTCTGCTGGGCGGTGTGCTCAGGAGGTGAGCTAGACCTTGCTGTTTTAATATCAGTGTTTATTCTCTGTATATGCCAGCGTACTGTACAGTATAGTATAGTATGGCCACACATGCCCCTTTCTATGTCGGTTTGAAAGAAGCTTGTATCCCTCACGGCTATCGATTCCATTAAACAACTGCACCACTAGTGACAACACGGCCCGTTTTCGACAGGAGCGGGTTCTTCTCAGGCTGTAATACTATTGGGGGGGGGGGGGGGATAGTAACATTTTACCAAGTAATTAAAAAAAATGGGCACCAATATTTACAATCATTAAAATTATTTCAAAAAATCAATGAAAT
>JAODKN010000001.1:16906560-16919317 GCA_026774425.1 Petrocephalus zakoni | reverse complement strand
AATAATAATAATAATAAACAGCCTAGTTATACAGTTACATATTGAGGCGTTCTTTCCAGATGTTCATTCTTTCGGTGGCATTCGTATGAACATAGATAATTTTCTGCTGAACTGACCCATATTCCGTAGATGCCAGCTGCATACTGAAGGGGGAACCTGGTCCCTTCTGCGTCTTATTTGTTACATTATGAGACTGAATCCAATGTTTCTGTGCTTCTTTTAGACGTCACAAACTGCACGTATAAAGGCGAATAAAGATATAATTTGCTTGAGATAAAGAAAATGGTGTCTAACAGAGGTCAGCAAATTATTTGCGTGGGGTAGTGCTGCTACTGTTTATGATCCGCTCCGTTTTATGGAAACGGCTTATGGAGACTGGACTCCGGCTTTGACGCCTTAATTGGCGCATGCGTTCTTCCGGAGTCGGGTCTTATGGCAGGAAGCCTTGCAGTAAATACCAACTGTTTTAGGAAGTAAAATAAAAGACTAGAAAGATTAACAAAAAAGTCAGATGTCAGAAGAATGACCATAAATTTTCAGAGTTCGAGTACGTAATGGCGGGGTTTATAAAACAGACTCTTTAAAACGCTCTGCTACCTTACAATAAACAGTAGTCAGCCGAGCGCCACTCTTACGTATTATTTAGCTTAATTTAATTTTATTTTACCGTTCATAAACCTTGATTAATGAGTGTTTGGTATTGTGCTACCCGTTATATAACTTATCAAAGGCTATCGCAATCTAAGTGAATATTTTGCAATGTGGGCTTTCCTGGGTTAATTACATGGAAAATTTGTTAAGTGAAAGTGTTAATTGCTCAAGTTTTGATGTCAGTCATTTAGAGCGATACATAACCAATCCCCCCTCTCCCTTTTAGGCGAAGCAGTGCATCTCGCCAGAGACTTCGGTTATGTATGCGAGACTGAGTTTCCAGCCAAAGCGATGGCTGAATATGTGAACCGTCAGCATTCTGACCCAAATGAACAAGTCCAAAGAAAAAACATGTTATTGGCGACAAAGTAAGTGCTACCGTGTTGTTTACTGTTCAATGTGCACTGTAAACACCCCATCGATTGCTACATAATTCGCCCGAGGAAATTTTATTAGTGCCTTTACATTTTAGTTTTGTTGCAAAGAAAATGGAATAATGCACGTTTTTTCAAAGAGTACGTGTTTCTTCGTAATTTCCAACAGTTATACAGACATTGTATAAAACTTAATAGTTGACCTACGATGCAGATAACACATTAACATGAACATGGCGAAGTTGCTCCTCACATGTTCGGTTAATGGGAGCCTTACCCCCAACAAACGATATGTGCTGTAACGTAATACAGCTATTCGTGGCAATGCAGTGCTGGTTTTAATCCATGTCCAACTAAGCTGCTGATATTATTGCGTCATTTTGTTTTCAGGTGATTACTGTTCTTTATAGTACTACATTCAATAAAAGTCACGTTAAGGCATATTATCAAAGCAGAGCATAAGTCACAGTGACGAGTACACTTTAAACCGAAATTTACAGTTTAAATGCACGTGTGCTGTTTAAACCTATCATTAATGACATTCGTTTTATAACTGTATTGTATTCCTTATAGACAAATCTGCAAGGAATTCACGGACCTGCTTTCCCAGGACCGCTCGCCCTTGGGGAATTCCCGGCCGCAGCCCATTCTCGAGCCCGGGATTCAGAGCTGTTTGACACACTTCAGCCTCATTTCCCACGGATTCGGGACCCCGGCCTTGTGCGCCGCCCTTACGGCGTTACAGAACTACTTGACAGAAGCGATTAAGGCCATGGACAAAATGTACCTGAACAATAACCCCAACAGCCACTCAGACAGCGGCACTAAAGGTGGAGATAAGGACGAGAAGCATAGAAAGTGATTTCACCGACACCATATAGACATAAAATATAAATACTCCTCATCAAGACGTTACGTGCCAACTCCTAATATTACGATTTTTCTGTTTTACCACAAATCGACTACGGATTCAGGGGAAGTGGCAAGTTTCCTCCCACAAAAAAAGAGCGGGTAAAAAGCGCAGAAGACCGTTTCGGATTGAAGGCTCTGTGCCACACTGTCCCCACACTGGGGACTTCCTCTGTGTGCCCTCTTCTTACGAGCTATGTCGAACTGATATTTAGCAAGCCGCCCCTATCTCGATTTACGGTTGTAGCCATGTGAACTAAGAAAAAGAGGATGAATATTATCAGTATTGTGAATAAAATGTCATGACTTAAGTTGTACTCTAATTCCTTGCGACCAATTTGAACTTTGAATTCCAACACGATTCACGGTTATGTAAGGGAATCTGTGTTCTTCTATGTATATATTTATTTATGTGTAATTTAATGGGAATTGTAAATATGGTGAGTCTGTTGAAACTTTTTTTATTTATCTGGTGCCTCCTGTTTTAGTGGGTTAATTATTCTATTAGTTTTTTTCATGTGGTTTTATGGTTCTTAGAAAACAGAAGTTGGGGTGTTTTGGGGGATACTTTCATTCACTACGCTTGTAGCATGCCGAGGCGACACTGAAGCAAATTTAATATTAATTAGTTTTCCTTGTCTCTATTGTTCATTCTTACTGCGTACAGTTTTAACTGGATAGCGCAAAGCAAGACCCAGACGACAATTGAACTGCATTTTTTATTTTATATATATATTTTTAATTATTCAGCCCTCTGTGTTGTGCCAATTCGAGCTCATCACCTATCGTTCTTCCCTTGAAGCACCATAAAAGCAATAAATTGATATTGTCTTTCGATTTTTTTTGAGTCAGTTTAAAATCTGGGGCCATCTGATATCTATACGTCCAATGTAGCCATCGGAGGTTTAAGCTGTCTTGTATAGACCTAAGCTGGCAATGGATCCATTGCCTGTTAATGTATTATAGTCCTTTGTTGCCCAGAAAAAAAAAATAAATATTTGATACGCTTCATGTCAAATTTTATTTACTTATAACCTGTTCAGTTCTTCTGTTGCTGCAGCGGGTACGTCTCCTTGGCAGTTTCTGTATGTATTTATCTGGCTTACCTATTTCCTTGACTTTGTTTATGTCTTTGGTACAGTTACACCTCTTAATTTTACAGTCACCTTGACGACTGTCCTGTGCTCTGAACAGATTGAGCCCGTTCCTTCACTCAGCACTGTAAAACTTCACTTTCAATACAGATCTTTCGATATGTCACTGAGCAAATGTTACCTGAACACTTTTAATAGTTGTTCGGATTCGAATAGAGGCATTACACTCCAGTCTAAAATACCAGTCTTTAAAATAAAGCACAAGTTAATCATCAAGCAGTGAATGTAGGCTTACTTTTGAGAGCATCTCTTCATCGTGATATTGTCAGTTGGCCATGAACACAGAAGCACGTGTATGTTAGTTTGAGACTGGCTGTTTTGCAATGCATGTTCCGACGCTGTCTCCGCGTCTTAGAGCACACTTGCGTGGTTCATCTCCTGTTCAATTTTTTTGTGCGTGCTAGTTTATTATGGGAGGCTTCTTCAGTAGGAAATCTGTTAGGCTTAAGCAAAAAATATTAACATTAGTAATTGGCCAGCATTTTATCACAGAGATAGATCAAGCCCAGAAGCACGTGTCTTTGGTTTAACTGTAAGTCACAGTTACGTAGCAGGTGAGCCGCGCCGCTGGCTACCGCGCGGATTGTCCGCACGAGCCTGAAGTGGCGCACAATGGCCTGCTCACAAACAGGAATGCCGCCTGCCTTTTCTTGTAGGGGACCGTATAAAACGACATTTACTTGTTTTCAGTTTATTGCTGTTATTGAAGTGTCAGTTGAAATGTTATTTAATAAATATATTCAGTGTAAATGCTCCAGATTATTTTTAATACAGAACAGTGTACGATTTGAATATCACCATTTATCATAATATATATGTAAAATATACACCATGCTCTTTAATAATTAATCGCGTATGTTACGTTTTAACGACCTCTTGCTGGAAGATCCTACGACTTTCCTATTTCCTTACGCACTATAACCTAAAATATTTTACCCAATACATTGTCATTATTGGTTAGCTACAGAGGCGCCGGTAGAACAGCACCTGAAATAATTAAAACAGCAGACATTTTAGACCGCAGTGATTTTCAATACCCAGGCTCCTTAACCTTGGTTTTAAGATAAATCAATTATAGTTTTTTCTGTTTCAGATCAGATCCCTTCAATGCAGAAACCAATATCCAAAGCCATCTAGTTTATTCACTTGTGATACGTAGTTTGCACAGATAATGCATTTTGCATATACCTGCCTTTACTTTCGTCAGTAGACATGGCGCGCACACGCGCATCCCATCCGCGCAGGCGTATTCCAGCATGTGGGTGAACTTCATACCATCTTATAATTTTATGTTTAAATATTGTAGGCCTAAGTGCTAGCCTGACAGTAAACAGTATAAAATACTTTAACCAGAAAGGAGTGAAAAACGAATATAAATGACTTTTTTTCTTTTGATAACACGTTTGCCTTGGTAAACGGCAGTAATTTGCTAAAATACTAGCATGAGCTAATAGCCTGTAACTGCAGATTTCTTCTTGTTTTTCTTTGAACATGCAGTATTTCCTTTATAAACGAACTTTCTTTCAAACTAGTCCAACAGCCCCTGGCTCCGCACAGCGAAGGCATTTAAACTCGTAACTGACTAAACGAAGTTTTCCTACGCTATAATAACGTTAACTTGAAGTTAACTGGATAATTGCATGCGATACTTACGGATTGTGTTTATCTTAAAAACCCGTAGAAAGCGTGTTCTTTCAAGCAATCAAATTGAAGAGCACATAATTAAACTACGGAAACAATCTTTGTTTCATATTCTGAAAAGGACATTCCTGAATTCATTTTTATATCATTAATTGCATATTTTATTGATCAATGCATGCTGATGACTTCAATGCTTGTGTTAGGTTACATCGGTGAAACTTTATGTAAAAAATATGCGTCATTGAGTCTAAATAAATCTTTATGAGCTGGATAATATAAAATTCAGCTAAAACAAAGATGAAATGATGTCAAATTCGCACGTCCATTCTGCTGTATGAATGCGGCGGCACCATGTGACGTGATTTCATACGTTTTCAATGAAGCGACAAAGTGACTAATTGTTCTGGGCTTTAACATGAGCCCATTCGCGGTGTTTACCCCCTTCCCTAACTGCTGTGAGGGGGTAAAACAGAACCCCATCTGGTGGGAAAGGTCCATGACCTCATCAGCTATTATTTTTATGATTACCTGCGGCATCATTGCATCGATTACAAACATTAAGTAGCCTGCCAAAAAGGAGTCAACTGCATTTTCCGTAATTAAAGAGAGAGTACAGTCTTTCGAAGCGATGCAAAAAGCTCACATATAACGATTAATTCCTTTACTATTTTACAGTGAGGCAATCCATTTCGGGGTAACATCGCAATATACACAAATAAATGATTTTATTTATAAAATAAAATCATATAAATACAGTGAAATTAAACACACATAGAATCTTAACATAACGTACACAAACATTGAAATAATTCCCGCCGCTTTAAATTAAAACAGTTAAAACTGTAGGCTGTTGCCTCTCTTTGGTGATAATTCTTTCAAAATAATTTCTTGGTTACTCTTGGCAGTTCCTCTCATTCTCCCAGTTTTTTTTATTTGCTAACGGTCCAGTGGCACGAGTAAAGAGTAAAAGGTAGGTCTTTATTTAAGTCCCGTTCCCTTATTTATATTAAACCCACTATCAGAAACTTGACGACATATTTATTAGTTACTCAGAGGACGTTTTCGTTAATTCTGTATTAAAATTGTAATCGGGGATCCCAACGCTCTGACGAATATCAGTTGATGTGTTACCTAGAGGGAATTCGACTGAAAGGCCCCAACAACCTGCATGCTATATCATAATCTCAAAAGCTTACTGAGCACTGAAATGTATACAGTAATTTTGTTTGTGAATTTCTTTTCTAGTGGTGTGCACTTATTTATACGCAAATGCGTGTAAAACTCATTTTTGAAATATAACATTAATAATCACCTGGCGACCCATGGCCAGGTTAAGTGGTCAGAGTATGGATGGAAAATTGATAATCATGCCTGAATAAAACGGTTCTTATCAGCTTATGGACAGTTTATTCACCCACGTTCTACTTACATTTAAGCAAAGACATCTAAAAAGATCATTTTGGTTCTCAAAATATTTTTATTTTTTTAATTCTGGAACCCCAACCCAAGCAGTATAACACAGATTATGGAAGGACATGAAAATACTTATATGTATAGCTAAACGAGATATAGATAATGTTCCTCCTTCCCTTAGTATACTTTATATTCTGGATTCAGTCTTTCTCTCCCTTCGCATTTTATGAAGCCAGCCGGGGGGGGGGTGTCGCCTCAGGCCAAACATATGCTTCTTTCCATTGCACTAATCCAAATTCAGCGTGGAGGAATAATTGCTCGAGTGGTCATGGCTTCGCGGGGCTTTGTCCCTCGCTGGCTCCCGTCAGACGGGCACACGCCATTTCAATCAGCCCCATTTGAGAGTTGTCTCTTTTTATCAAACCTTAGACCTCGCAAATGACGTGAGCATTTAACAAACGTCTCCACGCTAGACAAACAACGCCATTTAAAATAGTATTCATGTACATATTCTGTACAGAATAATAAAAACAAGAAAGGCGGCTTGATTAGAGAGGTTCCCTCCACTTCCTTCGTTTTTAATCGGTTTCTCCGGAGTTCGGCGCTCATTCAGAGACACACAAAGGGACGGATGGATACCTGTTATCCGCGCTCTTCCTACATTCCAGAAAACGACTTCGCCCCACAAGCACTTGCTTCTGTAAACCCCCAAGTTTAAATCGTTGCAAGGTAGCCTGAAAGTGAGTCCGTTCAGCCACCTTTTGTGATTATCACGAGTTTAATCTCTTGGGGCTTAAAGAGGAAAACTTTATCACAGATTTTTACGGCTACCTTTATTAGCAGAATAATGCAGTTATTGGCGCAATCCATGAAATTATGCCAAATGCGGGCAATATGCCTATATTATATACTTGTGCATCCTCCGTAATCAAGCTCGACATTAAGAGAAGAAACGATTTTCTTACCGTGGCCATTGTGTTAGAATAGCTTGCATGTGCTATACAGGTTATGTAACCCTAGAGAAATTCTTTCAGAAATTAATTTACGCGTAGGCCTTTAATTCGTGCTCTTAAACTAAACCCATAACGCTAATCACTGCTCATGCGCGTCTTTCTCAGATCTGCCACTTTGTATCCCTGCTTCTCTTTACTGTCACAGGTAATTTCCCATGCCTTCTACACAAATATTTGTCAACCAATGTAAATATTACTCGTGACGTTCTTAGTGGGCAGTTCGGATAGAAGCAAAACATGAGTTTTATTTATGAACGTTTCTTGGCTTGATATACTAGATCACTGAACAGCAAGTGTGATACCGCGATAAATAAAATCTGTCATACCATGTTCGCGAATTTGCATAATCATTGAAACTCCCGGACAGATTTTATTTTTAGATGCTAACAATATAAATATGTTTTCCTTTCACTTCACCTCAGATAAAAGGGAAACGAGCTAGATTAGACAAACATTTAGTATATTACATATGTAATACAATGGCATATGTTTTAACATAAGTTAAAACCTCATGGAGGAGAACACTGGAACACAACAACATGAAGCAATTTAGCAATTAAATTCCAGTCTGCAGCAGAACTAAGGGTCCTTCTTCGCTAACCTCCGGTGGCACTGCGTAGACTCGCAGCGCATATTAAACGTTGGTTTTTCTCAACGCACAATCTGGTATTTCAAGATATCGCAGTGTCGTAACTCGCCAAACCCTCTAGCCATGGTGACCCCATGCGGCGCTCAAAGGTCTCCACTGGGTTAATTTATGGTAACCAAACGCGAAGTTGGTGGGGCTACTTCAATCATTCTTCTAGTTTAACCCGTGTTATTTTCATTTTCTATAACAACAGCAACAATAAAGATAATAACAATAATCAGCCAATCACAATTATTATTATTATTATTATTATTGTTATTATTTATAGTAGTAGTAGTAGTCTTGTTGTGTTACTCAATATTGCATTATATTTCTTCTTTTGGCGACGTGTTGTCTCAGAAGATAAAGCTCGGCATTAAGGGGAAATATTTAAAAGCAATTTTTAAATGTATATAACGCACCTGCCTCGGCGAAGCAATAACGGAAGTGATTTGTGCGACTGACAGTGTGACTCAGGGTCGCGGATTTGTTTCTATCAATTGCACTCGAGGCGGCGCGTTTTTCTGCTTGCTCCAGTAAATGTTAACAGTAAAACGATTCATACTGTGGACGATGGAGGATGCAGATTTCAGTAACATCCTTGCCGACTGAGTGTAACGTAATTAGAAGCTGATGAAATTTAAGGCTGCAAACCTGGCATCACGTCTTACAATTGCTCTCGGCGTGGGCGCGAGTGCATAAAGAAGAATATGAATAGGGCCACTAGAAAGCCGTTTTCCGACATTTATTTCTATACTTATATCCGCAGAAAACTGTAAGCATTAACAGAAAAAATGTCGGATAACAGTAACATTTATAACAACCAGTTCATTAACCCTTCAGGCAACAATTAATTATCATTATTCTTTATTAATGCGCTACATTTAAGAACAGGGAATTTTAGGGGCATCTATCGAAAAGAGCAAATCAAAGGTTTATTTAAGGAATAACGCGTTTTATTCAATATTTACTGTTTTTTTTTTTTGGTAAGCGATATACCCATTTTATAATTTTAACTAAAGGAAAACAGTAATAGATTGTTACAATTCACACTCCCTTGACCTAAGCTATCTAGATTCATTGCCCTATTTTTTGTGGAGCAACGGTGAAAAATGACTCTAGTAAAATGGACCATTTGCTACAAAATCGCATGTTTCTACGGGAAGGGAATCGTAAGAAAGGGAACCGCTCATGTGTCTGACTGAATTAATAAACATGATCATTTCACAGCAAAGCAGAGGACTACTCCATCTCGCCGCTATCTGTGCCATCACAAAGGGTGACATCGCAGCTGCGGTGTTATTATGGAGTTTGATGAGCGGCCCTAGTGTCCCAGCGCCTTGCCCCGGGCGCTGATGGCTGCGGGCGCTGCCGGTGCCGCCCCGTGATAAAGGACTTACTGCTCGCGCGGACGGGGACCCCTAATGAACTCCCAGGCTCGGCCCCGCAGCTCACTTGTATGCCCCCCCCTCCCCCCCTTAATTTTATTAGAATGCATACCGCCAACTTTTGGCTCGGGATTCTTATCACATTTTTGCTGGTTATTTGCTTACTTTATCCTGCTAAATAACGGCAAAGCTTTGGAGCATCCGAATGGGCGTCAAAGAGGTTCAAAGACCCGGTAATTGTGTTTGGACGGATTTCTGGTGTTAAGGATTTCGGGTCCACAAACTGCGATTTAGTATATAAACCAAAAATCCCGTAATTTCTTAATCGCATTACACTTGGAGTAAGCTTGGGTACTTTCGCACATCAATGGTATATTTAAAGAGCGCGGATGGAGCTTCCGACAGAAACACAAAACCACATAGCTGCTGTTCGCCAAATAAACAGGGAGAACAAAACCTCAATCTCATTTTAATTTACGCCAGCTCAAAATACAACTAAACCAGCGTGAATTATCGCACTAAATCAGCACTGTGGCGGTAATTTCTTACAGCATATTTACGAAATTACCTGCTTAGACTGGGAAACTGAGGAGGATGATAACAAGCCACCAAACTGATAAATAGGCCTAGAGAATACGTTTTTATTCAACATTTATTTTTACTTAACACAACACTGCCATTCCGATAATATAAACTTATATCCTATGAACCAGGCCTTGTTTTTTCTGGTTTATATGGGTTTTCATGACAGGAATTGAGGAATATTTCAAGTTAATGATTTATCAATACAGATCTACTGCCTCACTTTCTCGACCTCTTCCTCTGGAATTCTCCCGTGGTTCTCTGCTCATATTATATATTACACACACACACACACACACACACACACACACAGTCCATGTGTCCCTATCTTTATGGGGACTGTCCAATCATTGCTATTGGCATTACCTTAATTCCAACTATGACACCCTTAACCCCTACCCAGCACAAACCTTAACCTTAAGTAACCAAAGAAAATACAAGACTTCTATCTATTATCAATTATTGTCAATTATCAGTTTGAAACTATGCCGCTTTGTTTTATGTGTCTATTGTTTAAAAATATGTCTACGGCGTCAGGTGAAACCGAATACATGTGCATGAATGTTTTAATCAATATGATTATTTCTTGTATATACCAGTACAGTAACATAATGTAAACTGATACAAACTCATGCAAAACTCACAATGTGAGTAAAGAATGTGAGTAAAGCAAAGAAATATAAATAACACGCAGTAAAGTAAGCGGGGGTGGCATGTGATCTGCATAATCATGTAGGGTGTCAGTATTGGTTTTTAAATGCTGTCCTGGCGTGTTGTGACTGTGCTGGCACACTGGGGGAGGCACTGTGGTGCCCGATGGCAGCAGGTAGGAGCGATCCCCAGTGGCACTTCTTAGCACACCATGGTGGAATGAGCCAGTGGCCAAAGGTGCTCCAGAACCACAGAGACCCATTTTCTTAACAGACGCAGTTTCAGCCACAGCAGGAATGGAATGGCCCAAATCATCACACATGACAGTGGAGTTGGATTCTAGCTTTTGTGAGCAGAGCACAGAATAAGCAAAACCACTGGCAGACTTACATTGCATCATAGGAAGAGTTTGTGTGGCCTGGTAGATTGTCTGAGCAGTGGGGCACAGGCTCAGAACAGACTCAGCACAGGCCCGGCACAGGCACTTGCATCAGGTTCGTTGGTTTCTGTGTCACCCTGCGCTTCTGGATTGCTGTGTTTGCAAATGTCGTGAGGAATTATGTTGACGAGTCCATGATGTGACACAAAGTCATACAGATAACAAGATAACCGCACCCGGTACAGCTTCCCCATGAAGCCACATTGCAGGTGACCCACTGGCTCAACCTGTCGCAAGGTCACTGACATCTGAAAAGTTCATCGTTGTAAGTAAACCTGAGCTCAGAGTAACTGTAACAGGACATGATTTGATTTACAGAATGATTACGTTTATTTATGGGCAAAAGACAGAAGAGGGAATTTGGCACAGTTTTATCAGTCAGCTAAATGAGCATCGCTGCTTAAACTGGAGGGGAAGAACACAAGCACTGTTTTAAAACAAGTTACATTAAAGATCCCATTAGGAGTGTAAGGCAGCATCGCCTCAGGCTATCGAACGAGATGTGAAACCTCATTGATAATTAAGAGTTGGTTACTTCAGTTTGTATTGTTCCTGTTCTGTGCTTACAAATCAAACAGCTCTGCTTTGCTCCATATTTATCATAGAATCATATGGTCTTTAATAATATGCAATTAGAGCAGCGGGAGGCTGGGTTAATTATTACTTAACACATTTGATTGAATGTATTAGATGTACAGTGCTGTACGGCAGTGCACGACAGAGTAGCAGCTGAAGATAGTGTGTTCGCAGTTCAAGGTGCGAGAGAAAAGCGAGATGGCATTCTGAGAAGGCGCACATGCCCGAAGGCGCGCGGACGGCCCCCGTGCATGTGTGTTTCTGCCCGAGCTCGTCAGGCTGCTGGAGAACCAGGGCACAGGGGGCTGTAGGCCTCCTGCAGGGATGTACTGAGCCCCCATCCCTCTGGGACGTCATCGCTAACTGCTGCTACTGGGTACTGCTACTCACAAGAGATATTAGTGCAGGAAAGGTTTTTGTTTGTGCTGCAGTTTTCTATGTCAGTTACAGAACAAAGGTAAAGCACCTGAAAATACCAGAGTAATTCTGCATCTGAATATCTGACGGACGTGATAGGGGAAATAAAAGCAGGGACCACAACAGATTGATTCTAGGTAAATTAATAATGATAATTATCCCAAATGGCAATTAATACAAATTGCAGAGCAAAGATGTGAAAGTAACTGTGAATTGAAGCCGCTGACAGGTTTTTAATGGATAGCTGTGGGCCCATCTGCTTCATAGCAAATAGAAATGCGGTTTGATGTCTTCAAGTGTTACCACTGTCACTGTAAACAATAATCGTCAAACATATTTACTCGAAATCGCTTTAGCAGATGTCTCGGGTTTTGTTTCCGCAGCTTTTGTATCTCCTCGCTGCAGACGGCACTGCCTGCCCCCCCCCCCCCAGAATATTGAACAGGTATTTTAGCGAGGTGCTCCAGGGCGTGGGCTCTGCAAGATAGTGCTGAGGGGAGGGGGAAGATTATCTGGCCTCCCCATCAGTGGCAGAGCGCACTCCTGCCTAGCGTGCCCTGGAGGTATGGGAGGGGGTCGACCCCCCCGTCATATGCCTTGCAGCCATGCAACCTCTTTATCACCCTAATCTGTTAATTGTAGGCGCTCAATTGGCACACGGTGCCTTTTTATGAACCACCCCCCCCATTACGGGGGGAGCGTAGGAGCTGATGCGGCCTTGTTAGTTTAACCCCTGATGTTGGTAATAACAGGCAGCTGTGCTGATGGGTTTTGTGTGGCCAGTGTGGATGATGGAGTTTCAGGGATGTACCTTCTCGTGGAGTTTCAGGGGCTGATATTCACCTCCTTATGGAGATTCAGATGCCAATTCACCTCCTCGTGGAGATTCAGGGCTGATATTCACCTCCTTATGGAGATTCA
>JAODKN010000001.1:16809549-16829568 GCA_026774425.1 Petrocephalus zakoni | reverse complement strand
CCTGTGCAGGTCCTGTACTAACACAGGTACTCTCTGCTGCTCTCCATGGGCTCCCCTGTCCCCTGTGCAGGTCCTGTACTAACACAGGTACTCTCTGCTGCTCTCCATGGGCTCCCCTGTCCCCTGTGCAGGTCCTGTCAGATCTTTATAAACACATATACGCTATTCTTCTCTGCTTAGGCTCCCCTGTCCCATATACAGGTCCTGTCAGAGATATATAAACACACACACATCCTGTGCTGCATTTCTTAGGCTCCCCTGTTTGATGTATAAATTCTGTCAGTTCATTATAAACACAGGCACCCTGTGCTGCTGTCCTTAGACTTTTCTGTCCAATTTGCAGGTCCTGTACAAACACAGGTATGCTTTCCTGCTCTCTTTACGCTCCCCTGTCCCATGTACAGGTCCTGTCCGATCTCAATAAGCACAGGCATTCTGTGTTGTTGTCCTTACACTTTCCTGTCCCCTGTGCAGGTCCTGCCTTCTGCTGCTACAGTCCAGCCCTCCATGGTCCTGCAGTTTGAGCTGCTGTCTCTTTCCGGAGAGCAGGGCCACGTGGACGCCGTGCTGGCCTGGGGTGCCTTCCCCATCTGTGATTGCAGCTTCGACACCATCCAGGGAAAATTTAAGACACCACTCCTACGGGGATGCCCGACCCCGAACCTTAACCAGTACCGTACGATGGAGGCTGTCATGTCGGCGGACCTGGACGCCTGGCTGTGTAACCTCTACTTCCAGGTGGGAGTCCGGCCCACTGGCCGCAGGGCTTGGGTTTGCCTGATGTGAACCCGCGCGCCTCTGCAGCTAGGAGTGCCTGTTTGTGCTAAATCGCTGCAGCGGGGAAATTGGAAACGGAATCCAGATTGTACGCAAGCCACATCTTCACACAACGTGCCGGATGCACTGCAGGCCATGCTTTGATCCAATTAGCCAACAGCTTAATTGCATTAAGGAACCAAACCTTTGTTTCTTATTCTGCATTTATATGGCTTCAATAGCAAAACCGACCCCAGCTGTCATGGCTGTGCCCTCTTAAACATGACCCGACACAGTATTTACTCACTTTCTGTCTAAGAGGAGCCTCACCAAAGCCTGGTCATGTCTAGTCACACTCCAACACCAACCATAGCCATCATGGCTGCTCTTCAGCGTTACCCCGACACAGTAGAGGACACTCACAAATTATCTCCAGCCCATGTGGCTTTGTCTCATAAATGAGTATTGACCCTTCCGGTGCGCCACTTCCTCTCCGGGTCGCTCTCCTCAGGTGAAGAAGCTGCCCCGGGGCAGCTCTGCAGAGGGCCTTACCATCAACATGCCTGTCCCAGAGGACACCCAGGAACCAGGGCACAGGGAGCCCCCTGTCAGCCCATCAGCACCCTCTGTGTGCTCCTCAGCATCGCTACAGGGTGAGAAATGACCCGGGGGGGGTGGGAGGGGGTAACTGACAGCCGTCTGTCTGCCATGAATATCTGAGTGCTGGTATTTGTAACTGCACCTGCCTGCCTGTAAATGCTGATCAGCACGTAGTGGCCAAGTTCAGATCGCCTCAGGGTCCCATTGCTGTGTGTTGGGGTGCCTTGATGCAGATGTATTTAAAAATACAGTAGTACAAATGCGACTACAGAGGCGTCGGCAATCCGTGCACTGTAGACTCGCGTGGCACTCAAATCTAAACATTTACTGCAGGCGGATTTGTGATCAGACCCCGGAGAGCATTAATATTCCTTGTGGCCCTGCATCTCCATATTGGGGTGTGATAAGCACAATCACAACCTTGCATACAATTAGAACAGTGATGAACCATAAAATATACAAGCGAAGCGCGTGAGCCGTGCAGCGTCGTCTTCCAGCCGCATCGCGCTTAACCTCGCCGTGCGTGATTTGCATTTTTATATTTTCTCTCTGTGGACATGCTACATTTGTTTGGGAAACGGCAGATGAGAAGCGGTGGCGTCACGCAGAGAGGGACGCGGGGCGCTTGCCGTGTTTCTCACAAGCGCTTCCAGTCTGCATTCCGTTGTTAAGGGCGCCTGTATATCTTAGGGAAATAAGAATGCCATGAAAATCCAAATTGTTTCTTTAGAATGAGGTGCTCAGCCCTGTGCTTTGTACTGCTGGGTGGTTTCTGGTGACTTTTTTGTTCTAGAACTACAGGGGTATGTTTACATTATTTGTATCATTTGCGAGGGCTGTCATATTTAACATTTAACAAAAAAAGTGACGTGACATAGTAGGGCTGCAAGGCCTTGTAGGGAGCCAGGGTGCTGTAGCGGAGCCTTATGGGACAGGAGGGCCTCCTGGAGCAGCATCGGCCAGTAGAGCGGCAGGGCCTTGTAGGGCACCAGGGTGCTGTAGCGGAGCCTTATGGGACAGGAGGGCCTCCTGGAGCTGCAAAGCCTTGCATAGGATACTGCACCTGTGGCTCCATGCTGCTCATCCATGCAGGCCATGGGACCCAAAGAGCAGCCTGCCGCTTGGACATGTCCCTTTTGGCAGGATTCCTTTTTATTTAACAGCTCGAAAGGTTTCTGGAGTGCTCAGCTTTAAACATCACAGAGCTTTTAATTACAAAAGAGTCGTCACATGTCTGCTGGGTAGTATCCTGGCCCATTTTAGCGTGATGCAGTGTGACAGCTTTGTGCTGCTCTCAGAGCAGAGCTACATGTGGAAGAGATTGTCCTCTTACGTTTCACAGCTTGTCACTTCCTCTGCGGGGGAACCTCTGACCTCCCACTGGGATCCTAACGCTCACAAGGGAGGCGTCCGCACCGCTCCTGGGGATAGTATGGAGATTTATGTCCTTCCTGACCCCAAATGTCTGGAAGCAGCAGTTCTTAAGCAGGCTAGGAGATCGCATGGTGTCTCTCAGTCTGCGTCATGCACCTTGTTTCATGTGCTAATGCTTGTTTTGCGAAACAGATCAACTCACATTATTTTTGAGGGCTAAGGGAGCCATGATGGTCTGATGGCAGAATTGATGTTCACAGCCCATCTTAAATGTTTGCAGTTAAGGTTCAGCCTAGAGATACTGTGAAGTTGAGAAGGATTTGGAAATACGCTGCTCGTTTGCAGCTGCAGAAAGCGCAGCCCCGGTTTTCCTCGCATTGCGCCCGACATATGCATGATTTCTTGAGCTGGATTATTCTGGTCACTTTTGCACAGCTCCCTGACTCGGCTCACTACTAGAATCATTTTGTAGCAAAACCATCCTTCATCTTACTCAAGTATGATAAACACGGCCTTCAGACTGTAAACCATCATTTTTATTATGTTGCTTATGTATTAAAGGGTATCGCCCAGCACCGATCTGGTTTATGCCTTGTTCTTAAATATCATTATCTCTGTGTATATCCTGAAGACGCAGGCTGTCATGATGCAGGCTGATAGGAATGAAGATCACAACTGTCTGTAACACAGTGCAGAGCTTGGATTCTGTCATCGTCTGTAAGGCTGCGAATGCGAGAGTGAGTTTCTCTGCTGAGTGACCATCCAGTATGAAACACAGCCAGTCATATTGGCACCTGTCAGGAGCGACCTGGAGCTGGACCAGCTGCTTTAACTGCCTCTCCGGGGATGCTTTTACGTTTTCTCTTATTGCATTAAGAAGGTATTGCCAGTTTCATGACAGATTTCATTTGCTTAACATTTGATGAAGAAAAAAAGCTTTAAAAGCAAATTTTTGAAATACATTATAAAGCAGTGTTTCTCAATCCAGTCCCCAGATGGTCCACCTTTTTGCTCCCTCTCAGCTCCTTACTAGACATTCCACATTTTTGCTCCCTCTCAGCTCCCTACTAGACAGTCCACATTTTTGCTCCCTCCTAGCTCCCACTAGGCTGTAGGGCTGTGTGGGGGTCCCTCAGGACCAGTTTGAGAAACATTGTTATAAACAATGTAATTACACACAGAGCATTGTAACTGAGGTAAACACTTACAGTGTAATGTAAAGCCGTGTGTCAGCTGAAGCAGTCCGAGCCGAGCGACCATGCCAGGATAACAGGGCCCCCCGGTTTTTGGATACCACTCACAGCTGGTTCTGGCTGGTGTAGCATTCCCTGATGCTGTGGCAGGGTCACACACTCTAGCAGCTGATCAGCTGCCCATCACCCGTGACCTTAGTTAATAATAATAATAATACATTTTATTTATATAGCGCTTTTACATCAACTCAAAGACGCTTACAGACAAAGTACACACCCAGCAAAAAAAACTGTGATGTGACCTTTGATCACATAACCTCTGCTGGGTGCTGCTTGGGCCGTTGTTGAGCATTGTTTACATTTTTAATTGTTTTTATAATAGAGATATTTAGTAATTGCATTCTGTAGGTTTATTAAACGGGTCTTTCCTGTTTTGTACTGGATGTCGACAATGAATTATCATTACTACTGGGGAGAGATAGTAAAACTTTTTATTATTTAATTAGAAGTTATTCATATTAGTAACTCATGTTGTTGTGTAATGGCAAAAGTCTGCTTATACAGAGTTCATTCAATTATGAATTAACGTTAGTGCATTTATTATCATTACAGTAATAACATAAGCATGTGGTTCACTAATTAAATATCAAACATCCTCTCGCAACTGTAGGCTTTTTCAGTGTTTACTAGCAAGAGCACTAATTAAAAACTACATCTGTGTAAAAGTCAAACCTGTCGTTTCTAACAAATTGCCAAAAATGGCTACATTCTGAAAGCTAAACTGTCCTACCATTAAGTACATTTAGCCTTCAGATGGATCTCTGATATGTTGCCCAGATTTAGAATTATTATTGCAGATATATTTAATCCCGAAGCAAGAGAGAAATTATATCACCCTGGAAGTTTCCATATTTATAATATAGATGTGACTGACTGAAAAATAGCAGAGAAAAAAGTTTCTCATAGTGAAATTTTAACATGTATCAAGCTTAGGTTTACTTAATTAGAAGCTCCGGGCAAAGAAGGAAGCCTTTTTTAAATTCTGCAAATGTTAATATGCTAAATAATGCAAAGCCGTAGCTCTCCAAGCGTGAGACACACATCTGGCAGCTTACCATTTAAATT
Source organism: Petrocephalus zakoni (assembly GCA_026774425.1). Taxonomy (NCBI): domain Eukaryota; kingdom Metazoa; phylum Chordata; class Actinopteri; order Osteoglossiformes; family Mormyridae; genus Petrocephalus; species Petrocephalus zakoni. The sequence goes on along the minus strand of JAODKN010000001.1, from coordinate 16,824,520 downwards.
ACAGCAAAAGAGAGAAAGAAAAAACACTTCAAAAGTCATTTTCCGAAGGAAGAGAGAACAGAGGAATGTATCACTACTCAATGTAATTTCTTTTTCGATTTTTCATCACGTCTAATTGTGTGCATTAAGACAATTTCCTCCTGCAGTTTGGGACAGGAGGGGCTTTATTCATATGAAAGGCAGCACGGACCCGTGACACAGAGGTGATCTTCGTGTGAATGCACTTTAAAAACAGCAAAGGGACACACTCTGCTTTATTCCTTATGGCTCATTTCTTTAATTTAGTATCTTCCTGTGGATTTAGGAGTCAGTCTTTCTTTTATCATATCCTGAGAATTTGCAAGAGATTTTTTTTTTGTTTCATTTGGTTTTTAATGTGTTTATTTAGCCTCTACCGAGTTATTCTTGCGTCACGCCCTGCGGTAGCCCCATGCAAGTTAAGAGCTACCTTTACCTATCACAGGAGAGGGTTCCAGTGCAATCCCCCGACATGCGGAGAATGCGAGCGGCTCCTCAGTGCTGAAAGGAGGTGCTGGAATGCGATACAAGGTAACAGCATGATCTGGGAGCTGGAAGCGGGCGAACCTGCCCACTGTTATCTCAGATTTGTCAAAATACATTTCACACTGGCAGGTATTTTCGGTCTTCAAAGCCAGTTTTGATCTGCTTGACAAGCCAAAGAAGCTCAGATTCTGTGAAATCAGCAGTGCCAGAAAGCCGTTTCATTGGTGTGAACACGCCTCTTCCTGCGTGTTACAGCACTTAAGCTCAATTAATCAGCGCCATCAGGTTACCTGGCACGCTTTGAAGTGGTGATTGTGGAGGGGCTGTTCCTTGCGGATCTGGCCCTGCCACCCTCCCCTCAGTGGGCTCCCTTTTCTTCGAGGGTGGTCAGGGGGCCAGTGCAGTGGGAGGGCCCTCGCTTGTCCAACGTTCCCAGGATAAAGATTAAGAAAAGAGACGTTTTTCTTGGTTTCATCTTTTCTTTTTTTTTGGTGAATTTGTCATCATGTGCAGGGGATCTGTAACCACAAGCTTCCTGTGTCAGATTCCCAGTGTTTAACCCATTTGGCCACTGGTGAAGCAGGCTAGTCTAACCTGCCCTGAGTCGGCTTCTGGCGATCAAATTGCAGCCTTTCGGGCTGGAGCTCGGCCCTCATTAAAATGTTCTCAAGGCCTTTTCCCCAGAGGGGCAGCCCATGAGGTAAATCCCTTCCTGTGAAGTTTCCCCAGGTATACTGTTGAGAGAGGAGGCACTGTTTGGCTTGCGTGCCCCATGGTCTTTGACATGAAACACCAAGCAGGAATCTCCTTATTTACTCATCCGCCTGCTTTTGGCAGCTCATCTTTGTCTGCTTGCTGTTGTCGTAGCAGTGCAGGCTGTTTCCAGCCATAGAGCTCATTTGCATACATCAGCACTGAGCATGTTCACCTTTGAACAGAGAAGCTAAGCTCAGCCGAGGGCAAGAAACATGTGACAGGAAGGGGCACACTAACCATTAGCATGCTGGTGCACTACAGCCACAGTGTGGAACAGGAGGGGGGGGGAGCTAACCATTAGCATGCTGGTGCACTACAGCCACACTGTGGAACAGGAAGGGGGTGCTAACCATTAGCATGCTGGTGCACTACAGCTACGCTGTGGAACAGGAAGGGGGTACTAACCATTAGTATGCTGGTGTGCTACAGCCAGGTGTGGAGCAGGAAGGGGGGCGCTAACCGTTAGCCTGCTGGTGTGCTACAGTCACAGTGTGGAACAGGAAGGGAGCGCAAACTGTTAGCATTTTTTGCAGCTAGGGTTATGGTGACCACTTGTCTGCATTTCATGCGAAAAGTCCTGTTTTCCAGCCCGTTGTCCAGACTGCTATTGAATGTCCTCTTTTTAGCCCAATTGCCCTCCTTTTTCCCTCCCCCTATTTGCCCCCAACAGTCAAAAACTAGCACCACTCTTCCCCACCCCAGCCAAAAAATGTGGAAAAATTTGAAATCTTTGCTAACAAGATAATTCTCGGCTTCCATAATATGTGTGCGATTTATACCCCCACTAATCAATTTTTAATGGGTGTCCTCCCTTTTAACTCTTGGTCCTTTTTGGACACAGGTGTCCTCCTTTATAGTGCCATGCTGGTGGTCACCCTAGCCTGGGTGTATCTCTGAAGCCAGATAAATGAAGAATATACAGACATGCAGAACAGTTCCTTCATCCTTTTTGACAGACAGGCTTTGCTAAATGAGGGTTGAGAGTAACAAGAGTGCAATGTGTGATGACAGAATCTTCCAGCTGGTAAATGCAGCTTACTGACCAGGCATGATGTCTGTCCCATGGTGGAGAATCCAGATGGTGGTGCAATACATGTAAGCAGTCCGGGAGAGGAGCTGGGCCTGTGTCCTGATGACCTGGACGAGTACACCTTCTCCCTACAGTAAGTTCCTGCGTAGGTTTCTCAGTGCGTAAATTCTACTGCGTTTAAGTCCAAGAATGTGTAATTCCCTGACTGCATAAGTCCCAGATTGCGTAAGTCCCAGAGTACACAAGGCCCTCGGTGCGTAAGTTCCAGGGTGTGTAAGTCACTGAATGTGTAATTCCCCGAGTGCATAAGTCCCAACGTGCACAAGTCCCAGAGTGCGTAATTCCCAGAATGTGTAATTCTTTGAGTGCACAATTCGCCAAATGCATAAGTCCCAGAGTACGTAAGGCTCTCAGTGCATAAGTCCAGAGTGTGAAAGTCACTGAATATGTGATTCCTTAAATGCGTAAGTCCCCAAGTGTGTAAGGCTCTGAGTGCGTAAATCAAAGAGTGTTATAGTCCCTGAGTGTTCTAGTCCCAGAGTGTACAAGTCCCCAAGTGCATAAATCGAGGGCTGCCTAAGTCCCCAAGTGCGTAAGTCCCTACTTGTGTGCACCTGGCAGCCACTTGATGTCACTGCATATTTTAAAAGTTATGAATCTATCATTTATTTTGAACTATAAATTGTACAATTGACCTGTCTTTCTTCAATTACTAAATATGTGGATGACAGTGGAAAAGATCCTGTTAGACACAAGACAGAACCTGTTTACCTGCTGAAGTTTGCCGTGGCCGCTGTTTTTAAGAAGGACTGCCTTCCTGAGCGAGGCGTGCCGGATCCTTCCGGCCGCTGGAGGTTTGCGTGATCCACAAGCCATTCAATATGGCCTGTCAGAAAGTGACATAACCAAAACAAAAGAATATGTTTAATGTAGCATCAAAGCTGCCAATGTGCAAATAATAAATAATACTTAAATGTTTACAAAAAACACTTAAAAGATGTGCAGGTAATTATGTTAGCTGTAAATTGTCCATAGTATGATGGAATCCTGTGCGCGGTGAAGCCCAGCCTTAGACAGGCTGCAGACTCCCATGACCATGTCCTGGATAAAATGGGTGGATGTAAGTTCCGACCTCAAATATCTGCATGCAGATGAAAAAGACAAAAGGACCCATTTTTCTTTTATCTGCCACCTTTTGTCAAAACAGCCACAGATGTGTGTAAAAAGGCAGGTGAACCTCTGGGCACTTTCATGTAAGGAACACGTTTCCTAACAGTGTGGGGTCTCTGCTGTGCAGCACCCCTATGGAGAATTTCAATTCATTTTGTGATAATTGAGGGATATTACTGCCATCTAGGGAGCCGGTGGGAGCTGGAATCAGCCACAGGGCGGTTCTGCTTCTTCTCGATTGCCGTGCTTCACCACATGTGCGTGTAAAGTTATAGTGCTCACAGAATATTAAATGTGCTTGTTGTCATTTAAAGGTGGGCTTGCACAAAAATAAATAAAGCTCACACATCTGAAAGCAACCACTGACAGTATTGCTTCTCTAAAGCCCTTTATTTTGACTTCATATTAGTCATAAAAATAGCTATATATTAAACGGGCATAGCCCACGCTGTCGTCACCCTTTGAGTGATTCTTGTTGAATAGAGGCTGATTCTGTAGCTATTAGTTCTGGAAAATTGACATTCCAGCTGTTAGAGGTGCAAACAGCAGCTCAACGCCCTTCAGAGGAATGCCTGTTTATGCATGTCGCTGTCACATTCACCCAAGATGAAATGCTGGCATCTTCTTTACTGCTGCTATGGGATTCAGCTCACCAAGTACCAACAAGTGTCCTAAATAAGACAAACTCCCCCCTCCCGCCCCAAACAGCCACTGGTCACTGGAAGCCACGCATAGTTAAATAGTCCAAGCAGCGAAGGTAACCCAAAAGCTCAGAAATAAAAAAAAACAGCAGCTAAAGAGAGGATTGACTACTGTGCAAAATACTGAATGCAGTGAGAATAACGTTTGCTATAAAGCTTTTTTTTTTAAATTTGAATCAAGTCCCTTTTTGTACTCTTTCAGTTTAATTGCATTTCCTCTCCTTTTTATCCTTTCATGTTTACATATCAAAAAGTAGCCTTTTAGTTGCTAACCTCAAAAGCAGCTTCAAAAAGCATCTATGGTGCGATAATACCCATAAACCATAAATTATAATTTCAAAGAAAGGACTGTGTTGCTAAGCGCTGTTATTGACAACAGCAGTCAATTTAGGAACATGAATCAACTCTGAAAATATAGCAGGCAGCACTTTTCTGGAATTTCTTAAACAGGTATGTGTTTGAAGATGTGATTGGTCTGCACTGCTTGATGTTTGAGAACCCAGGGCAATTTAGGATTGGTCTATGTGTAGTTAGCGGGCTTTTTGCAACCTACAGCTTTGTCAAATCCAGCCATGTTGGTGATGCACGATGGGCAGAGATCGGCTGGAGGTTGGCTGCTGCCAGTAGAGGTGGCAAAGGGTTTGGATGTGAGCGGTGTCCTCCTCAGCTTTGACCAGTATGGTTAGTGGACTTCTGTACGCCTCCATACATCCCTTACTGCTATTTGAAGTGAGCTTTGCAAGGTACCGTTTGGTGAGAGATTTAGTGGCCTTCTTTAGGTCTCCTGTGTCACCCCTGCAGAATGACCGCAATTGCACTTCTCGCAGTGATGGAAGGTTAGTTAATCGCTGAACTATTAACCCTTCGAATTGGTGGAAGCTTCTGGTGCCGGAGGTTCCTGTTTTTGGGATCAGAGGTGTCAATTTTAGGTCCAGAAAGTAAAAATCCATTCCAGGATTTTATTCCAACCGACTAGTTGAGCACTCTGTGACTGTGAGTCTTTATGCACAACTGATTGGTTGAAACAAAATCCCGGTCTGGATTTTTACTTTCTGGACCTGAAATTGACACCTCTGTTTGGGAAGCACCATCATGCCGTGGTGTCTGACGTATACAGCAGGTCTTTCTGTCGCAGTTCCATCATCGAGTTTCATCGTTTATCTGTTTGCTTTGTTAATTAGACTGTGGTGTGTTTCTCACTACTGTTATCATTCTAAATAATTTTTTTTTCTCGTTTTGGGGAAACCTGTTTTAATCAAACTAACTTTCACATAACAATTAGATCTAATTAGCCCAATTATCAAGACTCTAATTACATTCAAATGTACCCCCTAAATCTCAGATCAATTATTTCTGCTACTTTTCTTGTTATGGAAAGAAAAAAAACGAAGGAGGATTTAGGAGGAAGTGGGTTTGCAGCCTTTCTCTGTGAGACGGTGACGCTGAATGCATTATTCTTCCTTCTGTACCCACATAAAAATGATGGTGTGCATGGCTGCTATGTTGCAGCAGCAATCTTGAATAACAGAGACAGCTTGTCATCCCAGGAGCCAGTAGGCATGTTATAAGGCCCTTATGCTGCCTTCCGCATGGAGCAGTGACCAGGCCTTGCTGGCTTATCAGGCCTGACAGGTGAATGAGACTGACCCATGGCTTTTACCCTGAGAACGAAGCCACCTCGCACCTCACCAGGAGGCGTGTCCTGTGGCTTCCCTGCTGAACTCTCGATTCTGGCTGCTCCATAAAACACAGAGGCCTCTGATGGTCACATGTGGATTACTTTCTGTGTCCCCGAGGAGGATATGAAGATATTTCCTGGACGTCATCAGCATATGTGAGGCCACTCCCCTTCGGACTGTTTGCCCCGCCCTCCACAGGACGGCCAGCCCAAGACCCAGCTCCAGATGCAGAATGGAGTTTGCCCCGTCCTCCACAGGAGAGACAGCCCAAGGTCCTCCTTCGCACACAGAATGGGGCATTCTCATATTAGTGCCGCGTTTTTCATCCGTTGAATCTGAAAGTAGTGATCCCTTTGAAGTCATGCAGTCGTGTATGTGGAGCTCAGTAAACATGCATAGCAAATTCACTTTTTGAAGAAGAGAAGTTGTCCGATTCAAGAAGTATTTAAAGTCTCCAAGAGCCAGTTTTTTATCCCCCTGAAAAGGATCAAATGGAACTGTGGCCTCATCTTTTTCATGTCTGTGTCCCAGTACCCATGCAGCCATGTCCCGGTGCACACACAACCGCGTCCCAGTACCCATGCAGCCATGTCCCGGTGCACACACAACCGCGTCCCAGTACCCATGCAGCCATGTCCCGGTACAGATGCCAGGCCCTGCCCTCCTTGCATCACACTTAATGACTCATTCCCTGTGTTTGATCCAAACCATGTGAAACGTGGTGTATCGCGTGAAAACGTGACGTGGGGGAGAGCAGGAAGCTGTCGGCTTTGTGTTCCTCAAGTGCCTGATAAACTCATGCTTCATACTGTTTCAGAATCACTTAGGGATTTGCATTTCCTTCTTATAAACCTTTGAAAGGCGTTTTGAAATGGGTCTATAAAAAACCATGTGTTGCATTAAAACAGCAACCTTGCATAGTCCAAAAACCATGTGGCAGAGGAGGGGGTGGTAAGGAGCTGGCTTACTTCCCCTCGCAGACCCAAATGACCAGTGCCTCCAAGGCCGCCTGGCGGCATGTCAGCTGGAATATCGACAGGACTAGCTGCCTAGGAATTAAGCAGCACGCTTCTTTTAAATACTCAGGATTAGGATGCTGTTCTCACGTGCCCGACTCCCAGCTGCGAGTAATTCCAGTACTCCGGCAGGAGAGCATTACTGCCCAGATCCTGTGAGGTATCTCTGCTGCTGAGTCATGCTGTAATAACCCTTAAGTATCCCCCGAATGACGGTCATTATGCATTTCTACTCTGCCAGATACAAGCTGCAGAAAACCGCAGAAGGAAAATATATAAATAATGCCAGATTAATCAGGGGACATTTAATAGTTTTACAGAATATAAACCGCGTCAGTTGTAAAGGTTCTGAAGACCTGCAGAGGACCAGGTCGTTAAAATAGCCATTAGATGGTAGTGGCTTTACACTGGCGTACTCTTCCCCGGTCGGCCTGCCACCTTCAGGACGTGACGGTCGTTAGAGAAAGGGAAAGGAAGGGGCCGGCCTCAGCCTGCCTGCCTGTCTCCCCAGCGCCCGACGCCCTTGCGGTGGCCGGCCCGGCCCGCGGCTGGCCCTGCGCATGGTGCTGTCAGAGCTGGGCCTGTCACGGTGGCGCCGCGCCGATCTGCTGCTCGTTATCCCGCCACTGGCTTTGATCAACTTCGCCCGGCTCTACCTGCACTACTGCAGCCAGTGGCTCTTCCTCCAGGCCATCGCCGTTCCTGTCAGCACGTGAGTGCCTCTCCTTTGATGCTCTGTCCCCCCCCGCCCCCACCGTCTCCGCTGATGTGTGCTGTCATCTTCTCACACGTCGAGGCTTTTCTCTGCTCTGCTGGACTCTCTGTATGTGGCACGTGGCCATCATACTGTGTGAATCACATGTAAATGGTTAGCCCACAACATAGACACACATAAACACATCATGGAGCGGTGTGACATGTTTTAAGCTCAACAAGCAAATGCAGACAGTCAGCTTTGTGAAAGTGAGGAGATTACTTCCGCATAAGTGGGGGACAGTCAGCCAGAATGATGTCGGAATCAGCCTTTTCCCATTTGCCTACCACATAATAATTTACGTGTTTTTTTTTTTGTAATTGTCTCATGTAAACTGAAACACTTTGTTAGTTATGTTAAGCAGAAAAGTTCATAGTAAAGGCCTCGGGAGGATCCTCAGAGCATATTATTTACATCCACATGGAGCGATGAGAAACTTAAGGTCGTAATGCTGAAATATAAGAGAAATAGGAAAGCCATTTTGCTATATTTTAAAATTTCACATTGGTTTGGCATTTGACCATGTACAAAACGTGTCTCTCAAAAACAACATGGAAAGTAGTTTAAAAGATGACAGAGATCTAACCTGAAAAAAATATTGAAAAAACATGCTGACAATGCACAGAAACCAAGGAGCATGGACAGAGAATAGAGCTGGCAGGTAGGAATGACAAACATCGCGGTGAACGTGGCTGGGAAGAGGCCGAAGCCAAACCAAATGGCCCGCGGAGGGCGTAATGAAGAGTGGAGCGAGGGTGTCGAAGTAATGGCCACAAAATGGCCTCCCCCCCTCCTGCAGCCACAGTTTGTGGACGGTAGATTTAGAAGCTCATGAGCCTTGATGTAATTTCAGGGGGTCCATGCACATCTTAGATAAAACCCATGTTGTATGAAAACCGCCCTCTGCCTCCTTCAACAGGAACGGTAGCACCTTGCTAAATCTCTATCTTCTGTAACATCCTTTAGAATTGAATTATTATGCACTCTGCAGTTCCACATTAATCCTTAATTGGACAGCTGTGAGCATGTAAAGTGATTCTCACACGCCCGCAGGTCTGGAGCTCCCTGTAAACTGAACGGTAACCTGATGAAGACGGGACACCCGCGTGTGCTCTGGTTAAAGCCCGGCTTGCTCACTTTCAGATTCCGGTTTCGTCTTTATACTGTGGACCTTGTCTACCAGAATTCCCTGCTGCATACCCATGAGGAGTTGCTGATGGTCGTGGTTGGACCCCTGACCTTGAATGCAGCTACGTTACTCCTGGTTTTGAGCAGATGGGGCTGTCAGCTGATATTTGGCTCATCGCCTTCCTTCTTGTCAAACTTTATCATGGCTCTGGGAGTCTGGACAGTGCTCGACCCTCTAGCGGTCTTTGCAGTGGATGCAGTCCTGGGGGTAAGTCACTTAAAATAACTTGTGGACTTTAAATAGGAGTTCACTTTATCCTGACAAAGTCACTTTAGGGAGAAAAAGAAGGTGCCTTTTGTTGGCTTCTACACAACGCTGTGTTTTATTCTCAATGATTACACTAGTTGCAGACATATACTGTAGCACAGCTAGTGTGTGAAACTGCAGTCCCTCATACACACCTGTCTCCATGGAAATGGGCCGGTAAGCATGTGGTCCGTTTGTCCAGCGCCTGGTCTACAGTTCGAGACGGCCCCTCGCCGATGCTGCCAAACTGGCCTGGCACTTCCACCGGACGCAGCAGTCGCACACCGCTGGCGTCCTCATCACCCTGTTCCTCTATGCTGTTCTCCTGGTCTGCTCCATCACCATTCTCTACATCTACTTCCTGAGGTGAGGGGTGGTGCTTCACAGCGATGACGATGAAAGGAAGGATGGTCAGGATACTGGTACCCACACAGGTCCACGTCAGGAATCAGGCTCATCCCTGTGCTTTACTATTCCCGTTATGTGTATGTATTTACTCTGTTATGCACAGAGCACATTATTTGTAATCTATTTTATTACTTCTCTATTTCATTGATGAGAAGTGTCGGTCCTTGCATAGGTAATCAGCATTTTCAGTGTGGAAGTACTGAGTGTAGGCTGGCATGTCATTTGTGTAAACCCTGCATGGGCGACATTCATACTGGAGTCCCCCATAATGACTTGTGCCACTCACAGGGATGCGCATCCCGCTGAATGTAGGGCACTGAGCTGAGGCGGGCGGATCCCTTTTCGGGTTCCTCAATCCTATTGGCTGTGAGGAGCAGCTGTGACATGGCATGTGACCTATTTCTGAGGAAGCCCTGAGGCTCCCCATATAGATAGAATGAACTGTTATCCTTCTTTAATTACATTTTAGGCAGCCTTGATTTATTCCCTGAAAAATATTTTACAGATTTTTCACCCAAAACATTACAAATACAGGGTCTGTAATGTGCCATCGATAGCAATGTTATTGCATTTAAATGACCAAAAGGTAAGCACCTCAATTTTGTGGTTATTGGACATGCTGTTGACGTCAAGGTTCCTTCCTGTCCCTGGTCATATGGATGACGATGGTGCTTGAATGAACCCTCATCATTAAAGCTTTTTCCCATAAACGTGACTCATGATGGATGTGGTGTACATTTTTATACATTAGACATTACTCACGTGTTGTTACAGTAAAACATGATGAACCCGAGCTGGATTGTAAGGTTTTCTCATCATTTAAGCATGTGTTGTCTAGAATGCCAGGGTAGACATTCAGAAAAAGGAAACGCTGCATGGTGTTGAAGGGTTAAAACTATATATCAGCAGTTTTTTGGGAGAGCACTGTGCAGGAACACATCACAAAGCACTGATTAAATGGCATGAACGGCACTGAAGACATTTCAGCATCTCCACACTAGCTGTTAACTCTGTGCTTGTGAAAGTCTGTGCTCATCGTGTTGAGATGTCATCATTCTATGACTGACTGTGAAAGCATTGTGGTTGCGCTGCTCCTGGTACAGAGCGTCATGATGGTTACGGCCGATAAAGGTCAACAGCTGCGTCGGACTTATGTGTGAAAGGACGCGTTGACAGTAGCTTAATTACGGTGCATGCATATTAAACCAGCATGACACTTTGAATGTATTTTATTTAGACTTTGTTTACTTTAAAAGAAAGGTCTAGCATGCCAGTAATGATCGAGTGGCACATCAATGACTGTGTCACCTCGCCACTGCAGACTCCACAATAGCGGTCGGCTCATGGACATCTTCCATCGTCTGCACAGCCCAGAAGGCTCCTTTTTCGTTCCACTGGATCTGGAGGTGTCCAATCAGGAGTTGAGCTACATAGTGAAGAAGGCGGAGCAGTGGCGGGGCTTTAACGGAGAACGGAGGAAGGTGAGCGTCCGTTCTGTCCATGTATGCAGACACCACACAAACACCACTCGGGGCAATGTGTGGTTTTTAGCACAATTCCGCATTGATCTTAAGGGAAATGTCTGACAGTCAGTATGCAACGTGGTCATTATTGCCTTTCATTCACAGCCCCTAACAAAGACATATAGCTTAAGAAAGATACATCGAATCACCTTATTTCATATCATTATATTTTCTTTAGTTACATTTCTGAGCGCCAAGAATTCATCTCAAAGGTCTTTAACTTCATTCTAATTAGTACAAGATAATTACCAAAACAGAAACCCAGCTAGTGGCTTGATTAGTATGTGGAAATCAATTTTCAAAGACATCTCATTAAAGAAAGACTGTCCAATCAACAGACTCACACACACTCGCACAGTGTGCGTGTTCATTTGTAGTGTGCGGCGTGAAGCCGAGCGTCAGATATGAAAGTGCTTTACAACTGGATTCAATTTATTTCTTAAATAATTTTATCGCACTCGAAGAAAGATTATTTTATTGCTAGTGCTACTGCAGAAATACATATTGATGGCATGACTGATATTGGCAGTACACAGTGAATACTGCAACATTCACTATGTTCCTCTGAAAGATCAGTTAAGAGACCCATGAATTACCTTGTTGGCTTGGTGCTGTTCTGACTGGCAGTGTTCTTCTGCCTTTGGAGGGTGTGCCGTGAATTGGTGACTATGAAACATCCCCTTGTCTGGTGTACACCTCAGCTGTGGTAGCCTAGGTGCAGAGTACCACCATGAAACAGCTTAATCACACTAATATGCAACTCAACCACCACTTCAGGTGACTTCATTTCTATAAACAGCTTATCACATTTGTGTTTCTCATGTGTATTAAAGCATAAAAAACATATCTGATGGTGTACTGAGGTTTAGGACTTCAGCAGGCTGCCCTATGACAGTCATGGGGCTTCAGGCTCAGTCTGACCTCTGTTCGAAGATTCCAGATGTAGAACACTCTGAATGCACTGCAGTTATGGGACATCACAGTAGTGTCAGCCCTGATTTACCACCATCATATGATTTTGGATCTTTCCAATGTGATCTTGGTTTTGAACTGCACTGAGAGCCTGGTCCCTCTAGGTCACATGCCTCAGATGTGGCCCAGCAGGTCACATGGTCCTGCTCTTAGCAGTGGTTGGCTGTTCTCCCTTTGGTCTCTCGTCCATCCATCAGCCTTATGCACATCAATGAGAGTGAAGCGATTAGCACTGCTGTCATCGGGCACTAGGATACAAAGACAAACCAGACGTCACTGTGTTGGGCGGTTTGCTGGGGGCATCAAGCTGTTGTTTAGAGAGAAAAATGGGAAAGTTTGCAAGCAATTACCTCTCATGTTGGTTTACAATTAAGAAACGGCCTGCATTTGTTGTCAGAATCTCACGGTGGTCTTAGCGCCAGCCCGTCATACATGCATTTCCTGCATTAAAACAATAATTGCATATTTCATATTGCTCCTAATTTGCCTTTATTAAACTGATAAAATGCTAACACATTAAACACATTTGCCAGCATGATGAAAATTTAGGGTTATTGCATTTTATGATTTTTACATTATTCAGGCAGGCAATTTTTCATTTAAATAAGACGGTCCTTGCCATTATTTCATAATTATTGTAGCAATTTCTCCATGCAAAAAGGGTCACTTTGCTAACTGAGCAAAGGCATACCCCTATTAAACTAATTTGCCTACATGCAAATTTTTGTCATTTTTCCCTCATTAACTATTTATCATAGACATGAAAAAATATATTCATGAAGCAGAGGGGAGCAGCCCGACTGAGCTGAAACTAATATTTTGCAACTCTAATGATTTTTTGCATCCTTAATTAGATAGAATAAGGTTGATATGATTAGGTCAGGATGTAGTGTTTTTCATTAAAAATACATTCCAGAAACTGTATTCGAAATATGCCCTTGCAATTAAATAATGAATCCATCGTGTTTCTTATTACGGACCCAATTAATATTCGAGAGGAAGCATAATTTTAATAACAATGGGCCACAAGGCCTTTGTTAGCTGGGAAGGAATTAAAAGACCAAAACATATATTGACAGGTAAACGCTGTGTTCGAGCTCACTGAAGGTTTGCTAGGCATCACAGTGAGAAGCCGTAATAAAGACATTTGTTACAGTCCCTTGTTACATTTCCCTTGATGAAGCCCCGTTGGGTCGGTGTGGTGTGTATAGGTCTCCCTGTCCCATGGTGTGTGGCTGACAGCACAGTAGGTCCCTCCCAATGCTGCCTCTTGTTTTTGGGCTTCCTGTGGCAGAATGTGTGTCGAATGTTACTGCTCTGATAACAAGGCAGTGTGTGGCTTGGATCTGACGCTACCTTACAGGCAAGACTGGAAGCGGGCCGCTCACAGCCGATTCGTTTTATATGCTGCACAGTTTCCCTCAAGCACAGAAGCAATAAAACCTATCTACATTCGATAACAAATACCCTAATAGCCTATTATTATTGAACTTGTACTTTTCACAAGGCAATCATAAAGTATAATCAGATTTTTTCTTACCAAATAACTTCATAACACACCCTGGTTTCTTCCAGGCTACATGATTAGCATTATTGGTTGTTACTTTAGGCATTACAGTAAAGGTTACAAGCAAACTGTAACAGCAGTAAGGATGTTCATAAACAAGAAGGAGGCTACAGACTGAAGCTGCCCGAGACACACATTTCAGTCCCGGGAGACACACAGCCGTGATTTACAGCATGACTGTCGCTGATCTTCTACATTGTTCTCCTCTGTTGATAGAAGCCAGTTGAGTACAAAATTATATTCAAGTTCTGTAATGAACCCATTAATTATGTAAAGGCAGTGATGCAGATGGACCTAATTAAGTGTCTGCTGTCACCCTCTTCATTACCATACCTGGAAGGGAGGTGTTCACATCTATAATACTTCCGCAGGTATGCAAACTGTTTTGTCAGAAGATCTTGGCAGAGCAGCTTCCCGATTCCCTGTCATATCTTCTGTTCTCCGTAAGGGTACCCCTAACATCTTGTAATAGCACTCAAGTGGCCTTAGCACTGTGACTTCAGGCCTGGTTCTGTTGCTCCACACAGTCTGCCAATGGGGCAGGCAGGTGGTGTAGTGGTTAGGGATGCAACTGTGTAATCGAAAGATTGCCGGTTCATGTCCCCAACCCGCAAGTACCGCTGAGGTACCCTGAGCAAGGTACCGTCCCCCAGCACTGCTCCCCGGGCGCTCACATAGCTGCCCCCCGCTGTTTCACGTTGTCATATGGGTTAAAAGCAGAGGACACAATTCATTGTTGCGTGCTGTGGTGTCAACAATGACAATTAATCACTTTCACTTCAATAATCGTGTCGCGTGAAGCTGTTGTATCGATGACATGTAACACGTCCACAAAACCTCAGCTGCCATACTCATGAAGCCCCAACTACTGTGCTCAGTAAGCTCTTGCTACCACATTCTTGAAGCCCCTGCTATCGTGCTCAGTAACGTCCTCCTACCGCATTCATGAAGCCCTGGCTATCATGCTCAGTAAGCTCCTGCTACCACATTCATGAAGCCCTAGGTACAGTGCTCAGTAAGCTCCTGCTACCACATTCATGAAGCCCTAGCTACTGTGCTCAGTAAGCTCCTGCTACCACATTCATGAAGCCCTAGCTACCGAACTCAGTAAGCTCCTGCTACCACATTCATGAAGCCCTGGCTACCGTGCTCAGTAAGCTCCTGCTACCACATTCATGAAGCCCTAGCTACTGTGCTCAGTAAGGTCCTGCTACCTCATTCATGAAGCCCTAGCTACCATGCTCAGTAAGCTCCTGCTACCACATTCATGAAGCCCTAGCTACCGTGCTCAGTAAGCTCCTGCTACCACATTCATGAAGCCCTAGCTACTGTGCTCAGTAAGGTTCTGCTACCTCATTCATGAAGCCCTAGCTACCATACTCAGTAAGCTCCTGCTACCACATTCATGAAGCCCTAGCTACTGTGCTCAGTAAGGTTCTGCTACCTCATTCATGAA
>JAODKN010000001.1:16784307-16804766 GCA_026774425.1 Petrocephalus zakoni | reverse complement strand
CTGTGGCCCCCTGTGCATCGGTCCCAGTGATATCCCTGTCCTGGTCTGGCGTTTCACCAGCTGTGGCCCCCTGTGCACTGGTCCCGGTGATATCCCTGTCCTGGGCTGGCACTGAACTGGCCACCGCCCAGGTGCACCAGCCCTGCCGATGTCGCTGTCCAGGACTGGCGTTCAACCAGCCGCGGAACCCTGTGCACCAGTCCCAGCAATGTCCCTGTCCCAAGGTGGCATTAAACTGGCCACCACCCACGTGCACCGGCCCTGCCGATGTCCCTGTCCCAGGCTGATGTTTATCCAGCTAAGAGCCCCGATGCACCAGCCCCACCAACGTCCCTGTCCTGCCCAGCAGTCACCTGGCATATGGAGAGCCTCTGGGAATAAATGCACAGCTGGAATATTACCTTTAAACAAATTATTTATGAGTGGCTGAGTATCCCGGCTGCAGTGAGTGAACAATGATGGCGTGTTTTTATTTTATCAAAACTTTGTGCCAGAGTCGATGTCAGGAACTCTGACAGTAGACTTTAATTATAATTAAACATAAATCCAAACTGACTGCGGTCTGTCAGTGTGGTAGGGCTGGAATTAGCAGTGCAGCTTCATCAAGCCTTCAAGACGAGGGCAGAAAAACAGCTTTTAGTATCCTCGTCTCTGACCGAGATTTACCAGAGCGGACATTATCTCTGCTCTTCTCAGAATCTCATGACTCAGGTTTTCAGATTTCCAAATGAATTGATGCTTGCCAGTATTGACCTAATTTAGATTTCAGATATGAAGGTTGACCTTTAAAAAACCCTTACAGCAACATTAACTGAAAGTCTGCATCAATCCCGACGCTGGCTCTTTAAGGTTCCACATCATGCCCACACAATGTCTTCATTTTCGCCCCATCAGGATGTCCTTGCTTGTGACCATTTCATGGACCATCGTCCACTGTCTCTGCCCCAGGCACTTGCACTTTGCTGAGGGGCTTTTCTGTGAGTCGTCATACTATTAAAGAGCAGATTTATGCCTCGGTTTGCATAATGTAATAACTCTGCTGAACCTTCTACATCATCATTAAAATAACAGACAGCCTTTTTGGGATAACATGCCAGTTCCTCTTGTACCTGCCCTCTATGGCTGCCTGTGCTGTTATTTATTTTTATTTCATTGTATTATACTGTAATAAGTACAATTTCACAGATTGAATCTGAGTGGGTCTCTGGTGTAGTTGTAGCTGTTTTCAGGGAACTTTGTGTTTAGATCATTAGGCAAAAATATGAATTAAGTCCATGTGCCCCCTTGAAGGGAGTAACAGTCAGTACCAACAAAAAGGGAGATAGCTAACAGGAGTAACGTAAAGGCAGTAACTTAAAGGGAGTAACAGTCAGGACCAGCATTAAGGAAATAGCAGCCAGGATATGCTTGTAACGTTCTCTGGTTAATTAGCTACCATCATGTTTTCTTTACAACCCTGCAAGATAAATAAATTGTAAATGCCAATTAAAAGTGAATCTGGTAATATAACATGTCAGGAAATCCAGAATCAGTGATTAACAGAACTATCCAGAATTCAGCCAGCCCACTCTGCAACATGCACTTAACGATATAATGAAAATATATATAAAGAATGTGTTTGGGGAAAATAAAAAAAGACAGTGTCGTGGGTTACCACAAAGGAGCCACATAACATTAAGAGGTTCCCGACTCTGCATCCTGGCAGGTGGTATCTGACTCAGGCTGCCTGGAGTCCCGAAACAGCATGGTCATCTGTTCCAAACAGAGTCCTGCAGAGCGAGGCAAGACTCGTGCCCCCCATCCCGCCAGGGAGAGGAGAAAGAGAAAGGCAGTGTGGAGTGAGTAGTGTGCACTTTTAAATCTCACCCCACAAATGATGTGGCATGAGTAGTGTTCACTTTTCAGTTTAACCCCCTGAATAGCCTGGAGTGAGCAGTGTGCATTCATTAATTTGACCCCTAAAATGACATGGAGTGAGAAGTGTGCAATGTACTATTTAACCGCACTGTTAACTGCTCTTGCAGGATCGCACAGAGTTGAGCCAGCAGAGGGAAGCTCAACTCCTGCTCTGAGACCCTGATTTCTCAGAAAATTTAGGACCCTGGGATCGACCTGCACGACTCTGCTTGCAGTATTTAGCAGCACAGTGGCCTGTGGACCAGCGGCTCTATTGGTCCAATTTAATTCGTGGGATTGCAAAGCCTTTCAGTCATGTGATCACACACACTGGCAGTGATTCACAACTGCTGCCATGCGGGCTGAAAAATATCAGATCCATAAGCTACTGATCAAGACACACAAAACTATTACATTTTAGAAGGAATCACTCACTGGATATTATGCAGGGATTCGTCACGTTAAAGAATGATAGTGGATTTATCAGAACGAGGAGGGGTGTGGTGTTAAAAGAAATACTGTACAGCCAAGCAGCATAAATATGGTGAATGGGAAGGTCATTTATCAGCCAATAAACAATGCAAATGAGTGATCGCCTTATAAAACGAATGAGGGTCGTTAGGACTTCATTGCAGCTCCAGCGGGATGAAAAGTGAAGATTCTAAAAGTCACTAATCACAGGGCAGTGATAAAAATCAATAGTGGTTCACATTAAGCCGGATAACATTCCGGCTGCCTTCATTTGCACTGGATGTGCGCCTGGTGACTCGGCCGCGGCGTAATGAACTTGCCCACAAATCACGTCTTAATGGGAGCCTACTTACACATATTGCTTAATTAAAGGTTGTGGGCTTATTAACATGTGTCTTTGGCGTCAAGGGCCGGCTCTGTGATCCCTGCAGCCGGGACCCGGCCGTAAAGCTTTTATTCAGCCCCATCATGCTCGACTCGCAACGTAAGCCCTGAGCTTAATAAACTGTCGTTTGCACTGATGATGATTTTATGAGTGCTCGTTACAGCCAAATTTCTTGAGTCGGAACGGTTTTGGTGTTTAATGTTTGAGACTTTTCAACTTTTCAATTTTCTCTTTTATCTTTTGCTGCGATGGCCGTGGAGAGGGGTATCTCCATAACAACGTGGCTACATTCAGGGTCCAAAAAGGATAAGCATGATCTGGTAACAGAGCAAGAGTGCAACTGAACCTGAACAGGATAAGCTGAAGATAAGGGTGACATCTTTTGACAGAACAATTGTATCCAATCAGGATAAGAACTGGATATGGAGGATCTGTTAACAGAACTAGAGAAATTATGAAATCAATACAAATACACAGCATAATACACAGACTAACGTGGTGACTGCCTGCACACTGTAGCAGTGGTTCCTGGTGTGCTGCTCGCTGAGTCCTGTTCAGCTTTGGTACCTCATTGAATAGAGAATTGTTCCCAAATCCTGGGGATTTTATAGCACCTCACCTGCAGATAAGTGACAGTAATTAGATTTACTTATAAATAAATGGAGGCTTTGTGCACTCATTGAGTGGCTGTGCTTATGTGCTGAAATATGAGGCTTCCAATGAACATTGGTCATCCATCATGGGGTTAGTGTCTCCAGCTATCATCAGTACTCAGGACCCTTCAGAGCAGCCATTTTTCCCCTGACTGCCTATAGGTCTCGGCATGCGCTGGTTTCAGTTAAACCAGGCTTTGTCCAGGCCTATCGTCTGACTGTCTCTGTCTGTGAAACCTCATGGACCTTGGACCCTCTAACCCAGGACACTGCTAGAGCAACAATGTATTATTTTTGGATGCCCCCCACTTGCCTGAAGTCTAGCCCCCCCCCCCATAATGTGTACACAGAAGCAAAGGGAGCCCCCTGGCCATGTCTCCACCTCTGTCTTCATCTGAATAAATAACAGCCAATCAGATGAATGCAGGGGACCCAGCTGTAAATCACAGTGTATAGTAATGACATGTAAGGATGTTAGAGCTTCAGGAGCTGTGGGCGGGATTTACTTCTGTCATTCACAAGGACAGCCAATCAAATACTCTGAGAAAGGTGCTAAGCCTGGCTTAACTTGTATTGTCCAGGTAATAAATACTGTTATAATGTACTGATTCCCACCTGTTTATGTCATTATGGTCTGGATCCCCATAGCTTCATGCACCACAATGATATGACCTGATATTTATTAGCGTCCAATCAGTTCCTGGTGTTAGTTAAATAACCTTGGTAAACTGTTATGTTTTGTGTACTGTGGAGTACACTTGTTCTTTAAACAAAGCAGTTGTTAAAAATCGAAGGGTACTTGGTATTTTCATGTTTTATCTGGCCATTTCTGCACAATGCAGTCTGTGTCCTAGTCCTGTGGATTCGGACGCTCCGTGCCACCCAGGGGACCCTCGGCATTCCCATCCATCATGGGCTCTGATTTATGTATTTATGATGTTTTTTTTTTTTCGTCAGAGCAAGGCAGATGTCCTGCTCAAAGGAAAATAATTTGCGGAAAAATATGAATATGCAAATGATGTGCGAATATGGACTGTTATAAGACTGGGAAACGTTCTCGTCGTATTTCATTACAGAGAGGTCATCGCTGAATGCAGCCAGCTGAGACTCTGCTCCGCTCACCCGGCCTCCCTTTGTGTGTCTGCTGTCACATCTCAGTGCCGGAGGAACACCGGGCTGCAATACCATCTTCATAAACACTGATCCCAGCAGTGGAACCTCGTATCCCTGTTTACATCTCTGTCACTCCGACGTGTGTCGATGTTCATGGTCCATGTTCAGTGTGTGGACGTCAAAAATGGCAGAACTAGGCCGCCAGACCCTCCTAGGTGGATATCTGTCACCCTTTTTGGGCACAAACTCACCGTTATTGTGCTAATTATTAAGTAAATGCGTCTCTTCTTCAAATAATCCTGAGTGAATACTAAGAATGTAATGAACTTCATGGTTCATTGTATGTGACATTGCTTAATTAATGAGCGCATTTAAAGTACATAGGCCCTGCTAATTGATTTATATGCCCGATTTGCGCATACAGCTGTTACTTCCTGTAGGAAAGTCATCACTCAAATATGCCTGTAGAAGCCGACGTGGAAGGTGGTAATGGGCTGTATTAACCTCGCGGTTTAGTGCCGAGGCTAATCATGTTCAAAGCAGCTTTCGATAACCAGGGATCTGAGACGCTCCAGCCCATAATTGCAGAGAAGGTGCTCCGCTCTGGCACCCCATACACACGCACAGACTTGGGTTCCCACGGAGCTGTCTGCCTCCCTGCGTTTCCAGGGTGAGAGGCCACATTCCTGCTCACTGTCTGCACATATCCAGTGCTGCCAGCCAGGTTTAGGAACATGCTTTTGATTGCCTCTCTATAGCCGCCCATCTGGGGATGGACCCTACACCATCTGCACTTTTGGGTCACAACCCATAGCCATTTGTTCAATGTGAGCATGGCCTCAGAGGATTTTAGATCAGTCACATGTGACATACAAGTCCTGAGTAGCTTGTCTTGAATCCTCTTCCTGCATTACCATCACGTGAGCTGTCTGGGTTCCTCGTCGTTTTTCGGGGATGTGTGTTGTGGGGTCAAACGGATTGACCCACTAATCAGAGTCTATCTCCGCTGAAAGGGCCCACGACACAGTGGATTTACTGCGCTCCATTCCCGCCGTCCTGGAAGGTGGGGAACGTCGGACTGAGTTAGTGTCGGCTTGCTGACCATCTCAGACCTGGTAAACACGAGGGGAAATAGATCGATTTTGTCCAAAATCACTCACTGCCTTGAGCTGGAGAAAGAAACAGAATGTCAGATGTTTTTAGTAAAATATTACTTGGCATTGAAATTTCATGAATATATTTTCATGCCCAGAATAATAATAATTCATCATTGAAGCTGAGCAGACTGTAACGTTACTGTGGAAATTATTCACTTTTCGGCACGTTCCATCAGCGGGCGTGACGCGTGACGGCCCGCATGTCACCCCAGGGTGGCCATAGAGGGCGTCTGACGTTTCACCTGCCATTCCACTTTTTATGGAGTCACCGGTGGAGCAGAGCCGCTGCTGCTCCTCATACAATTAAAAACTCATTTTCCTAAATGTCCTCACAGGAATTTCTACAGACATTTCTCCATGAGGAGAGCGTGTAATCGCCGTGACTGCCCGCGAACTGGGCCAGTCAGGTGGCACCCAAAGCCGACGACGGCTCAGCCCCCCCATCATTAAAACCACTTTAGTGTTACTTAAGGTGGGAGGGACAGATTCAAAGTTGCCCAGGAAGGTGGCATTTATGGCGGCCGCATTAACGGGATGAGGCGGTGTGAGATTAATGGCCCTTAATGAGGAGCACTCCTAAGGACGGCCATTAGCTGCTCCTCAACTATGAAATTGTGCTTGCCTTGTGCCTCCTATTACACTTTTAATGTACAGATTTATTAGTGATTCTGTAAAGACACTGTTGCACAACAAGGATCCCTGTCAGGGGTAGCAGAGCTCCTGTCTCCATGACTGAACACCCCTCACGACCTGCCTCTGGTGTCAGTCACCAATCTGTTGAGGCGACCAAACTGACACATGGATGTATCTGTAATCGCATTGTCAGGGTTACAAGGGACATGCAAGAGAGAGAGAGACACACACGGCTCTTTATATGGGCTTGGATGGTACTCGTAATTAAGTGACAGCCTGTTACTCTATAATAATCGATATATAGGAAGTACGACTCTAGAGATGTAGCTCTCTACAGGAAGTATGACTTTCTAGGAACTGCTCTCTACATGAAATAGGACTTTATACATTGCATGGACTAAAGTACTGGGAAACATCTCTTTGACACTGAATTCAGGTAGTTGATTCAGAACGATGTCACAGGTGTATAAAACCTAGTCATACAATCAGGTTTACAGACATATGTGAAAGAATGGGTCATTCTGAAGAGCTCAGTAAATTAAAGCATGGTAATATAGAACATCACCTCTGCATAAGTCAGTTCATGGAATTTCTTCCCTGCTACATATTCCACAGTCAGCTAATAGTGGTATTATTGTAAAGTGGGAGTATTTAGAAACAACAGAAACATAGTGTGTAAAAGTTGCCAACACTCTCTAGACTCAGTAACTGCAGAATTCCAAACTTCCTCTAGAATTAACCCCAGCACAAAAACTGTGCCCCAAGAGATTAATGGAATGGGCTTCCATGGTTGAGCAGCTGCATGCAAGCCTCTTGTCTTCAAGCGCAATGCCAAATGTAGGAAGGAATGGGCTGCCACTGAAATCTGGAGTAGTGGTAGCGTGTTCTGTGGAGTGACAAATCATGCTTCTCTGTCTGGCAGTCTAATAGATGAGTCTGGGTTTGGTGGTTGCCAGGAGAACATTACCTGTCTGATTGCATTGTGCCAAGTGTAAAGTTTGGTGGAGGAGCGATGATGGTATGGAGTTATTTTTCTGGGGTTGGATTAGGCCCTTTAGTTTCCCCAAAGGTAACTCTTAATGATTCAGCATATGAACACATTTTAGACAATTCTATGCTTCCAACTCCGTGGGAACAGTTTGTGGAAGGTCCTATTCTGTTCAAGCATGACTGTGCCCCGGTGCATAAAGCAAGGTCCATAAAGACATGGTTGGGTGAGTTGGGTGTGGAAGAACTTGATTGACCCACACAGAGCCCTGACCTCAAGTTATTTGAATACCTTTTTGCTAGCCAGGCCTTCACATCCAACATCACAAATGTTCTTCTGGATGAATGGGCAAAAATTCCCAAAGACACACTCCAAAATCTTTTGGAAAGCCTTCCCAGAAGACGGGTAGCTGTTATAGCTGCAAAGGAGGGACCAGCTACACATTAATACTTATGGATTTAGGTTGGGGTGTCATAGAAGTCCCAGTAGGTATAATGGCCAGGTGTCCCAATACTTCTGACCACATAGTGTATGTGCAGCTCTGTATGGGAAGTAGTACTATAACAGTGTGGCTTTGTACAGGAAATAGGACCACAGATGAGTAGCTTTGTACAGGACATAGAATTTCATAGGTGTAGCTATGTACAGGAAACAGGGTTTTATAAGCACAGTTTTGAACAGGGTGCAGAACTTTACTAGGTGTAGGACTTTACTGGGCCTGGAACCAAGCCGAGTTGTAAAAAAATCATCATTTTGACCTCTTTTCTCAATAATTAACTGGCCTGACACCAGACTTTATTGGCCTTTTAAGATTCTTGCATTCAAATGTCATCCCTGCACTTAGTTTGGCATATCGTTTTATTTGAAAAGAGAACGACCAGGTTAAATTCACAGTACAACTTAAAAGTGCCTTTGTTACCCTGTCAAAATACGCCGTGCCTTTATCCCGATGATGATAAGGGGTCCTCCTCACCCCAGACGCCTTGCAAACACACATGTGTTGTGTGGTGTTTTCACTGGGATATGGTTCCCTTTTGCGGTCACTTTTATGGTCACTTTTGCGTCTGAAGGTGTTCGGTCGAACTGCACACCGCATATCCGTCATGATGTAACCGAGAGCAACTGCGATCTAAATTACCTTCATCTGGCATAGTTCCAGCGCTCTATAAATGAGGTAATCGTCCTTGACTATAAAATTAGCATTTTCAAGACTTAATTGCTATCATTACATTTTTTTTGTAATTCTATTAATTTAACAGAATGGGGTATTTGGTTTTTATGGTTATAATTTGCATTAAACAATGCATTTCTAAATAGAAAATTCTTAATATAGAACAGATAGCTGGGGAAGGAGCCCCGGTGAACCTCGGACAGCAATGATGTGAGCAGAGCTCCCAGAATCCTTCACTCCAGCCTTGTCTTACTATGTGAGATTACTGCAGCATATGTCCTAATATATGTTAGGCCCAGCAGCTCACCATAGTGCCAGAGAGTGAGAGCAGCGCTCAGCTCCTCCTGCCTGCCTGACCTCGATGCAGAGTCCACAGGTGGGCCCCCGTATGCGGCATGAGCCACGGGGCCACCGCTGACCTTAAAACTCCAGACTGACTTTTACTGTCACCCAGTGGCTTCCATTTATGTAATGAAACACGGGTCCTTAATTATGGAGCGAATTAGCCATTTTAATTAATTCTACGCTGAGCTGGGATGAAATAAAATGTGACTTTAAGAGAGGAGCTGTAAAGTGTGGCGCATGGAGGGCTTTGCGTCCAGCTCTGCTCTTTCACGTCTCTGCCATAACGCAGGATGGGCTACTGGGGGGGGTGTACACTGCCCAGCTGGGGGAGGACAGCTCAGTGGGACTGTCAGGTCAGCGTGGACAGCCAAGAAGGGATACTGAAGAAGAGGTTGCCTATCCATCCATCCATTCACCCATCCATCATCCATCCATCATCCACCCATCCATCACCTATCCATCCAACCATCCATCATCTACCCATCCAACCATCCATCATCTACCCATCCATCCATCTCCTTACTACAGGGACAGGAGGGGGCACCAGGATCATACCATATCTTTTACATTTTATGCTGCTTGTCACTGCCAGCAGAGATACAAACCAAAGCCACCGTTTCACCATTTTACATGCCACAGATTTATCTGTGCAGGGGTAGGGTGACTGTCACAGGATCAGTGGTCACCTTTAATGAATCCACTGCCTTTGGTTCTGTGATGAGTCACACCATTAGGGACCCAACCCTTAATCTCTGCTAATTCCTGTTTTAACGGCCTTGTCAGGCACAAATGCAGCACTTTGACAGTCAGACAAACTGCAGATTAAACGATATGTCTTTTGTTATCGTTCAAAGAATCATTGTCTTTACCAAGAAGATTCCCACCCATCCATAAAATAATGCAGGTTACTTTTTTTGCATACAATAGCTAAAAAAAAAATCGGTGTAAAGCTGAAGGTAAATAAAATACAAATAGCCATTCAGGATGGTTACCAGACTAGTATGTTGATGTTCTTGATGATATTAAGCTGTTAAGCTGAAGCGGTGTCTGTCAACGCATTCCCTCCGGTTTGGCTCGCGTGTTTAGCTAATTCCCTTTTCGCTGTTGAAGGGCTTCTTCAGTTGAACAGTCGGTATGGCATCACTGGAATCTTTAAACACATTCGGTGGCATTTCAGAGGATTGCTATTAAAGGCCCAAGAAGCAGCTGGGTGTCCTGCAGGCCTTGTGGGCAGTTGTGGAGGGGGGGGGGGGGTGGAGAAGTGTCTTGGTCAACCTTGAATTATATACCCAAATGAATTAATGTGGCGGTGCCTCTCAATGCAGGACTGATTTCAAGCACAGAAACAGCCACCGCCAGCATGGACCTGCACATCCCTGCATCTGCTGGTAGCGTAGCTGTTAGCATAGCAGCACCATCTGGTGCACAGGCCTGTTCGGTTCTGATCCGTCGCAGGCACACTGGCACAGTGACATGGGGGCTTTTACGAGTGGCAGAGCTGGGAAGTGAATCGGCACGAGTTCTGCATGGGATAGATGGAGATAAGCTCTGAGTGAGGGCCTTGTCTAGCAGGCAGCCTTATCCAGAGCAGCACAGGGTCTGCACACATGGATATTTCCCCAGTGGGAGGCAGAGACAGAGCCTCAGTCTCCACAGTGAAGTCCTTGCTAATGTAGGAAGCCCCCTTTAGCCAGGTAGCAGATGATTCTCATGGCTAGAGATCTCATCGTCATTTGGGGCCCTTTTCTGGATGGATCTGAGGATAGAGAGATGGCTGAGGGAGGAGCTCCCAGGCCTCAAATTTGGAGAAATTAGCATGCTCGCCAAATAAAGATTCAATGCCCAGAGACGAGTAAAAGGAAGGAATTGAGAGTGACCTCACACCCCCTGGCCTGTGGTCTATTGTAAGGAGCTGATACCAAAGGCTCTGCATTTCTAACCACCAGACCTGCTTCTATGTCTGCAAGTAGCCTATAACTGTGTTTGAAAATGTTTGTGTGTGAATATTATAAACACCATGCAACAATGTCGATAAAGGCATTCCAGCACATTAGAGCGCAATGCGAAAGTCACCGAATGCCACCCTGCGTGGCTCTCTCAAGCGTGTGGACGTGCGAGTGTTTGTTTGGGGAGGATTTATTTTTGCAGCTCTCTTGAGGGCTTCTTAATCCTAAGAGGAGCATTTTTAAACCACAGCTGACATTAGCAAAGCAAACACACCATGTCAAGCTGTGCAAATCGACGTCAACAAGACCGCGTCCAAGACCATCTCTGGCGGGAGCAGTTCATGCAGATTAACTATGCTTTTGCTGATTTTAAACATCTGGATTTTCTAAATTCAATTAATTATTAATTAATTACTAAATAATTATTAATTACAAAAACAATGTATTCTGGTGATGTATTGGCATTGAAAAATAGAAAGACGTGGAAGCTTTTTAATCCTGGAAGTATTAATCGTGTTAACACAGCAGATACATCATGTGTTACGTGTGAAATTAGGGCGATGTCCCAGCAGCCTGTTGTATGATCCGTGTGGGCGAGTTACAGCACCTGGAAATCCCACCAACAGCTTCCACCCCAGAAAACATTAATCACTGAAAAATAATGACAAGTCAGTGAGACCATGCTTTGTCTTTTGACAGAGTTAACCTGAATTAAAAACGGCACAAAGAATCACACAAAGGAAAGTTTCTCAATGTTTGGTCAAAATTTCAGACAATTATCATACTTGTGTATATAATAAAATCAATTCTGCTTCTGTGACTTGTAGCCTACGGCATGTAGGACAGAATCATCTTTGTATGTATAATAGATCAGAGTGTTGTTCATGAGTAACACTGACACAGGAAGTGAACACCAGTGACGTCTGTCTCTGGACAGAATCAAAGTGTACGTGTAATATTGTGATAATCTGCATTTGATGAATTTGGGCTTGACTTGCCTTGGCTAAATCCTGCTAATTTCTAGACAAGGGTTGCCTCTGTAATTGAGTTTCCAATAACATTAGGATTATTCCCCACATGATAATTCAATCCAAGGTATTCCTTTTTAACATTGTAATATCGAAATGTGTGATTATTATACATTTACATGCAGATTTGAATGCCTTCTTGCAACACATAACTTCCTTCTTAACTCGATTTTCTATATTATACCATATATTTTGTAGAACTTAATCATATCAACAGAGAAGGCGGCTTAGGTTATGAGCTCTGAGTGACTGTTCTTAAACATTCTTTTCCTCGGATGAATTATAAAGAAACCCTCCTGGAATTACGCTCTCTTGTGTTTACAGGGTTAGTCTCCATACATAGGGTATGGATACATGAATTGGTGCCTATAAACCCACTTATACACCCAGGTCTAAGTGATTTTTTTCTACTTGTTCTGTTCCCTTTCAGGAGATCACTGAATATGATCATATATATGATAATATATAGAGTGAAATCAAGGGAGGGAGGGAGGGAGGGAGGGAGAGAGAGCAGTGAGGTAAAATCATTCTGTCACTAATTTCACAGTAAACCACCATTCAGGCTGTGTAGTAAATATAGCTGCTGTGTTTATTTCATTATTTCAGCTTCTTCTGAAGTGCCACACTAATAATATGCCAGTTTATGAGTATTTACAGGTTTGTGTAAAAAAAAGCCAGTGGACACCAGGAACTTCAGGACTTATCACTGATCATTAGACACTTTGGTAGCACTGGATTGGGTATAATGGAAATTTCCCATGAGAGTGTCCCACTGTGTCACAGGGAAAAGAAGCTCACCATTTAGGATCCAGGGGCTGGGTTTACTTCCAAAAGCCAAATCATTATACAAATTCATAGTCGAACGGCAAGTGTAGTCAGATCAGGTACAGGATCCAGGGCACAGTCTGCAGCCAGAAACCAAAAGATCTTGATAATCATAGTATGCCAGGATAACCCCTAAATAGACTATGATTAATTTCCCAGGATATTCATGAAAGGTCTCATTAATGAAAGCCTTGAAACACTGATAGTGCATTTGACAAACGATAAGCATAACCAAATATTCACAGTGCCCGCTGTGTGTGGAAAGCTGTATTAGCTCCACCTCATTCATGGGTCCAGATGAAGTTGTATCCACTTCACAGATCAAGCTTGGCAAAGGATTTTGCTTCCCTTGATTGCTACGGAGCAGCTGGAACTAGAGGTAATAGGTAGCGATATATTATCGTCACGACAGAAGTCAATACCTAGTCTAAGGCAGGCATGGTCTTGAAATCTTCCTGAATATATTGCTTCGTGGTCTTGAACTTGACAGTGCATAGAGTGGCTGGGGGGAGTAGCTCCTATATACACTATATGCATGTACACTGTACTATACACACTCTATAACAAGCTGAAGAATTTATTGGCACAGCCACATTGCCCTGCCATCCCCTCTCACCACTGGTGGTCGCATGGCCGTCACCCGCCTGTTATAGTAGCTACTCTGCTCAGTGATGTTTTTGTATTTCCCATTAGGAGTAAAATGGAGAGAGACGGAGAATGTGGGGAAGCGGTGGATGGAGGGATAGGAATGGGGGGCAGAACTTTTAACAAAACATGACATGGTAATGACGCTTGGCCTCATTTACATACGCTGACATTTCGCAGGAAATGTTTCAACATTAGTCAAAGCGTAATGAAATCTCACCATCAGCCCTTCAGGAATAATGTCACCATGAAGGCAACCTGCCTCTCCTTCATTTCTCAGGAATAATGTTGACAAGAGGCCGTCTTTGTCCATGCGAATGCAGAGTCAGGTGTGTCTCCATTTGGTTCAATCTGTCTTCCCCAAAGCTGTGCACTCCGTCTGTGCCGTTAAAGGCCAATTATGCTGGGGGATTGTGTCTGTAGTGACCCCCCTTGCCAGCCTTGGAAGGTGTCTTATTCTGTGACCCCATCAAAAATCAGCACATATCATGAATGGCCATTCATTTGCTGTGAAGGGAGGTTCTAAAGATGACACTCGAAATGATGACCCAAGAAAGAGACTGTCTAATAATATATATTGTATATTTTTAAAGATATTAAGGATTAAAAAGTAGGTTATATAGTCAACAGAATATTTATAAAATTAGATAATTAGCTGGGATTGGCATTTTGATTTATAAACCAGTGCAAAATGGCCTATGCATTTTCTGCCTTACATAATTTGCGGATGATTCCTTAGCAGGAGAATAGGAACTCTAAGGTATATATAGTGTAGGTATCTCGATGTACACCCTACCTGCCACACACATTACTCACCCTTGTGAAGACCCATCACCTTGGGACAGCTTGATTTCATCACATTCTGTGAGGTCAATGCTAAAGATGATCTTGCATTTGTTAAAAGGCAACTCCAGTCAGGAGCTGGAAACACCACAATGATCTCCAAAGGCTGCGAAGGGACTCTCAAATATACGGAGAATAAATGCTTGGCTTTAGTTGGTGGATGTTGAGATGTCCATCAAAGTGGCTTTCTGACGCATGGTCCTGACATAGCCCGACTTACACCCCTGTAAAGAGTCGGATATAAACACGTAGCTGTAATGAACATTGCAAAGCGCTTTGCTGAATCTGGCAGCATCATATTGGCTGTTACGCCGCCAGTAAGTTTTCTCAATTACTCAAGTGAATAACTGGATACATCGACTAAGCCCTTTTCCATTTATACTAAGTGCTGTGAGAGTGTAGTCCATACATGAAGGAATATGGCACTTTAAAAACAGTAGGAAATTTCACCACTAACCGTGGTGCATCAGATGCTGTTTGAAGGCAGTTTTTTTATAAATCAATTCTTAGATTTATCCTCATACTGTTGGTAGCTGTTTTTGTTTGCAAATCCCATTGAAATAAACAGAATTTGACAGCCTTAAACTCGGTTTTGAAAAATGCTCATTTTAATATAATTCCCTTTGCCGCGGAGTGATTCGGGCTCAGCCGGTGTTTTTCCTCGCGTATGTTTCATTTGATACAGCGCACTTGGCTGTTTTCCGCCGCGCTGCCTCCAGACCGCTACGGCGTGCTAGATAGGATTACATATTCTAAGCAGATTTCGCTGAGCCGGGGTTAAAGCTCTCGCTTTGGAGGGGACTCCGTTAGCCGAGAGCGCTAGCTAGCGCTCATTAGGGCGCCAGGCGGCCTGTTTCTGTGCGAGGAGCCCGGGGTCCCCCGTCGAGATTCAGCACAGCCGAGTAAATGGACTAATGACTAAAGTTCTTCCATAAAAGTATATAGCGGGGCTCCCTGCAAATTGAGTTTCCTTTTGTGCCAATTGAGTGTGGTTTATGTGAGCTGCGGGGGGCGCCTTTGAACCCTTGCTGCAATCCCTTTATCGGGGGTCAAGAGAGATGGGGCAGAGGAGCCACGCCGCCAGGTCCTGAAAGGCCCTCAGAGATGCGCAGAAGAAGAAGGAAACATAGTCGAAGAGGCCTGAAGCATAGCTGCCCCACAGAACCCCGGATGGCTAATAAACAAGTCAGTCAATTGGATTTTATTAGAATACTCGCTCTTTACTGTAGCTCAGCGCCAGTCTGCTGCTCCAGTCTGAGCTGTAGATGTTTTTGACACTGACATTGCAGTTTGACATTTAGAAACTGGACACTAAGTGGTTAATTATTATCTCCTTAAATATGGGAGAATCAACCTTAAATAAACATAAAAGACAGCTTGAAACCCTGAGTGCAGTATTTCGGGATTTCTGTGATGATGAGGGCCGTTACTTCTGCACTCGCTCTGACGGTCATGGAGAAAGCTGCTGGCTCAATCCTCTGGGATCCCAGAGAGGTCCACGGCATCGCCGGCCGTTCCTACTCTCTGTATGTATTGTTATCGTGGTTAAAAATAATGAGCTGCTTTTCGCGCCCTGTAGTACACAAATAAAATGGACTAAATGATGGGGGGCAGAGGAGCCCCAGACGAATGCAGAGGGAGAAGTCTGCTCCTCTTTTGTTCCCGCTCCCTGGTCCTGTGCAGAGCCACGGTAATGCCAGATGAATGCGTGACGCCCATAGCCGTTTGGCCATGTCCCATACAGCAGCAATAGAGGCGGACTCAACACTTAGAGTCGACTCAATAGGATTGTTTTGAATGTCACAAGCATGAAAGCGGAACTCATTTCACTGTAATCAAAGCTCCAAACGTGTCTCTCTATAAAGCCAAAGGCTTCTCCCCTTTCTTTCCGATTATGCTCATGCTCACCCATAAATCTAATGTGCTTTCATGAAGCACGCAAGCAGCAACATAAACCATGCTGCAGATTTGCATACAAACATACTTATTCTAAATCCCCCTCAGAAGTTGTAAATGATTGTATTTTCCCGAAATACATTTCTACAAATTGTATTTAGGCATGTTTATGAATCCTATTACTGCACGGCTTTCATCAGATCGCTGTGGCCGGCTTCTCATCGCAACCATTAGATGACGCCTTGGGTGATGCATTTTATCATCCATTTCTGATGCATCCTTCCGATTGACCGCTGTAAGTCCGAGGAGTGATGGGTCTCAACCAGTCAGAACCTTGCAGAAATTCCTTAAACACCACAGTGCGCCGTGATTCTAACTCAGTACCCAGTTACACGTGTTTGTGCCCAGTACTTTGATCCCACGTTGTGCAAGAGCATCACTGTCAAGTCTGCCTGCAGCAGAGCTGCGCTTAAGCATGCAAACCCAGTGAAAGCGAGGCATTGTCCGCGTGCCAAGTGGAAAGAGGCTCTGGGAGAGGAAGCGCTGTCCGGGCACTCGCAGACGGGCAGGCTGGCCCTCCACCAGCCGAGCTGGCAGGAACCAGAGAGACGAGCCACTGAGCGTGAGGGTCGTAAACATTTCAAGAGTTATAAAACTTTCATTAAGTTCTCACGATATCTCGCGAGCGTGTGACCTCCCCTGCTATTTTTTTGTGGCCTAAAGAAGGCCCATTGTGGCGGGGAACAAAGCCGCATCTTTGTGGAGGGAGGGAAGGCTCTTTAGACACGTCCTGGGCCCTTGACTCGTCTTTAAGCAGAGATCACAGCTTATGAAGTGGCAAACAAAGCCGCCCTTATAGGAGACTTTAGAGAAGATCCTCTTTTAATCTGCCAGCCTCGTCCTGTTTGGTTTCCGAGGACCTTTCGAGTCGCTTCTTAAAGAGTCGCTACACAAACGGCAGAGGACAGAAAAGGGCGTGGCTAAGCACCATGCCGGCTCTGTTGAAGAATGTTCCAGAAGATGAAGAGCATGTCCTGCAGTGGGGGCTTAGCGTTAGAGTCACATGGTCACATGTAGAGGTTTGAACAACTGATGTACTGTAAATGATTCCTTCCAAAAACTCTCAGTCTGCTGTGTACTGGAACTATAATGAAATTAGACTGATGGACGAGGGGAGACAAAGATTCAAGAATCAAGATTCTTTATTTGTCACATACTTCATTATACAGGTTCAACACGCAGTGAAATGTATCCAAACCGCTCGTACTTTGTACAAATAACAAAAATCTCTAAAATAAAGACAGAAACAAAAATTTTTAAAAAATGTGCACAATTGTAGAAAATGTAAACAGAAAAAAATAATAAAAACTATGAATTTACAATTTACAGGATGAAATGCTATGCAAGAAATGCTTATAAGTCAGTTTAAAGTGCAGTGTGCAGTGTCAGCACAGCAGTGTATGGGTGAACTGATAACCACAGTCCTATGACAAAGAGAGTGCGAGTAGAAGCAGGGCGGGATGTTCTGCTGTTATAGAGTCTGTGTAGGATAAGAGTGTGACGTTCTGTTGTTATAGGGTCTATGTAGGATAAGGACAGGATGTTTTGCTGTTATAGAGTCCGTGTAGGATAAGGACGGGATGTGTTGCTGTTATAGAGTCTGCATAGGAGAAGAGTAGGAAGTTCTGTTATAGTGTCTATGTAGGATAAGTAAGGGATGTTTTGTTCATATAGAGCTTGAGAAGGAGCAGAGAGGGATGTACTACTGTTATACAATCTGAGTAGGATATCCCTGCCATGATGTTCTGGCAAAACGGGCCATTTTTTGAACACTTCCAGCCTTTAACTTCCTGCAGGATAAACAAGGAGGTAGGAAGTTCCTTCCTGTCAGACTTGACCCAGTGGGACTTCCAGGGCCTTCCGAGTGGGTTTGGACATGATCATGCCAGCAGGCACAGCTGCCCTGGCTCCGAGTAGCTAAGGCATTATGTGGAGTCACCAACAATCAGCGGTGCACATTGCGTGGCACTGACGCAGCGCGGCCTGATGGAGACGACGCCCAGAGCGGCACTGTAGACACCGCGGTACGGTGACCCTTTCATCAGTATATAAATAGATAACCCTGGCTACTGAATAGCCCTTTATTCTGTGCCACTGATTAAGTTCATGCTCGCAAACAGACAGCGGGATAAAATGCTACAGTGATGTGGTTTCAAAGCACAAAGTGCCACCTCTGTTATCCTTTGTTACTCACTGTAACGCAGCATAATTACTGATGCAACGAATTGAGATATTTTAATCTTATTTTATTTCAGGAAATTTTCAGAGACGTCCTTAGTGCCACAAAGAGGCATGCAAGCTTCATAAATCCCCCTTTCATTTCAGTGAGGAACAAATAAACAATCAATTGAGTATTTAAAAGAAATTAAACACATCTCTTCAAGGCTCTGAAGATTTAATCTCAAAGAAGAAGATGGTTGCTTTAAGGTCTGGTGTTTCCAACCCTGCACATTTTGTGATGCTCAAATGATAAACCCGCAAATCTATTTATTCACAGATGGTGCCGGCATGATGCTTACATAAAGCTTCCATAGATAATATTGGCAAACATCACAAAGGCAGCATCTCGGGGATTTTCCAGGGGACGATCCGAAACAGGCGTCCCGCCTGCCGACTAACGTTTCTTGTTTAATGTGCTGCATCTACATACCATTGCGGAACTTCACCCTCATTGTGTGTCACGCGCTGCGTCAGCAGCCAGTCAGCGAGGTACTCTGGCAGACATGGACTGGCTGCACAGGCCGTCCACTCCCCAGAATCAGCTGGGAGTCACACTGATGCCTGCCTGACCCAGACTAAGGTGACATCTTCACCAGGTCCTACGTTACTGCACCGTGAGGAAGCCCCCACCACCACCCTGGAAAATAGTGTCTTAGTCCGGGGGCAGTGCTCCAAGCCACATGCTCAGTTTGGGGGGGAGATGGCTGGGGCGTAATCCTCCCCATATGGGGACAGTATTGATAGGGGTACCACCACTAACAGTAGTGAACACAAACAAGGGTGTCAGCACGACAGTATTAATGCGCTCTGCCGCCTGTGACAGTGAGATGGGTCTGTACTCGCTTTATCGAGGAGGTTGGCTGGTCCTCTCGCTGCATCACTGGTGGGTGTCAGTGTCATGCCACTAGTCAGAGGACCCGAGAACCTACCTGAAGCAGGGGCACCATGGTCTGCTGACTCACAGAGGATGTGTCGCCCAGAGCCTGCAGAGAAGTGGCTTCAAAAAGTTCCCTTTTACGCGCTGCCGTGTAATTAAACTGACCCATCATTTATTATTCAATGAGGCACATATTTGCCTTGGTAATTCTATATGTGAATCCACCATTATGCCGATTTATCCATTTGAATTAATCATATGGAAGAATTCTCGAATGGTGTGTGTGTGTGTGTGTGTGCCTGCAATGGGTTGGTGCCCCATCCTGGGTTGTTCCCTGCATTGCGCCCCTAGCCTCCGGCGTAGACTCCGAATCCCCCTCCACCCTGAATAGGATAAGCGGTTAGAGAAAATGGATGGACTTTGATGCATCCTAGTCATGCAGCTGCATGGGTCCACCGGCCAGCAGCCATGCAGAGCATGCACCTCTCCCCACAATGAAATGCGGTGTCCCCCACGAGCACGTGCAATGACCTAAACACCGCATTGTGTTACACATGAATGGGGCACTATTGTCCAGCCCAGAGTGGGGGGGGTGCCGGTGCTGTCGATTAAGCACATGATTAAGCGTGTGACATGGCAAGGTAAACACAGGCAGCCTTCTGTCACTTCCTCCCCCGGGCCGCGCCACCAAAGGGCCACGGAAGCGACAGACGAGGGGCTCTGTGACACCGGGCCTGGGTGCGGGACTGAGCCGTCTGCTGGGGGGGCTGGGGGTGCTGTGCGTGTAAAGGGGCTGTTTTGATCCCGACTCCCCATTAGCATATGAAAAGCGGGGTTTCCGTTGTTATGATGGCCGTCGTGTTCGGCAGCGGCATGTGAAAAGCTTTTCTGGAGCTCGCCCGATTTAATCGGGGACAGAGAGCTCGGGAAGCCTGACCGCAACGCCATTAGAGTAGACAAAAAGTTGATTTAGTGCAACTCCAAGTATAAACAAGGCGGAGGACGCGTGAGAGCGTGCCGCGGCCGTGCGGGGCCCCACCTCCAAGGCCCAAAAAGATGACCTTGGGAGCTGCCGTTATTGCCCCCCCGCCCCTCCATCCCACATCTCATTGCTCCCTCACAAAGCACCTTCATCCCTTCCCTATTTTGTCAGTTTTAATTAGTTTCAGCTCCCTTTATTCCAAAGGGTTTTTCTGTTGTTGTCTGAAAGCCATGAGAGGCTAATTCGGGCTCGTCTCCGCGCCCAGCCCAGTCGCTCTCAGCGTTATATAACACCAGCAGCGTTATTAGCAGGGGGGGCAGGGGCG
>JAODKN010000001.1:16747924-16767956 GCA_026774425.1 Petrocephalus zakoni | reverse complement strand
AGGAATGTGTCCCCCCCCCACCCCCGCGTAGGCTTACCTCGGGTCTGGTGTCTCACCCCCACCACACTCCATCCCACGTCTCTGTGCTCAGGTAACGTCTGTCCCCAGCCATGCCTCGCTCTCCCACATGATCGCAGTATCGCCCCCATTATCGGGGGGTTGCCAAAAATGCCACTCATCCACAGCCGTGTCTCGTTGTCCCACGTGATCTCGGTATCGTCCCGCAATCGGGGGGGGGGGGTCACCAGTAGCAGTAGCAGGTATCAGTTGCTGTCACCTCCGCCCGTTCCCAGCCCACCTTTGGGGGGGGGGGGTCACTCGCAGCAGCAGCATATACTGTATCAATTGCTGCGGTGACGGCTTGGTATCTGCCACATCACCTGAGGAGAGTTTCAGCCCCCCTGGGAAAATCCCCATGAAGCACCCCTCCCCCGCTCCGACTGACCGCTGTCCCCGCACCTCTGACTTGTTCCTGCTTTAGCACTCGCTTTTCCTCCTTCTGGAGCAGCGGGACAGCTCGACGGCTCCTGCTCCGTGCCATCTCTGCCCGGGACGTGGCCGAGGTTAGGAAAGAGGGAGAGCTCGGCGGCTCCGTGCCATCTCTGCCCGGCAGACGCACATGGCCATGGGAAGGTCACTTTGTCATTTTGAAAGGTGACGGGGAGCCGTCTGGCTGCTATGGGGGCTTTTGGGGGTCACAGTGTGCTCCCCCCGCCTCGATTTTCACTCTCACATCTTCTTTTCCTTAAGCCTTGGGATCGGGCGATTAGGGGCTCTGTTCCAGTTAATCGCACCAGGCCGGCCGACCTCCTGGGCTGATTAGGGAGGAAATGATTAGGGCAGGAAAGTGCCAGCCTCTTTCATCGTGGGGGGTCACCGTGGGGGAAGCTGGCGGGTCACGCGGGGCTGTGTTTGATCCGCCATTTTGTTTCCCTGCTCCCATTAAGACCATGTCTCTCTTTCACGCCTGTAATCATTCCCACATGGCTGTTCCCCCCCCCTCCCCCAGCAGAGGGATCCCCCTCCCCGGTGCTTCCTTGCAGCTCCCTCATAGATGGTGCTGATGGCGCCTGCTGGACGTGGCTCTGGGAGGCTGGCCACATATGCCCAGTCACAAAGGCGTGAGCAAAGCCCACGATCGGGCTCCAAAGAGCATGAGCGGCTGCCCCCTGCTCCTCCTCCAGCAGGGCTGAGACGCCTCAGGGTCCCCTGGGGTCTCCGTCTCGCCCGTCTCACGCCCCCACCCCCCGCAGGTCCATCGAGTCATGCTCACTCCGACAGGGTGACACAGCCACAAGTGGCCCGAGTGCTCAGCCAGCAGGATCAATGCACACGGGTGTATCAGCCGGAGGGGGTGTCTAACATGCGGCGAGCCACCCCCCCCGGCCCCCAATGTGTCCTCACAGCCTCACCAATATAATCTCCTATTTTCTGTTTTCCGAGCGGGAACAAAAACAGGGTATTGCAAGGCCCCAGATAAAATGTCCCTCTTCAGGTTCAGCTTCCCCTCTTGGTCCCACAATCGCCGAACTTTTTTATTTCTTTTTGTCCCATTATTACTAAAGACAATATTTTATTACAGCGCTTGATAACATGTCCATTTCAAACGGCAAGAAAATAAAATATCAAGTTTAAATTGCCTGTAATTTCATCTTTGAAGAGAAACTTAAAAACATACACAGAGCAGGAAATTCGCAAATGGGAAACTTGCCCGAACAAGGGTTTTTCACACGCCAGGGATCACAAAGGACACACTGGGCATCGTTATCTGGAAACTGGAGCCGTGAAATCATTGTATCATGCTTAAACAGCCTGATGTGCTTAAAGACAATTTACTGTACCTTTCTGCTCCTTTGTTGAGCTACATTCACTGAGAAAATGCGCCGAACACCTGATTCAAACAAAGGGGAATTTCTTACTATTGAAATGTCACTTAATTGCAGGACAACCTGATACAGATAAGAAAACAAGTGCAAAGAAACAGCAGCATCTCCTGTTTCTGAAACTGTATATGAGCCATGCCCCGGAGATGGGAGATCTTCCCAATTAACTTTCAGCTAACGCTTGTCATGGGCCATATTTTGCACTTCACCCTTAGTTAGGGAAGGGGAATATTCCAACATTTTTCAAGCTAAAAGAATAATTTTTTACTTCTAAATTGCAGAATGCATGGAGCCTTTCCCAGGAGATACATGCACACAGTCGCAAACCACATGATGCAACCCCGAGGAACATTCAAACTACAGGAGCAAACCCTGTGGAATGTTCAAAGTACAGGACAGAACCCTGGGGGACATTCAAACTACATGTGAAGCCCAAACAAGAGTGTAAACTGTAGGGAAAAACCCTGGGGAATGTTCAGACTACATGTGAGAACCCAGGAGAGCATGTAAAATACAGGCGAAAAGAGAACAAATTATAGGAGAAACCCCAGGCGAAGGTGCAGGGATTAGAATCTATCCAGAAGAAGCCTTTATTGAAATGTATGTTGGTGCAATCGAATGATGTATTGTAGCTTGGTCCAGGAAAACCATGGCATCATTCCTGGCAATTCTGAGAATTGTGCCATCTGCAGAGAAGTCCAAGAGGACCACAGTTTTCCATGGAGAGTAGCAAAGCAATGTCTCTTCCAGATGTTAAACACAATGCCCTGGACAGCTGAAATGCTCGATGTGACACTGATACTGATAAATGTTAATATTATCACTGACGAAGTATCGCTATGCATGATTTTTCAAATCAAGCTACATATGACATGGCTCTTTCTTGGGTCATATTACTGACCTGTCCCTTGAGTCACAGTGAATAGGATCGTGTAATGGTTTTATAATGCATAGAAATGCATTACAGCTGCACAAGGATTCCTGCATGTTACTGAAATGGCAAGCACTTGTTTTTATGATATTTTAACAAACAGTCATTACATACTTGAAGTGTCACTGACCTCACAGTTTCACAGGAAAGCTTATTTATAAAATAAGTCAGTATCCTGACTGATCCAGTTTTAACAATCAAATGTGATATTAATGTCAGGGGATGTAAAAATGGATGCATTACACATGGGAAAACATCCTAGTGTCAGCCAAGGGAATTCCCAAACTGAGGAGAGGGGAATTTCCTGTTTGATTATAAAGTGGATTCAGTCACAGCAACATTTATCATCTGTAAGATAATAAATTTAATGACACAATAGAACACAAAAAGCAACCATAAGTATAAATAACATTTATATTAACATTTATCAGTATTAAACTAAGGGTATATCTTATATTTATGTGCCTTGAGGGTGGAGTCTTGGCTCTGAAGCTAGGGATTTGTTCCAACAATTAGAAGGTTGCTAGTTTGAATCCCATGAATGCCAGGAGTGATTCTACTCCACTGGGCCCTTGAGCAAGGCCCTTAGCCTGCCATTGCTTCGACCTGGGTATGATGTTACCCTACATCTGGGGGTTGATGGCAGGATTGGCACTCCAGCCACTGGAAAAACTTCACACTGTTCAGCTCCAATTGAACATTGGGGACCCCAATACAACTGACATTTTTGCTCCCTGCCAGTCCACGTTTTTGCTACTGGGAGGGAGTAGAAACATGGAGTGTCTGGGGGTCCTGCTTGGGAAACACTGCCCTAACCCTATCCCTAACCTAAGCCAAAGCCTGTGAGCAGCAGTAATCACAGACATCACCACCACCACCCACCCCCTGTGCTACTGTCAGGCTGCATACAAAGACAGGAATCAGCCATCTGTCCTCCCGATTGTTGTTCCAACATCCAGTCTGTTTCCTACCTGAATGAAAAGTGAAACGTTTTTATCATTTTCATCTTCATGACTTTTCAGACTCAGTTCAGTATGAACAAAATGAAGTGTATAATAACGCCAACCAAGGGTCACGTATATATATTTTGGAAAGTCTAATTCAAAAAGCATGTTTAACAAACTATAATAAAATCGGAATGAGTCATGGCAACGAGGACCAGCAGGGAAACATATCTCAAAACCGGAGTGACTTCAATGGCTGATTAATATTTAATATTTACATCCAAGTTGCAAACATTTAAAAAGCTCAGTGTGTCAGCTTGGTGGCAAACATCATGTAGAGCCTCTGTTTGTCTTGATGGGAGAGGATTGCATGTCTCCTGTCCTTTGGGATAAGAACTAAGAAGCCGTGAACTAAGAGCTAAATTATCTAGTGTTGTTAAAAGAATGAGTCATCAGCAGGTAAGTGCCTGATACAGCTTCAAATATAATTAACTAGTACGAGTTTTGCATTTTAAATATCATTGCTGAAATTTAAATAGCTTATTTATATGTGCTTTTTCTCTGATTTGTTGTATGACTCCAGACTGCAGCCTTCCTAGATAAATAAATGTAAGTATAGGCATTTAAATATGGTTTTGCAGAGTGTGTTGCACACACCGTTTGAGATGCGTTTTTTGCAACGTGAAAGTCTGGGCCGAACAAGTAGCCTGGACTTCTTTAAAGGTATACATGACTTGCATTTAAGCATAATTTTCTTCAGTATCTCACCCAGGAAGAGCGAACACCGCACGACCGTCTCCAACACGAGATGACTGGCATCTGACCGGCAGTGCAGCTGAAAGCTGAAAGCCAACCATGATGTGGCACAGAGTTCATGTAACCTGCTTGTCTTTTCCAGTTATCAGACAGAGCTGGTAACTGCTTTCCACGGTTGGCCAGCCAGCCACTTCTGGGACATTCAATCCCTTCCTTGTGCCCTGGGGCGTCACAGAGACCGAACAGGAGGAAACACAAACACAGGTGCACTTTTCCTGCTTGGCTAGGTGGGGACCAGCACACAGCGCCTCCCATGGGCAGCACTGACTGCCTTTACATCAGAGGGGAATAAACAGGCGGTATCACAGTCTCATGCAAATGACAGAGGTCATGGCTCCTGAGTTCTGGTGATACTAGTGACATCATGCATTACAGGATTGCACGGAACAATCCAGGTAAAACACTGCAATCTGGAAATTCTGGTTCGCACAAAAAATGAGCTTAAACGATCAAGTTGAGAGGTGAGACTGGTATAATAAAAGCAGCCTGCTGTTAACTAATGTATCCATAAATTGCAGACTGTGTGCCATGGCATCATGGAATTGCAGCCACGTCTCCTGACTGCCCATCAACAGGCAGGCAAGTCACTTATCAGTCCAGATTCCCAGCTCACGTCACCTGGCACAGACACCAACTCTCACAAGCAGCCCATCTCTAGCTTTGGCTGTGTGCAGGCCCGGCCACCTATCCTGCGAAGAACTGTATTCGTATTGTGGTGTGTTGTCATCTGCACTGTTTCTACCGTCCTGCAGTGAGCAGGAAGCCAGTGCACACACCATGAATCATGAACTTGTTGCATGTGCAGAAAAAGGTGGGGATAAGCCCCATGTTGGGATCAGAAATGGGGGTTCAGACATGCTTTGTGCAGAACACCCACAATTCAAAGGGGCGCCTGCCATCTCCAGGGCTCTTAAGAGGGCTTTTGCTGCCGAATTAGCATGAGCACAGCCCGGCAGTATGTCACAATACTCACACACGCTCCCTAATAATTTGTACATGCTTTGCTGTGGGATATTAAGAGGGCTTAGACACCATGTGAGACGAAATGATTTGAAGCCACTTGGTAAAGGCGCACATTTGCACTCGGAACCTAATTGATTTATTTATTTCTGACATGATGCATAACAGTTTTTAAACTGAGATTTACTACTATAATGCGGCTTCAGAGAGGCTTTAGCGGGACTCGGGAGAGCGAAGCCGGAGCAAAGCGTCCAAGAATGGTGATAAGCAGATCCCGACACGGAATCTGCCTGCCTGCCTGCCTGCCTGCCTCGGCTGGATGGGGCCCTAATCGTTTTATTTACACTTACAATAAAGGCGACTCTTAACGGCACTGTGACATAATAGGCAGCCGAGGAACAATCGGAAGAGTCCTAAGCGCATTCCAATTTTCGCATTAAGCTAATCGACGAAAGGAAGGAAATAAAGACGTCAGCTGGCTGAAATGAGCGTAATTGGAGAATAATGTAGTTAGTTTGCTCTAATCTTCTGCATAATATTAAAATATCCTAAATGCTCCCCAGCTGCAAGTAATCACCTCTGGAGGGGAAGTGGCGGGATCGGAGGGGATCGGAGGGGATGCGGGCGCTGGGCTTCGGGGGGAAGCACTTCAGAGGGGTTCCGAGGAGAAGCCGCGCTGTTCTGAGGCAGAGCAGGATGGAGGAGTTCAGACAGAGACCGGGGCGGTGGGGTCCAGAGGGAGACCGGGGCAGAGGGGTTCAGACAGGGAGCGGGGCGGAGGGGTTCCGAGGGGGAGCGGGCCAGAGGGGTTCCGAGGGGGAGTGGGCCAGAGGGGTTCAGATGGGGAGCGGGGCAGAGGGGTTCCAAGGGGGAGCGGGATGGAGGGGTTTCCGAGGGGGAGCGGGGCGGAGGGGTTCCAAGGGGGAGCTGGGCAGAGGGGTTCCAAGGGGGAGCGGGATGGAGGGGTTCCAAGGGGGAGCGGGCTGAAGGGGTTTGAAAGGGTACTGGGACAGAGGGGTTCAGACAGGGAGCAGGGCGGAGGGGTCCAAAGGGGGACTGGAGCAGAAGGATTCCGAGGGGGAGCGGGGTGGAGGAGTTTGGAGTGGAGCCGGGAGGAGAGGTCTGGACAGGGAGCTGCCTACACTAGTAGCTCACATCGCAAAAGGCCCCAAACAAAAATTGTCCTGAATACGTCATCCCTCTGTCAGGCTGCCTTCTCTTGAATTCTCCCGAAAGTGGGATCCACTCCATCACAATCTTTCCACTGAGGCTTCTGAGCTCCTCCCTGTCCTGAATAAGGTTCCCATCCCAAGTCCCAAAGCATCCCGGGGACTGAGTTGCTCTTTTAGCAGGCTCTGAGGCCTCCTTCCCCCCCAGAGCAGTCGTCACCCACAGCCCCATGGTGGAACGGGCCCACGGTTGTTTATCTTCCTCTGGCTTCGACTTGCCTTGATTTCCAGGCTGTGAGGCTGCGTTTCACTGATGTTATTGTGCAGGAAATCGTCATTAGTGAGTGGAACAAATAACGTCGAACCGGCGCGGCTTCCTGTGCGCCGCGTCGAAACGCAACAATGAATTAATCAAATTAAAATGCCTTGTTATGCGATTTTGTTTAATTTCCACAACCAAACCCTATTTAGTGTCTGACAAAACCAGAAAAGACAAGTCACAGTTTGGAGCTCAGTAACCGCGTTATATTAGTGAAGAATTATCAATCCTTTAAGCTAATTTGGATAACTTGCAGCTCTGAAGATGGAGTATAAGCCCTCACCCCCCCCCTCCATGCTACACGCACAAATGCACTTTGTGTCCCACGTTGATCGCATGCCATTTATGACACGTTAAATCCTGCAAATTAATATAAATCTACAAGGTATCATGAATGGCAGCGTTACAGGAATGATGTAAGGGCCATGCAGTTCCGGCACCCGCCAGACGGGGGCCACTCACTGGGCCTGCGCCCTCCGTTCAGGGGGGGGAGGGGGGCCATATGCCCTCGCGTGGCCCAGAGCTTTAGGAGCTCCTGCATCATCAGCCCCTTGCCAGGCTGGGGTGGAGACACATTCAGCCCCATGCTGGACCTTCATTATCAGAAAATCGCATCAGATGGCATTTCTGGCTAGGCGAGAAGCCACAGGCCAGCTCCCCACCCCAGCAGAAAGGGGCCGGGGATTGAGGGGGGGTTCTGCATGTTCCGGGCTGCTTTGTAGAACAGATGCTCTGCTGAGCTTAATGGTGGACCAGGTCTGACCGCACGACCCCATCCCCGATCCCCCTCTCCCCTCCCTCAAATAACCCCTCCCTTCACCCCACCCCACCGCACCCCAGCAGAAAATACAAATGTCAGAGATTCAAATGTTTTCAAGCAAATGGCTGAAACAAATTTCCTCCTGTTTGCTGACAGAGGTTTTACCGCCAGACTGTAATAAAAAGTCAATGAACCAAAGGGAGTCGGTTTATTCCAATGCGGAAGGGGGGGGGGCTGCATTTTTCACCTCTTTGCTTCATGAAAACATGAGTCTCTGAGCAGATGCAGTGAGCAGGAAAAATTTCCTCTCCAAAAGACAAAACCAATAAAATGCATGAGTTTAGGAATGTTTAGGAATGTAGAAAATATTTGAGACAGCACAGAGGCCTAGAGAGAAACAGGAAAAAAGGAAAAAGCACAATGTGCCAGACCACGTTCTTGAAAAAGACACGCCCATCCACTCATCTACTGCATCTGACACACAGGCATGATGTGCAGGACTGCGTTCTCAAAAGGCACACTACCATCTCGACATTCACTGCATGTGACGCATTCCCTTCTTCCACAGGTGTGATGAACACTGCAAATAGACAATGCAGTACAACCTCAGGGTAAAACCTCACAAGGTGGCCTGCAGGAAGCGGGTACAGGAGGTCACTGCAGGAGGCAGGTACAGGAAGTGGGAACAGGAGGTGGCTGGAGGAGGTTGGTACAGGAGGTGGGTACAGGAGGTGGCTGGAGGAGGTGGGTACAGGGGGCACCTGCAGGAAGCGGGTACAGGAGGTCACTGCAGGAGGCAGGTACAGGAGGTGGCCACATGTCACACTTTTAACTAGTTTTACCGCCTCTGCACCATCTGTACAAATTCAATTGACACTGTGGATTTTTCTTTTTATTTGGCTTCCAGTTTGGAGTAAACAT
The DNA here is from genome assembly GCA_026774425.1 of Petrocephalus zakoni. Taxonomy (NCBI): domain Eukaryota; kingdom Metazoa; phylum Chordata; class Actinopteri; order Osteoglossiformes; family Mormyridae; genus Petrocephalus; species Petrocephalus zakoni. The sequence goes on along the minus strand of JAODKN010000001.1, from coordinate 16,759,253 downwards.
TGCATAACCATAAAAAATGCTTCTATTAAGTATTGCGAAGCGTATATTCTAATGAAATGGCATATAGTTAACCAATAAAAACTATGATTTAAATGACACATTATGTGCACTTGCTGGCTGTATACCCCCTTAACAGGGTGGGGAGAGGGTTCACAAACGACCTTGAGAAGAATCCATTTGCCATGAGGATTCCCTGCGCAGCACCTTTGCACAGGCGCTATATGTCTGTCGGATATAATCATGAATTTCTGGAAAAACAAAACAGCCACACACGGCACTCTGCAGGCCTTTGCAGGCTGCATTATCCGTGGGCTTGCAAGCTGCAGCTGCTTTGCTGCTTAACGTCAACAGGAAGGATCCCACCATGGGCCGCCTCTCCCGGCCCGCGCTGCCGGCTTTCCCGAGACGAGGCGCAGGGCCTGAAGGCGCTGCCTTCAGCCAGATACAAAGGTCCCTGTCTGCGAGAAGAAGCACAGAGCATCCTGTGGGCTAAGGCGGGAATGTCTGTTAAACTGCTAGCCGCTATGTATGGCATGACACTGTGGTCTACATGAACGTTTTTCTTATGACTGCTTAATGCTCGATTGCAGTCAACAAATAGTTCATTCATTCTGAATTTATTGTGTATATGAGATCATGTCCTGAAAAATGGCCAAAATTCCGCGTACTGTATTATGTGTAGGTGGAATCTCACAGATTGTGGTAAAATGTAACCTGCAAAACTGGGTTATCCATGTTACTGATCTTATAGATTGTCACAGAAAGACATCATAAGAAAAAGTCCATTTACAGTGGCAAGTAGTATGAGTGACCTGCTTCATATCTGTTATGAGTGACCTGCTTCACATGTGGTATCCGTGGCCTGCTTCAAGTGTGGAGTCTGAGGCTTGCTTCACGTGTGCTATCCGAGGCCTACTTCACGTGTGCTATCACTGACCTACTTCACTTATGGAATTAGTGACCTACTTCATGTGTGGTATCTGTGGCCTGTTTCACATGTGGTATCCGATGCCTGGTTCATGTGTGGGATCACTGACCTACTTCACGTGAGGTATCCATGACCTGCTTCACATGTTGTATCTGTGTATCTGTGGTCTTTTGTATGTGGTATCATGGCCTTTTTCATCCCTAGTGTACAGTGTGTTATCTGTGGACTGTTTCACATGCGCATATGGTATCTGTGGCATGGGTTATCTATGGTCTGATCTGTACATGGTATCTGCGGCTTTTTTCACATTTGGGTATCCATGATCAGCTTCATATGTGGTATTTATGGCTTTTTCCAACTATGGTATCTATGCCTGCTATCCAGTGCTTGCTTTACACATGTGGTATCCATGGCCATGTTCTCGTCTGAAATCCATGGACTGTTTTATGTGTGGTATCTGTGGTTTGTGGTATGTTGGCCTTTTTCGCATGCCGGGTCTGTGCCCTGCATCACATGTGGTATCCATAATCTGCTACACGTATAGTATCTGTGGTTTTTCATGTGTCATGTGGCATCCTTGGCCTTTTCCCCATCTAGCGTATGTGACCTTTTTCACGCACATTATCCATGGACTGCTTCACATGTGTAGTATCTGTGGCTTTTATTCAAATGTGTGGTATCTGTGGCCTGATACACAAGAGTATCCTGCTTTAGGAGGAAGAGCCTCTAGCAGCAAGCATGATCCTTTTCCTAAAAACAGTGATATGAGACCAAGGGAGAGTTGGCTGATGTCAGAGGTATTTCATTATATGCTGACATTTCAGCATGGGGACTTCCATAGTCATTTCCCACTCAAAATGGATATCCAACAGCATTTATGTTTCTACAATGAGTAATATATAAACTGACTTCTGTCATTTGAAAATGTCATTTACAAACTTTTATTATATTGCAGCCAGTCCTGAATGTTTCACTTCCCAGACTGATCATGTTTCAACAGGATAGTTACTGCTGTAATTCAGCCAGCTTGACCACCACATGTAGCTGCTGATGTTTAAACAGTCACAGCTCTGTTCTCGGCCGGCCATGTCTTGCTGCTGATCTTCTAATGATCACTGCACTGTTCTCAGCTCTCTAGGTCAGGCTGCTGATCCTCTAACGATCGCTGCACTGTTCTCAGCTCGCTGAGTCTGGCTGCTGATCTAATGATCACAGCTCTGTTCTCGATTAGATGGGATTAACAGAATTAACATCACATGAACAGAGTACTGCCAGTAAGTTGAAACTCTCTGTTTTTGCTCAGTATAAGGTTTAGTTTTGGAAAAGAAATTATACAAAAGAATATCTACAATGAGAACTGTGTTTCAGCACCACCTAGTGGTAGCTTTTCTGGGTCTATAGCTTGGAAGCGTTGAAGAACATTTCTGTAAATATCTTCTGGTTTTGTACAATACTTGATTTAAAAGATTTTAAAATTATTTTTTAATGTAATTCAGTGCTACTGTTGATTCTTAAGATTGTGTTTGATTGTTATTGTGTCACTGTTATTAAAGTCGCATATTACTGACTCTTGGAGAAACGTAGGCTAAACACACAAGATCTGTTTAGCAATCCCCCTACACTCAGCAGATACTGTAATGGTGGCATTGGAGCTCTAATGAAAATGTGTTTTAGATGTTCTTCAGAGCTGCTTGATGTGCCCTGGAATAGAGTTCTCATCAGCAGGGATCTACACTGGCATGTGCTTGAAGTTATATATATTTCCTGTGCAGCCTGTGATGCCTAGCATTGACATTAATTAGCTCCTGTCAAAACAGAGATGCAACATTCACTGTCACTGAGCAAGGACCTCTCCTGATCATCGGAGATGATGGTCACATGGCCTACATGCAGGAGGCAAGACTTCCCTTCTACCATTGGCTCACTCAGGAAGACCTCAAGGACCATCTACATCCTGATCACCTGCTAACCTGTATTATAGACCTACTGTTATGTAAAATTTACTGGATGCACACCATTCATGATGGCTATATGGAATCTATCCATCAGTGTCCCAATTTTCCCTAGTGCCACTTTTCATATCAAAACTGTACATTTTTGAACACAAAGAAATTCTAATGCCAGCCATGTAAGGAACCTAAATGGGGAAACTCACATGTACACAGCCTATCTGGGTCAGGGTGTCCAGTTCCTCCTGGGAGGCATTCGGGGAGAGAGGGGGCTGCCAGCGTACCAGAGCCTCCCGTACTGCAGCCACGTTCTTCCTCTCCAGGTGGCCAGAGGAGCAGATGTCCTCGATCGCTCAGCATGGCCACAGGAGGAGCCCTTCCACAGGGTGGCCTGCAGAGGCAATTACGCCTGTGGCAGACCCAGACTCAGCGATGAACTGGTGCCCACCACTAACTGCCTAACACTTTGCAGAATGTCTTTGCAAGTCTGGGGTTGTTATGACAACATGTTATGGGATGTAGGATCGCGCACAGTATCAACGGACTCATCACCAGTCACCGCCGTCATATGTCTGTTAGCAGTTACGCCTGTTTTTACATGTTTGGGAATGAAAAGAGGGTCTGACAGAGCAGACGTCGGCACATGTTTCATTGGCTCCTGTCTGTTTTTTGACACTTATCTGAAGGCGTCATCGTACGATAGTAGCACAATTTTTCAGGATTAAGTATGAATGGGTAATCCTTTCATGGCGCACACACAAGCAAATGTAGTTAATAGCGCACAATGCTATCAAGGCATTTGTGTCATGAATAGACGCCCCAATCGAGGGGTGTAATTACATTGTTTTCAGTATCCTGATGGCATTGACTGGAAAAGAATAATTTATTGTTTTGCATTTTGTGCCTGTGAAACTGTCTGTTTAGTGGCTAAATCAATTAGAATATCTGGCTGTGGAATAAAACACTGCATTCCAAGGGCACACTGCAGGAGACAGCAGCTGGAGTAAGCTTTGGGCCCTCTTGCAGTGTCACCTGTGCTGCTCCTGCTGCGGCTGTGTTTGGCCATTAGTACGTCCTGCTGGCGTCTTTGGGCGCTCTCGCAGTGTCACCTGTGCTGCTCAGGCTGCGGCTGTGTTTGGCTATTATTACGTCCTGCTGGTGTCTTTGGGTCCTCTCGCAGTGTCACCTGTGCTGCTCCTGCTGTGGCTGTGTTTGGCCATTATTACGTCCCGCTGGCATCTTTGGGCCCTCTCGCAGTGTCACCTCTCCTGCTCCAGCTGTAGCTGTGTTTGGCCATTATTATGTACGATTACAGAAGCACCTGCATTTCCAGCGTGTGGTATTCAGGTCCCGTGTTAAGGGTATTAGAGGGATTACTGGTTAGAGGAAGTGCCCTCGTAGTGCAGTTAGGGATTTTCCCGTGTGACTGAGTGTAACTATTTAATATACACTGCACTCTAAGTTATTATAATAAATAATTTTACAGACAATGTAACTGATAATGGAAACAGCACAAACGCCGCTTTGCATATCTTAGCTTAAGAAACGCAAAACAGGCGCCTTAAATTGACTGAATTCCATATGCGTTTTTAAAAACAGGAACCAGAACGTAGATAGTTTTTTATTAGATACGGTTTGATCTTTTCACTTATGTGTCATTGCCGAAACTTTCAAAGAAGTTCCTTACACACATACAGGAAGTGAAAGTGAGCCATAAAGGACAGGCGCCGATTTACAAATAATAATAATAAAAATAATAATAATAATAATCATGTGACTTTCAAGCACATAAAGAAAAGCAAAAACAGCAGGAAGCAACAGTGGATGTTTTACTTTAAGGGAAAGACCTGTTTCTCTTTAGGCTTTCTATTCTGCGTAGGCTGTCCATTCCAGTGTTCGCGAGTAACTCTGACGGGGTTGCTTTCTTTTGATTCTCGATTTCCATGCTCGCAGATTTTAAAGACTCCCATATGGTTTTAATCAAGATGCGTTGATTCAAAGCATGAAGTGCCACATGGTGAGATGACAAAAATGCGTCCCCATCTGCTTTGCCGCCATTTGTTTGCTGTCCTCTCTTACGCAGTAGGAGCCGGGCAGTCCGTGGCGTCCAATCTCAAACAGGCCCCCTGATGGTGGGCCATGTGACCGCAGTGGCCAATCACCTGTCGCGTATGGATTTGTCACTTGGTGTGCTGGAAATAGCAGAACGGCAGAAATAGCAGAACGGCAGTGTGCGCAGACCAGACATCATGGCGCGTTAACCACTGCCAGGTACCAGATGTTTGGGCTGAGCAGTGACTTAACACCAGCAAATCCTCAGTGTGGAGTTTTACATCCACGGGCCATTTCCGATATTTAGCCGCAGCACTGGAATTTGACCTATTTACTACTGCTATGAACACATAGAGGACAGGCTGAGAGGTCTAAAATAACGAGCAGCTGCAGTTATTTACAGCACGTCCTGCATCATAGAGATGACACAATCTGTCTGCTATTCTATAAGGTTGAGTTTCCCAGAACGCCTAAAGTAGACACATCAGGGTGAATCAGTTTGATGCAACACTGTTTTTGTTAAGGTCTGTTTCTTTCTCTCGCGCCTACACACACACACACGCAGAGTTCACACACACACACATTGTGCAGCTATTTGTCTATGTCTTCCATTAAATTTATGCTGAGCAAAGACTGAAAACCACCCAAAGTCCTTCAAGGCCATTCAAGGTCATTCCTTGAAGTTACATCTTCATCTTTGTGAGTGTTTTCCCTTGGAGTGATACCCATACACACTCTCTCACTCTGCTTTCACTTTTAACAGCCACTTGAGGTAAAGAATAATGGCTGCTTGTCCAGCCGTTCATGCTGATGGCGTCTGGAGCTCGGTTCTGGATCTACTCCATAAAGCAAAGGCCACGTCTGCATGAGCAGCTGGCAGCTCAGAAGCACACAGTCTAAAGGCCTGTAAGGAAGACTCACTTCTGGAGGAGGGACGCACTTCTGGGCGCTTAGAGGCCCATGACCCAGTTACTTCTAACCTCGCATCCATGTCTGAGGAAAGATAACTGTCCCACCTCCAAACACACCGCCTAACCTGGCCAAAGCCAGCCGAGATTAATGGGGCTGCTCCCAACCTTCTGGCAAACCAGCACCTGTACGCTGCTCCCAACCTTCTGGCAAACCCGCACCTGTACGCTGTCTGGGCTGCATGGGGAATTGTCCAAGCAAGCCTCTGGCCAAGCACCCCCAGATCTCAGATGGACGTTCTTGAAATGATGGCCTCCACTGAGAACATCCAAATGGCGCAGCTGTGAACTCTCCAGGAGAAGAGGATGCTGGGGTCCTCAATCAGCGTGGAAGCCGCATGCTTCCTCTCTGCTCATGGTAGGCGGTGTTGGGCCTGCTCGAAGGCCTCCAGGCCCACAACGAGTCGTGGAGATAAGCTGGGAAAAGGATCACCAGACTAATAGGTGCCTCTGTGACATCTCCTGGTGCTTGGGCTCATCAGCAAACTCGTTTGATGCCTTCAGGCAGCTTTATAAAACCAGAGAGGAGTTTTCATGCACAAGACATCCTGATGTCTGCCTGTCTGTGTCGAGCTGTTAAGTGCACCGCCACGTGTGAAATGTAATGTTTTTCTCCACGCTTATTCGTAAAGGCGTCATTACTAATTTGTCCTTTTATTTTTTTAAGCAGAGCTGTATCTAAATCAGAGGGAAGCAGCTTTCGCCTTGACATCACGGTAGCTAGGAGTGTTGACACCAACTCCCCTGAAACTCAAAGAATTACAGCCATGAAAAGCAATTACAGCAGACACCACAGGCTTATTAATACACAGAGACTTCTAATAAATACATTAATAAATAAACAAATAAACATCTTATTAGTCAAATTACTTTTAGCAGAACCATAACGTCCAGATACAATTAATCACAAGCAGGAATATGGTGAATTCAGTCAGTAATCAAGTCATTATTCGCTGCGCTGTCTTTTGGTAATTAATGTTTGAAAGGTCATGTGACTGTGAAGACCGCGTCACGTACAGAGTTTTATGCCAGTAGCGGTGAGGTGGCATCTGCTGTGTTGTACGACGGAAGTGCCCTCGCCTCCAGCCCGTAACATCACAGGGATTTTCCAGGCTAATTTACCAGCAGCATTCTATGAACCAAGGTCACCAGGTACCTAACACCAAAAATAAAGACAAGCCAGAACAGTGGGCTGTTTACATCGATCACGGGGCCCAAACACAATAACACCACGCTCGGGCCATTTATACTGATCACACTCTGTTTGACCTGAACACAGTAATGCTGCATTCTGGCTGTTTATACTGATCACACTCTGTTTGACCTGAACACGGTAACGCTCTTTTCAGGCTGTTTACAATGATCACACTCTGTTTAACCTGAACACGGTAACGCTCCTTTCAGGCTGTTTACACTGATCGCACTCTGTTTGGCCTGAACACGGTACCATTCATTTCGGGTTGTTTACACTGATTTACACTTGTTGTTAACCTCGGATCTGGGTCATTACGTAATGAAGGTCTGTGCCTGGTTGCGGCTGGATGGACTGGCTTGGGACCTGGTGGGGGGGGGTGACCCCCGCTGCCTGGCCTGTGATTCTGTTGCCTCCCGCTGTCATGCCTGGGCACACCGCGATGGCGTCCGCTGACCCGCAGCCCTGTGTCCCGTCGCGCCACCGCAGCCATGCTGCCGGGGAGGTGCCGGCTCGGCCCGGTTTTAGCTGCGCCGGGTGTAGCCCCACCCTCCCTGCGATGGCTGGGCCGCACGCCGATGTCTCCCCCCACCAGGCACTCGCTTGTCTTAGTGCCCAGCAATTACGGAGCTGGCAGGAGCTGCCAATTGTTTACCCTCAGCCATATTCCTACTGGACTTTATTAAAACACCATCTGTTGTCAGATCCGGGTGTGGGGGGGCACTGGGGGGGAGTGGGCCGAGGAATGCATGTAGGAGGACAGAGCTCAGAGCTGGCAGCCTTTTTGGAAGGGCGCCCCCAGTGGTGCCGCATTGCGCCAGCGGTGCTGAAACATCGCACTGTGTTCCTCCTGTTCCTCTCTGTGGTACGCGGTGACGTGCTCGTGCACCCGGGGAGTGGCGTTAAGGTGCAGTGTTGGGCTCCCACTCCGCAGGCCTCTTCCGATTGCATCAGCCCCACAATCGGCCTAGACAGTTGGTCCTGGGGTGCGGGCGGGTACGAGCGGGCCAATCGGAGCGCCGCGTCGTGTGGAGGGGTGCAGCGCCACGCCGAGGTGTGCAGGTGTTCAGCGGCATGCTGGGTAATTGTAGCAGAGCCTTTCTGCGTAATGACATTCTGATGGTTATTTCATTAACTCTAATTCGTTAGGGGAGATGTCATTTACCCGGGGCTGGGGGGGGCGGGACTTCAGGCCGAAGTGCAGGAGGGGAGAATGGCGACCATGCTACCCCTGTCTCTGAATCGGGTCCCACTTGATCATCACACCGGTAAGATCCTGCAGAGCAGGACTCTCAGCACAAGCTGCATGAAGGAACCGAACCGCCCTTAGACACAAAGGAGAAACCTAAAAAACTGAAGCCTGAAAAACAACCAGTTACGTAGACTGGAAGAACTCAGCAAACAAACAATGATATAGCATTAGTCATATCGATACGTTTGTTTTATTAAATCAGGAGAGTTAATGAGAGTGTGGTCAGACTGCAGGAACGAGCTCTGTATATAAGCAAACCACGAAACAGCAATAATGTGTAACGTGCTCTAGTAAACGGTGAACATCCTGCCTCGTTTTTAACGCGAGCTGCATTTCACGGCATCTGCACAACACATGGAGTTAATGCACCCGGTGTGACGGACAGGGGCGCGTAGCAGACGTGCGACACGCCTGTTAAGACGATGAGTTGGACTGCGATGAAGCACCTTTTTCATTTACGCTCATTTCGGAAACCACCCTCACACCTGCAGCAGAAAAAGAAGCCAGATCTGTTCGTATTCCTGTTTGAATCAAATGTCACAGGGCCGGTTTGGGACCGTATGGATTTGACTGGGACCAAAACACTCACAAGAACTTAACACAGCAGCCCCCAAATCCCACAGTGTGGGGCTTCCAGCACTAATCGCCCCGTGCACTGGAAGTGAGCAGCTCAAAGTAAAAGGTGGTGAACACGGTAATCAGGCTGCTGTCTGGGGGACAGCACCGTCTGTTATGTAAGGTAGGAAGGGGCCCTAAAAACGAGCCAGGGACCCCAGGAGGATGAGGACGGTGCCTGCAGGGCAGGTGGGGGGGTCTGCAAGCCGGAGTCATCACCTGAAGGTCACCTGAAGATCCTTTATGCTGAAACATGCACTGATGCCAGCGCGACACTGGGGCTGCATGTCAGGATCAGGCCTAAGATGATCCGACTTGGTCCAAACGGCACCAGTGCTGGTACATACTGAAGGTGTGTGTGAAGCCTGCAGAAGGGCCGACAACACAGTGAAAAATTACATTACAATTACATTTAAACATTTAAAACAAACAAAGGTTCTTTATTTTTAATTGGCCTTAACAATCCAGAAAAAGAAAAGGAAAACCAGAAAAACTAAAGTCTGTATGGGCTTCCGGAGAAGCAGCGTTAAATGTGACATTTTGACATGTGAAGGCACCCAGGCACGGCACCCAGGCACGGTCCCTGGCACGGCACCCAGGCACAGCACCAAGGCACGGCCCCCAGGCACGGCACCCAGGCACGGCACCAAGGCACGGCCCCCAGGCACGGCACCAAGGCACGGCCCCCAGGCACGGCATCCAGGCACGGTCCCAGGACGCCAGCTGTCCCGCGCTTCCTGGTTGCTATGGCCTTTGGAGGGCAGCTCCTCGCTGGCAGCGCCAGCGTCCGCGCCCTGCGTCTCACTGGGTTCAGGCTCTCCTGTCCCCTTTAATGAGGCAGAGGAGGTGTCTTAAACAAACGCACGCTGTTTTACGCAGCGCTTCAAAGCCAGCCTGCCCTCTACCCAGGGACGTTCCTTCCGCCATGGGCCACGCCGCTAACAATCCGTCGCTTTACAGTAATCGCCGTGGATACCGCGTAAAAGTTAATCATCTCGTAAACAATGATAAAAGCAGGATGTCGCGCAGTGTTACATCGCTGTGTGAATGACGCCTGGCAGTAGCAGTCAGGAGCGGATAAACACGTCATCTGCCAGCCTCCTGCCCCAGCATCCTGAGCCCGCCCCACGACCCCCGCGCAGCCCCCACGACGCCCCGCGACCCCTGCGACGCCCCATGATCCCCCAGATGCCCCCCAATGCCCCTGACACCGCGCTCCATCGCCCGTGACATGTTCCAGCTCTGGCAGGCCCGCCTCTCCCCGCCCCCTACAAGCACCTTTTGTCCAGGCTAAATGGAGCTGGACGCAGGCCTTTGACTGCGATTCTCGCGTGCCTTTGTGTGCCACTGACGAAGAGAGCGCCTCCATCTGTGCCACGCTCTTTCAATGCAGCTGAAACGGGAAAATAATAATCATAATAATGGCAGCATTAAAGCGAGAGCCATTCATCAGGCGACGGAGGGAGGCCGCAGTGCTTAAGCCAGCACCGGCGCTGCATTGACCGCCGCTTAAAGCTGCAGCCCGGCCTGTTTAAATGAGCACATGCACGGAATAATGAGCAGGCTGGCCGCAGCGTGACACCCAGGGCCGGTGCCCTCGGAAATGGGGCGGGTACGTGGAGTAAAACAGATGCTCATAAAATATTACAGTACATACTGCTTAATGTTAATGTTATTAATATTAAACTTACACTAACCTAAATGCTAACCCTAACCCTATGCCTAAGCTAAATGTAGCCTTTACGCTGGCCCTACCCTTAACAAAAACACTAACTTTAGCATTTACACTAGCCCCAACCCTGATTTTAGCCTTATGCATGCCACAACTCTAGCTATAACACTAACTTTAGCCTTTACGCCAGCCCTTACCCTAACTTGAGCCTTATGCTAGCCATAACCCTAACAATGACACTAACTGTAGCCTTTACTCTGGCCCTTACCCTGAAGCAGTGTCCTCCACGCTCAATGAGGTGCTTCTGCGTCAAGTTGCAGCATGAATGCAGCCTTCGTGTCCCCCCCCAACCCCCCCTCCGAGAGGCTCTATCGATTACAAGGCAGCGACACAAAGCGCCCTAATGAAGGGTCGACATCAATAAGGACGGCGCCCCCTCTGATGTTGTGCCGGCCCCAGCTCCACCCCCCCCCCCGCAGGGCCTGGTCGTGTCACGCTCAGCCCTCCTTTTGGAGAGCGGGGGGGCGTGACAAATCAGTAGTGTCCCGCCCACCCGCCCGCCGCCCGTGCGCTCAATGAAGCCACATTAGATCACATGGGGGCGAGCAGAAGGGGCTCTCCAGAGAGGCCAGGGGGGGGGGGGGGGGGGGGGGGGGGGGGGGGGGGGGGGGGGGGGGGGGGGGGGGGGGGGGGGGGGGGGG
>JAODKN010000001.1:16677865-16690400 GCA_026774425.1 Petrocephalus zakoni | reverse complement strand
CGATACTGGCCGGGGCATGATCTCCTCATCACTGTGCGACTTAACGATCCTGGCCCGAGCACACTCTCATCATCACCGTGCGACTTAACGATCCTGGCACGAACACGCTCTCGTCATCGCCATGCCACTTAATGATACTGGCCCTAGCACGCTCTCGTCATCGCCATGCCACTTAATGATCCTGGCCCTAGCACGCTCTCGTCATCACCGTGCGACTTAACGATCCTGGCACGGACACGCTCTCATCATCACCTGCGATTTAACGATACTGCCCTGAGCACACTCTTGTCATTACTATGCGACTTAACGATTCTGACCCGAGCACGCTCTCATCATCACCGTGCGATTTAACGATACTGCCCCGAGAATGCTCTCGTCATCACCGTGCGATTTAACAATACTGCCCCGAGAATGCTCTCGTCATCACCGTGACATTTAACAATACTGGCCCTAGCACGCGCTCATCATCAACATATGACTTAACGATCTTGGCCCGAGCACGTTCTCGTCATCACTGTGCGATTTAACGATACTGGCCGGGGCATGATCTCCTCATCACTGTGCGACTTAACGATCCTGGCCCGAGCACACTCTCATCATCACCACGCGACTTAATGATCCTGGCCGGAGCACACTCTCGTCATCACCGCACAACTTAACGATACTGGCCCAAGCACACCCTCGTCATCACCGCACGACTTAACGATCCAGGCCCGAGCACACTCTCGTCATCACGTCACAACTTAACGATCCTGGCCCAAGCACACTCTCGTCATCACCGCACGATTTAACGATCCTGGCCCGAGCACACTCTCGTCATCACCGCTCAACTTAACGATCCAGGCCCGAGCACACTCTCGTCATCACCGCACGACTTAACGATCCTGGCCCGAGCACACTCTCGTCATCACCGTGTGACCTAACGATACTGGCCCGAGCACACTCTCGTCATCACCGCGCGACTTAACGATCCAGGCCCGAGCACACTCTCGTCATCACCACACGACTTAACGATCCTGGCCCGAGCACACTCTCGTCATCACCGCGCGACTTAACGATACTGGCCCGAGCACACTCTCATCATCACCGCGCGACTTAACGATCCTGGCCCGAGCACACTCTCGTCCTCACCGCGTGACTTAACGATCCTGGCCCGAGCACACTTTCGTCATCACTGAGCGAATTAATGATACCCGCCCGAGCATGCTCTTGTCATCATCGTGAGACTTAATGATTCTGGCACGAGCACGCACTCGTCATCATCGTGAGACTTAACGATCCTGGCACAAGCACGCTCTCATCATCATCGTGAGACTTAACGATCCTGGCACGAGCACGCTCTCGTCATCATCGTGAGACTTAACGATACTGGCCCAAGCACACTTTCGTCATCACCGTGCGACTTAACGATCCTGGCCCGAGCACACTCTCATCATTAACGATCCTGGCCCAAGCACACTCTTGTCATCACTGTTGGACTTAACGATCCTGGCCCGAGCACACTCTCGTCATCACCGTGCGACTTAACGATCCTGGCCCGAGCACACTCTCATCATCACCGTGCGACTTAACAATCCTGGCCTGAGCACACTCTAATCATCACCATGTGACTTAACGATCCTGGCCCAAGCGCGCACTCGTCATCACCGCGCGACTTAATGATCCTGGCCTGAGCATGCTCTTGTGTGACTTAACAATCCTGGCCCAAGTACGCTCTCATCATCAACGTGCGACTTAACGATCCTGGCCCGAGCACGCTCTAATCATAACTGTGTGACTTAACAATCCTGGCTCAAGTACGCTCTTGTGATCACCATGCTACTTAATGATCCTGGCCCGAGGTTCCACATTTTTGAAAAGTGCTCGGTATCACGTTTTTTTTGTATCGTTACTAATTACACTATTACAGACATCACTAACGATATCAGCACAGACTAGAGGGGGAGAGGGGGCAGTCGTGCCTGGCAATGGTACTGGTCGGCTTGTGTGCTCTACAAGCTTTTCCATTGCAGGTTGGATGGTATGACTTTAATAAACTGAAGATATTCACTGGCCAGTGTAGTCACCTGGCATTGACCATCAAAGAAAGGAGGTGGTCACTGACATTGCCCCCACAGGACAGAATGTGTCCTATACCCTGTTTGACAGCACAAAGCTCACATCAGACAACAACGATGCCAAAGAAAGCCCAGTAAACAATAAGCATGGTCCTATAACACATTCTTATTGATTTGTGTTGTTAGCGGCAGCCGGTTCTGCTACGTGTGGGCTCCTGTAACCCAAACACATACCACATGCATGTGCCATGCATGCAATACCACTCTGGAGTCTGCGGTTCTCCTTTGGCCGCTGTTGTCCACCAGGGCTACCAACAAATTTGAAGGGTCTCCAGTGCAGAGATGCACTTCCTGAAAAGTGATAGAATTAATGGCACATGGTATCCAGTGGATGCGCCATCCTCAGTGGGTGCAGGTACCCAGGGTGGGGGGTATGAATGAGAGTCACACACCTGTTGTAATGGCATCTAGGTCACACACAATGGCACACTGGCAAGCTTCTGAAACATACCTGCCTAACTGGCCACAGTCATGTGACTTTAACTTACCGGTAGGAGAGAACAGCATCCCAGGCCTTGGTGATGTCTCGGGCATGAGGCGTGCTGGGGGAGGGGAGGGGTAGAAAAACGTTCTTATCAGGACGCCTAGGCCGCAGCTGAGAAAAATCCGATTAGTTACGCTCTTGTCCGCTAATGGACACACTGTGTGATCTTAAGAGCATCATTTACCTGCTTAATAGTGCTCAGTGCTATATGGACTGGGGGGGTGAAAGGATGGAAAAATGAGGCCCGGCAGCAGCAGGGATATTGGCTGGGTGGCAGGCGGCGTGAGCCAGTGACGCGGCGGCGCAGGATTCATCACGCCCAGGCTCATATCTCATTATGGGGGGGGCGAGTGTCCCCCCAGGCAGGAGGCCACCGGCCAGCCTGCCACGCACAGCCACACAGGTATATTGTGGGATGATTTAGCGCCATAATAACACACACTTTGCCGGGAGGGTCCAGTGCTTAATGAATGACACATTAGCAAAACACTACAATGTTATTGGAGAGACGGGGAGCAGCAGAGGCTCAGCTTTGGAAGGCCTCGGTCTACTGGCGTCACTGGCCGGCATGTGAGCCATGCGGACCGGGACCGGCGCCATCACCTTCAAACAGATTCGGTTATCGCTCCGGAGGCACACTCAGTTAATATGGGTCTAGCCATTTCTGAGTGAAAAAAAGTGTCTGTGAGCCACTGGGAACCAGTGTGAGCCAACATGAGCCAATATAAGCCAGTATAAACCAGATGTGAGCTTGTGTGAACAGGTATGAGCTCATGTGAGCCAGGATAAACTGGTGAGAGCCTGTGGGAACCGGTGTGACCCAGTATAGGGACATGTCATCGTTTCAGCCACAGTAAAGGACTTTTTATGGCACTCAGTATGTTTCTTGGATGCCAGCAAAGAGGAGCAGGATAAAAAATATTCATACATAACAGATATATTTTTATTTAAACATTTTGTGCAAGGTCATTGACAGAAACAGGGACGTATGTTTCTTAAACAGCGAACAAACTAGACACAATGCCCTTCTTGCTGATCATTTTAGGCTAAACTTCCTGGTAGTCAAACCCGGGCTGTTAAATGCTCAAACTTGCTCGAGGTGACAGGCGGGAGCTGCTGCTATTGTGCTGGGCTGCTGTGAGAAGCAGTGTCATGGGGGTGATGGTCACATGCCCTTCAAGAGAACCACAAGAGCAGTGAAATCCTGCGGACCTTACTCCTGCCTGTCAACGCGGAAGCATTACATCAATTCATCCATCCTGCATCTCCAGTACCAGGTGACGCTGGCTATTACAGGGGTATCTGGATACGAGATCAGGAATCTCATGCCCGCCCGATACAAAAAAAAGAGTGAAACCAGTTAATGTACTGGACATTCTAGCAGATGTGGGAGGAAACAGTACCTTCAAAGTAACGGACTGATGCTGATGTGGACAAACATCAACTAATGCTGTGAAAGCAAAAGGCAGAATGCAGTAATTTATAAATGTGGCCAGTCGGCCCACACAGAGACAGGGCTGGATATGGCAGTGAGACGAAGGGTGGGGCGATGAAGTCCGCTATACGCGAAGGGCGCTATGTGCGAAGGGCGCTATGTGCGAAGGGCGCTATGCACGTGCGAAGGGTGCTATGTGTGAAGGGCGCTATGCACGTGCGAAGGGTGCTATGCACGTGCGAAGGGTGCTATGTGCGAAGGGCGTTATGCGCAAAGGGCGCTATGTGCGAAGGGCGCTATCCACGTGCGAAGGGTGCTATGCACGAAGGGCGCTATACGTGAGAGGTGCTATGCACGAAGGGTGCTATGTGCAAAGGGCACTATACGCGAAAGGTGCTATACACGAAGGGCTGACGGTGGGGAGTCAGCAGGACATTCTCCTTCATGGTTTCCATGCCCAAGTCCTGCTTCCAGAAGCCTATTGTTCATTTCTCTGTGTGGTCCACATCAGTGGCTGTAAGTAAACATCTTGCAGCCTTTCATACTGATGTCATCACCCAAGCCAGCCTGCATGGACATCTTATCATCTACGTGGTTCTGGAAGATGAGACAGCACCTTTGTCAGATTTTCCTGTAATCAGCTGGCACATGTAATTACATTTACCTTGATGTGAAGCTTCGCTGCTCTTAACTGCCATGGGTCTAATTGTCCTTGTGCAGAAGGTTCATCATCAGAGTGTGAATCTGTGGTGGCCTTTATGAAGATTCAAACTCAATGAAAGCAAAGCACATGGAGGCCACATTCGGACTTTGCTCTCACCTAACATGTTTATCCTTGTTTTGCTTAAGAAATGAATTATGAATGTTTGAATTATATATGAATCATGTAAACTTAAAGCCGTCTCAAGGGGATTGTCCATGGATTGTTGTAATTTCTTAAGATTTATTTTTAATGAAGATGACTCTGTGGAGAGAGGGTAATTTACTGCCACTGCAGGCTGAAAGATGAGAGGAGTCCGGAGCAGCAACGCAAATGCAGCAGCTGCTGGACTGGGCGAAATGCGACAGTGAGTTGGCCCCTCCCCTTGCTGCAGCTGGGACATGTGGAAAGTTCCCAAAAATCATTTACATTCTGAGTGTTTTGTGATGGCATTTATGACCAATTAGTGAACTGTTTCTGATCTGTCCAGTGAATTCCCACTGAACGGGCACTGCACTGCCACTCAACTTCCCACTGCACCTTTTCATGCCTTTTAGGTATGCAGCTACAGTGACATTAAGTAAACCTGCAGTCATTTTTTCATGGCATGAATTACAGTGTTATCTCAGATCCAGAAGGAATGTTCTTGCCCTTAATGGCAATTGGCCTCCGTTTGATATGTGCTCTGTATTGCTGCTCTGAGAGTCTGTCATTTCTTACAAGAATGAGCCGGACTATAGAGATAATATTTCAATAACACACTGGCCTGATCATAAAATAACCCAGTGGAAGCACATCACCGCCTCAGGGGCCCAGCAGGGCAGCCCACACACAAATGGCTTTGTGGGATTTTTTTCCTTGGCTGATTCCACGGCAGTTGAATCAGATGGACTGGGAGATGGCCCAGGAAGCAGGAGGGAAGGCAGGAAGGGAAGTAGTGTGGGAAGAGGGAGGGGAAGCAGGAGAGGAAGTGGGATGGGAACTGGGAGAATAATTGAGAGAAAAAGCAGGAGAGAAAGCAGAATGGGAAACAGTATGGCAAGTGGGAGGGGAAGTGGGACAGGAAGAGGGAGAGGGAAGCGGAACAGGAATCAGGACAGGAAGCGGGACAGGAAGCGGGACAAGAAGCGGGACAGGAAGTGGGACAGGAAGAGGCTGAGAGAAATGGGACAGGAAGAGGGAGAGGAAAGCGGAACGAGAAGTGGGACAGGAAGAGGGAGGGGGAAGCGGGGTGGGAAGTGAATTGCTGGATACCTCTTATGTGGCTCCTCCTCATGGGCCTTTTTCCATGGAGTGACAGCCTTGGATTGCAGAGGTGAGGCCTTCGCCCCAGTGCCCAGCTGAGGGAGGGCCAGGCTCTTTAAATAAACATCCTATGCAGATCTCAAAGAGCCTGGTGCCAGCTGCTGCACCGCGAATGACAAACGTGCTTCGTAGCTCATGTTTTCATCTCTTTTTGGTGCTGTACTGGGATTTTTCTGCTGTGAGACATCCCATTTTCACTAGTAACCCTCTGTGTTTGATGAGAAGCCTTTTTGCCAAGCAGTGAAGGGAACAAAACATGATTGGCACAGATGAGGCCTGTCACATGACACTAGGTGTCTGTCACAGGTGAAGATAAATCACGCTGGACCATCATACCTAAGTAAAGAGGGACATGGGTGTCTACTGACCCCTGCATCTGGGTCGCAAATCACTCACCACCCCCTCCCCCCCACCCCGGTGTCCCAGCAGAGGCTTTGTGACAAGCAGGCGTGACACGGAGGGAGCTGGATGAATCGCTCCATGGCCCCAGGCAGCCAGAGAGAGGAGCAGTAAATAGGATTGAAGTTTAAATGGCATAATATGTTTTGGAGGGAGGAATAGAGGGTCTGATGCTGGGGACAGAGAGGCCAGGGAGGGGGCAGGAGCCAGAGAAGCTGGGGGGAGGCTAATGCATGTTTGGGAAAGTTTTAGTAGACTGACAGAAATTGGCAGCTGTTTTCGTCTATGAGTTATTCTCCTTTGATGGCCATCTTTAAGTGAGCTACAAACCGGCGCAGGGTTTCCCTGCTCACGGTGCTCCATCCCGTGAGTGTTTCCTGCATCCTCATCAGTGTTGCCATCAGGATTTCTCCATGCAAAAAAAAGCCCTAGTAATGGGAAGAAAGTTTTAAGCTCACTTAATGATGAAACAGGCTGACAAATTCTGAGATTCATAAAAAGCACTGAAGTGGTGGCTTCTGAATCAAAAGCTACACACAATATTTGTGGTGAAAGCTCTGTCATCATGACGAGGAGCCCACCGTGGGGGACTGGGAGGCCCAGAAAGGAGCAGAAGCCCTGGGGCCCGTGGTTACAGCCTTGGTGTTTGGGTATTCGGGGGTCACGCCCACCTGCAGGTAGGGGCCGGTCCCTCTTTATGGGGAACCACAGCCTGCTTCACCTAGCACTCCCATAAAGCTCTTGGGGATTTTTACTTGCTGCCCATAAGGAAGTTCACCAAACGATCACAGATATAAACCTCACAGTACATTAGTCCCAATTAGTGCCCCAGACACCAAAGCACCCACCACCCAATCACAGCTCACAATCTGCTGCATCATTTCAGCAGCCACCCAATCATAGCTTCCAGTCAGCAGCACCAACAGCCAAGCAGTCTAAGCTCTGCTGAAGTCCCCCCCCCTCTTCCAGGCTGTTCGATTGAGCCAGCAGCACCCCCAGTCCATTAAGCAGGATCGGCTCACTCCGTGGAGGAAGGGGGGAGGACAGGAGATCTGGCTGGTTCACCTGCACCACTGTTCACCTTACAGGGGTGCCTTTGGCACACATGCACAAGCAGTCCTCACACTCATACAAGCAGAGTGACAGGGATGAATGTCTAACAACCAGCTACCTGTAATCTTCTGTGCATAATATAAATTAAAAACACCTGACTTCATACATAGATTCTGAGTATCTTTTCAGTATGTTTTTTTTGTTATTGTTGCATGCATTTAAAACATGATTATGGCAATGCAGCCACGACCTTCAGTAAACTGAATATAGAAATGCATGTATTAATGCAACAAGGCATATTTAGAGAACTAAATTTACATTTCTTCTATTTTTGTCTGAACACTATGCTTTTGATTCTGTTTCATAAAGAAACTTCTCAGAGGAAGACTAGTAATCAGTATAACTAAGACTGATTATAGAAATATCCTCCTTCTAATGTGCTCATTCTGAAGAGCTGAAATTAGCATAGGGTGTCAAGGAATTGTGGTGGTAGTCTAATAAATCACATTATGATAAAATATTATGATAAACATCACATTATGGTAACGCATCATTCTCAGTGTGACTCCACGCTGAATCTGTCTCGCTGTTTGTGACAAACGGGCTGGTAAAATAAGCCGTATTTGTCCTCTGCTGAGTAACTCCGGGGTTGCACACGGTTACTCTGGTGGCTAACACTATCACGGTGCACTGGAGGCTGCCTGTATGAAAGACGCCACATTTGCCCTTGTTACAATCTTCTTATCTATATGATTGTGTGTGTTTATGTCTGTCTTTGTAGGCAAGAAAGAAGATTAACGCTGTTAACTGTCGCTGGTGTGGCAAAGCGCATTCTCAGCCCCATAACTGAAAAGCTAACATAACAATGCCCTCGGAGCAAAACATATCAAGAGAAGGAGGAGGATGCCCGTGCTGTTACCTGAGAAATGATTCACAAAAAGAGATATTAGCCAGATGTTAATCTCTGCAGTTCGGACTAACTGAGAGTTTCATTAGC
This sequence comes from Petrocephalus zakoni, assembly GCA_026774425.1. Taxonomy (NCBI): domain Eukaryota; kingdom Metazoa; phylum Chordata; class Actinopteri; order Osteoglossiformes; family Mormyridae; genus Petrocephalus; species Petrocephalus zakoni. Next base: position 16,681,910 of record JAODKN010000001.1, on the reverse strand, counting down.
AGAAACTGCTTCTATTCCAGTAACCCTGCATTCAGGACTTTAAAATCGAAAGCTTACGCTTCCCGTTGCCAATGAGAGCTCATGAAAATGACTCTGCCGTCTTTGCGATCAGCGTCATTTCATGCTTCACCTGTCAGAAATTTAATTCTGGACGAGTTCTTTGCAAATCAGCCACATCTAATTAAGCTAGACTTCAGTTTGGGGCTCTAAGAAAGCGCAAACATACCAGTGCCTTTTTAAACACGGTATGTCTTATTGTTCATTAGCTAGTGGTGGCTGATTACATTTTAGCAAATTTATTTTATGTTGAAACTGTTGTATTTCGCTCCCAGGCCACAGAGTAACGAGTGTGGATTGAATCCTGAGAAAATGCTGCCCTGAATCCCCTCTTGACTGTGCAGAATGTACCATGTTTAAATCTTATACTTTAAATGGATCTCACACAATTCAGGCCGCGCGATGGACTATGCTCACCTCCAGCCTGCTCATGACACAAGGCGCTATACCTCTGCATGCATGTAGGCGGCAATACAGACAACGCACGGCCTGTTAGAGTCCCGGTAGCCAAATAGCCGTGCTCCTGCTGTCTGCCACATGGGCCCCCTCCCTCCACTCCCTTGTAATGGAGTTCCTCCTCAGCAGCCGGTACCTAAGAGCCGGATGATTGATGGAGGAGGAGCGCCGGGTTTCGAGCAGGAACGTGCGGCACGTCACACACCGGAGAGCCGGGGACGCTGGGAGCCTCCGCGGGAGTAACGGTGACAAACACCGCCTTTCCCGCGCATTACCTAATGACACACGCGGCAGCGGCGGCGGCATATCAGTTCCCCCTCAGCGGGCGTCCCCAAGCAGACGCATCTGCATTGTAAATATCCCTGCCGCTCATTTTTCACGCAAAAGAGCCACACTCTGCGTGTTTAATGTGTGCTGCTCTCGCCTCTGAGGTACATGTGTGTTTATGTAAAATGAGCAGCACTTCATGCTGTCAGGGACACAATGAAAGAGGTTTATTCCTACTGGGATGGTTTAAAAAGCACTTCCCGTACAGAAAGGTGCTGTTGTTATGTTTTGCCTCCATTTTTCAGGGTAATGGACATGGATCCACCCTCCCGACTGCTTATTCTAGTCGGGATGGTGGGAAAAACACTCATTCGCAAGCAACAGGTAAGAAGAATTATGCTGAGAAGAAGTAACCCATAATGCACATAGGCTGACTAACATCACAAGGAGAGAAATGTCCTCCACAGCAACCCCTGAAGCAGCGGTCCTCAAAGGGTTAATTAGGCAGGGCTAATCTCAGCCTACAGTGGGTTCATCTGCACGCAGGCAAACATTTCCCCTTACAAACTAAATTCAATCAAACAAAGAAAAATTAAACTGGAGCTAGTTCTGCTAAAGCAGGTGTAAATTAGCTAATGAAGTTCAGCACCCTCTACACATTAAACATAACAGTGAATGTGGTTCAGCAAGGACTCTGAAGCAATCAGTGCTTGTTTATTCATACTTCTTCAGTCAAAGATATGCAGGCTGGGTACAGGAAGACAGGGCCTGCCTGTCTGACTGTCAATCAGCCAGTCTACCTGCATGTCTGTCTGTCTGTCTGTCTATATGCATGTCTGTCTGGCTGTCCATCTGTCAGTCTATATGCATGCTTGTCTGTATCAATCTGTCTGCTTGTTTATTTATTTGCCTGTCTGCTGTTGTAGCCAACTGACTGTCTGTCTTTCTGTCTGCTTGTCTGTCTGTCAATCTGTATGCCTGTATGTGAATCTGCCTGTCTCTATCAATCTGTATGCCTGTCAGTCTGTCTGCCTGTCTGTCAATCTGTCTATTACTCTTTCTGTCCATCTGTCTACCTGTCTGTCTACCTGCCTGTCTGTCTGTTTTTTGTAGAAGGCAGCCCACCCCTTCAGCTTCTGTCCAGAATCTCCTACGGTTCCTCTAACTGTAAATGACCTTGTAGATCTAGTGTCGACCAGTCCACTACGTTAGGACTGCCCCCGCCTCTCCCATCACAGATACCCCCCTCCCCCTCCACATCACAGTAGCCTTTGTGCTCCTGTGGGGGCAACTGGGATTACCCCCGATCACCCCGAGCAACATTATGAGGAAAATGCCTGGCAACAGGCTTGTCAATCCCCTGGATCACTGCTCTCAGAGCCATAAATTGCAGGGGCCAGTACCTCAATGACTAATGGAGAGCGAGCCAGCCAGCCATGGTGGGGGTGCGCGGGGGGTTGGGGGGGGCAAGGGGATGGCAGGTGCCTGGGCACTGGAGTGGGGTAGTTTGGACATGATCCCACAGCCTGGGAAATGAGTGACACACTCAGGCTCACACATCGCCGCCAGCAGCCTTTCAGCACCTTTCATTACAAAAATGCCCCCCCCCCACACCCCAGACACCACACACATTCCAGGGCCGCCAGCCTGCAGAAGGACTTTCAGAGGGGCAGAGAGAGCTGTCCCATTGTTCCTGCAGTGGCTTGGGGTCAGCTGCCAGATTCTTGGTGCGGGAAAGGCACTGGGGCGATGGGACACATCGCCGCAGGAGAGAGGAGGACGATCCGATGACAATCAGCTTTGTTTGAAAGCCGCAGCTCTGACAAAGCAAACAGGGCTTGTTTCTGCTCTCCGGGGGAATAGCTCTGCTGCAGCTGCCCACAGGAAGGCTGCATGCATGATGAGGGGGGTGGGTGAGAGCCCTGGGGAGCCTCATCCCTACAGGAGTCCAAACTAGAGGTCGGCCGATATTGGTTGTCAGGGCCGATATCGATACAGATTAATTGTTGCTGGTTACTGGGGCCGATAACTGATGTTTGGGAGCGATATGCATTTGCTTTTATGTGCTTTCTTTGCATCCATCTGCAGTGAGAATTTGGATATAAAGTCCACTATTAGAGTAAGGGTGCTCCATTTAAAGTGAATGTTTTTTAACAATTTTTTTATTATACAATATGCAACAAGAACATATAGTTTTTACAGCATTTAATAAAACATATGTCTGAGCTGGATAAAACAAATTAGTAGATGCTTTAATACCAATAATATGTTTTGCTTGATAGCATAACAGAGTTTGGTAACGCATTTAAATTAGGAGTAAGAGACTCCACGTTGTTGTCAGCTAACTTTACACGTAGCATGTGATAATCCTGTAGGGATGCGTAATGTAAGTACTTTATTGTAAGTCCTGTAATGCAAAGTAAGATTAGCAGCATGGAAGCTCAAATAAGTTCCTGTTGCAGTATTAGCGTCATGTAGCGGCTACATAATGCTATTAACACTTTGTCATTACAGGTAACATTGCTGGCTGATACGGCAGCGAACTGCATTCACCGAAGAAAACAAATCCTGCAGTCTGCTTTTCTGAATTAACGAGATACACTTTACATTTAAAAACGCTTCGATGTTATTTTCTTTAGCGAATGCAGGACGCTTCGGTAGGCTCACGTTATCACCACAACAAGGCTCATTATTCGGACATTTTCCAGTCCCTCAAGTTTTTCGCGATTTTGCGATCGCGTCAGATCCCGCGAAATCAGCAATTTACCGCATATTTTCGCGATGCCGCGTATTTTCTATCCTATCGCATAACATTCGCAAAAATGACCCGAAAATCCTTCATGTAAAATCAGAACTGTTCTATTTACCACTTATTACTATAATCTAGTCCCATTTACCATCTTTTATCACCGCTTAGTACCGAGCAAAACAATATCCCTCGGTTCTTCACGATCGAGAGTGGGGGCAAATTGTTTTGCATTCGCTGCAATAAAGTCCTTGACCAGTCTTAGAAAATTCACAGTAAATGACCATGTTCGAGGACACAAATATCAGAAGGCAGCGGAGAATTAGAATACGGGGAGGCAGAAACAGCTAGAGAATGTCCGTGGCAGCAGCCGAACGGAACAATGTAAGAAGCGGTCATATTATTTGCTAAAAGATAGCAAGATTGTTCAGGTTGCAGAGCTAACTGGTAACTGATGTAAATTAGAGGGAAGTGAGGGAAGACATGATGAATTTTGTCATTTCTAATGTAGACCTATTA
>JAODKN010000001.1:16664042-16674960 GCA_026774425.1 Petrocephalus zakoni | reverse complement strand
CCAAGGCTCGTCTGGTGGGTTGCTCCCGCTCGGGGGGCCGTGGGGGGTTCTAGCTGTGGAGCTTTATTTCGGGGGGTGGTGGGGGGGGGCGTGGGGGGAGTATTAGCCGCCCGCAACCAGTGTACTCCATGATGATTCCATTTTAATGGGTGGGGGGGTGCTGTCTCACCGGAGAGCTTGGCTGACAGTTTGACGAGGTTACCGAGGAATAAACGAGTTAGGGAGCATTGGCAGGGTTGGGGGGGCGAAACACAAACAAACAGCAGTGCCATCCCGGCGCGGGTCTGCGGGGGAGGGACATGGCCATGGGCAGCTCTGCGGGGCCCGGCCCCTGCTGGTGGGTGAGCCCGCGATCTGCGCACAAGCCCACTCAGTGCCACCGGGGGCCCTGATTAACAGAGAAACACCATGCCCCCCACAGCCCTGACCCGCCTGCGAGGGTCCCATCCTACATGTAACTCCCATGATAAACTCACGTGTTCCTGTCAGGTCACATTGCCGGCTCCTGTCTTCTAGATGACCGAAAGACTGTACTTTGCGGAGCTTATGAGGGCCTCTATCAGGAGGGAATGTCACAGTGAGTGGGTTGACTCGCTCACTGAGGACATCGAGGTGTCCCTGCCACGTCCCTGTGTATGGCTGATGTCCGTCTGTGTGTGTCTGCTTGTGTGCGTATTTGTGTCTATCTGTATGTGTGCATGTATGTTTATGTCTATCTCCCGGGGGGGAGGTGGTGCATGACTTTTTTATGAGCATCCTTGTGTATTGGTGCATTTACGATGGGAACCCTGGTGAGTATCTCACTCACACACGCTTCCTGCACCACGTACTGCACAGTGACTGTATCCATCACAACACGATGGCCTGATGCAGCTTTTTCGTGGAGCAACAGCATGTCTGACTGTCCCAATGACCTCTTCTGACTGGCAGTACAGCAAGATGGAGCTTGAGATGCTCTGGTGCATAGAGAGATTCCAGGCAAGGCTGTGGTTACCCCACCACTGAGATTATCATTGTGATGAATGTGACATTGTCAAAAAAGGCATGAATGTCCAGAAAGCAGGTATCTGTGAAGGCATAATGCTGCAAGCAAAATGAAGAAAAGCAATTTGGAGTAAAGGCCAAAGTCATAGCACTATCATAAGCATATCAGGTGAACGCTGCCTGATACGGTCTCATACCATGAGGCTAAAGAAAAACAAACAGGAAGCGTTGCACCAGCGACATTCCTCTCAGGGACAGACGTTCAGCCGTTCCCAGGATATTCTTCCTGGCACCTGTATCACACTCAGTGGTATGTAAAGATGTATACAGAGGGGTTTGCTGAGATCTTCCCCCATAACACCAGTTTAGATTTGTCCACCCAGGCCTGCATTCCTCCTAACAGAGATGCATGCACCCTTTGTAATATCCATCCATCCATCCATTTTCCAACCCGCTTATCCGAACAGGGTCACGGGGGGTCCGGAGCCTATCTTGGAAGCTATGGGCACGAGGCGGGAACAACCCAGGACAGGGGGCTAGCCCATCGCTGGGCACCCTTTGTAACAATGCTTCATTTCTCTCACTCATTTAATTTTATTATGTTTTATTTTGTTTTATAATTTTTTAACAGCTTCTGCTATGTGACCCCCTCCCTGCCCCCCAAAGAGTGTCTGGTAGAATTTTAGTTATAACATATAGCATGTATAGCGGAAAACAAAACAATGTATTTTATTAAGCAGTTCGCCAAATCAGCTACGGTAATTTAATTAATTAATTTAATTATTTTTAATTGTCATTCACACTGTTTCAGAGCAACTTTTCAATCACTAACTTTTCTTTGTTAAAAAAATAGGTGTTTCACGGAGGCGAGGAAAGTTTCGGAAAGACCCACAGTGCCCCCTGCTGGCCGCAGACTCAAACGTAATACGAGGTTTAGTTTTGGTTCATGTTGTGGTGAAAACTACTAGTATCTACTACTAATAATAATAATAATAATAATTTATGTACAGTATTGTGGTACTTTTTCAAAACTAAAGAACAAAGCTGGCCATTGTGTTGAATCGATTACTTTGTAGAATTAATGTATAGTCAAGCTTTTCTGTCTACATATTCCTAGTCATATACTGTCTTTTACGCACAGTGCATTTTGTGTTTATATAGTCTATTTAAGAACCTCTTAAATCCAGATATGGGCGTGCGAGACAGCCGGCATGTTACATGTTGATTCTGACGTCCGGGATGGGGGGTATCTGACCAGACATGCTGTCAGAGAAGGAACAGACAGAAGCTGCTCCGCGTGTTTCACACACGGGAAGGTATCTTCGCCTACGATTACGCTTAGCGGCTGCATTCAACATGCGTTACTGTGCAGCCCCGCCCCCTTCTGATGCAACCCCGGCCTTCCTGACATCGGCGCTCTGATTGGTTATATCCGCCGACGGCCGGAGGGAGGAGTCTGTTCTGTCCAATTGTGCCGCGGAGGCGTAACACTATCCAAGATGGCGCTGAAGGAACTGTCGTCTTTAGAGAAAGCGTTGGGCTTTAAGAAACCCAACAAATACAGCACGCAAGGAGGCAGCAAGGTGGGTAGCGGTTTGACTCGAAGGCGGTCGGGGAGCTGGCTCTTCGGCGTGTGGATGCCAGATGATAGTGTCCGTCCGGAAGCCGCGGAGCGCTGCGCCGGCACCGTGCCGCGGACATGTGGCTGACGGCAGATCCTTCCGATCCAGATGTGTCCGGGGGTTTAACTGGCCTGCAGCCACAGCGTTTCAGCATCCCTGCCAGTGCGGCTGGTTGCCTGGTAACCGTGGTTTATTTACACAGTGCAAATTGAGTATTTCCTGTGCAAACAGCTCTTGTCGGTTAGATGAGCTGGGATCATTAATCGGCGGGTTAGTTACTGACCGCCAGATCCCGTCCAGCCTAATGCCTCGGGCCTGAGCGCAGCGCCCAAAGAGAAGACGCCTGCTGTCCCTGATCTGATGAAATATAGTGTGGATGTGTGTCTTGTAATATGTATTGTAGGTGTCAAGCTGAACAGCCTGAGTTTGGTGTGAGACATAGCTACAAACTAACTCTGATGTCTGCTCTGTCCCCCAGTCACAACCAATTAAACCTTGAGGTCTATTCCCCTCAGACACCTGTCCTCCAGAGCAACAGCGGCCCGCCTCTTTGTGGCCTGCTTACTATCGCCACCCACCTGGTGCGTGAGGCCCAGCGCCTGGAGCTGCTGGGAGTCAGTGCAGAGCAGAGGGCCGTGGTGCAGCAATGGCTGGAGTACCGGGCCACGCGACTGGACAGCTGCCCCAAAGAGGACATCAGGAGCGTCCTGAAGGTAGGAGGCCCAACACGGCCTGTGCTTCTTGCTGGTGTAGCTGAGGAGAACTTGGAGATGGACGCAGGCGGCAAGGTCCACATCTGGGACAGGCATCACCTGTCTTCCTCCAGGACACTGGTGCTCACATGCCCCATTCCCTACTCACACGCATGATTTAAATGTGTCACACCTGATCCTTCCATCCAGCCAAGCAGTTATCTTCCAGCAGCGTATCCAGTGCAGGGTTGCTAGTGGGCATTTATTCCCACAGGATGGCATGCCAGTCCTTCACAGGGCACTGGATACCCTAGATGGGATGCCAGTCCACCGCAGGGCACAGGGCAGGGGACACCCTGAATGGGATGTCAATCCCTCATAGGGCACAGGGCAGGGAACACCCTGGATGGGATACCAGTCCACTGCAGGGCACGGGGCAGGGGACACCCTGAATGGGATGTCAATCCCTCATAGGGCACAGGGCAGGGAACACCCTGGATGGGATGTCAGTCCATCACAGGGCACATGCCTGCTTGCAATCATACATTCTGTGTCAGTCAGCCTTTCGGACTGTTAGAAGAACCTGGAGCAGACAGAGGAAATCCCCATGACATAGGGAGAGCATGCAGACTTCATACACCGGGTGGTGGGATTCAAACCTCTCAGCAGCCCTACCATTAAACACCCCCTGTTATTTTTAAGTAGATATAAGGAAAGTCAGTAAGGGTTTCTTATGATGTCATGTGATGATGTCAAAATTCTTTATTGGTTTGCTGCATATGATTTCACACATATTATAGAGATAATTATTGAGGAGTTTCGCCTCCCCGCACATTAGCTGGCCACACTCAGTCTCCTGTGCTTCCCAGGACTTGAACCAGCACTTGGAGGATAAGGTCTACTTGGCTGGAGATGCCTTCACCCTGGCTGACATGCTCATGTACTATGGAATACATCATCTGATGGTGAGTGGCAGCATTGAATTTCTGTGGATACGCGAGAGAACACAGGATGCCAGCCTGCCCACAGGGGTACTGGGTGGCCGACTGCTGCAGGAGGTTGGGGGGGCCATCTGACATGTCATAGCATAGACCCCCCTCTTGAAAGGCCAGCTTTGTCTCCATGCGATTCTGTCCTGTCTGAGTCAGTTTGCCTCCCCATGCCCCCTGTGACAAGGTCCCCCTCACTATCATTCTCCCTTAGGTTGAGCTCTCTGTCCAGGAGAAAGAGACCTACGTGAACGTCTCGCGATGGTTCGACCACATCCAGCACTACCCAGGCATCCGACAGCACCTCCCCCTGGTGGTGGTGCTGCGAAACAGACTGTATCCCAGCGGGCAGCACTGAGGACGGCTCCGGGTCCTCCAGCCAAGCGCCACAGCTGGCCCAGAGACGGCCCCGAGGGACTGGGCCCCCCTCCATCCCCAGCCAAGATCTCATTCCTTGTGTGAATGAGTATGATGCCAAGAACTGGCGGGTTTAATGTGACTCTGATCCACCTTGATGTCGTTGGGCAGTGACGTGTTTGTTTCTGTGAGGTGTGCAGTAAGTGATTGATTATTTACATACGTGAAACCATGGAAGGCCTGGACCAGCTGTGCCATTATGGATGAAGAGGGGCTCATCCCCTTCCTTGCTGCTGTCTGTGTGTGCCAGACAGGGGACACTAGATCACTAAGGGAAGCTGTACTAATGGGCCCAGCAGCATGTTTAACAGCGTCTCCCCTTTACAGGTTGTAATCTTAAACCCTGTACCCCCTGCATGTGATTGTCTCTTTTTGGTGAGGGGCTTCAGGCTCAGGTGAGTCTCAGAATCAGTTTGTGTGTATAGGCTGGGGGGGAGGGGGTTTTGGGCTTTGTTAGGACGTGAGCGCCCCCCACCTTAACCAGGCAGTGCTGCTTTTCCCCACATGGGGGCTCCACAGCCCATCTCCATGGCTCTGGCCCTTTGTGATCTGTAACCGGCCTCCATTCACCTTTTATGACTCTCTATGCTTCATATGTCCCTCCCTGGGTATCTGTGTAAATGCCAACTGTTTGCAGCAATAAATAAAGGTAAATGTCTCTGCAGTGGCTGGCTTGTCCTGAAGGGGATCCCTCACACACTCACCACGCAGGGAAAGCCCATCCCAGTTTGTGTCCCGGCCGCCTTAGCCCCTCGTCCCTGCGATCTGGGACAGGTGGTCTCTGGGGAATCTACACTGTCTTCTCAGGTGTCTCTGGATGGGAACGGGTGGTCCTTGTTATAAGGATCATTTGAATTTACAGAACGCATTGCATTTTTACTAAGATCATTTCTGTTTATGTTTAGCTTTCAGGGTATCCTGGTTTATGGACAGGAAGTGACACGGCAGAGTGCCTTTCCTTTTTCACATTCTTTGTTGGCAGTCAGAGGACGTTGTTTGCAGCAAACAACAGAAACGCTCTGATGCTGAAGAATTGCCCAGAGTACATCAGGCATGACCGCCTGCTTAGGGGGGTGTACCGTGAAACTGATTTCCCCCTACCCATATTTCATTTTGAAATCGCTGACGGTGCATTCCAATGGTCCATAGGTCCATTTGTGAGGCCAGCCCCCCCCAGTGTTCCAGTCTAGACAGCCAGAAATGTCCTTGCAGGCAAACTCACAGACAGTGTTTGGCCAGGTCCTCTTGGGGCAGATCACAGGAGAAGTCCTCACTGGGGGGGTGCTCACAGGACAGATCCTCACAGGAGAAGTCCTTACTGGACAGGGCCTCATGGAGCAGGTCTTCCCTAAGCTGACATTCCAGTGAATATAGAGGTAAGTAAGATCTGAGAGACCTTTAGCACATCCTGACTGCAGGCTTTAAAATAAATAAAATCCTCTGTCCTCTTCCCAAAGACAGCTGGACGTGGCTGAAGGCTCACTTCCTGCTATGGTGGTTTGTGGCATCACGGGTCAGTAACGGCGCTGGTCCCTACCCTCACCAGCACCCCCTCAGCCAGGACTGCAATTTGCATGGGGGTGTAAAAGGTTCAAATGTGGGAACATTGTGGCTGGGTCATGACATGAGAATCATAATTACCAGGGATGGTTCATTTTTGTATATAACATTGGTATAATTCAATTTATTTTTGAACAGCTCCCTTCACTACACAGTCTCCCCAAGGTGCTTTACATGGGTGTGATATATTACAACATCATTAAGACAGAATAATACAAAAACAGGTAAAAAGGAAATGCAGAGAAATGAAAGAAAGAAAGCCAGATGACGACAGGGGAGAGGAACCAAAAACTCCAGGGAGGGAGAAAAAAGACCTCTGGCTGGATGGTCAGAACATGCATTGACACATTAATTGACAAGCATAGTAGGTAAAAAAAAAATACATTTACAGCAGCACCAGCAGCCATAGTTATGGTGTGTTATATGTTAAGTTCAGTGGTGGCTACTAGTCTTTCAAACAGGGGAAGAAAATTGTCAGAGAAGGAGAGATAGATACATGATGAACAGAAACTAGTGTATATTTTGTGACGTGCTGGAAGAATTCAACAGAGTCAGGAGGGACAGGAAACTTTTGCTGAAGGCATCAGGCCCTATGTCCACATGTATATTGAAATTTCCAAGTATTACAATATTCTCTAAGTTAATGACTAAGTCAGTAAGAAGTTTCCCAAATTCAGTCTGAAATAAAGTGTATGGTCCATGTGGTCTATATATTATAAGGATTTAGATGGCCGATCAAATGTTATTTGAATTAGCATTGTATCTATGTATGTTGTAGAATCTTCTATAATTTTGGGTAAATTATAAAAATATCTGCCAGAGCCACGTAATTTCTATATAAAACTAAACCCATCAGGTGAGGCTTCAACAAGGAGAATAGTGTCTGTGGGTCTGAGCCAAGTTGCACTTAAAAGACGCAGGTCCACACCAGTGTTAAGCACCATGTCATTGACAAGAAGCGATTTGTTCCATAAAGAGCGAATGTTCAGTAATGAGCATGTTTTGGTGGGTTTACGTTGTGCTTCATTTAATCTTGTCAGTGGGATTGATATTAAGTTGTCTGCACAGGAACCCCAGGTGGAACATTTAGGTATGAGTCTTGGTCTAATAATAGTTACTTTCATATATATCTTATCGGTACACATCCATTCATCTGCCAACCGCTTATCCTGGTCAGGTAAAGATAGATTTGACTCTTCGGGGGCCTCTGTGCACCCATGGGTCCCTAACAATACAGTTGGCCAAGTAGAGGGGTACAAGATGCATATAATGACAAATTGCAACATAGTTTTAGAATCATTTTTTTTTTTTTCAGGGGAGCTGAGACAAAAAATCAGGGGGGGGGGGGTGGAGCCCCCCTAAATAGCACTTAGACCCACCGCTGGGTAGAGTAAATGCTTTCAGACGTCTTCCTGTTTAACTAAGTGAAAGTAGGTTCATTTTTTTTTAGCGTGAGCGCTCTTTTTAAATGTCACACATAATCAATTATATAAGACGATGTGCTGTTTTTGTCTTGTTTTTCTAGCGGACGAGTGAATCCTGGTCGCATTAAGATACAAACTAGGTGCATAAGCAAAGCAGGAGCCGCTCAGTGGAAGCAGCAGCCCCTCTGTCCCAGGTGATTAACGCTCGCACTGATTCCGAATGCGCCCCTGGCTGTACGTGTGCGTCCTGCGCCCTGCACACACAGGAGGGGACGGGCGTCTCGGCATGTTTCTTAACCCTTGCTGTTCCCTTGATTTTTTTTGGGACGGGCAGCGAGGATGAATGGAGAGATGTTCTAGGCGCCACGAGCCTTTCCAGTCCCGTGAGCTAATTTGACAGCTCCTGGCTTGAGAGAGGCAGGTACCCCAGGGCGAGCCAGCTGCAGTGCTGCATGCTTCCACGTTTGGCTTCTTTCCCTGCTGGGTGTCATCTGTCTCCTTGGTCCTGCGCTGGATCGTCTCCGTCCTCCTGACATCATCTGCCTGAGCGCTTTCTGCCTGCTGGGGCCCGTCTGTCCAGGTTGAGCTACAAACGAGGCCAAGCCACGTCTAATCTGATGAGACAGCACTCCAAATACCACCGCCCCAGGCCGGGGCCCCCTCTGCCTGGCGCTGGAAATGGCAGCCTGCCCCCCCGCCCCCCCTGCCCCATCACGGGGTCCTGCTGCTGGCGTTCCTGTCACTCTGGCCCAGGCCGTCCGCACTCCTACTCCGTCCTGGCTGTCAGTCCGCTGGGCGACAGCGCGTGGAAGCTCTGCCTCAACAGGTCTGGTCGTCCCTGCCCGCTGGCAGCGGGGGGCGGCGCCGAAACGGCACTTGCAGGGGATGATCGTCAGCGGCAGCCTGGGGGGGTGAGCGGCCACACGTCGAAAGTTATTCACAGTGGGGGAACAGCACAGTGCTGCCTTCCACAGGACAAAGGCTGACCTGAGGTTATTATCCCAGCAAGCTGCACACATGGGTTCAATGCCAGGCACCAGGCCGCGATGAGGCCCCCACACCAGCTACGGGAGCTGCAGCAGCAATCGGGGGGGCACAGAAACGTGGGGTGCCAGCATGATTAACCCCCCAGGTGGACAGCATAAGGCTGTGAGTAACTCAATGCCGGTCCATGGGGTATCTTCAGGTAATGAGGGGAGTGTCTCACAAGGCAAAAACAATTGTTCACATTGGGTGTCACCTGCAACTAAAATGAGCAAGGAATCATCCACGGCCACAAGGGGGCGTGTGTGAGAAAGTGCTGTGGGTTTCCAGAGGAGACTGGGGTGGGGCCAGTCTCCGCTCCTGTGCCTGTGCATTTGGGACGGTGAGGACAAAGGAGCCTCGCCAATCTGGCTTTGGTTTGGCTATGGTTTAACCACCATAATGAGTATTTATAAAATCTAGGAAAAAGCTTTAACAGACAATGCTATCTGAGAATAAATCATAAAATACTTTCTTAGGAATTAAGATTGTAATGCCGTTTCTTTCCAATGTATCCATGAAGATGAACTTTATAAGATGTATTTTATTAATCCCATGAAGGGAAATTTCGGAGATTTATGTGTTTTGAAATTGTTTTCTTAGTACACTGCAAACGTGACATAATGCAGCATAAGATGTATATATTAATATACAAATATAAATAAAAAGGAATAAAAATGATATAATGCCGTTTCAGATAATTAATTGACTTTTTGTATTACAAGGGATTTTGTTATTTTTTAATATTTTTTTTGATTTTTTTTAAAGATTTCTAATCAATAACAGATGCAGGTTTAATAATAGCAGTGGGATTCACTAAGGTGTTATGATGTGCAACTTTGCTAGATGCAAGAATTAAAAATTGTACAATGTCTCCGCCTGGTGGCCTATGTGTGTATATATGGGTTGTTTGACTTCTCCGCAGTGGGAGTCTGTTTCCTACTGTATCTTTTCATAATGTGCACAGGGGTGTATTAGGTATTCATGTTTACATTAATTTTAGTTTTTCAATTCTAGGGTAGGATAGTAATTTAATTGATAAACTGTTAACTCTTAACTAGCGGCATACTTGCAAACCAGACATATCAGCTTTGTAAAATACTTCTCCGTATTATTAAGGTATTTATGTAAATAGTGTAATGCGCTCTGAAACTTAATTTCAATATTCCAGCTGCTGGAACTCCCCCGTTGGTGGTTGTTTCCGTCGACACGCACAGCAGTACTAACAGGAAGAAGGTAGGTAAATTGTCATGGTCAGGGGCGCCGCAAGGCGGGGGACTATTCCTAGGGGCCCTGGGTGACAGGGGCAGTAAAAAACTGGAAAATAATTGGACTGATCTGGGTTGGGGACCCAGTATAATAAGCTTTAACGGGGCCCAGAACCTTTAGCAGCACCCTGGTCATGGTTACCGTCAGTCTGAATCCCCCCTCGTTTGTGGTTCGCTCCATGGACCCGTCCATCAGTACTACCGGGAAGGGGGTGTGTTAGTGCGCTGTTATGGTGAGAGTAGCCTGGCTGGAGTTTGGCAGGTAGCTAGGTAGTTAGCGGGTTACCTGCGAGCGGGTTTCAGAATCCGGCTTGGCTAATCGGCAGGCGGCTTTGCTGCCGCTATGGAGCGGGTGATCAAAGGTGAGTGTCCGCGGCGGCGGCTGTGCGAGGGGCGGACGGGCGGCGCTGACGCTAACGACTCTCCGCAGATGTCGGGGACATTCAGTGCAGGCTGACCGACCACAGGCCTGTAATCCAGGGGGAGATCCGCTACTTTCTGCGGGAGTTCGAGGTGCGTAGCCAGCGAAAGTGTGGTGCTGTACGGAGGATGGTAAGCTAAGCTAATGCGCTTGCAGATGGAGGTCTTTGGGGTGCCTCTCATCTGGGCAAAGGAAGGAAGGGGCCCCTGGTCCCTGCAGAGCCGGAGCAGTGTTTGGACTGACTGGACTCATTTAACTTAATATAGATGCACGAACTATGTGTGATGGAATAATATGTGTCTTGGAATAAGAATATGAAATAGATGCACAGAATCCACAGAGGTGAGGTTGGCTGTTACCCCCTGCAAGAATAACCAACTCATTAATATTCTGTGCTCTCACCGCCAGCCCCAGATGCTTTTTCACACTTGTCCCAGACATCATAAAATGCCATGTACCCTGGGGGGGGGGGGGGGGGGGGGGGGGGGGGGGGGGGGGGGGGGGGGGGGGGGGGGGGG
>JAODKN010000001.1:16636458-16648988 GCA_026774425.1 Petrocephalus zakoni | reverse complement strand
CTGACCGTCTGTCCCATTCACGCGGTTGTGGTCGTGTTTTCCCATATCTCCATGCTGACCGTCTGTCCCATTCACGCGGTTGTGGTCGTGTTTTCCCATATCTCCATGCTGACCGTCTGTCCCATTCACGCAGATAGTGGTCGTGTTTTACTTTTGCTCATCTCCACGTGATCTCTCTCTGTCCACCAGGAAACCACTTTGTCAAGTTCTTCGCTCCCTGGTGTGGTCACTGCAAGGCCATGGCCCCGGCTTGGGAGCAGCTGGCCACCTCGTTTGAGCACTCTGATGCCGTCAAGATCGGCAAGGTGGGTCTGGCTGGGGGGCAGGACTACGACTGGGTCTCGAGCATGGAAGGCAGAGGGTGGACTGAGACTCTCACTGGACTTGGTGGGATTTTCACTTGGCCTCCAGTGAGGGGTCGTTGACACACTGCTGGGGTGTGAATGTGGGTAGCAGGTCCATTCACACCATCTGCTGGTCCGATTAGCCTGACCAGTTTTGACCGTGTGCCCCACAGGTGGACTGCACGCAGCACTATGAGGTCTGCTCGGAGAACCAAGTGCGTGGGTACCCAACTCTGCTGTTCTTCAGGGATGGAGAGAAAGTAAGAGGGACTCTTCGTGAAAATCAGCAGCTGTGGGCTGCATTGTGACTCTAGTAGGACTGATGTGATGTGGAGATGCTGCTCCTCAGCCAGTGTTTGACATGTTCCCCCAGACAGACCAGTACAGAGGCAAGAGGGACCTGGACTCACTCAAGGAGTTTCTGGACAACCTGGTGAGAGCGTCTCCCGAAGGTGGAGTCAAGGAAGAAGCCCCCACCGCTGTACCCAACGTAGAGCCGGCTATGGAGGAGGTGGGTGCTCAGGGAGGGAGGTGAGCCAGAGGCGGGTCCTGGCTGGTTTGGCAGCCTGCTTTTAGCTGCCCTCCTGAATGTTGTGGTAAAGCGTTTCTGAAGATCGCTGCATTGGTGAGGCTGACGTCTCTGAAGCCGCTGAGATCCTGCCCAGCCACTTGCCCGTTAGACACTGTTTTCATCTATGGGTCACAGAAGTAGCGATTATAGGCGAGGCAGCCATTTCCGCTGCCCAGAGTTGTCTGCGGTGTCTAACGTCATGTGACAGCGGCTGCCTGCCACAAAAAGTACTTGCATCTGGAAGAAAGGTGGCTGAGGGCACACTCGGCCACTCTGCCTCTGATGGGGGCGAGGTTGAGGGCCTGCTGCACGCTTACGCTCCTCCTGTCTCCAGTCCAAGGTTCTTGTCCTCGGAGAAGTCAACTTTGATGAGACTGTGGCCAAAGGTCTGACCTTTGTCAAGTTCTATGCACCGTGGTAAGTCAAGCGAGCAGCTGCCACGTGTGTGCGTGAGGATCGAGGCGGGGGAGGGGGTACGTGTGCGTGTGGTGGCCAGCAGGGATGTGGGGGGGGGGTTAAACGCATGCAGATACAGAAGCTGTGTGCGTGATGATGGCAGGCTTTGGTGATCTCCCTTGGCTGATGTGGGACTGCACCCTAAGTTCCTCCTCCCCCATTTCCCTAGGTGTGGTCACTGTAAGCAGCTGGCCCCCACCTGGGAGGACCTCTCCAAGAAGGAGTTCCCTGGGCTGAGCGGCGTGAAGATCGCCACGGTGGACTGCACTGTAGAGCGCTCTTTGTGCAACCGCTTCTCTGTGAGTCTACACCCCTTTGTCTTGGAGGGTTGGAGAGGGCCTCTTTGGCGTAAAGACGTTTCCTCAGAGTTGAGGCGGGTGGCGAGTGGTACTGTGCCTGTTGTGAGCCCCTCCTTCAACAGTTCAGGGACTGACAATGTTTGTTTAGGGTTTTACCTGTCTCATTTTGAAGGGGTTGCCCGTTAAGCTCCTCCTGTGATGGCTGACCATGTTTCAATGCCCCCCCCCCCCCCCGGTGCACGGCTACCCCACGCTGTTAATGTTCCGGGCTGGCCAGCAGGGGGCAGAGCACAGCGGCGGGCGGGACCTGGAGAGCCTACACAACTTTGTGATGAAGCAGGCCCGGGATGAGCTCTAGCCCCCACACTGCCCACAGCACAAGGCACCCTCCTTTATTTTTATATTCCTTTGTCTTCCCCCACTAAGAAATGGGGGGATTTGTAGGGGTGGGGGGAAATACCAGTATGATTTGGTGATTTACACAGTTCTGAATTGCACATTTATTTTATTTAGATTATCCCGCACAGTCGTAGTTTAATCACATATTTCCCTCATGTCTGTTGGACCTCTTTCAGCCTGGATTGCAGGTTTACCCCATGTGAAACTGCCCCAGGGTGGCAGCGGATGTGCCCTGATCAGGACCGAACCTTCCTCTGACTCCCATGTCCCCCACGCCATGTTTTTTTCCCCCTTCTTCTTAACCCTTTAGTTTAAGCGTGCATCGTTGTGAGGGTGGCAGATGTTTTGAGTGCTGTGACGCTTTGATCTCGGCCTCTGGCCTGACTTTACTCTCAGGGACACGTGCATTAGGATGGCGGGGTCCTGTCCTTTGCTGTCTCACCTGTTGCCTGCAGGCCCGTTTGCATGTCGGCCAGGTCCTCCTGGGACATCACGGCCCATTCCATGATCCCTGTTTGGGGGGGCTGTTAGTAAGCCTCTGTTTCGAGGCTCACCCGGCATCTCCAGGGACACCAGCCTGACTTTACTTACAGAGCTGTGTTCCGTTACCCTCACAGTCCGTGCATCATTTGGTGATGCAGATTAAATGTAATGACTGGCAGCCAGCTGATTATTTCTGCTGTGGGGTCCTGCTCCCCCCCCCCCCCCCCAATGTTGACCAATGTCAACCCCCCCTTATCTACCTCTTTTACTCCCACCCGCTGCCAGCACACTTTTGCACCCCAGTGTTCTGTAATGGATGCTGCGTAGTGTTTCAGTGTGACTGGTGACTTTTTTTTTTTTTCTCCATAGTAAATGCAGGCATACAGACAGGACACGCTCTGTCAGCGATGTTTATAGGCACAATGTGGTACAGACACTCGGTGAAAATCACTCCTCTGGCTGGAAATAATGACAACCAAATAATATCAAGTTGTTAACATGAATTTTCATAATAAAATTTCTTTTCCAAAAATAGTGCTGCTTTTTTCCATAAGGTGACATGATTTAATGAGGTGCAATAAATAAGATGAAAAATATACAAGTATTTACATGTGGAATTTTAAACAAGATTCATTAATGTAAACAGCTTAGAGGTATTTTTATATATATATAAGTTGACCAATGGTTTAGGCAAAAAGGATGTAATGTCTCTTAAATATGCCTGAACATTTGTTTATGCAGCTTGGTCACTTTTTTACATTTAGAGTGGTACCTGACATAGAGCTGGCCATGGCAAAAGGCCTGCTGTTCATCTGAAGAATTACTTTGGAAACAATGGTTTCAGAGTTAAGAAACGGTGAATATTTGGGTATTATTTCATCTTATTACACAGAATTGTTTGACTGAAATAGTTTACTCTGGAGAGTTGATCTGATTTGGATGCTTGGAGATTGTACATCTATGCTGCTTCCTTGAAATCAATGTCAACCAATGTCCATATGTTAAGATTAAGCTTTGGTTAGTCAAATATACATTTCTCTATAGTGTGGAGTGTGACCTGGTTCATGCTCTTTCCACGCAAGTAGTTTCAGTGACATCTGACTACATTCGCCTACAGCACGCTAGTCCTCAGTTTGGAGATAGCATCTGGCTCATCTCCTTATGGTCTCCAGAATTGAAGGTCTATCTCGAGTCCCTCTGTCAAAAAGCAGCAGTTTTCATTTTCAGTCTGTCGTTGTGAAGGCAGAGCACCCTCTAGGTGTCAGTGGCAGCCACAGGCCCGCACCACCATGTTCTTGTACTTCTTCAAAATGACGTTGGAGTTGTCGTCGAAGTAGAGTACTGA
This sequence comes from Petrocephalus zakoni, assembly GCA_026774425.1. Lineage (NCBI taxonomy): Eukaryota > Metazoa > Chordata > Actinopteri > Osteoglossiformes > Mormyridae > Petrocephalus > Petrocephalus zakoni. The sequence continues at coordinate 16,645,091 of JAODKN010000001.1, read as the reverse complement.
GATGGCATTCAGCTTAGTGGGTGCACAGCAGGGCTTGGGTACGTTCTCCGGGTTCATGAGGTGAACCTACGAGATACCGATCAATGTAAATCTGGGAGTTTCGATTTTCATCGCATGTTGGCTTGAAACACAGCATCCTTTACCCTGAATTTAAAACATCTTTAACATATCTGGCCACTTTTGTCAGACGATTTGTGAGCTGTAAAGTAGACTCATAACCCGTGTTTTCACTTCGGATGCAGATATTCGGCATAATTCACGGAACACATTAAAAAGCTAATAAACCAGTCCCTGCAATGCCGCATGATTCACAGCAGACATACGGCGATGTTAAAACGAACAGGAAATGTAGTGTTGAAGTCAAGCCTACGGCCATAATGCCATTGATGGAAACTGTAGGAGGATAACCGTTATTTTATCTAAGTGATAATGCTCAGTTGTACAAACAGATGAAAGCGTTTAAGGTCTCTAAACTTTCTGGGGCAAGGATGTGTTATGCAAACAAGCAGTGGTGCTGAGAGCCTCTCACCAGCGTCTGGACGATGGCGTGGTTGGTGGCATTCATGTGGGCATTGAGGGGGAATGAGCACTCTCCGTCGCAGTAGTTAGCGGCATAGCCCTCAGGAGCGATGATCCAGTCCTAATGCAAAACGAGAGAGAAGCAGCAATCTGGGATGACTCAGGTTTGCTTAGCAGATAACGCCATGCTGACAGGTCCATCATGTGGGCCACCAGCAGCTACTGTCCACCCCGCATCTCCTCGGTGACCTCAGAATTAACAAGCTGCTGTAATCAGGAAAAACAACTTTCCCACACCTGCAAGCGGCGACCCCTTTCCAATTCACATCCCTGGGATCCATTATAAACATTATAAACTATTTCTGATCCTGGCAGAGCCCGAGCAGCAGTCTTCACCACTGAGTCATGCTTCTGCAGAGTGCGGCCAGTAGCACCGATGACAAGGATGATGGCTGTTACAGAAATCTGCCACATCCCCTAGCAGCCATGACGGCACAGCACGAGTTCAACTGTGGCCAGGAAGGCCCTGCTCGCACCACCCCCCGCCCGGCTAACTCCCTGTTAAAGCATATTGTTCTTGTCTGCTTTCATTAAGGACTTCCAAGACCCACACGGGGGACCTCTCAAATCCAAAAGGGGTCAGACTGAGTCAACATTCGCCGTTATGCAGGCTGAGAGACCCTTCTGGAACCCTCTCTGTCTTCCAAGGGGCCTCGTACTGTTTGGGTAGTTCAACAAGACTGAACACCAGCTGTCCCAAAGAACAGATCACTGCTGAAATTGCAAAACAGCTTTACAAACGTGGTGGTAAGCAGGCTTACTTAATGAGTGTAATTCTCACCATAACACTGCATCTGTGTTGGCAATCCTCCTCTAGATGTCAGTGCTGTCTTATAACAATGTAATTGCTTACAGGAAACTGTAACATTCTTTCCCTTCGCTAACTAGTGATGGCATACTCACAGGAGTGGTCTTAAGGCCGGCGCACTGAAGAGTCCGAACGGGACCCATGATACTGCCACATCCCACATTTGATTGTAAAACGATTCCCAGAATTAAATGATACACAGACAGTTGTAGTTTAAAAATACAGGTTCAGTGCCCCTAAATATGTACCATGTCTGTCAAAATGACACAGAATGAGCCACCCTCCCTGCTTTTATGGCAGCGTTATGGCAAACACAGGAGGTATAAGTCCTCCACGAGGCAGCAACACCCTCTTACCTGCCACCCAAGCTCCCGGAAGCTGACGTACAGCTCATGCTTTTTGCAGGCCGTCTTCTGCTCACTGCTGTTATAGTCTGCAAAGAGGAGCACAAACAGAGCAGCTTGCTGTTAGCTACAGTACCCTCCCCATTCCTGCAGCTTCCCATATATCTGGACAGCAGCATCTACAGGATTTATAGACTCCCTTGTTTGATCCACTTGCTCTGTGCTATTCAATTCCTATTCCCCTGATTTTTGTCCCTCATTTGAGCAGCGGCCCATGTCAGGAAGTTGGTAGAAGGTAAGAATTTTAATAAGCTCATCGCTGGCATTGAAATAACTCCACAAGTAAATGGCTGACTCACTATTTCCACCCCAGAACCCATTTACGTCTGTTTATGCCTAGTAACAATGACCCACAGAGAGCTATGATATCAGCATGGGGTGGAATCACTTCCTGAGTTGGTACCCCACCCAGAGGACTGCTCTGGCCTCACAGTTGGGCAGCCTGCCTGATTCCTGGTAAGGGTAGCCAGCAGGAACCTGACGTCACATCTCAACATCCTACCATACACCTTCACTAAATCCTGGGCCACTTCTCCAGAAACACTCAAAATCCGAAAATGGACTGGCTCCACACAGAGCCTGAGAATAAAATTAATGAATGATAATTGTACTTGATGTTAACTGACCCAAATACTTCTTGCTTTCAATGGGCATGTGTACCATGAGCAGTGATGTTCCTATTCTCCAACATGAAGATGTGTAAAAGAAGAAGTGCAGCAGTAAGACGTATACCACCGCCAGGCCTGCCGCTTGCTTGCTAGTGTGCCGTCCATGGAGACGGAGCAACCTCAGGTGCTTCCGTGACCTGCTGCCCTCAGTCCTTTCCTGTGCCGCTGAAGTTGGAGGTGGAGAGGGGGGCTCACTCTGGGTTCCTTTAACTGATCTTTTTATGACCCTTCAAGAGGGGAAGGTGCTTTGTCCCTGTGAGCTGTGCTCCCATGCCCTTTTTTGGGGGGGGTTTTCTCAGGGTCAGACTGGCGTGACCCGCCTCCTGTTTCCTGCCACTCCCCAGCCCCGGCTTAGGGATATGTAAATATTTACAGAGATAAGGCCTTTCTGGAGGGGCCGTGAAGCTTTCCGCATCGGAGAGGCTTCCTCAGCAGCATTTCACATGAATGCATGTGACGCTAAAGGGCGGGTGAGGCCAGCTCTGTTTTGCAAGGAGTGCTGTTAACAGGTCCAAAACAATGTTCAGAACAGCCCATGTCTCTCACAAGCACTGTGATAATGCTCGAACACGGACTACATGTGGGGAAGGCTAGAGACTCCACTGGTTTCCAGAGTCCTTGATGAACACCAACATTCTGCCATGGGGGCTCTTTAAATTGGAATAAAGGAGATATTTGCCAGAAGGCTTTGCGCAGTGCAAAGGCCACATTAGTGGTGTCCATAAACCACTCTTCCCCTGTGAGCTATATCCTGCCTGTAAAATTTACCGCCACGCACTTTCAGTGCTTCACAGGCCCAGAACACACTTTCAACAGGGAACACCTGGGCTCTTTAACAAATAAACACAGTTACCACTTACCCGCATTTGGGCTTTGGTTATTTTTACAAACAATGTTGCAGTGACTCATTAAGGAGTCACTTTTCACTGCCAGTTAGGAAAAGGTTGAGTTTATGGTGCTGCAGTTAGGTGGTTTCACAGAGTGCCTCCTCTTTGACCTGCGGCTGTTTTGCCTTCAAACTCGATGGTTCTTGAATTCTCTAAACACGAGACGCTGCCGGTAAATACCACTTTACTGGGGCAATTACAAGGGAGGGATCCTGACATGGCGGAATCAGTCTGCTGGGCCAGGGAGCACAGAAGGCGTACTGCTCCTCGCTGGGTAGCCGGGCTGAACCACAGAGCTCAGCAGAGAGCTCAGAGCTCCAGAGAGACTTGAAAGGGAATGTGTGCATGCATGTGATTTTTACTGGAGTTTATCTGCCTTCCTGTCTTTCATCACAGAGGTTATTAAACATCCTTCAGTGATCTGCAGTGTCTAATTATGCTAGCAGTAAACAAAAAGGGGGCTGGGAGGGGGGAGATGAAAAAGTACAGCTGGGGAGAAGCGTGTCATTACAACTCTCTGAGTGACACCGTGTGAGCTCCATCCTGCTTCCACCAGGCGCTTAATGACTTGCTAGGGAAATTACAAGGTCCCAGACCAGGAGTGGACAGTCATTATGTAACTGAGCATGTATTGTTGGTCAAACCCCAAGTTATCCTTAGGGGTATTAGTACTGTATTGGGGTCAAACCCTAAGCTTCCCTTAGAGGTGTTACTAATGTATCAGGAGTCATATGCAAGTTACCCTTAAAGGAATGAACTGTGTATCTTGGGTCAAACCCCCAATTACCCTTAAAAGAATTACTAATGTATTTGGGGTCATACCCAGGTTACCTTTAAAGCTAAAGGTTTAACACTGTATCGAGGGCCAAACCTGGATAATTACCCCTTAAAGGTCTTAGCTATATACTGAGGGTCATAGCCAGATTACATTTGGAATGAAACTGATAAACGCTTACATCTAATACAGAGAAATATGGAACTTCGACAAATGTTCTATTCCCTGCTTCACAGAGACTTGGTTAGACCAATCTATCCTGTACTTAGCTATTACTCCACCCGAATTCATTGTATTCATGGCAGAAACGTCGAGCCAACTTTCTTTAAAATCCCAAGGGTGCAAAACTTGTATCATGAACAATCTCTGATGCAACACTGTTAATGTTCTGGGTAAACACTGTTCTCCCAACAAAAATTTCCTTCTAATATCAACAGTTCTGTCTACTAATAATTTGCTTCTGGTGTATTAAACGGCATCCATCTTGGACTGCAAACAAATGCTGAGTCAGTCTGGTGAATGAGCACAAGGGGTGCCACAATTAGTCGACGTAGTCGATGACAAAAGTGCGTTAACATCAATATTTTAAATCTACATTTTTTTATCTTATTTTAATTAAATTACCTTTTTGATTTCAATTCATTTAAGTTCAACCAAGATTTAAGTTCTCTTCATTATAGGCAATGTTTTCTTTCAATCCCAGATGTATTTATGGAAGTATTTCAAATGTTGACAAAATAAAAAGGGGGTTGGTACATTGCAAAGATTTGATGGCATTCCACTAGCGCGATGTATGAGTACCTGAAGAGAAAACACACAGGCGCTATTCTGGATGATGGCCTGCCAGAGTAGGTAAAACCACTGGAAGTGTAGTTAATTACCATTTCAACTGAGAGGTTTTTATTATCATTTGTCCTTGTAACTGCTAAATACATCCATTATTAAAGCTACGAAGTTGCCTGCCTGCTTTCTTATAATTTCCATTGAATAAGTGTTTGAGAAATGTTGAGGCTAGAATCTGAGCTTATTCTACCTTGGCTGGTGTGTGGGCTTATAGAGATCAGTGTTATTATCATAAGCTAATAACTGAATCGAAAATGGACACTAAATGAAACTGAAATAAAAATGAAAACTATATTTACTAAAAAAAAAAAAGTGATGCACTTTAATCTGTAAAAAGTACCACCACACCACCGCCATCTTTTTTACCTTGTTTAACCACAATATCTCGTCTTTTAAAAGACGTTACGGCTGCTGAGCTGTCCCTGTCTTCACCACCACTTATCGCTTCCATGGAATACCAAAACAGTAGCATCGTTTACATTAACCAATCTGTAAAATTGTTGATAGATTGATAGAAAAATAGTCGTTAGTGGCAGCCTTACTGACCAAAACATGATATTTTGTATATCAGCATTTGAGCAGCACAAGACTTCTCTCCTCACTCCTCACACTTTGCTGTTCATACATGACCTCACATGTCAATGCAGCTCTGTAAAAATCATTAAATTTGTGGGATGATCATTGACATTAACACCAATGAAACAGAGCCATTATCTGGTGTGGTAATAATGCCCTGTTACTCGACATAAACAAACCCCTAGAGTTAACCGCAAAGCAGATTTCCAAAACTTAGACCATTTAATTTTTGTTTTTGTGATGAGACACTTCCTCATCATATGTCATAGTACTGGGAACCAAAACTCATTAAATTTCCAAAACTATGTTCCTCAATTGTGGACTATGAAGTGGCCCAAATCTTCCATCTAGATCAATGAGCAACAAATAAGTATGGCATGGAGGCCATTACTTTCTAAGATTGTGGAACTGACCTCCTCCTTCTGAAATCTATCAAACAGACCTCCAAACATGACAGCAAATTTATCAGCAGCTTCCCTGATGACTCAGATCTCTGCCGACAAACCTTCCATTTCTAGGAAATCCTCTTCCCAATGACTATCAGGACTCTAAACATTTGAGATGTTACTGCACCTCTATACATTTGCGCACAGGTCTGTAGACACATATTATCCCCAAAATATCCCCTACACTATACATACCATCATCCAGAAATTCCTACTCACATTTTTTTTTGTTCATGTATACCCAATAAATATCTATATTTGTTTTTATGTCCTACCAGTTCATATTCAAATATCCACATTTACAGGTGACCAACCTGCCATGCTCAGACTCTTGGGTGCTTCCTGTGGTTGGCTGGAACGGTTGCGGTTCTGTTGGCGACGCTTGTTGATGGACCGCGTGGAGCGGACATGTGCCTCTCTCACCTTGAAAAAGGCCACCATAAAAGGTTGCTTCTCCAGTGCCCCACTGCGGCCCACTAGCCCCGCCTCCTCTGTCCTGAGGCTCCTCCCTGCTCAGCAGAACCAATCACAGAGGATGGACTTCAGCATCTCCAGGGTGGATATCTTAATATGATAAAAGAGTAAACAGGCCTCACCACTGCTGGTCTCCACGCTGATCTGAAGACCCATGTTGTGATGCGGACTCATGACCCAGAGGTTACTGGTAGCAGTGATGTCAAACTCCAGCCAGCCATCCTCTGTGGCCCACAGTGTCCGTGACTCAAGTAGGATGAGGTCCGCATCCCTGCAGGAGAGGCAGCAGAACAGCCTGATCTAACAGTATCAAGTGGTCATTGTACAGGAGCCTGGCACAAGCTCAAAGAGCAGCCATAGGGAATGACTTGGGTATTGAAAACAAGGAAAAGGAGCAAGTGACAAGTATTGTTTTGAAGCTCTCCTCAAATCATATGTTTGTCGATTTCAGCATGGTGTAAAAGAGTTTTTCCGCCTCTGGCAATCATCAAGCAAAGTATTTATTGAAAAACGAAGAGGTACGATCAGAGTGATTATGAGACTTCTAGAGACTAGCAAAGAGTCTATCAGCCAGCACATTTGTAGCCTGGGCTTCTCAAACATTCATAGCACAAAAGTCAAGCAGAAATTCTCCGACAACATCAACTATGCTATAATTTGCCTCCACAAAACCACGTCCTACAATAATACAGTCATTTGAAAAGCATGGCCCCTTTAATCTCCAGATATCTCTAAAAATAAAAGGCTCTTTATGCAAGGAGCAGAGAACAAACTGCTTACTATGAGGACCAAGGGAAGCAGTGAACAAGTGCCTCATGTAATCAATATTTGAGCAAAAATTAAATTTGATAAGGCCATGGGGTTCAAGCCTCTCAATATCATTCATTAAATTAAATTCTTAACCTTGAGCAGCCTTTTGGAACAGTCTCATTTTAATTTACAGCAACAATTGGTCCTTTGGCTTGGTAAGAAAATGGCTTAAAAACACGACTGTTTGCAGTAAATCAACAGACATGGTGACTCTTTAATTAGCAATTGTTTTCCTACAGCAAAACAAACCCCACACGCCCCAGCTGCCCCTGCTGTCTGTATCTGCTATGGGTGCTCTCCTATGATTCCATTGGCTGCTGGGGAGGGATATCCCTCTCATGATTCCATTGACTGCTGGGGGGATATCTCTCCCATGATCCCATTGGGTGCCATAGGATTATCTCTCCCGTGATCACATTGGCTGCTGCGGGGAATATCGCTCCCATAATTCTATTGATTGCTGGGGAGATATCGCTTCCATGATCAACATTGACTGCTGGGGGGAAATCTCTCCCAAGAAAGCACTGGCTGAGGGGGGGATATCTTTCCCATAATCCTATTGGATGCTGGGGGGATATCACCCTTATGAGCCCATTGGCTGCTAGAAGAGAGCTATCTCCCGTGATCCCATTAGCTTCTGGAGAGATATCTTTCCCATGATCCCATTGGCTGCCAGGGGGATCTCACTGTGAACACCCATTGGCCAGGCACACTTTTTTTCTGCAAGACTATTTTTCAAGGCATTGTCATCTTTAAAAGCCAGTTCATCTTCAGCTGAAAGAGTCTTAACTGACTTCACTTTACCAGGTCAAGGCCAGGAAAGTTTCATGCTACCAGACGTGCGGTACCAAACATGGAGTGACCATGTCTGGGCCTCACAAACAGTGACCACAGAGAACTGGGTCGTCTGTGTTACACATACTTGGACAGTTTGTCTTGATTTTGTATCCTGTTAATTTTTTTTGTCAGTCAAACCAAAAGGACAGCACAGGAAGTTGTTGATGCTAGGCTTGTCACGATAGACGGTGTTGACAGTGTTACTGGTTTTAAGACGCAACACCGGTGACATCACTTTTCCACCGTGATACGTCCCCACATTTGTTTTTTTTTAAGTATTCGTTTTTTATTCATTATTTATTTGAATTAAATGGAAAATATAATTCTAAATAATTTACTTAAGACGAGAGCCTGCACTATAATTAAAAACTGAACATAGCTACAATACGTCATATTTCATTTATCACGTGAGGAAAACGAGAGGAGTCGAATTTACAGAAAGAGAATGGCGGACGATTTAGTGTCAAAACGCAATGCGTTTGTTTGGTTCCAACTTCCACAGTTTTTTCAGCCTGTAGCATTGTTG
>JAODKN010000001.1:16620133-16631254 GCA_026774425.1 Petrocephalus zakoni | reverse complement strand
GCCCTGGCCCTGGCCCTGGCCCACCACTCTCGCGATCCCATCGCCAAGTGGTGGGCGGCCGGCTGCGGTCAGCGGTCAGGACCGGCTCGCACATTAAATGTTTTCCATCGTATCCCTCGAGGGGCTTGGCGGTCGCCTGCATTTAATTTTTAAACCACATTTAGTCTCTTCCGCCCACCCACAACCGCAAAGAAAAACAACGACATTTTTCTTTGCTGGTTTCTATACCCCCCCACCCTCTGAAATAGAGGCCAGGGGGTAAGACACAGGCAAACAGCAGGAACACGAGGTCAGCTTGACCAACGTCGCAATAACACAAGTCTCCTGCCTCTCAGAAGTCAGCAGGGAGATGGCTGATTACTGATGTCTGCAGACAGTTTACAGAATGACTGATGCCCCCCGTAACATCACTATGAATGATCCAGTGAATGAGATACAATATATTTTTATGTCATCAATGTGTATGGTAAGTATCACATATTTGCATACTAAACATTGGCTCACCAGTGAAGGATGTGAGCCCATTTAAAAAGCATGAGTTAAATGTAAGGCCAATGGGGCCACTGCCTTATTTGTGATTAACCCTTTCTCTCTTTGTCACTTGGACAGGAGGCCATGGATAGAGCAAAGTATCTTCACAGCTCTCAGAGGCAGAAATGGGAGCAAGGTCTCCAATGGTTAAACTAATAAAAGCCACTACTGCCCAAGGCATGTCAAGAATTTAGATGTGTTTATGTAATTATACTCCAATACTCACAGGCTCCTCTCAAATTTTTATCGTTCCATAAGGGACCCACTTGCACCTCCCCACAGCTCAGTAACTAATTGCACTACTGCGAATAATTAAAGGTCTCGAAATCTTATTCCATATGATTTAGTTAAAGATCTTGAGGTTGAACAGGTCTCCCGGGCATGAGGCCATTAACTCCAGTGGATAAAGTCCTAATATCACATTGGTGAAAGCAGTAGGCAGTTGTCTGAAAAGCAGGAAGATCACTATACTCACACAGACAGAGAATCTGAGAAAACACCAAACTGTGGTGTATGCAGTCTGATCTCTTTACCATCCTGCCCAGCCACCTGAGAAGTGCCCCGGTACAAGGCCAGACACCATGCTCCTGCAGTTTCCAGGTGCTTTTCAACTGCTTTCCAGTTTTGTGTTGTTTGAATTGAAAAGCAAATCTGTGGGCTTCCTCTGATCCCTTTAACTGAGCTAGGACCTGAAATCAAAGTCAGGATGTAAGAAGAATGACCGGCATGGGAATAGGTCATTTACTGAAAGAAGACCTCATGAAAGGCCTATGACCCTGCTCAGTAGAAGTGCTAGGAAGATGGATAGATGGAAGTATGGATGGGTTTTCTCAAGGACTGTCTCATTAGGGTTGGGGGAAGTCCTGCTATGATGATAACAAGGAGGTGTTGCCAGGAGCTGGAGTTAGTTTAAAGCGGAGTGACTGACGGGATATAGTAGAGAATTGACTGTGATTTCTTCATATAAAGAGGGCCACAGAAGCACTGACCCACGCAAAGTGCTGACTGTGCTTTCATGCTTGGCCTCGATAACCAGAAACCTACTGTGCAATTCTGGATCTACCTCACTTTCGGCTACAAATGGATGTATCAACGTTTTTCAACCGAAGATTATAACAGGGCTTTTTCCACTCGGCTTTGCAGAATGCCATTGGTCAGCAAGTCCAAAGACGGAGACCAATGGTGTGTACAGACCTGCTAAAATAATCTGGAATCCGCTGCAGCAGGTGTGTTCTGGGACAGCCAACTGGGCAAAGAGCAGTCAGATTTAAAGGAGGAAACCCATGTCAGGGGCAGCAGATGGATTTCTCCTGAGGGATCTGATAAATAAGGAAAAAATATCTCTGAAGAGGGAAGCACAGCTGTTTCCAAAGAAGAAATCAAAATATTGGTGGTGCACATTCCAGGGCTTTGAGGTGGAGGGACACGCTCTCTCTCTAGCTCACTCTACCTTTCCATCAGCACTTGTGCTGGACCTTGGTGTCAAACAGACTCGCAGTGTTAAATCCTATGCTGGATTCCAGTAAAAAGACCATCAGCGCATCAAAGTAGTGGAGATACCATACCAGTCATGTATGCTGATCACAGACAGACCATGATTAAAATGAGAAGCCAGCCTGAGTGCTGGAGTGCTTTTTAAGCTAGGAAGATGACAGCATGTGGATGAAGGCAGAGAGTCTGCAGAAATGATGCACTTCTCTGCTCAGCCCTCCAATTTCTGCACACTCTTTCCGTGTATGGAAAAACGGGAGCCGTTTACAGACAGACTGAAGACAAATGGACCCATTGACCCATTAGAAACCTGACATGGGGAGCATTTGAAACAGGAGGTTTGTGCAAATCACTAATCAGCAGCACCACCACTTGTTTCCCACACAAGCCATCTCCTGAACAGATCCCTGAGCTTCTACATTAGCCAGCAGGCTTCTGCTTCCCAGACAGTTCCTCCTCTGATATTTATTTGGGGAAGGCCCAAGAAGAGGGCTGATGTGATTCAGGCCTCCTATCTAATCCTTGTCCACATCTTCCATTAACAGATGGGCGATGGGCAAATGATGCACCTCGAGCAGCTTTTCTGCTAATGGGCCACGCTACAGCAACTTGAGGTCGTCGTTCTCCTATTTGACTTTTGCCTTTCAATATTTTGAGGCCACCTTCATAGTTTATAAAATGTTGGTTTTGTGGGATGTGGGCATAAACTGTTAATCACAGAAATGTGACAAATACAACTGTACACAAACAAAGATGATACATCTGTTTTCATGGTGGTCAGTCTCAGGAATGCAAAAGCAGTGCCTGTTTCTATCAATCCCAACCATCAGATTATAGACGACTGCACTTAAAGCATTAACATGGATATTTGCTTCACACAAATTTTAGTGCCTTTCACCTTTTGATGTTGTCATGCCGTGAGAGATGTAGCAAAGTCACTGAACATTGTTCTGCATATAAGCTACGCACCCCCCTCCAAGAAGAAAACCATTCAAACACAGCTGTTTCACATACATGTATCCCTGTCATGTTGATTCAAGGCACTCAACATCCATGGCAAGGACACATCCATAACTTTTTGAGGGAGAGCCCATAAAACCTGACTAGAGAGAGTGGGGCTGGCAGCAAGGCAATCATTCCCACAGCTCACCGCCCACTGGGATTCTGGGTAAGTCATGTCGTCTGTGCCTGCAGGGCCATATTCCAGAGGTTAAAGTGTTCCATAGTTGGAAAGATAATAATCTTTTATATTCATGCATCTACTTCATCTGGCATCCCATCCAGGGTGTTCCCTGTGCTTCCTGGGATAGGTTCAGTGAGGTCCTGCACTGGATCCATGATTCGAATGCGGATGGATGTCCAGTTTGTATCAAATCTATATGATGCAATAATAAAGGTTAGCATGAACATATAGGATGTGAGTGTTGGAGCTGCACTTTTCCCAGAGGCCCACTGGGCTTCTTCTAGTCCCGCACCCACCTCCCTAAATAGGATGGGTCCAGCACTTGACCATCCAGAAGTGTAGCCTGCACTCCACTGATGAATGAAGCCTTTCACTTATCTAGTATGGCTGCAGCTCAGGTAATCACACGCACACACACGCAGCCAGGCTCCTGATAATCCCCACAAACAAGAAGCATGGGCTTCCGAGGGTGCTGAAGAGGGACGTGCGGTGAATCGGGGGCATGGGCAAGGGGCCGATCTGTAGGCCATCCCCGGATGCCCTCATTGCAAAACAGCCCAGCGTGCAGAACGTGAAGCGTGGGATGCGATGCGCGTGACAGATAGAAACACGGAGGCCTGTAATCAGATGTTCTGCTGTCGTTATCAGTGCACTCTTCACATCTGACTAACCATTACAGAGTCCCCGCTCTCACGCTCACTCTGCCACCCAGCCAAGTGACGCAGCCCGAGGACACATGGGGTCCTAAGGGATCCATCGCAGAGCTGGAGAGCCATGGATGTAACCAAAGAAAGGCGTGACCCATGACCTCACAGCTGGACGAGTCGTCATTCAGGCAGGAAGGTAAACATGCTTACCCTTTACACTGCATATCACCAATTTGAACTCGCATTCGAACACGGTCCACAGAGAAACATGGGTCCAAAGCTGAGTTTTTACAAGCCAAGGAACAGCAACATGCTGATTTTGAGTTTGAGGTGAGCAGATACAGGTGCCTCTAAAGCATTTTCCTCTTCACCTCAGTATCCGAGCAGTCGTTCAGAATAAGCCTTTCATTTCATTTTGTGGGACGGCATGTCTCGAATTCCTTTCTTAACTTCTGCAGAGAGCGATGTAAAACACAGGGCTAATATTACACCCCTTTGTCTGCAGTCCACAGGAAGTATTTCTGATGGGATAAAGGGCTTTACACCCAAGCTTCCCCATCAGACAATTAAGTCTTTGATCGTAGCCTGTTAATTATTCGCTCCAGCTGGAGGCTTGGGACACATTCTGCTGCCAATATGAATGGCTTACCCAAAGATTTAACGTGTGGAAATCCAGCTACAGAAAAGGCAAGGGTTCGAAATAATCCAGGATTGTCTGGACCCTAGCTAATCTTCTAGAACCACCCCCCATCCCACCCCTGCCCTTCTTGCCCCCATAACCACCCACTCCAGGCAGTAGTGTGGTTGCAGAAAACACCACTGAGGAACTGAGGTGCGAACCCTTGCTCACTGGGGCCGAGAATCACAGCTGTAGTTAAGGATAAGAAACTGCACCCTGAAGATCGACTCATGCCCCTGGGCTCTGCTTCTGTCCTCTTGGTCAAGGTGCTTAGCCTGAAATGCTCCAAGGAAATACCCAGCTGTATAAACGGGGAATGTTGATCATACACAAAAAGGTAAATTCCCATGGTTAGCCCTCCAGCCGATAAGCTTACTGACTCACTACCACACTGTAACTTATGAATGCTTTGTCAATTTTTACAATTTTTAATCGTCAAAGCAATTTTGGTGTCTGCCGAAAATATGCGATGAAAGGCTTTCGCAGATAAAAGCAGACACTCCAATCAGAGACTCTCTCCTTCAGGGAAGCTTGAGACAAAACAGCATTGAGAAAAGTTCAGATGTTGAGAATTTGCGAGCGCTGCCACTGCTTGGATTCTGGGGGAATGGGAATCTGAAGGCTGTGGTTTGTGGTTATGGTTCATTTACTGTACTGTGTTAATTAGAACCCAAAACAAGACCAGTTTGGGCACGTTGAGCATCAAAGAGCAGCTACACTGAGCACTGTGTGTGTTCTACCTCTGAAACATGACGAGGACAGGCAGCACTAGGGGAAGGCAGAGAAGGCAGTTTCAGTGCAGTATGGCTGGTAGGAGGAAGCTGAACAGATGTAGTTCCACGCAGAATAAAGATCTATTTATTCTACTCCCTTAACTTATTATTTATTAGCCAATGAGGATAAGCAACGCAGCACTGCCTATGGATACAGCAAAGTAGATGTGCATGGGTGATTTGGTTAAAGTGCCCAGTCTCAAAAGGGTTCTGCGGTGACTTCACCTGCCAACCCTGTTACAAATCAGCAAGCTTCCCACCACAATCCCTCCTGCCTAGCTTCCCAAAGCCATTCTGTATAAGGGATTTACTGATAAGTATCAATATACTGCACGCAGAATCACAGAGGCCAAGTGGACACCGATGTCCATGTATCACACGTGAAGGTGTTCCTATTGTCAAAAAGAATTTCATCTGTTGACACACAGTTGTGTAGCACAGAATTACCTCCACAGATGGAGACTCTTGGCCCGACGAACATTAATTGCTATTACATTCAAGGAAATGTGTGTCTCCAGATTTCTCCAGGACTCTGTGTTCTACTAGGGAGATAGAAAGGAACCCAATCTGGGGTACATTCAGTCTCGGGGATCTGTGAAATCCAGTACTGCACTGCTCCATAAACCAGACACACAGATGTGTGGCATCCTTAACGCTCATCACACAGAGGCTGAAAAGCACTCATTCGCACTGCAACCACTGTTAATCAGAATTCTATCATTACAATGGAAACCAGTAAAACCAGTAAAGCAATTTAAATATCAGTATATGTAGCAGACAGAATATTACACAGTTTTTCTGTGTAATATTAATATTTTCCCTGGGACAGTTCATGGTGTTCCACTGCAGAGTATTGTGTCAGGATACTGCTAAAGCTCAGTATCACTGACCAACGTGTCTGGCAAAATCTCTGTTTATCTTCGTTCACTCTGTTTAGACTGCTTTTATAAACATTTCAGCTGCAAATGGAGGGAATAACCATGCCCTTTCACAGCTGACCTATGATTAAAGCTTTCATTTAACATTCATACCAAAATCGCATAAATAGTAAAACAACAGAGAAAACACAATAGGCAATTTACACAGATATCCGCAGCAGGTATTGTTAGCTGAATGCCAAGAATAGCTTTGCCTTAATACTAGCTTGAGATCTGCGTATTTATTTTGGTGTGGAATTGTTTTTCCATCTCCCTGCTGGGCCATAAATCAAAGTGCTGATTGCAAAATACTCTGAAATTTGTACAGTTTAGACATTTTCCCCCAGTGGGCGTACAGTGAAAATAAGAGGGTTTCACTGTCTGTTCCCACCACCTGTGCTGAGAGGCACTGGATGCTGACTAGACTCCTCCAAATGTCTCTCTCAACCAGCACCACAACCCAGTTGGAAACAGATCCACTAATTTGACCTGTCCCTTTCCCTGAGCACCAATCCATGTGTTTAAACGCAGAATGTTGTCTGTCATTTATAATAATTAATGGACTGTACTTTCCAAAGGTGACCTAACCCAAGCTGGTGCTACATTTACTCGTTAATTGCCTCATTACACACACGGTAATGGTAAATAAGAGTAAAAGCACGGAGCCCGCCGCCTCACCCAGGCTGACGAAACTCATCACCATGTCGGCGTCGCTCAGGAAGGCGCTGTCCTGCGCGCTGGCCAGGGGAGGTCCCTCTGTGGCCAGCACGGACCTGTAAGAGTCCGGCACCTCCTCCTCCTCCTCCGAGATGGTGTTGTACAGGTCCAGCATGAAGAGCGGCGCAGAGTTGAACTTGCTGTGGGACACATGCGGCCGGGGCCGCTGGGGCAGCCCCAGGATGGACAGGATCTCCTTCTGCATCTCCCGCTTCTCGGAGATGCGCAGTCTCCGCTGGATGAAGTTCGGCTGGAGCTCGCTGTTCCCGTCCAGCGCGAAGTGGCTGCATCCTATGAATGACACGCAGCAGGAAGCCCAGAGCCAGCCCCGGAGAGCCAGCGAGTAGCTTGTCATGGTACGTGCGCGTATCTCCAGCCCTGTGTGCGCTTGTGAGTGAGACGCTCTGCCGTACCGTATCTCCCTCACGCCATATGAGAGCTCATCCAGAGCCAAAGCCGCCAACTTCGCCGTCCTTTATCTCCATTAAGCGGGACTCTCTCCAGCCGAGGAAAGCGCACCTCACGGCGGCGGTACCGCTCCGGCGAGCCCGAACTCCGCTACCCGGCAGACTTCATCAAACGGGAAAGTTGTCAGAAGGAGTAAAATAAGCCGTGACGAAGAAAACATCTTATTACCGGGCGGTCAGTCGTTCACAGGCGGCATTGAGTCTGTTTCGAAGCCGCGAAGTTCAGCCCTTCGGCTCCCGGTCCGGACTGTCCGGAGCGCTCGCGGCGCAGGTACTAAAGCGCGTGCATCCGCAGCAAACACGCCCCGGCCCGCGCGCTCGGAGGAGGGGCTTTCGGGCCAATGTCAGGTGGATAAAACACACACACACACACACACACAGGCACCGTATCTGCCCTCCTCCATCACCTTCCTCTCGTCGCGATGTCTGCCCCATACTGCTTTGCATTTAGAGAGTCATTGGAAAACTTGTTCTGGAAAAGCGGTTAAGTTTTCTAATGAACAAGACCGAATACTTACACAGACACGTGGAAAATACAGAATGTAATTGCAAAAAAATGGTGTTTTAAGTTTGCGTAATTAAATCCCATCCACTGCTCTCCCGAAATTCCTAGGATTAAGAGGATTGTTTCCTGCTAAGGAACGACCCCTAACGATGAAAAAATGAACACCATAACGGGGACTGATCATTTAGAATATTAACCTCAGACGCAACGTCTAACAGTCCTGAGAGAAATATCAGAACAATGGCGAACACTCAAGTGAGTGCATACACCTTTCCCAAAAGGCCACAGAAGTTAGGGCTCTGGTCAGTTAGCAATTTCCCAACATGCAGAATTGCAATTTTCATATTTTCCCAACATCCAAAAAATTTCCGTTTATTGAGCCGTCTCAAACCCATGGTTTTCACCATACAAACAGGGGACATTGAGGTGTTATTAACATCAAGAAATTTGAAGGAAAAGTGGTACATTGGTTGACATAAATCTCAATTAGGTCTCCCACCCTGAGATGGAACAGGGAGTCCCCCTACCGCCCCTTCCTCCCCGTCTCCTGCGGGAGCCTCGTGTTGTGTCTGCCAGATCCCTGATCACTCGATAGAGGGACTTCTCTTATCACTCTGCCGGCAATCTTATCTGGCAGAAGTGTAAACCACAACATCAAAGCCGCAGATGCTATCCCCCAAGCTGGCCAGGATCCAGGCGCTGGGGGAACCCGCCTAGCTGCAGCATCAAACTACTATCGAATTGCAGAGCAACAAAAATCCTTAGAGCACAGCAGTTAACAAGCAAACATGCACTTTCTGAATTTGCTTTTATGAACCACAGTCAATTTGCTCCTTGTTTTCCGTTGTTATTTCCTGGAGCATGCGTTTGAAAATAAAACTCTTAAACGTTTTTGCACTATCCAACAAATGTTGCTTAAATGCAAGCTGGAAGGCCTTCCTCGCAGGAGGATCACAGCCTGTTTTAAGGCTTGATCGATTGCATGATCTCAATACTCATAGCATAATCTGCCCTCGCAATCGTTAAAGTGTCAGTGATCTCCTGATGCGGCTTCTGATGCTTCCAGGTCAGAAGAGGTGTTACAGAAGTTCTACTCAATGGCACAGAGTCAAAACTTCAAACACATTAAATGACTGGGGGGGAGGGGGCTGCTGTCCGCATCAAGAGATCAGTGTCTCCCCCACCCGCAGGAGACGTCTGGGCACGGATGGGAGCCACAAGCGGACAGGACAGATAAGGAAGATTGCCGTTCCCTGCAGGTGGCCCACACCTTCAGTGGAGGGCTGATTAGGGGATGCAGAGCTGCTGTCCCCCCCACCCCACGCCCCCCCTGCTGAATACAGGCACGCTAGAGGAGGGAACACACTAAACACACTGCCCCTTTTATCATAAAGGACTTAATGTGGAAAAAAATCAGGAGCATCAGCTAGTAGAAATATGTTCTGATTAGGCATCACCTTGCCTTCTGACACACGCCAGCCTAAATGAAGGACGTGCAGCTACACAGCCAGACAGTATCAGTGACACTGAGGGAAGCTGCGTCTAGACGAGAGCAGTTCCTGTTCCCATTCAGCAGGGGCGCTGATGGGCTGCAGCAGTGTCCGTACGCTCGGTGGGCCCTACCTCGTCCAGCCCAGCCCTCATGTTGCAGCACAAGCACGTCTTTGAAGCACGTGTTGCACACTTTTTCATCTGTCGCATACCTTCTGCATTCATACCTTACAATGCGTGCGAATGCTCAAAGCAAAGCCTCATCATTTCATTGCTGGAGATGAGAGAGACTGATGTATCCAGAGCAAATATCTCCGGTCCCTTGCTTCAGGTGATAAGAAACTGACGTCCGGTTGGCACAGTCCTCTACTGCTGCTTTTGATGTTATTGTTATGCATCTCTGTTTTCCAGTTGCTCTCGGTCCTCCATAGTGCTTTGATATATGGATCACAATAAACTAGGCTTTACAAACGGGCACCAGGTGTATATTCTGATCGTGTTTGTGTCTGGGGGGCAGATTTGTTTCAAGCGTTGACTGATTGAAGTTGTGGGGTTTATTCATTCTTGTTGTGCTAAACAATAAACGCTTTATGTGTAAAAATGAAATGGTACATGATGGTATTCCGCTAAACCCCTACATGCTTCTGGATGTCACTGTCCTGCAGCAGACTGAGAGTAGCAGCTCTGAGGGGCAGCGTGGTCATTTTGCAGGCGTGTTATCAGTGCTGCTGGAGGGGAATGCCCCCCCTCTGCCAGTCCCTGAGCTGAACCTGGCTGCCCCCGCCACGCTTTCCAGCTGCAGGACCGCCACACTGTGGTCAAACTCGTATTGCATGGCCTCCCGGAAGGAGGGCGCCTCCAAGGCACTGTGGTATGCCGAGGCGCGGTCGGCACGGAGACACTGCTGCGGGAAGCTGCTGATCTGCTCTGCCAGCTCCAGGGCCGCCTGCAGAGCTGAGACACACAAAGGCACGGGATGAAGCGTCGAACACCAGCAGGGTGCCGCAGTGCTAATCATCAGAGAGGAACAGCAGTGAACAGAGCTGAACACCACTGAAAAACAGAACTGAACATTGCTGAGGCACATCGCTGACTACTGAACATCGGCGAGGTATGGTAGTACTGAACATCGGCGAGGTGTAGTAGTACTGCACATCGGTGAGGTATGGTAGTACTGCACATCGGTGAGGTGTGGTAGTACTGCACATCGGTGAGGTATGGTAGTACTGAACATCGGTGTGGTATGGTAGTACTGAACATCGGTGAGGTGTGGTAGTACTGAACATCAGCGAGGTGTGGTAGTACTGCACATCGGTGAGGTATGGTAGTACTGAACATCGGTGAGGTATGGTAATACTGAACATCGGTGAGGTGTGGTAGTACTGAACATCAGCGAGGTATGGTAGTACTGAACATCATAAAGGTGTGGTAGTACTGAATATTGGTGAGGTATGGTAGTACTGAACATCGGCAAGGTGTGGTAGTACTGAACATCGGTGTGGTGTGGTAGTACTGAGCATCGGCAAGGTGTGGTAGTACTGAACATCGGCACGGTGTGGTAGTACTGAACATCGGTGAGCTATGGTAGTACTAAACATCAGCGAGGTGTGGTAGTACTGAACATCAGCAAGGCATGGCAGTGAACAGTATGTGGACTGTTTGGTTAATGACCGTGAACTGGTACAAAGCACTAACCCACTCCCTGCACCAAGGCACTCAA
>JAODKN010000001.1:16550682-16567404 GCA_026774425.1 Petrocephalus zakoni | reverse complement strand
AAAAGTCCGTATTGTACCGAAAAGCTGGCGTCCGGCCAAATGTTTCACCTGTCATCTGAAGCCCTGGTGATTACTGCGCATGCGCCATAAGATCGCGAGGAGATCGCGATCCAAGATCGCACAGCCATAATGTTAAACCAAAATTAGATTTTTATTTGATTTTCTTCTTGGGGGTCCGGTCCCCAAGGAGACTATCAGGTAAAACTCTGGCCCTCTGACAAATATAGTTGATGACCCCTGCATTACTGGCTTAAAATACCTATGTTAAATGGGTTTTTCAGTGATAATATTCAATCTAGTTTTAAGTACTTTAAAATCAAGTAACATATTATTTTGGAAAAACACAACATAGCCTCTGTGCTTCTTGTCATGCAAATGATATAAATCATTATTGCAATTCAACCAAATTTTCGCAGAGAACCTTGCTGGAAAAACACATTATAAATGCTCCACGAATCCGATGGAATGAGTCCTATTTCTCACAGAAAGGGCCCCAGAGCAGAAAGCAGGGCCCTCACACCCCAGGGGTGCCACATTCATTCATAACACCCTCCTGTCATATAGTCTGAGCAATTATGCAAACAAAAACCAAAACTCAGATGTCCCCATAATATGATAAAAACCTGTCATTTGACCTTGTGTGGACAGTTTTTTGGTCCCCACAAGGAAAAATTCAATTTAAAAAAAAGTTTGTGCAATCAAAAAGCTACAAATTTCCAAAGTCTTGTATTTTGTTTGCTTACTTATGGTTAAGGGTAGGGTTGGGTAGAGTGTCATTGTTGGCATTAAGGTTTTTTCCCATAGAAATGAATAGAGAATCTTAGTGTGTGTGTGTGTGTGTATGTGTGTGTATGCGCGAGCGCATGTGTGTGTGTGTGCGCAGATGTGCATATGTGTGTGTGTGTGCGGATGTGCATACGTGTGTATGTGTGTGTGTGTGTGCATATGTGTGTGTCTGTGTGTGCTCGGCCTTTGTTTGGCGGGCATACCCTTCATGGTGCACCCTGCCGCACTGCTCTCTGCTTCCTGGTACCCTGCATTAGATAAGTAGTGATGGGAAGTGGACGTATGGATGAACTGATGGATAGATTCGTTCACTGATCTAGAAGTTTCCTTGACTCATGCAAACATTTATGAAAGGCCTGCAGGGCAAGTAATGAGGCAAAAATGTTGGATATGTGGATTAAATTGGCGTTCTGGGAATGGGATAATTATGGATTTACTTCAGGTTAATTTTAATCAGCCCATTGTAAACACAAACCGGAAAGAAACTGTTTCACATCTGATAGCGAAACATCTTGTGCAAATACCTAAATCACTGCCAGCTGGACACTTTCCTAAAGCTCAGTTTTCATCTTTAATCTGGTGTTTCCTTCTGTTTTTTTGGGCGTTTCTCATTCAGTCAGTATACGCACGCAGACTGTGTACATGACGTAGGGTGGCAACATAAACTGAACATGAAATTAGGCTACATAGAGTTTTAATGGTACATGAATGGTAGTGAATTTGATGTCTTTGACAATCCAAATAACCTGCTATCCTGGTTAAGGCTACAGAGGACAGTCACACGTAGCATACGTATACCCTGAAAGGAATGCTAGTGTATACTCACTGTCATACTCTACAGGCAATTTACAGACACTGATTAGCCTAACGACATTTTTTTACACTATAGGAGGAAACCTACACACAAGGAAATCATGTAAACTTCAGCTGGGATTTGAAACCACAACACTGTGTGAGGCATTTTGCCCCCATTAGTTGTAAACCACTGTTTAATAATACCTGACTTACTGTAGCTAAATGTCACCGTTCTTGTAGTAAGATACGTTGGGGCTCCTCAGTGTCTAACAATGCACGTGGACTTCCTTCAGACAAGCCGATCCCCGACGCCAACTCCTCGTTTGATGGCACTGCTGCCCAGCTGGTGGTGCGGGATGCCTTGCCGGAGGACGGGGGCGTGTACACGTGCACAGCTGTCAACGAGCATGGCCGTACCACCTGCAGTGCCAGAGTGCATGTTCACGGTGAGCTTCTGGGATTTATAGGCGAGGCCTGACAGCCCAGGGCCAGTTGATACTTTCACACCTCCCCTGACCTTTAACCCCTGTCTTTGTACTCTCAGTTCATATTTCCCCGTGTCCATTGTTGAATACATTAAATACAACGGCGGGTATTCCATCCTTTGTGATAGGTACAGAAAATATTTTTTCTATCAGTTTTAGCATCCATATGTCTGTATTATGCTTCAAATGTACAACTAAAAATAACTTGTTACTTTAATATATACTTTAATATATTAAAATTCATTCACTCATTTTGGGGGGGTGCTTTCTGCTGCATGCCCTGAAATGGACAGACCCTGAAAATATATCGATTTTTATTTATACAGCTAAAATCACTTTTATAACACCATTTATTATACCTTGTTGTGCTGTATTGAAAACGTTGTCTTGCCGATAATTCTTTCCTAAAATATAAAGATTTTCATCCCAGTCACATCCTAATAGGATATCCATCCATCCATCCATCTGCTAAATGGGATGCCAATTCATCGCAGAACACACCCATCCAGTCACACAAATAACCATACACTCTCAGGAAAAAGGCTCAACAATTTATACCTTTGCTTATCACTGGGGCTGTGCCCTCAAGGGTCTGCCAATTTTACCCTATAGCTGTAGGGAATTGTACCTTTCAAGGTACAAATGAAATCTGAGGAGCATCCCCAAGGTACAAACAACATTTCTGTACCTGGTACAATACGTACAGCTATGGGATACGGCCCCGGTGACAAGCAGAGGTACACATTGGTGCCCTTTCCTCTGACCCTGTTTACACTACACACAATTTAGAAACATTAGCCAATAAACATTTGGCTCATTAGCCAAATTGTCTTTGGACTATGGGAAGAAACCTGGAAGAAACATGTTAGGGTATAAAACTTACAATTAAAATGTGGTTTGTATCCAAATCTCATTTAAAGGGATTCACCCTAGAAAACGATTCACGCTAATATTAGTGTTTCTGTGAATTCTGACTTTGATATTTAAATCAGTATTAGTCCTGTTACAGCATAAAATGAATATATTTAATTCAAGGGCGTAGATTTGCTCTGGACATTGTTGGGGACCTATGACTCCACCCCCCCCCCCCCGGCCCCCGGGGGGGGCCCCCCCCCCCCCCCCCCGGGCCGGGCCAGTGTGGAACGTGAAGCAGAGACCCCCAGTTAGCTGCCGCGAAACCCACAGATCACGGCGGCCTCGATGAGCCGAAAGGACACTGACCAGCAGGGGGAGCAGTTTCTCTGGTGGCAAATGCAAGGCCAGTGTGTCGAGAACCTGAGAGCAAAAAAAAAGGTGCCACATAAGGACCTCAATCACGCAACGATAGCAAGCAAAACATTTACCAGTTACACACACCTGAGCTGCAAAGTGTTTGGGGCTCTCGCTGTCACCGTCATCATCCACTGCCCGCTCTTGGTCTTCTGGGTCCTCCTGGCCAGGAGGGGGCACTGCACTCAACAGGGGAAATAACGTCTGCAGGATGGGCCCCAGCAGCTTCTGCTTTAAAACCGCCTGCAGGAAGGATGGACTGCAGTTACACATTACATTCACACAGACTGCTCCGATACTGAAATGCACAGGTAATATAGGCATGAGGTGACATTGCCCAGGCTACTCGCTCACTCACTCACTTTGCTTTTAAGTCTGACGAGGAAGGCGATGCAGGACAGAGCTTTTACACGAAGCGAGTCACTCAGACCTGGGTTAGCTGACACCTAATGACAAACCAAAGGAACACACACAGACAGTTGTTCAAGATCAACAGCACAAAGACCAGAGTTTTTAAAAAAAAAAATACAACAAACCTCTAGGCAGAAGTGGACGATTTCAGAGATGTAGGGAACAATGATGGACACCTCACTCTCCATCAGCTCGTCAAACACCTCCATCGACTCGCTGGCCTGGTCCTGATGTGACAGACATCCTGACCTTCATCCACAGTCCACAATTAGGAGATTGGCAGCAGTTGTCATGTCAAAGCAAGCAGCTCACCTGGTCAGCCTGGATCAGGCACTTAATGGCCACAATCAGCTTCGGGATGAGAGACCGCATCAGGGCCTGAAATAGCAACGAGGACGGTGTCATGTGGCCGTGGAGACAAGCCTCATGGGACGGCGCAAACACGGGCCTCACCATCTGCTCAGTGCCTGTGTATGCAGTCATGGCTGTCAGTGTCAAAATGCAGTAGTAGAGGGCAACGGGATTGCTAAGGTCCTCCAGCACTATGCCAAACAGCTCCAGCAGCTGGCAGTAGTATGGCCTGAATGGCTCAGGGTTCGACTCCACCACTTTGCTGAGGAGCAGCAAACCAACCTGGAAGACCGAGAGACAAGCGATGCATGCAGTCCAGGGGAGTCAATCGCACACTGAATGACTATGACCTCAGTCTGCACGCATGATAATGCCACTTTCATAAAAACTTAAAGCAGCGGAAGGGCCTGGGGCCCAGGGCCAGTCGCCATACCCGCCGGGCCTCGGGGCTGACGCTCTTGGTGGCCTCATCCAGTAAGGCCAGCAGTGCCGGCCAGCGGTCCGGTGACTCACGCTTCACCAGCACAGCGCTCAGCTGCGACAGGGAGTGACGCACCGCGTGCCTAAGATTGGGGGGGGGGGGGGTGAACTTCACAACTACGTCACATTTACTTATTATGCGGTAGAACTGGGGTGGCCAGACATAACTTCTGAAAGCCAGTAGAACATATCCAAAGTGCACATCAAGCCACGTCACACAACTGTTTCTAAAACAATTTGAAGGCAGCATCGTGGACGAGAACATCCTTTTCTGCTCAGTCCTATCCCTGCAGAGGCCTGGTCAGGGTGATCCATTTACCCACCTAAAACAGCTCCAGTGTAAGTCAACTGGTCACATTTTACTAGAGGGTAAACAAATAATGTAGTAATATATCATTACTTATGTATTCATTAACCATAAACTAAGTGTTTCTTACAAACTGGTGTCATGTTGTTTGTCATTAATGAATCATGATGCAAATTTTATCCCAAGCAATTATTATGTTACTTTATCTATGCAATGACTAACAAGTAAAATACTGATCTCATGGTTCTTCATCATTAATGAATCATGACATCTTTCATCTTCAGTAGAGACTATATTTGTTATCGACTTGTTGTTCAGAAGTAATCAAGTTACTACTAAGTGTTTGTGTCCCCTCAAGTAAAGGGTTACCAACCAACTGTAAACTTGACAAAGCTGGACATCGGTCTGGACAGACTCAGCCGACTTACTCAGTCTCCTTCTGGAAAGCCTGCAGCACCTCCGCCTTCAGTCTGGAGAGCAAGATGCAGAGATCATGTTAAACCCCAGCGGCTCTGGAACCCCAGGCACTCTGGATGCCCTGGTTCGGGCAGCAGGCAGCCGCACCTTTCCCTGTGCTCAGTGCTGACTTTCCTCCAGTGCTTTGTTACTCTGATCCTCAACATCACAGCAGCAGACTGACGGATCTACGGGACAGAGAAGCACAGAGACAACATAAACCCAATTGTTGATCTACCTCTGTGTTCTAGGGCTGAACTTGGACTCCAACTGTTGTTATTAAGCTGATTAAAAAGGTAATCATTTCTACTAAAACTGCCAAAATTAGGGGTCACCCTGGCACACGACTGAACTTTTTAGCCACAAACGTCATCCACATTCAGTACATTTTAATGCAAGACAGATACCCAAGTTTAACATTAACTGTCTTATGTTCGAATGTCAATGCTCTACGTGTCTTGTAAGTTTAATAAAGGGGTTAAGGAATCAGTGCTGACAGATGTACTTATGCTCGAATATAATTTGCAGAAGTGTAAAATGTAAAACAGTATATATACATAAAGATATAGCAATGTTTAATGGAGAGTAAATTTCAGAAACGTTAAGTATGAATGCAAAAAATTTAATGGGGCGAAGCACCTGCACGTTCTGCGAGTTGGTCATCAGGACACAGAGGGCTGGGATCACAGATGGGTCTCTGAAAGCCACCTTCAGCTGTGCTGTAGCCTGAAGGAGAAAGTGACAGCTCTGAAACTGGGTCTATTCATTTATTAAAAGTACAGAAATATACCGTACGTACGCGGGGAAATGCAAAAGCGCGCGCGCGCACACACACACACTGACACACACGGGAACGCGCTCCCGACTGCAGTTACGGTAACCATACAGCACTACCAGCCAAACTAGATCCCGAGATAAGCACTCTGCAGGGTGAAAAGCAGGTGGTGAACTCGACCGGGCAGCCCGGCTCAGCCCGAAACTCCGGCCAGTCCATGCCCACCTGCTGCACGGCGGCGCTGTCGGGCTCCGCCAGCCGGGACAGGATCCTCTCCAGCTCCTCCGTCATGCTGCCACGCTTCTCACAGCCCGTGCCGTGCCTGACAGTTTAAGCGCTGAGCGGAGACGGGGTCCCCGGCCAGCGAGGAGCGGGCCAGTGCCACAAACCGCGGCGCCTGGAGCATCAGCGCCACCTGCCGGAGCGGAGGCTATAAATCACGACCATTCCCTGGAATTCAGGTTATTTCAGAAATAAGACCAAGTATGGGGCGTCGGAAGCCGTTTTATTTCATTTGTATCTGGCGAGACATTTTTAAAAGCACATTTTATTTATACCTTTTATTTCTTTAATACGCTATTTGTTTGACTTGTACGCCGTAGTGGGCCAATGTGTCTGCTAAATAAAATGAATGTACAGATAAATGTTTTATTTAGCTAGTGTCCTTTAAATGTAGCTACAGTCGACCATAAATGGTTCAGCTTCCATGCTAACAAGTAGAGGCGATAATGGGCTATTTACACCAAAAAGCAGCGCCGCTCCCCCAACCCTGAATAACAAAAGACCACGATAATCAAAACAAGTAAATCCTATGCTTATCTTTCACCCGCTAATGTCTACAGATCCAACTTCCACATGAACTGCGACATAACGTAATGCGTTAAAACAACATACAAAACATCTCATTTCCACGAACAAAATACAATCGCAGTGAGATGCAATACTTTCAATTTACGTAAATGTTGCAATTTGACGCTTTAAGGAATCCTTACATCAATTTGTACAGTTTTCACATAGGACAGATGAAACGAACAACTTTTGTTCGTTACTGGTATATTCAATAGATCATGTTTAAGAAGCGGTACAACAACTAGCAAGTGAAAAACAATATGCAATTATTAGAATGACAACTATCAGCATAACCAAATAAATCCACATTCAGGTCTACCAAATAATTATTGCATCTTCATATTGCATGTTATTGACTGTGTGAGTAGGGGGGGGTGGAAAGATCACATAATTGGGGACCAAAATCTCTCAAGAGGGTGGTGAAACCTGAATGAAAGTTTTGGGGACTTTTACTCAGGTCCCCATTTGGAAAATATTTATAATTTAATAAAAATCTGTGACTGCAATCAAAAAAGTAAAAATGCCAAAAGTCTTTAATTTGGGTTGGTTACTTGAGGTTAAGATTAGGGCTGGGTAGGGGTTAAGGGTGCGCGCGCGCGTGTGTGTGTGTGTGTGTGAACAACTGGTTGTTTTTTTACACATGCATACGGTATCTATGCTTAGATGTTACATCGCTCTAGTATTTATTTCTTCATTTATTTGTTTGTTTATCATTCACTCATTCACACTATTTGCGTGCAACCCACCTTGCCTAAATTCTAAGCATCCCAATATTGTTTACATTTAACTTGTGTGTCAATGTTTTCATACCCCGATTTTTGCACTTATCCCGTCTATTTCTGCACCTTATGTATATATGCAGCACCAGGGACCAGGGGAACATTATTTCGTGCCGGTGTGGACAGTTTTACCTGTATATGGGTAGCGTTAGAATAAAGCCCCACTTGCATTGACTCGTTGAGTTGTTACTAAGCATGTCTCCTCTTTCAGGCGAAGGGTAATGTAAATGTACCGCCGCCTGTCATTATCAAATATTTGTATCTGTAACTGACTGATTAGCATCTTAATGCAGTCACCGAGCTATAACTAAAGCCGAACGATCTGCATGGTAATTTTGGACAAAGCTAGATCATGCTTGAAATTCCAAGTTTGATGTCCTCGACTCTAAATCAGAAAGTAAAGGCTGTTTGATTTAAACGGTCATTACGAGTGTGCTATATGTACTTTTCATCGTCACTAAGGCAGAAGTAGAGGGCATTCTAAACTTCCATTAACACTTTCAAATAGGATTCAATTAGTAGGACATTATTGTGTTTATATAGACTGCACGACAGCTAGCGCGCTGATCGAAGGGAGATTACAGGAACTGGCTGGTGGGTTACTTTAAAAGTGAGATGATAAGGTAACTGAAAACGGGGTGTACTGGAAGACCAGGTAGTTAGACCAGGTAGTAACTACGGATGTAGGTCACACCGTACTTGAGTTTAAATTAAGAGTTACGTGCAAAAAATAATATTATAGTGATAATACGTATGACAGTAAATGCTATTTCAATGCTCTTGAATAAACGACACATATTTCAGAAAGACATCAGCTTCAAATAGTTCAGATAATATACAAATAATGTTGAGATTTATAAGCTAAATCGCACATAATCCATGTATTTTTACGTGCATTTGGCAGACGCCCTTACATAGAGTCAGTACAGGATTGGGGCTGACAGCTCGTTGCAGGAAGATGTTTGTGTTCGTGCGTTTACTTGCATCATGTGTACTGTATCTTTGTTCCCATAAATTAGGTTCTAGTGCTGTTCCATCTTTGGGAATGTAGCGTAACAGAGCCCAGGGTGGTGCTGGCTGCACGGCGCACCTGGAAGGGGGCGTGGCCGCCGGGCGTCCGCGCGTGGGCGTGGCGCGGCGCCAGCTGGCGCACATGGCCGATTGGCGAGCCGCTCGGCGTGCGGGCACAGCCCACAGCCCACGGCGGACCCTATATACGGCACCGCGGCGGCCACGGCCGCTTCTTAGGTCACACGGCACCAGGCTTTCGTTTGGGGCAGGCTACCGCTCGAGGCGCATCACGGATCACGTTTGGGCATAATGGCAGACTGGAAGCTGCCCATGAGCTACAGCTATAACCCATCGTACCACGCGTACGCCTACGGGCTGGTGTACCCGCCCGGGCCGGACCAAGGCGCCGCCGGGCTCGGCTGGGCGGAGGCGGCGTTCAACCATGCCGGGGTCAGCGGAGGTTACTACGCCGCGTCCTCGCCAAAAAGCCCCGGGGACGGCGACGGCTCCGTCTTGTGCTTCGCTGACTCCCAAGGCCAGAGGGGTCGGTTCTTCTTCCCGCCCCACCGCTCTAGTCAGCCTGGGCAACAGAGAAAAGGTCAAGGGACCCGCGGCGATGCCGCCAGCGACTCCGAGGCCCACACGCCAGGTAAAGCGGGGTCGGGGCTTAAACCATCTAGCTGCTCCATGTGTAGCGGATGCGTGGTCACGCCGGTTTTATATGATGAACTGGCTTTTATGCGTCTCTGAATGTCCAAATCTCACTTTAGACTCGTGGAGCTCAGCTAGCAGCGATGGCTGTATCCGTAAGGCCCCTGCTGTGTCCTGGGTGGAGAGAAGCCCCGGGGAGGACCAGGAGAGCGGGAGCCCTGACAGCAGTGAACCCGTGTCCAGCTCCTTAACTTTAGATGATGAGCCAGTGGAGCTGGGTGTGAGTCCTGAAGAGCAGGGACCACCCTCCACACCCTTCCCACAGTCTCCAGCTGCACTGGAGACCACGGCACAGCCCAAAAAGGCCAAGGCACGGACTGCCTTCTCCGAAGGCCAGATGAATGCCCTCACTCATCGCTTCAATGTGCAGAAGTACCTCACCCCGGTGGAGATGAAGACTCTCGCAGGTCTCACAGGCCTGACCTACAAGCAGGTGAGTCTCCGCTGTAGACTAGGCATCGTGGGATGAGGTCTTCCCCTCTCCCATAAGGATACCACGTTCCGGCGTTATTGTATTTCTGACTCTCCTTACTGTGGTCCGCAGGTGAAGACGTGGTTCCAAAATCGCAGGATGAAGCTGAAGAGACACCAGAAGGAGAACAGCTGGGTCTCTGAGAGGTATCCTCCCAGTGCTGGCTACGCAGGCATTTCCCATCACTCGCAGGTATGCCCCCCCCCGTCAATCCCACATGTTTGCCGCCCAGTGGAGATCCATCTCTGTCTTCCAGTGGCTTAGAGAAAGTCTATCTGGGCGCATAGTAAGCACATCCTCCCAGGAGCTGCATCCCTAGTCTGGGTGTTGTCTTAAAGGCAGGGTGGTACAGGTCCAGACTCCTCAGGCTGTAGTTCTAAGTCTCATCTGCTCTACCCACAGTTCTCAGCAGACCTGCCCGGTCTGATGCCGGATCACTGCCAGGGGCCTCCGTTCAGGGAGACAACATTCACCAGGAGCCCTCCACAGACGTCTGGTTACTACAGCAGCTACCCCCAGCCAGCTGTGCCACCCCAACCTCCTGCTCGAGCCCCTGGTAACTGGAGTCTGCCCCCAACTGGCCGTTACGAGCAAGGTTCTGCTGGCTACGGCGGCATTGCCAATTGTGCTGCTGGTGATGACGGTGCCAGTGTGACAGACAGTCCCACGGGGGTGGTGGTGGCGCAGAATGCCACCCAGTGGGCCACGTAGCTTCCAGTGTTGTACATTAGTTTTGATGCACGGATTTGATACAAGATTATATGCTTTTAACTGTGTATATATACAGTCTGAAACTTATCTTGAAGACTGCCATGTTTTTACATGTTCAATGAATTGAATTTGCAATGAATGACTTGTTTTCATTGCTTGCCCTCCAGAGGTGGCTCTGTACCCTGATTTTTATTTTTTTGTGGTGGGGGGGAGGTTGCATGGCTGTCCTGAGCTGCTGAGTCTGTATTTTGTACACAGCTGTAGTCTGTGGCTGCAAGCTCCCACCTCTGCTGCTGTTAAAACCACTGTGGACTGTATTGTTAATGTGCAATGCTTCCCTCTAATGTAGCTTACACAGTGTCACCTTTGCCTTGCTGTTCTGATTGATGGGCAGCATGGATGCTTGCTGCTGTAAATATGTAAATAACACTGAACACAAACTGGTTCCTTTTTTTTCCCTTTTAGCCTGGTCCTGAGGGGCCAGTACCAGTTTCATTTGGTAATTTTAATGCAGTTGGATTGTTGTATTTCTGGTCCTGTTATGGGGTTAAGTGATCATCTTTGCTCTGCTTTGAAATCCTGCAGAGTAGAAATAAAGTGAGGTAGCAACAGTTGCGTGCTGTTGTGCTCCTGTTAGATGGAAGTGGGAATCTACCTCTAGGTCACTTCTGGCTTGTCATGCATAAGTCCCTGGTGGCTTGTAGTCCATGCGTAAGTCCCTGGTCCTACCCCTCATTAAACAGCTGATGCATGTATTTTCATCTGCAAATGCTAGAAGTGATGCTGAACTGGATTCAAGTCCATTGCAGGGTTCATATTCCTCCTGGCATATATAGGGAATAGAAATGTTGGATTGTAGCAGGAAACTAGTATTTCCACAATACAGCTGTGGAACCTACAGCCAGTGCAGCTGCAGGGTAGGACAGATCTCCAACACCCCTTCCCATACAGAGGTAGACTTCGATGTGGAAGACCAAACTCCTTGTACTCTAAAGTGAATGTTTATAACGCCCCCTGCAGGTGAAGTGGGGGGAAGCAATCTCGGCAATCGGTTCTGTTAGTCTTCATCTACATTGGTTTTGCATCGGTTGTCATGTAAACGCTAGTATTTCTGGTGGCTAAAACGGTTTCAAATAAAGCCTTAAAACTAACACACATGACGATGTATAATTTGCCCGTACTTTACTACAACCATCTCGCATCTCATAAATGTGCTCCCATAATCAAAGACTACGGTAAAATGTAAAATGCGTTTTTACAGTCATTTTATGGTTACTCCTTCCCGATAAAACAATGTACGGACATGTAGCTTAAATGCATATAAGAGCGCGGTTCAATACCAAGGGCAGATGGAGAGAGCTGGAGCTTCGCTCAGAACTCTATCCATGAATCAATGTTGAAAACGTAAATTCTTATAAAAATAGGTTGGTTCCGTGTCTATCGTGGCTCTGAAATTTTGTGTTTCATAACAAAGCCCACAAAACTGACACTACGTTAGGAACGAGTCTTCATAGGTATCTCACTAGCACCGCGGATCGCTTGGAATCTGCACTCGATTGCGGCGCCTGAGCTCTGCGATCGGCAGCCGTGCCTGGGCTTCAGATTTCGCGGCAAAAGGCGCGAGCAGCGTCGCGCCATAGAGACTGCGATCCGGACGCGGCTGCTGGTAGGCTCCCTTTTCTTCGCCGCTCACCGGTTACCGTGCTTCTTTGGTTAGGCGGTAGGCGACGGGTAGGTCTAAGCGTCCGGCTGCGCAGCGCCCTGCCTAGGGCATGTATGGTTTAGCCGGAATCCCGTGTCGTAAAGCTATTCTGGGGGTTGCAGCGATGTTTGTTTTTCTTTTTTCGGTGCAACTAAGCTCGGCCTCCCGGGTCTTTCTTTGTTAAAATCTTTTCTGTTTTAAGAAGATCGTTCCGTTTTGGTTATATTAAAGCATGCGGCGTCGTATATCAGCCGTCTGGCCTCTTTAACCAAGCTGAGTTTACATTGTCTGTCTGTGCTTTCCGGAGCTTTTAAACTCTTCCTCTCGCACGCACAGCCTGCTGTCACCATGGGAATTCACGGCCTTGCGAAGCTCATCGCCGATCAGGCACCTTCGGCCATCAAAGAGCATGACATCAAAAGTTATTTCGGTGACTCCGTCTGTCTACGTTGCTCAAAAGCTGCAATTCTCACCACGTCGCCATTTCTTCCCTCGAATCTAACAGACGTTTCTCTCGCTGCTTTTCTTAGGGCGGAAGATAGCCATAGATGCATCCATGAGTATTTATCAGTTCCTTATAGCGGTCAGACAGGATGGAAATGTGCTACAGAACGAGGATGGGGAAACGACGAGGTATGCTCTCTGTATTCCCGGACACCCCTGAAGTAGGCAGGGTCCTTCTTGACAAGACGCTGACCTACCATCTTTGTTTCAGCCACCTGATGGGCATGTTCTATAGGACAATTCGCATGCTGGAAAGCGGAATCAAGCCGGTCTATGTGTTTGATGGAAAGCCTCCGCAGCTCAAGTCTGGCGAGGTACTCCGTACAACCTGTAAACACAGTTGTTTGTCAAATCTTTTATTTTCCTAAATTTCAGGTTTGCTTTTGATGGGCTGGGAGGCATGGGTGCTGTTTGGCGTGCCTATTGCAATGTATTCGTGTGCTGTGACACTGTCTCTGTGATTCCTCCACAGCTGACGAAGAGAGGAGAGAGGCGGGCTGAGGCAGAGAAGCTTCTGGCCCAGGCACAGGAAGCAGGTAGAATGGCCACATGCTGGGGATGTGTCTCGATGCCTCTGCACTCAGTGCCTGACTGGCTGCTCTGCTGTGCTGCCTGACAGGGGAACAGGAGAACATCGAAAAGTTCACAAAGCGCTTGGTTAAGGTCACCAGCCAGCACAATGATGAATGCAAGAAGCTGCTGAAGCTCATGGGTGTGCCTTACATCGAGGTGCGACTGCCCCCTCGCCCCCTTGTTCTGCTCTTGCCGTTTTCTCCACTGTAGTGAGTTTGAGTTTAGCTCCCATCCTTCCCCAGGCCCCCTGTGAAGCAGAGGCCAGCTGTGCGGCGCTGGTGAAAGCGGGGAAGGTCTTCGCCACGGCGACGGAGGATATGGACGGCCTGACGTTCGGCACCAACGTCCTGCTTAGACATCTTACCGCCAGCGAAGCAAAGTAAAAGCTCCAATCTATGAACAGCAGTGTGGCTGGTAGCTTAATTCTGCTGGCCACACCGCTCTGCTGACGCGGTCAGTAATTTATAGCATTTTGAATTATGTAGTAATGCCCCAATCTGTCTGTTTGCAGGAAACTCCCCATTCAGGAATTCCACTTCAGCCGTGTTCTGCAGGACATGGGTCTGACACACCAGCAGGTATCGCTATACTATCCCAGGTCCTCTGCTCTCATTGGCACCTGACAGGTCATGTGAGCATCGACACTTATTGTCCATCGGTTGGTTTCTTCCCCCCTCAGTTCGTTGACCTGTGCATCCTGCTCGGTTGTGACTACTGCGGCACCATTAAGGGGATTGGGCCCAAAAGGGCCATGGACCTCATCAGACAACATGCCTCCATTGAGGAGATCTTGGACAACATTGATCTGGCTGTGAGCCTCTACACTTTGGCTTCTGTAGTGTGCAGAGTCCCCCCCATCTAGATGAATGTCTAGGATAGTATCTGCTCTCAGTCTCAGAATTTTGCAGGTTTTTATTAAGGTTAAGCCAGAGTCAGTTCTGGTGTTTTTAACAATGTAACACACCTTCTTTAGAACTGTATATTTTTTTGGCAGTCTCGTTATTGCTGTATATGTGTTTTGAGGTCTCTCCATATCAGGTTTTTATTTATTTTTTAAATGATGCAAAGCTCATTATTTTGTGACCTTGGCTTTGCCAGGATTATAATGTATAATGTGTTTATGCATAGAAGATAGATTTGTACAACAAGGAATGCATGATTAATGTCTTTGAGTAGTACAGTATTTAGGTAATATGCCTACTCATATTGTATAAATACTGAAAATATGCCTCTCATGGCCCTAGAAACACCCTGTGCCTGAGGATTGGCTCTACAAAGAGGCCCGTGGACTTTTCCTGGACCCGGAGGTAGTCGATTGCAGTTCTGTAGAGTTGAAGTGGAATGAACCGGATGAAGATGGGCTGGTCCAGTTCATGTGTGCTGAAAAGCAGTTCAGGTGTGTTGCCCTGTTCTTCTGAAGAGTTCATACATCGTTTCCTAACAAACATCTCACTGTCAGCTCTATGTAAAGGTAGCAGAGCTCGGCACAGATTACTTAATTTCTGGTGACATTGTGTCTATCTTACCTTAACAGTGAGGACCGCATCCGCAACGGCTGTAAGAAGATCACGAAGAGCAGGCAGGGAAGCACACAGGGCAGGCTGGACACCTTCTTCACGGTGACCGGCTCCTTATCATCCAAACGCAAGGTGACTGCCTGTAGCTGAGGAGCCGTGTCTGTCTCTTTGTGCTTCTCCACATCCATGTTTTGTTGAACCATCTACATCCCATTTCTCTGCCTCAGGAGCCAGAAGTCAAGGGATCAGCCAAGAAGAAACAGAAGACGAGCGCAACTCCTGGGAAGTTCAAGAAAGGCAAATAATGAGTGCAGAAGACGGGGGGGTGGCTGTGCGCTGGTTCCGCGTGCTGATGGATCCATCCCTCTCGCGCCTTTGGAGCCGACGTCATCCAGCACAGAGGAAAAGTGTGACGGAATTATACTGAGTGACTGGGCAGATTTTAACCAGAGGACACATTAGTTTCTAGCAATAAACATTTAAGATATTTTTGTTTTATTGTGAACAGTAGAGAATGAGTTGGTTGAGCCTGTCAATATAACATGAATCTGAATAAATGCCTGTTGTATGTTGTATGCTATGTCGTTTATGGCTCTGTGAGACTAATTTGACGTGTCAGAGATTCCCCCCCCACGTAAATACACACCCCAGCCTATCATTCACTCTGCCATCAGAGTGACAGTATCTGCTGAATGACATGGTACAGTATGGAGTTTCTGAGCTGTTTTCCAGTCGTTCGTGCGCTGGGCTTTGACTGAATTGTACAGCAGAGTTTGGGTTGGATTGGGGGGGTCAAATAATATGCCGGTGTTTAGAGGAAGTTTTACTGATCCGGATGGGCTCCATTCTGGTCCTAGTATGAAGTAAACTGATTATAAAATACACCACAAACAACCTCTGGTGACGTGGCTTGCTTCTGCTGTAATGCGTTTTGTTGCCCTAAATTTTGTATATCCAGCCTTTATATTTTAATGAAAAGCTTTGTACTTTATGCTAATAGTAATCGCCTTTCTGTTGAAACTGGTGCTGTATACACTTTTTGCCGATTGTTAGTAATGCTAGTAAAATATTTAAATCAATATAGAAACATTTTGGACCTAGACTTTAACAGTGGAGATTTAGTCTCCGATTCAACAGGCGAATTCCTGTGCAGTTTCACAGTAGGGTTTGAAGCTATAAGCAGCAGGTGGATTTCCATCGTGCTGATCCTTACTGGGACATACATGAAAACACTCCAATCAACGTAATACATAAGCTAACACAGTTTTAATTTTCGTTTGGTGGACCAGGTTATAGTTAAAACTACATTTCCCACAGTAGACCGGCAGACTGTGCTAGAGAGAATCGGAAAGCCCCGAATTAAGGATATATAGTTCGTTATTTAACTTTCATTTTCACTTTTTGTGCTGACTAACTGTGCCGTACGTTTGTCAAGACGATCGGACTTTAAAACACAAAAAGTGAACCTGTTAAATGACCACGTTAGCTGAATAACTTACCCTAACAGATAATCATTTAATTTCGGCTATTATAGGGGTATAAATATCTACATAAGCGAATTCACACGATGACTTCCTTAGACATCCGCCCCGAGTCCCAGAAACAGGTAAGCTTCTCTCTTTACAGCACATGATTCGCAGTAATTTGCTTTGTTGGTATGTTTACATTTTGCATTTAGTAGTTCGGGTGCTTATTGACTAATACAAAACGAAACAAAAAATTCAGGCGATGATTGCACTTTATGTTTTTGCAGTCAGCAGCTAGGTATGCTTAGGGTA
>JAODKN010000001.1:16528939-16541014 GCA_026774425.1 Petrocephalus zakoni | reverse complement strand
TGTATATTTATTTTGCTTATTGGGCATGTTCAGTTCAGTGGTGTTGTAATCATTGTGTCAGGAACAGAAGTTTAAAAGTAAACAAATATTGGTCCGGAATATCGGACACATAAGCATGCAAATAATTGGTATCGGTAATATAAAAAAAAAAAAAAAATCAATACCGGTCGATCACTAGTTTATTGTAGGGACAGGGAAAACACGGGAGCCGAGAACAACAGGCAGCATTGACAATAACCGACAGGGGTAACAGGACTCAGACAGACTAATAAAGGGTAGAACATCAAGGAGCAAACACAAGGCAGGTGTGCTCGGTTAACAAGGGGATTGGAACACGAGGCAAAGCTAAACCAGGCTCAGTGAGGCTAATTAAGCCACGCCTGAGGGAAACGCAGGGCAAAAGACAAGCAGGGCCGGGCGAATCATGACATATATAATGTGCGCAGGCATGCAAGTATTACATTTTGTTTTACAAGGTTAGGAAAGCTTCAAGTTAAGCCTTACACATAAAAGAATGATCAGTCTCTTCCACACAGTGAGGCAAAACCTACAGCTTATTAAACACTGGTTTCGGATTGGTACTTGGTATCTGCCGTGTCAAAACTTGACCAGGAGCATCTGGCCCAGGTATCATTGTCGATGGTGGGACAGAAAGTTGGATAGGTGCATCCCTAATTATGACAGTTGGTTGGTGACTTTCTCAAAATTTGTTCTTTCCCTATGATGGTCAGCAAAGCTAAATTAAGAAGGACGGTGCAACAGTCCTGCTGTTGTTCTTGTATTTGCACTTTTTGTTTTGTTTGTAATTGATTCCCCTCCCCCCATCTCGGTGTTATTCAGTAATTGCTTTTTCCTCTTTGCACAGGCTATACCAGTAAAGGAAGACCATTCTGAAGACGGAACTAAAGAAGACACAGGTGGGAATAATTTTTTTTTTTCCATCTTAGTCCATCCGTAATATCCATTTTTCTCTAATTGTATAACATACCAGTATATCTAATGGCCTTCTATATCACTATGTTCTTGTGTGACGTCTTTCCCTTTGTGCTAGACACACAGCAGATGTGTACTTGCAAATGTGTCTGATGGCAAAAAGAAGGAAGACCTGAACCTATATAGGGTAAAACTGAACTTCATAAGACATCTGAACTGCACAAAGCCCTGTGACAAGAACAACTGAACCACTAGGAAAAACCCTACTGACCTTAAACTAGTTTCTGGGTCCCAATCTTGTTAAGTGTAACGTGTGCCTGGAGATGTTCTCACCTAAAAGATAACTGAGCGCCCACCTCTGTCGGATGCAAACAGGATCTTCTAAAAACAATGCTGAAGATGACACTAGCTCCCCTTTAACTTCATTCCCAAAGCTAAATTGGTCTTCTGTCATGACACGCAAACCTTATCAGTGTGCAGTTTGCTGCATCTCCTATAGCCGATCCATCAGCCTGAAGAGTCATCTGAGGTCAGTATTGCACCAGAGGCACAGCAGAAATGCTGAGGGTCTGTCTAGCTATACAGCAGAGAATTTGAGAAGTACTAAAGCTAACACCTCTTCTATAAACTGTGCTGTGACCTGTGTGAACAGTATGTCTACCTCACCCTCCGTAACGCTCTCGCTCAACAATGCCAGTGCTAGTACCTCCTCCGTCACTTTATCTCGGGTCACATTGCAGCAGAGGTTGTCCCTGTCCATTGGCAGCCTTCAGAACCAGAATCTAAGCTCAGATACTCCTGGACAAGTTTTCACTCTGGGATTAAGTTCTGCGCAAGTTCCCTTGACAGAAAGAGCCCATGGAAAAAACAATTTGGGACCATCAGTGGCATTTTCTACAGCTCAGGTAACCTCTTCTGAAGAAAAGATGGCGGAAAAAGCTGAGGATATTGCAGAAAGTGTGGATGACATGGTAAATGAAGCTAGTGACAGAGTACAACTGGAGCCAGAGAATACAAACTTGTCACTGAAGAATGCATTATATGTTGATGAGAAGATAAAAAAGGGGTGTGCGAGGGGCAAAGGCATCAGGTTTGGAAGTCCCTTAAAATGTACCAGGAAGGGGGCTGCAAAAGATGGAGGAGAAAACAGGATGAGTGGACAGAACACAACAGATACAAATAATTATGAAGAGCAGATGCAATTTAAACGGTATCAAAATGGTGAAAGGCAAATTGCAGTGCCTTGTGAAGTTGTTTCCCAAAGTCCATTGGCATACCAAGCTACTTCAGACACAATCCTCCCTCAGAGTGGCCTACTGCCTTTTAGCACATC
The DNA here is from genome assembly GCA_026774425.1 of Petrocephalus zakoni. NCBI lineage: Eukaryota > Metazoa > Chordata > Actinopteri > Osteoglossiformes > Mormyridae > Petrocephalus > Petrocephalus zakoni. The sequence continues at coordinate 16,538,748 of JAODKN010000001.1, read as the reverse complement.
CCCATGCAACAACACTCAACTTAGTCCCGCAAACCTTCAATTTCCACTAAGACCCAGCAGCACTCTGCAGAACTCTCATGATGACATAAGCCATTGCTTAAATGACCATCTTGAATTCAGCACTGATGACAATAAGCTGAAAGCACATTTCTCACTGCTGGGAACTGATTCTGAACCCTCTGCAGTGTCTCTTCAGGATTCCAGTGGTGTGGATCCGAATTCTTCCCAAACTAAACCACTGATGCTGTCAGATTTCCAGTCACAGGTGTTATGGGCCTTCCTTGAGTCCAAGAGCCAAGCAGATGTAGCTGGCCCTTCCCAGCAAGATTGTGAAGAACTGGCCAGGGAGGTGGGACTGAGTGTGAAGGAGATCCACAGGTGGTTTGGAGAGCAGCAAAACGGCATAGGAGGGATGGATGGCATTAATCGGGTCACTGTGGTTGTTGACCACGGAAAAGATGACATTAGGAAGAAGATCTATGTCAAAACTGCATCAAACTACAGTGAAGTTGGAGGCCAAGGAGACTCCTCTAATATTTCTGAGTCAGACTGTGGAGAATTTTACACTGTGGCTGTTGTAACAGATCAGGAAAATCAAAGCAGCACTGAGCAGGGTGAACAAAGCAACTCGGCCAAAGTAGGAAATGATGACAACGAGGGAGTTACAGGGGAAGGAAAGGTACTCCAGTCAGATGAAGATGGAGATGATAGGCTAAGTTTCAGCAAGAGAAGGAAGAGGAAGATATTAGAACAAGAACCAGTGAATATTAAGAAGAAAAAGCTGGATCCTGATGAAGACCTGCAGTTGGGATTACCGTCTGACTTCCCTGCTCCTTCAGTCTCATTTGAACAGGGCAGTCTGTCCAGGGTCACTACTGGTACCTCTCTCCCTCTTTCTATGACTCCTGTCATCAGACCATTTTTATGTCCTCATATTCTGTCACCACCAGCTTCTATAGTTGGATCGGGGATTTCTAAAGGTGCCAAACCAGATCAAGAAAAACACCCAATCCTACCCAGACCACTAGCCACTGACCCCTTTTGTGATCCCTTGAAGATGCCATTACTTACCAGACACAAACCATCCTGCCAAACTCTGCCTGGCAAAGATGACGACAAGTCTGTCTTAGATCTCAGTGTTGCTACCTCGGCTAATAAGATTCTGGAGCAAAACCACTTGTTCAAGCAGCTTGGATTGAATGCAATACCAATAGGCATTCCTGAAACATCAGGTCTTACTGTGGTCCATGTCAAACCTAATTATACCTTTGCAATCCCCACTTTTAACAACAACAACAACAACAACAACAGTATTAATGAAATTAACAAGGGCCTCAAGGCTGAAGAGCAAATCAGTAACAGTAAGATGGAAAAAGAGACCAAGGGAGAACAGCAAAAAGAGAGGGACTGTACTAATAGAGCGATTCAGCCATTACAAAGGTATTCCAGAACAACTATTCAACCTGAACAGTTAGATGTGCTCTATGGTTGCTACTTCAAAGAGCCAAATCCTGCAAAGCATGAATTTGAGCAGATATCAGAGTGGGTCAAACTTCCGAAGAGGGTTGTTCAGGTTTGGTTTCAGAACATGAGAGCTCGTGAACGGAAAGGGGAAATCCGCTTTCTTGGTGATGGCACACTGGCAGCTGTGGGTAAGCCTCTGATAAAGTTCACCTGGCCACTTTCACCACCCGTCTCATCTAGAGTCACGAATCCAGGGATGCAATGTAATGGCAACCTGCAGCCATGCGTTCCTCGCCGCCCACGGACTCTCCTTACTCCGCTGCAATTGTCCATTCTGCAGTCGTGCTATGAGGTATGTCCTCATCCAAATGCGGCAGAGTGTGAGGCAGTGGGCTCAGAGCTGAAGCTGCCTCAGAGAGTGATACAGATATGGTTCCAGAACACCCGCGCAAAGGAGAAGCGCTGGTATCTTCAGCAGGAAAAGCAGGTATGACCCATCATGCTAGGTTGCCAGCTTAGTGCTTCCCTGGGTACTCGATGTTGACTGCATGATATATTAATATTTTCACTATGCACCATGTGAGTGTTCACTCTCACCTCCTCTTTCTTCTGTTGCAGTCGCTTGATACGAAGGACTTATCCAACAAAGTAAATTTTGGTTCAAGTGGCTACCTTCAATACAGAGCACATCGTGCTAATTGCCCCATCTTACCCAAGCCAGTTCAGTGCACGCTAGTGGTACCATCGGCACCCTCTGATGTGAGCCAGTCAACAGGTGATGAAGCTCTGATGGGCAGGTGTGAAGTATGCGGAGGTGGGTTCAAATCCAGAGCAGAGGGAAGAGTTCATGTCTTCTCCTCTCAGCATCTATCTGCATTGAGAGCCAGAACCTTTGGACAGTTGCCCTCCCATGTTGGAAAAGACCTTAGCATAGGTTCTGGTACCATTTCTGGAGTGCCAGTGGTTTCATCTCTCTCTTCGACCGCTGGTATAAGGTAATGTATTGATTTCAAAGTGCTGGAATAGACCGTGAACCGATGGGATCTTCGCATTTCAGTGGAGAGAAGCATTTGTATGTTGGCTCCTGTTTAGTACTAATTGAGTGGTTCATTGCTAGTACTATTAAGACTGACATATACAGTAATATCATCTGACCTGGTCTTGGTTCTGGTCATGTAAGTAGCTTTCTACGAGTATGCTGAGCTGGAGTGAGGCAGAATCAGAGTTGAACTAGGGCTGAAAGGTCATGGTTTTATTCTACCACCCAGCCACTGAAAGTAGGACCCTAATGCTACTTGTAGGGTGGTAGGAAAGTAAGAATAATATAGCATAAAAACAATTGCTTAATTGTTTGCCAAACTCAAATAAGCAGAAGCCAAATCAACTAAAATATGCAGTCCTTGGACTATAAACCAGCAATTTGTGAACTGTGGAAGTAAAATTAAAGCATCAGTCACACTGTAACAATGTTGCAAACAGCTAAGCTTAGTGTAGGCCTATTTAATATGTCTGCTCAGAAGATCATACTTGCATCATATTCCCTAGGTTTACCTTAGCTGATTGCTGGGTCAACTGCTGTAGCTATATATACAGAGAGTATTGAGGCCAGTGGCCTGCAAATATCAAGCACTTTTCAGCGCACAAGATGCATATCAGTCCAAAGAGAGAGATCACTTGCGTCCTTAATTGAAAATATTACCAAGTAAGCATGTCGCTTGATAATGTCTGAGAGTGCTGTTGCCTGTGTGACGGTACCATTTTTGGCCAGTTGCCTAATAAGCCACCCACCACAAACTCACTTTATCTGGAGTAAGCACATCCAATGATAATGGCGGGGGCAAAGGGAAGAACTAGGCTTTCCTGTGAAAATCCAGTTCCGACAGCACACTGCTGGAAAACGCAGTGAAGGTCCACCTTCTCTTGAGCCTTGATGCTTGTTAATCATACCTTCACGATGTGCTTGGCGTAATAATTTGGTGAAAGGCATTTATGGATAGATTATGGAGCTGTCAGGAAGCAACCCGTGTGAAATCCGGCCCCATGCTAGAAGTGGTTCCTCTCCTGGACACACTTGTGGCGATTTAGAGAAAAAAGCAGTGTATGAGGTGTTACGGGGATAAGCATCAGGTTCCCACATAGACCACTCTGGTGTAATTTGTTCAAGAAGCATAAGTGTTGCCTCTCTGCTACTTTATGAGGTGATAAAAATGCATCAGCATAAGATTTGTTACTGTTTTTACCACCTAGTTGGTGGGGGTGGGGGGCAATCCCTTCGCTGAACACTATGTAACCATCTGAGGATCAGAACTCAGAAGTCACACCCTTGAGCAAAAGATCGCAGAACCAAAGTCTTATACTACTTATAATTTCAAATATTTTCATGCCAATTTATAAAATTTAGGGAAAACGGGGATATAGAAGACTTTTTGTTGCATTATTTAATCAATAAACTAAGACAAAACATTTTAAAGTTTGGTGTGAAAATTGGAAGCGTTCCATTTTTCTTTGCTTTTCTTCAAAAGACCAAGAAATATTTAGTTTTAATTCAAATTATTGACACGCCTATTTTTATTTTGAGCCTGTCCAGGTTGTCTAAAATCCATTTAATAAGTTAGCTTTTGTATTCATTATCCAGACATGGTAACATCAGTGTTTCCCAACTCAATCCTTGGGGAACACTGGACAGTCCACGTTTTTGTTTCCTCTCAGCTCCCATCACACCTGTACCAGGTATTTGGTGTTCCTGATTGGCTGGGGGCTGGGAGGGAGCAAAAACGTGGACTGCTGGTGTCCCCCAAGGACTGGGTTGGGAAACGCTGGTAACATTACCATATACTGATGGTAATGATAATACACCGTCATTGTTATTTTATAAGTATGTTCGTTATAACAAAAAAAAAAAAGTATGTTCGTTTGTAAATTGCTGCATACAAGGAAACATTGCTCCTGGTGGGACCAGCAGTGGGACTGTGCTCAGAGCCTGCTGTCTGTCCTTCAGTGGGATACTACGCTGTGCTGAAGGCGTACGATGCAGCCTTTGCACGGTAAAGGCTTTGGTTGGTGAAATGTTTAATCACTTGCTACCTCGGCAAGATGGAGGAGGAAGCAGAGAAACTGAAACATGTTTGTTCACATGGTTTAATGTTTAATCACATTGTTTTTTTGCATTTGTCTTATATTTCTTCTTAAAATGCTTCTATATGCCCTGCCTAAGAAATGATTTTAATTTGAACTTGGGATGGGATTGGTGTCACCGATGTAATATTCTCTGCCACGTGTTCTTTGATTCATGGAAAAGGAAATAAATCTGATTGCTTTATCAGTTTCCTATCATTTACGATCGTTGCTGATTTTAGTTCCAGTCCAGCTGTCAATTTTTTGCTGTGTGATGGCTGTTTAAGTGGATATCACAAGTAACGTGAATTAACAGTTAATAGAGGAGTTTGATGTTAACTCTGTTTCTGTGTTTTGGTGAAACCATTATCTGTATTTGGCCGGGGATTAATTGCATGAAACATATGAAAATGATATACAGTCTTTTCTAGGTTGTAGAAAATTGATTATTCACGTGTAAAGCGATATAGTGTGAATGGTTACAAGGGAGACGACGGCAAGGACGCTATGTAAAACTGCGTGGAAGAGAGCAATGTCAAACCACCATTGTCAGCAGAAACCCTCTCAGGCTTTGTGGTAGGAATGTACTTCAAGACAATAGGGATTTTGATAGGATACCGCAGCAACAAATGGTTATATTCTTAAAATGTACCATTTCAGCGTTGGCTATTTACATATTTCACGAATGTGTTAAAGATGTCGAGGTTAGCCAGTAAAGATGGTTATAGCTGGGTGGATCCGTACCTGCAGTTACTGCCATAGTATTTCAGATGCTTAATGAGCGCTGCTGTCGTGGGGGTAGAGCGAATGGGACTAAGCGGATGGAGGCGGTGATTGACATTTACGCCGTCCAATTAGCACTTGAATGGTACGATCAAATCGCCCTGAGTGTTGACATGACCTGGTAGCAGGCCAATGGTAAGGCGCAAGAATGCTGAGAGGTATGTCTGGAATGCTGAGCCGACCAATGACCGACCTATTTGGTGACCGCAGCAGCGGAAAACCCCGCCTCCGGCTTCCATTTCTGTTCCAGGAGTCACGGCGCTCGAAAGGAGAAACCTTCGGGGTTTTTAATTCTTTTGGGGGGAATTTGTTGGGTTTCTAATAAGCACAGCCGCGTATCACTTCTTCAGTCATAGAGTGCGCTGAATTGAGGGTCTTCACAGAAGAACAACCGATATTTCGAACCGAGCCCTCAGCCGGCGATTTGGGTATTTTATATACGGTTCGGCGTCGCCGGCCGCTTCCCCTTCCGCGTGAGCCAGTGTCCGTAGTGCGACCGTGAGGCGCGTCGAATCGGCGGCGTCTGGCCATGGCGGAGTTCGGTAACGGGCTAACGGAGGAGTCGCTACTAGACTCCGATCCGGGACACCCGGAGCTGGAAGATACAGGGGTGGGCGACGAGGAGCCCGGGCTGGAGGAGGGAGAGGCCTCCGTGGAAGATCCGGTGAGTACGGGACGCTGCTCTTAGCGGCAAAGCGCGTGGCCCCTCTCTCGTGCGTCTGCCGGCGCTAGGCGCGAGCGCTCCGTGTCGCGGCCGTGATCCTTATCTCGCGCTGCTCCTCGTGCAACTGGAGCCGCTGGCGCGGGCCCTCGCGCCATTGTGGCTCGGCCGCGCTCCCCGACTCGGCGCCGCTCGAGCGCACGGGCCGCCATTTTGGCGCAGCGACGCCGTCGGTTTCCCTGCGCCAGATCTGCCTATCTTGTGGGAGGGAGGGGGGAGTCTTCGCTGCAAAAATGCGAGACTGAGCTGTGAGAGACAGGGGGCGAGGGTAGGACAGGCCGCCATTAGCAGCTGCTGCAGTGTGAGTTTGTCCGCCCGCAGAGAAAGGACCGGCTCACGGTAAAGACGCCTCCCTTTGCGGCGGGAAATCGGCGCACCCTCTGCCTTTCGTTCTGGAGCTCGGACCCGGGTGTTTTTAATTAACCTAATTGCGAGGTGGAGGGCGGATGAGGGATGCCCGGTTGGCGGCGCACTGGCGTTTAGGTGCGGCGGCTGCGCCAGACTCATTACGGATGATTGCTGCCGGCGCAGTGTAAGGGAGGGGGGTGGGGTTGAGGTGCGGGGTCGGGACGCGACCCTGGCCGGTCCGGGACGGAGGCGTTCGTGCGGTCCGCCCTTTGGCGGCGGGCTGAGCAGTGATGGGTGACACGATGGCTGTTAATGCGGCCGGCTTGTTTATGGTATTGCGGCGATCGGGACTGATTTTAGGGCGCCGTTAAATGCTAGCTTTAGATCTCAGTTTGGTCTTCATCATTTACGGATGGCAGGTGAATCAAACCTCATTGAAACCATAGTTGATCGGGAAATGCGGAATCAAGGGGGAAATTTGTCAAAAGCATCAATGCGGACGATCGGTAATACAAGGCGAATAGGTTTTCTGGTGCCCTTCGGGAGAATCAGCCCCTCCTGGCCGCTGCGGCTGTGCCTCAATAGGACGTGCCTTGGAGCCGGTACTGCCGAAATGAGATGGTAGATGAGCAGCTGGGTCAGCTTGCACGGCCCTGCAATGCAGCACAGACGGTGTCCGCATGGATGGGGGGGACCGGCATGATCTGCTACGGCCGCCCGTGGCAGTGGTCCTCCTGTGCTACCCGGGTGGATTATAACGTCTGCTCTATCATTCATAACCATTCGAAAATGCGCCATTCAGTGCTGGTAGGTGACAGCCGATTGGGTTGACAGTCCGTCCAGACTGCCCGTGGTTTGCTTCGATATGTGGTTGTTTTGGTGCATGGTGTAATTGCAGATATGGCTGGAATGTTAATATCAGGACCATGCTGTTGGAAGCCAGGCAGCCTATTGTAGTGCTACATTTACACTGTAACTTCTGTGCAGGAGCTGGAGGCCATAAAAGCCCGGGTACGAGAGATGGAGGAGGAAGCAGAGAAACTGAAAGAGCTACAGAACGAGGTGGAGAAACAGATGAACCTGAGCCCTCCACCCGGTGAGAGGGGTACTGTGGGATTGGAGGGTTTGTCTGCTCTTCTGCTGCTTTCAGTTGTGAAGGGGGAGTCTGGGCTTAGGTTTGGGGTGGGAGGACATGGTGTTTTTGGTAAGGTGTGGGTGTGTATCCTGGAAAGGCTGGCTTTGGTTAGCCGAAAGAGGGATCATGATTTCCCACCCAGTGTTATTTACAGGACAGCTGCCGTAAGTCGCCTGTGTGAAACTTGCATTTACACTGTCTGTTTTTAGCAGGCCCAGTCATTATGTCCCTTGAGGAGAAAATGGAAGCTGATGGGAGGTCAATCTATGTAGGAAACGTGAGTTTGTACCGTTGCTTGCATCCAGCCTGTTGTGCTTGTCCTGTGGTTTGTGTAAGTAAAAGGCACTTGTAGCCCATATGAAGCTGTTCAGTGTATGGCACTTTGGTTCTGGTGTCAGTATTTGTCTTGCCTGTCCAATTTGTGCTCAGGTGGATTACGGGGCGACCGCAGAGGAGCTGGAAGCTCACTTCCATGGGTGCGGTTCGGTCAACAGAGTCACCATACTATGTGACAAGTTCACGGGCCATCCCAAAGGGTAGGTGCTTGTGACCCGGGGCCTCCACAGCTCCACTGCACCCTGACTTTGGACGCACTCCATTTGCTTTACAGCTGTGACATTTAGAAGTCAGTGAGCCGTGTCAGTGATTGATGGGGCAGGGTCATCGCCACGGTTGTGTTCTGTGAGGCCGTTATGAGCTGGCATGGAATTCCTCACTCTGAATGTCTTCTGGCATGTAGATGGGATGTGTGGTGGGAACATTGGCTGGGAGGTCTGCATGCTGGCTTCCATATTATGCATTATGCAATGTCAATTGACATTGACTTCTCTGCAGGTTTGCTTATATCGAGTTTGCGGACAAAGAGTCTGTTCGAACGGCAATGGCACTGGACGAGTCTCTGTTCAGGGGAAGGCAGATCAAGGTGAGTCTTTGCCCCGGGCAGTGCCAGTCACGGGGCTGTTCTCAGACACCCCACCACCCACCCACATTGGCCCAGCGCTTCTTGCTGTAAGTAGGCAAATGGTAATGGTCTTCCTCCCCCAGGTCGGCGCTAAGAGAACCAACCGGCCGGGCATCAGCACCACAGACCGCGGGTTTCCCCGTGCTCGTTTCCGCTCACGAGGGGGGAACTTCTCGTCCCGGGCGAGGTACTACAGCGGGTACACCCCCCCACGAGGCAGAGGGCGGGCCTTCAGGTAAGTGGCAGCTTGGACTGTTCTTAATAGCTATGGGGTGTCAGTGAGGGTAGGTCAGTGTGCTCACATTTAAAGGGGTCACTTTGTTAGAGCGCCTGCTAAATGTCAAATGTTAGTTTTGTTTTGACTGTTAGGGATTGAAAAGCTTGGGCTGAGCATGGTGATGTCCTGTTCCACAGCGGTACTGCTGTTGATCCATGAATGTTGCCTTTGGTTAATGGTGAGTTATTGTGTGTTGGAGGGTTTGGTTGCTTCTAGGAACTTGATGTGTATATGTAGAGGAGCAGAGTATGACAGAAGCTGGGCGTCAGTGGGGACAGGCCCTTGGCGATGGGAGGGTGTTTTATGGTTATAGAGTGATATTTGTTCACTGGCAAAAATGTAATTTTTTTGAGTGAGTCCCTTTCTTAGTATAACTGGTTAAACTCACTAAATGTATGGAGCGGAATTCGTGCCACCTCAAAATGCAAACAAGACTTCTGCATACACGGAAAAACAATTGAGACAACATATTGTTTTACAGTGTACAGCAAGCAGAAACTGTGCCATGTGGAAATGCAATGCACAAGAGTCATTGGTTTTCAGTGAGTGTTGCGGAGAGAACATCACATAATGAAAAGCAAAACCATTATTCCATTGCTTTACATCGTATTTAAGTACCATCCAGAAAAACAATTAGAAGGGTTTGCATTATACACAATTAAACAATGAAATTGTGCCACATCACACTGAAATGCAATAACCACCTTTGCTCTGCAGCATCAGTTCATTTTCGAAAAGTACCAGCTGAAATCGTGCCACCACAAAATGTAATCACTGTCCAATCACATCTCTCCAGGAAGCGTGGGCGTGGTCGCGGGATGATCGCTTAAGATGTAATCGATGAGGTGACAGCCTCGGTACGACAGGCTACACCCCACACAGCTGTGCCTAGCTGCCTCACTTCTGAATGTCTTTTAGAGAAACATTTCGGCAAGAAGTATCCTCCCTGCTCCTGCAGGGTAGAAGGTAATGCTGTGAGCGACAGTGTTAGGCAAGTTACTTGAAA
>JAODKN010000001.1:16504956-16515773 GCA_026774425.1 Petrocephalus zakoni | reverse complement strand
GGTCCTGGCTCTGGGCCGAAAACGGCAGAGGCTTCTTCTCTTTCTCTCCGTCCTGCCCAACCTTTTCCTGTCCTTCCTGCTCTCCTCGGACCCCATCCTCACCTTGTCCCCCCCCCACCACTGCCGGCTGCCCGTGCCTTCGCCGTCACCGCAGATCCTCAACTCCTCTTTGCCATGGGAGCCGGGTTCGCACCCCGGTGACCCCGGCCACTGGTCCCAGTGCCAGCAATACGAGTTTGTAAACGGCAGCCAGGTGGGGCTGGAGGCCTGTGAGAGTGGCTGGGAGTACAACGTGACGGAGGGCCTCCGGAACAACATCGTCACAGAGGTACGGGCCCGTCGCCAGGAGGCTGAGCGCGTCGCTCTGTGTGTGACAGCTTCATGTGCTGCTGGTGACCAGACTGGATTGCTTGTTCACGCGTTGCCCGTGCCTGCCCTGTGCCCTGGGGCGTGAGACTGCATCCGGTCACGGTGTCTGAGGTGCACGCCGCCCGCCTGTTAGTCTGCTCTGCCTGGTTGCTGAGGGAGGCCATTCCTGTACCAGCTGTTTCGCTCGTTGCGGGAAGGATCCCGGGTGGATTGTGCCGCAGTGATGTATTCGTGAACTGCCTGTCAGCAGGGGGACGCCTCTCCGCAGGAGCTGCACGGCAGCCCTGTGCCGGGGCACCAGTGCAGGTCCAGGCTCACACTGCTCTTGGGTCTTGGGCTCTTTCCCAAAACCCAAAACCAGCAAAAATGTGTTTGTTTGTGCTCTTTATTGAAGTTGAACTGGTATATCTGGAAGTGTCCAGCTGGCCAGTTATCTAAAGGGTGGTATCAGATGTCTCTGATACCCTCTGTCAGGGTCAGAGAGCTGTGTCCCGCCTCGCTCGCTGTGTCCCGCCTCGCTCGCTGTGTCCCGCCTCGCTCGCTGTGTCCCGCCTCGCTCGCTGCGTCCCACCTCGCTCGCTGTGTCCCGCCCCACTTGCTCTGTCCCACTGTGTCCCGCCCCGCTCACTGCGTCCCACCCCGCTCACTGTGTCCCGCCCCACTCGCTGTGTCCCGCTGTGTCCCGCCCCGCACTCTGTGTCCCGCCCCACTCGCTGTGTCCCGCTGTGTCCTGCCCTGCTCGCTGTGTCCCGCCCCTCTCACCGTGTCCCGCTCCCCTTGCCGTGTCCCACCCCACTCGCTGTGTCCCGCACCAGGCGAGAGGCTGTGCGGCTTCCTGATGGCCCTATTGTGGTGTCTCAGTCATTACTAGTCGACCGCATGTTCAGAGTTCATGTTACTGAGGTCTGCCCAGTGCTGCCTGACGCACAGACGTCTGAGGAGGGGGGAGTGAGCAGCGCGGGCCTGATTGTGGGTGGGGCCCCCATTGGACGCCGCACCCTGGGGCGAGATAGGGCGGGGTTGTAGGTGCACTCTGCCCTGCCATCCGGCACGACCCGTTTGGTGTGTCTGAGCCTCTGTTCTGCAGGAGGTTTCATTGTCTGGAAAGTTTTGGTTACTCATGAGAAAACACGCCAAACTGTGAGCTTTTTGCCCTCCTGCTGCTTGGACGTGAGCTGGTCAGTGATGGCTGGTCAGAGGTGTTCGGTAGCCTGTATGTTTTCTAAATCACCGGGGGTGAGAACCTAGAACCTAAATGGTCAGAATGATGAAAATCCACGACGTGCTGAACTTGAACAATTCCCGCATGACCGTTACTTTAACAAGCAGTGGATGCATGCAGCTCTCCAATATCTCCATAATAGCACCAGCGAGGGCTTTAAGAACAGGAGTGAAACACTGATTTTTGCAGTGCTGCTGATTAAAAGCGAGTCCCGCTGCACTGGCCTGCCTAACAGAGCTGTCCTTCTCCCGCCAGTGGGACCTGGTGTGTGGTCGCTACTGGTTGGTGCCGGTTGAGGAGGTGTGCTTCATCCTAGGCCTGCTGACGGGCTTCCTGAGCCTGGGCTACGTGGCTGACCGGTGAGAAGGCCGGCGGGGGTTTTGGTGGGGACTTTAGTGGGCAGGGGGGGTTAGATCACTACCCACTGATCATGTTGCTGACCATCATCACTTCAGCCGGGTGGAGGTTGTACAGGGGTTAAATCAGAGAGGAGGGGGGCCTCTCAGGTACAAAGTAGGGGGGGGCGGGTGAATAAGTCACCCTGCACATGTATATTTATGATCATTATCTTAAAGATGCACTAAGTTATTCACGGACTGCTTTTTACACACATTTTCCTCCTAGAGGAGTCCAGCTAGTAAGTTTTGAAGTGAAAGTGATTAATAATCATTGTTCACATACCACAGCACTCAGTGTCCCACAAGAATGTGTCCGACAAGGAGATGTGTCCCACAAAGAGATGTGTCCCATAAGAACATGTGTCCCACAAGGAGATGTGCCACTGTGACATGCAGTGGGCAGCTAATTCGGCGCCCGGGGAGCAGTGCACCTTGCTCAGGGTACTTCAGTGATGCCTCCTCATGGAAAACTTGATTTAACCGTTTCTTTTGAATCTTTTACTAAGTGTTGGGACTTTCAGAAAAAGGTTAATGTTGAAGGAGGTAGAGCTGTGCTCCGGCAAGGTATGATTTACACGAGGCAGAGGCTCAGTCTATATTTAACACCCTGGATGCAGTGTGAATCCGTACCCGTCAAGGGTGCAGGGCGGTACACCTTCCCCAGGTAAAGTGACTGTTAGCGACTTGCCCGTGCCTGTCTGTGCCTCATTCCCTCTCTGTCTGTCTGTCCGTCAGGCTGGGCAGGCTGAAGACTCTCCTGGCTTCGATCTCGCTGTCTGTCATTTTTGGAGTGCTGGTGTGTGTGTGCCCCTCGCCCGCCGCCTTCATCGTCACCCGCTTCTGCCTCGCCGCAGCCACCGCCGGAGTCTCCCTCACACTTTATGTCACACGTGAGTCGGGGGCAGGGGGTGATGCACCAAGTGGGGTTGGTCTTCATATCATGAGCTCTTTACTGTTTACTATATGTATCCTTCTGTAGAATATCTAAAAATACTCTACTGGTATTTATTATTTTCTATTATTTATTTTGTATTAAAGCTGTCGTGTGATCTTGGTTGTGATTCTCTGCCATTACCAGGTGTGGAGCTCTGTGACCCATCTCTGAGGCTGCCGGTCACCATGGCGGCAGGCCTGACAACCGTTGCCGGGGAGCTGCTGTTGCTGGGCGTGGCTCTGGGCTGCCAGTCGTGGCGAGGGCTGCTGGGAGTGGGGGCGGCACCGCTGTCGCTCTTCCTGAGCTACGGGTGAGTGAGGGAAGGCAGCGCCATCCACTTCAGTCTGGGATTTTGAGTACCATTCTGCATGAGCTCTGCCAGCCACGGAATGTGACAGACGGCCTCTTTTACCCCCCGACGACGACAGCGTGCCGGGGGTGTTTCCTGAGTCGCCCCGCTGGCTCCTCCTCTCCGAGCGGCCCTCGGACCTGCACTCCTTCGGCGAGCGCCGGGAACGAGATGATGACAGCTTCACAGGTAACTGGGGGCCCGCTGTCCTGTAGGGAACGCCTGGGGCCTGGGCATCCCGGCCCACTGGATGTGCAATCCCCTGCTTTTCACACAGAACTCGAATCTGAGGCCCCTCCCTCTGGCCGCCCCCATCTGTCCTTCCCTGAGCTTCTGCGCAGCAGGAACATCTGGAAGAACCTCTGTGTGCTGGGATTCACCTCGTGAGTGTTGTTCGCCCTCTTGAAGTCGATCATGGGTGGCCGTCGGGGTTTCGCTGACGCTCGTGCTGTTAGCTTGCGCTTCTGCTGCTGTTTTCAGGCTTATAATGGCTGGTTTCTCTTTCCTCCAGGTTTATCTCACATGGCATCAACCACTGTTACAGTTCGTTCCGTGGTGATGTCAGAGGCACCGCCCCTAGCTTCTATTGGATGTACCTGCTTTCAGTGTGTGCAGGGGGTGGTGCTTGGCTGCTACTATGGGCCACTGTGGACCGGTGTGGTCGCCGTGGCATCCTTCTGCTTGCAATGACCATGACGGGACTGGCTTCGCTTATCCTTTTAGGGCTGATGGAGTGTAAGTTGGACCTTCTCCCTTTTGGATGTTGAATTTCTGTTGTTTCTGCTGCCATCGTGTGGCCATTTGTGGCTATAATGGCAACACCATCCTTGACCAGCATTCGGGTGCATTTCCCAAACTACTATTCCAATTTTTTCCCTGCAAAATAAGTGCATGCATTTCACTCCTTACACCTCGCTAACACATATTATGTATGAATTCTTTTCATGTTCTTTTCAGGTTATGTTAGCAACAGTTGTTGGCGGTGGTGTTAAACGGGTTAACGATTCATCATATTATGTTAGTTCAAACTAACTAACATCCGAAGTATGACTGTTTCCCAAAACCATTGTTCTTTGTTAGTGCCACAGTAGCTTGAACCACATTAGTTTGAACTACTGTACTTCAAACTACAATGATTCCAGCGGTGATTGGTCAAACTCTAACGGCTGGTCAGGTGCAAAAACTCACAAACCTTTTAATATCATTTGGGAATACGACAATTGTGCCAGTATTACATTATAAATTAGTTTCAGTATAACCACAGTAATAATACTGAACATTAAAAAATGGAAGAAGTGTCAACAACAACAATAATAATAATAATAATAGTAATAATAATAATAATAATATGATACTTCTATGATGCTTCTTGTAGAGGAAACAATAGAAGAACAATTATTTATTATGCCCACAACCATGGATTTGTGTCCAAGCTCTCAGTAAATAAGAATTGATTCAGTATTTTTAGCCATTAATTTGCTCATGTAACGTCTGCTTTTCACGTTGTTTTCCCATTTAATACTGCGTATATCTGTGTATACGTGTCCTGAATGACCAGATCCTTGCAGCATTGTCATGGCGATGTGCACATGCGTAATAATCATATCACATTTGTCGGCATTGCATTGTGTCTGTTGACAACTCGCCGCAGCAACACCAACTTACTTGCCACACGCTATTGTCTGATAAACTACTGCCAAACAGAAGTTATTTCAGGTAATTTCTTCTCCTTCTTTGTTATATAAATATAGCAATATTACTCCATGTGATATTGCAATGTCATTTTGTGCAGCCACATTATATATTATAAACTTTTTTATATATATGTAATGCATTTTACTATACAACAAAGTGGGTAAACAACATCCTCTCCAGTCATACCATACTCATTAATAGAGAAGTATTTTCCAAGCACTTGACATTATAGATGTTTGTACAGCAGGATTATTTAATATTTTCACCTGGCTTACAGAATGACTACCCTCCTTCTCCAGGAACTTAGCTTCTAACTGTAGCTTTACAGCTGTAGTTTGAACTACACAACTTAACGACCCTGTTTGCGTACGTTCGCCCAGACTGTGGTTTCGGGAAACACCTGTGACGTACTTGCACACTACGCAGCTTTTGGGAAACGCACCCCTGGCGGGATCTTCCTGTCCCCAGTATCGCAGGTAGTGCTCTGCAATAACTAGCTCTCCCTCCCTCTCCCTCTCAGACCTGACTGAGTCGGCCATCACGGTCTTCTCCGTGCTGGGCTTGTTCTCCTCTCAGGCCGCGGCCTTCCTGTCCATCCTCTTCACTGCAGAAGTCATTCCTACAGTCATCAGGTAATGGTCTGTCCTTATCTGGTTTGCATTTGGAGCTCTGACTGTTTTTTAAGTGAAATTTCACAGTGAACTATAGCTATAGCTTAAAATCTTTTGACATCTGTGGTGTTTAACCCCTTATTCCCCTTGTCCTCACCCACCCCCACAGGGGCAGTGGGGTGGGCGTGGTTCTGGCCCTGGGCTGCGTCGGCCGCCTCAGCTCGCCGCTCATGGACTTACGCAATCGCTATGGCTACTTCCTGCATCATGTAGTGTACTCCTCCTTGGCCCTCCTGGCTGTCCTCTCCATCCTCCTTCTGCCAGAGAGCAAGAGGAAGCCCTTGCCCCAGACGCTGGCCGACGGGGAGCAGTATCGGCGCCCCCCACTGGGCCGGAGGAGGAGGGACAACGTGCCTCTACTGGCCACGCCCAACCCAGAGACCTAGCGCATGCTCACCCTGTCCCTGCCGCACAGGGATTGGAAGGCTTTGCTGTCCATCAAAGCTGAGCAATGCATGAAAGAGGTTGGAGGCGGGGCTATGTAAATACACAGCCTATGGCTGACGCTCCCAGCAGCACGGCACTTTCTGTTAACCCATAACATTGCTTCCCCTGGGTGCTGCCCCCTGCCTTTCTGAGAGATGCAGCAGTGATGTTTCATGCTCACCATATCCTGCTGGGCTGCCGCAGTACTGACAGGCCTGCATTCCAGAGGTCAACATGGCGCTTCTTCTGGAAGGTTCCAAGCCCCCCCCCCCCCCATTTCTGGCTGATTCCAGCGTGATGGTGTCACAGGAGAGATACCGGGAATCAGGATAGTCCCAAGGGTGCCACCCGTGGGACATCCCACGGAGGGTCTTCCCTCCGCCTAGATGTTGGCCTTTTCTGAGGAGAACATCAGCACCACATTCTCTCTGGCTCTTTCAGGGATTGGGAGGGGTTGCCATAGTCCTGATGTAGCAAACAGAAGTACATTATGTCCCAAATGCTGGAAAACTCAGACCTGGAACCAAAGATTGTCCCTCTGAAGAGCCTGTAGTTCCAGTCTGCTTCTGTTCAGTAAACGGGCCTTTACCTGTTCCCAAAGCCCAAGTCTGCAGTGCCCCATGTTCACATTTGCGTTTACTGGACTCTTGAACTTTCCATGCTTTATAGCTGTGGATCTCTGGGTCCGGTGGAATATAATCCCGTCATTACTCTGTTTCTCTCGCAAACTGGGTCCCATTTTCTTAGTGACTAACACTAAGTGCGTTGGTGTGCTGACCTGCCTGCCAAACACCGGGCTGCTGGTACCTGCTGCACTTCCTCCAGCCACATGGGGGCGGTGTGCATTTTAACAGCCTGTACTTCTGTGTTGGCATTTCAGCGGGCGAGGGGCCACTTCAGGGGCTTCTTTTAACATAAATGAAGGTATGAAAGGGAATGAGGACCCCCCCCCCCATTTAGACTCAACAATTTGTCATATTTCTTAGTTCCATTTTGATGACCTTGCATTTTCTAAACCGTAGTAATAATAAAAGGTAACAATGGTAATACGGTGTATGGCTACTGTGGTAATTATTCTAAATTATAACCATAAAATAATAAAAGTGATGTAATTATGTTGGTAATTATCTAATCTGATTTAATTAAAAATAAAAGTGTGAAGTATTTCTCTTGTCTGCTGTTTGCTTGACAGTGAGGTGGGGGGGTGACTGGTGCTGGTCCCGGTGGCAGTGGTTGCTCCCCCCATGTTGGCTTGTGGTGGACAATCTCGTACCGGATTGAGCGCTGCCCCATCCTGCTCATTTCCTATCCGGCTCCTGTGCTCTAAATTCCTCTTTCCAGAATTACAGGCAAATCTGCTATTCGTGATTAGCCATGGCCACAGAACCTCCCACCTAATTAAACATTCATGAATCCATTCATGAATGTTTGCCCTTTTTAATGTATCTCATCCCTGTTCCCTTCTGGTATGTTAGAAACATGTTTTGATATTGTCAGTATTTGCAAGTAGACAGCCTTTTCATTACAGCCGTTCCTGGTCATTGGGGTGGTTATTGTAGAATGATGATCTCTGCTCTCCTGGGCCGTGGCATGATCCTCCGTATTTAGCTCTCCTGAAGATCCCTAAGACGGCAGCCAAAGCTCGTCATAACCAGTAACATTTAGGGCCTGACTGAGATGTTTCACTTGCTGATGTGTGGATGGTAAGGTGTACCCCTAATTGATCAGAACTCTGCCTCAGCTACGTGCTGTATGCTGCCTTGCTGGAAGTCCCGACACACATGCCATTCCTGGAGAGCATGAGGAGGTCATGGCTGGTTGAGTCGCCTTCCTAATGGAGTTGGTTGATGTAATATCCAGGCCACAAAAGGCCCAGTCATGGGGCTGGTTGTAATGTATAAAAGCTATAAATAATTTTTATAGTGTGTTGTAAATTCACAGGATTAGTGCAGCTTAACAGTTGTCTCCCTGAGTGGACTAAAGCAGTAGACCATAATAGACCATAATAAGCACAAGCCAAAGCAAAGCGGTAACATTGGCTGCTTATAGTGAATGTAGCATTGGGTATCAGCTGATAATCTTGTTCTTGTCTTGGGCATATCAAGCTTGATCCAGGGTCGTCACACAGAAATGTCTGGGTGTCACTGCTGGCTCTCTGAAAATAGGGAAGTAGTCAACGTTTTTCTGGAATCTTAAATATTTTTTACTTTGATGACTTTTATAAACATGAGTATGGCTGCCTGGTCCCTGAGATAGCACACTGGCTATACGAATCACTGCAGCTGTGGTCATATTCCTGTAACTCATTTTAGGCTGTGAGGAACAAAGTAAGATACGTGGATGAGACAATGGCCAAACTATTCCCGCAGCTGTCACTGCTACTCTGTCCGAGATCACGATTGATCTGGCACCTTATTGACCTCTGTACCGCAATGTCAGCAACCCTGCATACCATTCACTTTCCCCTCTGTAAATGTTGTGCTCCTCCCTTGATCTTCTCTCTGATCTTTCCCATCACATCTGTGTACAAACGGTACCAGAGTGGAAACTTTATTTTGCCTGAAATCTTTATGATTTGAGTCATAGCCCTTAAAAATAAAGTGCACGTGATTCAAAATGTATTTCATGGCGTAACTATCCAGATTATAAATTGTGTTTGCCAGCTGCTCTAGATTCGGTGATTGGCTGTAGAAAAAGTTCTGGATTCGTCATTTAAATGCATGCTATGAAACTATTTTTCAGGGAGTATTAAATAGTGCGACAATGGCACTATTTCACTGGCATAGGGGTGGATTTACACGCTGCATAGCTTCTGCCATGTCGCTGTGAAGCTCCTTCATGTGTCTGGATTTATCCATAGTGCTAATCCACAATTATTCCCAAAAAAATAGATAATAATATAGCTTTACACATTTTTATTGAACTGACACAGTAACATTAGAACAGTACTTGCTATACTTTGAGCTTAAATTTCAGAAAACAAAACCAACAATTCAGTAAATAATATGGACACCTGCATGCTTCTGCACTCCACTTGATCCAGTTGGTGAAGCTACTGAAATAACGTTTGGCCAAAGTGTGACGTAGGCATGGGTTTGTTTAGATGCAAAATTATGGCCTGATAGAGGCTGCAAATACTATACCCAGTTTCCAGAACATGCCGGGGACATCTGTAAGGCAAAGGGAGAGAGAAGATGGGTGAAGAGAATGGGTGAAGGCAATGAGGTAGACAGAGAGAGATGGAGAGGAGATGGTTAAAAGGAAGGGACCACACACCCATGCACCATCACTGGAGTGCGGGGATGGGAGATGGGGACATGCAGCAGCCCCATAGTGTAGGGACAGTGGACACACACCATCCCTGGAACATGGGGACGGGGGATGGAGAGAGACACATCCCAGTACTGTAGGGTTGGGGGACACACACCATCCCTGGAGCATGGGGTGGGGAATGGGGATACACACATCCCCATAGTGTAGGGACGGTGGACACACACCATCCCTGGAGCACGGGGACGGGGGATGGGGACACACACATCCCCATACTGTAGGGTCGGGGGGGACACACTTTCCCTGGAGTAAAGGGACAGGGGATGGGGACACACACATCCCCATAGTGTAGGGATGGGAGACACACACCGTCCCTGGAGTACAGGGACGGGAGGATATGCACCAGCCCCATAATGTTGGCACGGTGGAGACACACCATCCCTGGAGCACGGGGATGGGGAATGGGGATACACACATCCCCATAGTATAGGGACGGGGGATACACACCATCCTTGGAGCACGGGGACAGAGGATGGGGACACACACATCCCCATAGTGTAGGGACGGGGGACACACACCATCCCGGGAGCACAGGGCGGGGGATGAAGACACACACATCCCCATAGTGTAGGGACGGGGGACACACACCATCTCCAGAGTGTGGGGATGGAAGACAGGCACCATCCCCGGAGCATGGGGACAGGGGACATGCATCATTCTTGGAGTGCAGCTATGGGGTCAGGAATGTGGGAGGCCTCTGCGGAGATATTGCTCATTCCTGGAAGTTGTCCCACATATCACTTTTTGGGGATGGGGGGCTGGAAGGGAAACAGTGACACACTGGGACTCCTGGACCCCAGTGCTGATGGCTTGCCCAAGAGGGGCGGGATGCTTCTGTGACAAAGCACTGCTCTGGCTCCCTGAGCTGATCTGGGCTCAGATTCACCAGTATATATCTGACTTCTGATAGGCAACAACTCTGCCACACTGCATGCTGGCTCTGCTGGTATGAGCAGTGTTAGGATCTGTCAGTGTTCAGCTTCCCTGTCTGTCTGTGTGCATGTGGTGCTGTGTCCTTTTGTTGTGCATGCAGCCAGTGCTTATATCAGCGTATCAGTTGTTATGCCAGTTATTCGAGAGTTTTCCTGTCTGTTCACAGTGACTGCTTGGCCCTTAGTGGCTTACTGTCTGTGTGCGTGTGATGCTGTGTCCATGCCGCCAGTGTTTATGTCAGTGTGTCAGTTGTTGTGTCAGTGCCTGTTTGTGCTTCCGGTCTGTTCTGCCTCTCTGCTTCCCTGGTGTCAACGTGTTAATGTCATTACTAGCATTTACCAAATCGCTGAACAGCCTGACCCATGACCCTGCCCCCCCCCCCCCCGCCCCCCCCCCCCGGGGAAATTTTAGTACACAAACCATTAACCCCAAAAAAAACCAGGGCCCCAACCAAGAAGGGGGGAAAAAAAAATTAAGAGGGGGGGGGGAG
>JAODKN010000001.1:16492860-16504856 GCA_026774425.1 Petrocephalus zakoni | reverse complement strand
TGGAGAGGCGATGCCCAGAACTGATGGTACATTTAGGACGACACCTGGCGCACTCAGGAAGCGCTATGCAGATCTTCACCGCCTCCCATTTCTCCTTCCACCCCTCCCTGCCCCACCCCCCTGTCTAAAGTGACTTCCATCACAGAGTCCCTCTCTACTCTCACTGTCCCTCTCCATCTCTGGTGCAATGAAAGATGAAGAGGCTGGAGGAAGGATGGAGAAGAGTGGAGCACTTAGCAATGGAGTAGGACTCATCATGTGGGAGGAAGTTCTCAAGGTTAGTAAAGGGCTTTAAAATTTAAATGAATGTAAATGCAGTCAACGGGCAGCTGTGATTTATGCAAGGGTAAAAATAAATTGTATTTGGAGCACATTCAGTGAAAATACAGTGTTTCGAAGGCTTTTCTGTGTGAAGTTTATTTGGTCCTTAGATATAAATAAATAGCTATTAATTAACACATGTTAGAGCTGTACTGTTTTATAAACCAGTCTGTTGTTGTCTGTGTTTAAAGTGTGATGTGGGCACCTTATGGAGGTCAGTGGTCTATAAGCTGTACCACACACAGAGCTGTGTGTCCCTGTACCACACACAGAGCTGTGTGTCCCTGTACCTGACACAGGCTTGAGTCCTGCCAGCCCTCACAGGAAACATGCCAAGAACATGCAAACTGCATACAGAGAGCATAGGCTGGATTCAAACCCATGACCCACTGAGCAGACATGCCACCCACTCTCATATATCGCTAATTCAGTCTCAGTTGCACCACCCAGTGGCTAAAAGCGGCTGTAACACAGCCTACTGGTCCAGGTTCTTTATGACTAGGGTCTACATACAGTGACATTATAAACATGCTGCTTTTTATGTACCGTGGTAAGAAAATCAATGAGGTTACTTACTGTAAAATGTGCAGCTGTCCGTTATCTTTCTTAGCGTGAAGTTAAGCGTATATGACGGACAGGAACAGTCTAGATTGTGATGTAGCACTGAAGATCCTTTATCTCCTATCCTGGTCTCAGTCTTTTCTGCTGGGACCATTATAGTATTATGGTAAGTATAGGAATTACATATTCATATGCCTAGACTAGCTTTTCAGTATATTTATTTTGAGAATTATGCTGCACAGATATGTAGGATAACTAAAAATTTTATATACAATATAAAGTAATTCCACGTGTGACTCATTAATAGTATAACTTAACTCCTGTGTTCTTTTATAATTGATTTTAGCAAATGTCGACTTAAATCATTCGCAGGTCTTACACCCCACTTAAACATGAAGGTTTCTAAGTGGATTTGGCCAGAGAAAATGTATGTGATGCTGGAATGATTATTAATGACTAGCTGGGCTCTGTGCCTGCGGTGCGTCCTGAAAGATGGGCTTACCCACATAAGCTCACACGCTGTGAAGTGCTGGATCATTAATCCCGACTGAGTGGCTCTCTCACACGCAAAAACAAAAGCGATACAGAAGAGCAATGTTAAAACGTCTCGTTGGGTTGTTGTCAAGGTGGAGGCCAACAGGAGATACCATGTGGTCTTGTTTGTCTTTCAGCAGTCTCTCCTCTTTTGGGGCAGCGGTGGGCTGAGTGGCTTTGGAGAGGATTAGAGACCTAAAATGAGACAGGAGATCAAGGTCAAGGTCATTAACAAGAACGTTCCAGATAGAAGCTGACAGGTGCCAAAGGTAAGGCACTGAGTCACAGGTCACCCGACTGTCATCGGACAATGACAAATGGCAATCTATTGTTATGCATAATGCTATGAAGCGCATATTTGTTCAGAGTTCAGTTCTCGATTCCGGCTGTGACTGGAATCTGCTGCGTTTTTCAGCCTTAAAGGCAGAACATTGTGGCTGTTTTTGAGCTGTATGGTGAAGCAGCTTAATCCTACATCTCTGCTGTCCGACCTGCAGCGCACAGCCATTGTGTGACTGTGTCACCCCGCTTTGGCTCCACCTTATTACATAAAACCCTTCCTTATGATTCCTAACTCAGCTTCACAAATGTACAACACAACTACATACAAAATACTGCACACACAATTTAAGAAAGAAAGAATCAGGGAACTGGAAACTTTATCTTTTGGCCAGTAAACATACTCATTTTCTGGTGTACTTTACTCTGGTACTCTGTATGTACTGCCAGTAAAATAAAGAACAAACTCTCCATGGTTACCAGTGGCAGAAGGTCTCATTATTCAGCTTTGAATAAGCTGCAGTTAGTGCTTCATACTGTGCTGAAGAGAGTCATCTAAAATGCAATGACATTATAGGATTCTGTATCGCAATTGTGCCACTTAGCTGCATTTGTAGCCATAGCTGCATTAAATCATTGGCTAAGTCTTCCTGGATTTCCTGCCAGAACACATTAACTGCCAGTCAGCTCGCCGCTTACCCTGTTCCCGGAGGCATGGTGGGAGCGGCGATTGCAACTCCGCTTCCTGGTACAATCGCCCCGGATCTGGCCTCCTCTGATGATGGGGCACCTTCTCCTTCAGCCCTGAACTCTTACTCTCTTATGCATTTTCAACCTCTCAAGCAGGTTAACTCCAGATCCTTGGCACTGTTGGGTCTCTTCTGTAGCGGCTGGTGAACTGCAGATGGGACAGTACCTGCTTGGTATCAGCAGGCCACCTCAGCCCTGCCCTGTCAGCAGTGTTCCAGGGCTGGGTCCCAAGCCTCAGAGCCAGTCACCTTGGGATCTCTTACTGGACAGGACAGTCCCTGCTGGTGTCAGCAGAAGTCCCTGGGAGGAGGGAGGCTTCTAAATTCAGTCTGACTTCCCTCATGGTATGAGTTTTGTCATATCAATGGGTCGCTTTTGCCATCCTTGTACTCATCTATTATTTATCAAGGTTGCCTCTGAGAAAACATTCACTGGGTGGGATAACAAGAGGAATTTGCAGGAAAGATAGATTATATCATTTTTTTAATGAACGTTGGCCAAATTCCTCAGTAGCTGATGAAATGTTAACCTAACAACCATACATATGCTTCTCAAGAGTGAAAACAGGCACTGATCATTATTTGCTAGCTGCCCGATAAAATGCCAACACGATGGCTGCACATGTGCTTTCATTTTGTAAATATGACAACAGAAGGTTCGGAATGATTAGTGGTGAAATGACATTTTCCTAAATAAAGCCTCTACTGTTCTATAAATACAAATGGAGGCTCTATATGTCTAACAGAAGCGAGAGACATTCAATACTACGGGGGGGGGATCAGTCTGGGTGAATCGCTTGTGGACATATGACCGAAAAAAAGAAGTGGATTAAAACAACAGTGCACTCAGGTTACAGATGAGGGCTGTGGGGTTGTCAGGATTGGGTCTTTCTGGCTGTTTGATTAGTGCAAGGTCAGAGCAGCTGGGGATAGGCTGCTTAGTGTGAAAAAGGCACAGGAATGGTGTGTGTCAGAATGGGCTAATTAAAAAATCTGCGAATTGTGTGGGGTGCAGAGCGCGACCCGCAGGCCATGACCCGCTGCTCTGGCCATGTGGCTTCTGCACCCTTTGCTCATGCCGTTCAGCAAGCACTTCCCCATTGGCTATATGCCATCCTGACGGGAGAATCCGGCAGGTCCACGTCCCATCTTTGCTGACGCTTGTCATCATCTGAAGCAGCCCTTTAACAACATCTCGGCATCTCACAGCCGTGCAAAACATTTGTCACCGTGATGCCGGGGCCACTCAGCAGTGACGGCCCCGTCAGCACTTGTCACAGACACTTGCCGCGTAGTGTTTGGTCACTGCTCCGTCACCAGGAGGAATGTGGCTGCCTTTTCACACTTCAATGGTGACGGTTAGCTTAGTGCTAAGAAAGGCTGTTGTGTTTATAGGGTGTCACAATCCTGCGTGTGTACAAGTAGTCCCCAACTTACGATGGGGATGCATTCCGATGACCTCATCGTAACTTGGAAATATTGTACGTCGAGACATGCTTTGAAACACCAAAAACATCGAAAAAAATACACGCTTAACTGAACTGTGTCAATCAAGAGTGAGGCATCTCACAAGGCAGGAGATGCATACATCCCAGCAGCGTCCCACTGTATCATACCACATATGCTGCTACGTTTGCCTGCCGCATGAAACTTAAAATATTTTTACAATATTGTCGTCAAAGGTCGAACCATCGTACCTCGGGGACCATTTGTATCTGTATATACATACATGCATATACAGTATGTTCTCCTTTGATGTGATAGCCATGTACCTCAAAAATCTCAAAAACTTTGCGCTATAGAAACAAAAGAGGATTATGGGAGAAAGGTGATTGGGCAAAACACTCAAAAATGTTCATAACACAGAGTGGAACCTGAAAAGAATGACAGCACAGTCATTCAATTCAAATCTATTTCATTCAATAATGAAATAGATAAATCCTACGATAATTATGACACTTTGCAGGCTGTGTGTTGGAAGGTGGCTGTCGGCAGTAATCAAACTTACTTTGCACTCATTGCTTGGCTTCATTGAATCAGAATGTTAAATAAGTGTTTTTGGTAATGCCTGACACGACAGAAATAATGTAGGATTATGCTATTACTTATTTAGTATCAATTAACCAAAAATTAAGCGTTACAAACTCATGTCATGTTTGTTCATCACTTAAGAATTTTCACACATCTTTTATCTCAAGCAAATACTACAGTTGTTACTATATCTGTATATCTGTTATGTAAATCTAATCTAATTACGTAAATCTAATCTAACTACTGAACGAACTACTAAGGAACTATTAAAGGAAGAAATAATGAATAACACAAGTGAAATATGCACGTCATGTTTGTTCATCATTGATTAATTATGACATAATGAATGATATCTTTCATTTTAAGTAACGACTATATTTGTTCAAGATTTGTACTTCAGTTATATTTTTGTCACTTTAAGTAAAGTGTTACCGTGTAAGTAAAGTGGTACCATGTACCGTGTAAAGTTAACAAATGCAAAACAAACACTAGCACTTTTAGTGGAATATTTATTTTCTCATTACAGCAGAAGAAAAAACACACACCCTTAGGTATACAGATTGTATACTTTGTACACAGTATGGTGCACAACAAAAATTAATAGATTTTTCTAGAAATATTATTTGAGGAATAGCAATAGCAATTTATATAGTACATTCAAAACAACACCAATAATGCTATAACCAAAGTGCTTTATATTAATCATACATAAAATTAATTAATTA
Source organism: Petrocephalus zakoni (assembly GCA_026774425.1). Taxonomy (NCBI): domain Eukaryota; kingdom Metazoa; phylum Chordata; class Actinopteri; order Osteoglossiformes; family Mormyridae; genus Petrocephalus; species Petrocephalus zakoni. The sequence continues at coordinate 16,499,656 of JAODKN010000001.1, read as the reverse complement.
AATATACAATAATACAACCAGCTGTAAGGAATTATTTCCTTACAGCTATAATAATTATTAAAGCAAAACACAGAATTACTGATTGTCATGAAAGGCTAGTGAATAAGAATATGTCTTGGATCTGGTTTTAAAAAGTTCAGCGGAAGCTGACCCCTTCATATAAGAAGGTAAGGAATTCCATAAACGTGATGCAGCGGACACTGTCCCCCTTTGTGTTGCTCTTGGTATGATGGGGGGACACAAAGGACAGCCGATCAGCAGATCTGAGTTCCCTAGATGGCTGGTGCATCACACACAATTCAGATATACGATATACAAATACAATGGAGCATACCCATGCCTTAAAAACCAATAACAATATGCTAAAATTAATTCTAAAACTTACTGGCAACCAGTGTGGGGAAGATAAGATTGGAGTTACAGAATTGATCTGTTTCTCAATTGTGAGACTGCTGTCAAATATAACCCCAAGTTTCCAGACTACTGAATCCTATCAATGGGCCAAGAAACTGCAAACCACTTTGAGCTTTGGCTGCAGAACCAGCTATTAGCACTTTCTTGTCATCATTTAGAGCAATTATTCACCGTCCATGGCACTTACTTCTTTGAGACAATTTTGTTAACAGGTCATTGCAGAATTGTGCACAGGAACAAAAACCTGCATATCATCAGCATAGCAATGGAAAGACATGTTATACTTCCTGAAAATCTCTCCAATCAGATGCAAGTATATAGAAAATAAAATATGACCCAGAATGGAGCCTTGTCACATAGGATAATTAAACTGTTGTATCTTAATGAATGAATGGTGTTCCTTAACATTTCTGTCGAATACTCCTCTAGATTCTGTGCAAAATGGTCCAGACATCAACACGCTTAAGAACACAGTTGACCAAAAAAAATTTATAGCAGCTTTATTGTCAAGCAGGTCATTTAGCTGCTTTTTTTGTGTAGCATGAATGCTACAGGCTGTCTGCAGCCGTGTCAGTCAGCAAGCCTGGAGTGTGTTCCCGCCTCTCACGTCCAGTATACGACGCCATGGTGACTGGGTAAATATCTGTCACTGGGGTTTTATTTATGTAGCATGAAACCTTTGCGGTGGCAGGGTCACCTGCTGCTGCAGTTGGCCAAACTGAGATGACGATGACGGGATGTCTGTCACAGCTTGTCCTCCCCCCGGAGGCAACCCCCCCCCACAGGAATTTCACAGGGTTATCTTTGTCCTCAAGGGCATAGCAGAGCAAACCGACAGGCAGCATTGGCCAGACAGACGTAGCCCTCCTGTGTATTATTCTTTCAAACATGTGTGGGATTTTCCACATGTTATGAGTCTTTGTTTAGTGTTTTTTTTCTTCTTTGAATCCTACTGGCTGATCATATTTTGACAATAATAAAATCCAGTAGCTCATTTAGTAATCATATGCTAACATAATGCTTCAGCTGTGATTCTTGATCTCGACATATATAATCATAACGTGGCCTTCAGCAGGACATGCCTTAGACAACTGAAAATGTCCATTTCCAGTGTATAAATGGGAACAATGGTGACAGCCCTCTGTGCCCAAAATTCGTTCCCCCAATTAAGAGTCTTCTTTGCAGCAGCTGATTGACTGTGGGATATTATAGATGTCAAATGAAGTTCTTTAATTTCTCATCATCTACTAGTCTTAAAGAAGTGAGGTGATATGATATATTCATGGAGGAATCATCCAGTCATGCATGATACTCACCTCATTCTGACCTGCCCCAGAAGAGTCTTAAGTGCTTAACAGCTGCGTACTGTGGCATTTTCACATTTATTTTCTTTGAAAACAGTAATGGTGCCTTATGGCTCAACTTGGCCCCAGAATCTGTGCATGTTGCTATATTTGATGTTTTTCTATTCCAGTGAACAATGCCTGCCTGATGCCATCTAAGCCCAAGGAATGCCTAATATGGAGCAGGCCGAAGCCTTGGCAGGTGCAGGACTCTCCTCCCAGATACCTCCAGCACACAGCTTCTCTCCACCTCTGCCCGCAACCCACCCCTCAATACCAATTGCTCATTCAACCCACCCTTGGGCATTGAGACCAAACTGAGAAACAATGGTTCCAATTTTGGAGGTGCCTCCATATATGGAAGTCTGCCTTCCTTTATTAAGGGAGAAGAGGCCCTGGACACAGCCAGGTCCCTGCATAATCTGGAGGTAAGATGGAACAAGACTCACCAACTACAGGGCATACACCATAGTCCTTCAAAGGCAGAAATGCACACACAAACATACTCTGTCAAGTTGAGCTTAGGGAGTCTGTCTCTCAGTATATGTTCTCATCAACAGTGAGACATTTCCCAAGGCACCCATCCACATCATCCTGAAGACCTTAATGTGTTCCTTCTTTCTCCCTTTACAGGGCCATCATATACAGTGAACTTCTCTTCAAGAGGTGACAGCAAGGTAAGGGCATGCAAAGAATTCAAAAAATAACTTTATTAATGCTTTTACATTAGTTCAAATCTAAAAAAATGGGCCTCATCAGCAAAGGTCATCATATAACTTATAATAACAATATATAAAATAATACATCAAATAAACCAAGACATGCCTTAAAATATGAAACGCTAATGTGATCTCTTTTTAAAAATGTTTTGATGCTCTATGTGGTGTTTCAGTGGCTATATTGATGTGCAGCCAAGTACAAATGTTTGATATGATGACTTAATTTGAGGAAATACTGAACAGTCTCAGGTGCCGTTAAACATGGCAGGAGTACTGAGAACCTCAGTACTCATATAAGAAGACCACATAACCATATAAAATAATATGCCTCAGCATTTTAGCCACTATGAAGTCCATAAAAGTCTGGCAGGGATCAAACATTCTGCATAATTAATAAATTAAGTCTTGCTAATTGAATGGTATTAAGCTCGGTGCTTTGTTCATACTGATTCATATCTACAGTGATTCATGTTAAATTTTGAGTGTTGTATTCTAGTGATAAATGTAAACATGCATCAATTTTTTTTACCATGACTGAAAGGTGAAAAAACAATGGGAGATGCAGCAATGGCAGAGTTTGGGCCCGCCGCCCCATACCTGCGTAAATCGGACAAGGAGCGTCTGGAGGCCCAAACTCGCCCCTTTGACATAAAGAAGGAGTGTTTCGTGCCGGACCCTGATGAGGAGTATGTCAAAGGGAACATCACCAGCCGAGATGGTGACAAAGTCACATGTGAAACTGAGAGAGGCAAGGTAAGGAAGCGAGAGATCTGACAAAAACAGATGAGGGTATTACGAGGATATATCAATTCCAAAATGCATAGTGATATGTAACAGGCAATGGCTAAGTTCCGAGCAGTGCTCTTGTACAAGTAAAACAACATCAAAACTTTTGTTCATGACATAGCCAGTAATTCTCCTGCAAAAGTGGACATTTCAGGTCCAGAACGTAAAAGGCCAGACAATGATTTTGTTTCAACCAATCAGTACTCTGTGACTGTAACACTTTATACTCAACCGATTGGTTGAAACAAAACCTTTACGTTCTGGATTTAAAATGTCCACCTCTGTTCTCATGTTTGTCCTCATTAGTGGCATTGTATCCTTCCATGCAGAAGCTTTTTTTGATGATGCTCCTATGGACAAAATCTAATTAGACAGCCCTCCCACATAAAACGTGTAACTAAGGGGGTTAAGCGCCTCAGTTGTTTATAAAGTAATAAAGGGAAAAGAGTGTGATAAATTCTACACTCTGCAGTGTGTTTATTTTGAGCGACTTATATATTTGAATACTGTTGCTGCTTGTTTGCAGACGGTTACTGTGAAAGAAGCAGACGTCCACCCCCAGAACCCGCCAAAGTTCGATAAAATCGAAGACATGGCGATGTTCACCTTCCTTCACGAACCCGCTGTGCTGTTTAACCTCAAAGAGCGTTATGCAGCCTGGATGATCTATGTGAGTGTAGAGATGCATCATCCATCCATCATCCATCAATCCATCCATTTTCTACACCCACTTGTTATAGAAAGGAGTTCTATAGAAGCTACGGAGATAACATACAAACTCCACACACACAGATCCGGGGTTGGAGATTCATTATTATATTCTTAAAAGTACTGCCAAAAAACAGTGTCAGCCATGAGACAGCCGTGTTTCTCCATCTTGCAGACCTACTCTGGGCTGTTCTGTGTCACTGTCAACCCCTACAAGTGGCTGCCAGTCTACAACCAGGAAGTAGTGATTGCTTATAGAGGCAAGAAGAGAAGTGAAGCTCCTCCACACATCTTCTCCATCTCTGACAATGCCTACCAGTACATGCTGACAGGTAAATGCATGTGCCAGTTTTTCAAATTAAAATAAAGCACTGTGCAGCCAAATAATTTCACCAAAGTTAGTGCCATCTACCAATCTGCATTTAGAATAGGTAGCAGGAGAAGAAACCACAAAACAAATGCTTTCCCCTCTTCTCTCATGCAGACAGAGAAAACCAGTCCATCCTTATCACGTGAGTGATGTCAAAAAATTCAAAACTGATACATACAGTACTGTGCAAAAGACTTAGGCAGTCAACGAAAAAATTTAAATGACCTTAACATTGGTGCAAAACTATGTCTGTCAAAGTGTCAGCTTAGCTATTTCAAAACCTATTCTACAACTATCCAGTACAGCTATGTATTTTTGACTCAACCTCTACCCCACCTTTATTGGCTGATTAATACCTCATTGAGTTACATAACTAATTAAATCAATTAAGTGATTGTGCTGGTAGTGAAATTAATGAATACATGGAATGGCTGGGGTGTCCCTAAGGAGATGTTTGGGAACCAAAGTGGTGTTCATCAGCCATCTAAAAAGATATCAGAAACTTTTTGGAGAACAGAAGAAATTCTGGTTTCTTTTTTTACTGTGTTACCAATAATTTCCATATGTTTTAATTTATTTATTTTTTTTCCTGAGCAAATAAACATTCACTACCCAAGAAAATTCTCTTTTTCTTTGATAGCCTAAGATTTTTGCACAGTAATGTATAACCTTATTGTGTTTTTGAAGTGGGGCCCTATAACACTATGGTACTTGGTTCTTGAGTGCAGTGGAGAATCCGGTGCAGGGAAGACTGTGAACACAAAGAGAGTCATTCAGTACTTTGCCAGCATTGCAGCTGGGGCTGGGAAGAGGGACGTAAGTGACAAGAAGGTATGTGGGACCTTGGATGATGTCTGAGCTTTTTAGAATAATTAAACTGGGTTCACCATTCTTTGTTCTGGAGCTCCAGTAACATGTACCTGTTCACTGGCTGATTTCCCAGGGGACCCTGGAGGATCAAATCATCCAGTGCAACCCTGCCCTGGAGGCCTTTGGTAATGCCAAGACCATCAGAAACGACAACTCCTCAAGATTTGTGAGTCTTTGATCAAACACCCACACAGAAAACATAATTTACATATATGCATTTGAAAATAAATAATAACATACTACTCATTTTAGGGTAAATTCATCAGAATTCACTTTGCAGCCAGTGGAAAGCTTGCCTCTGCTGACATTGAGACATGTAAGGAGAGTTTCTTGTGAGGATTTTGAAGATGTATCTTGGTACATTCATTAAGGATAACAATTTAATCTCAATGGAATTATTACTTGTTCTTTTCTAGATCTTCTGGAGAAGTCTCGTGTGACCTTCCAGTTAAAAGCTGAGAGAGACTACCACATCTTCTACCAGATTCTGTCCCAAAGGAAGCCAGAATTGCTAGGTTGGTCTTGCAGTTCTGGCACTGACAGTTCCTTTTGCGCACAAATGTTACCAGATATTAAATTACTTAATATTTTTTTCATGACTAGAGATGCTGCTTATCACCAACAACCCCTACGACTACGCATTCATCTCCCAAGGAGAGACCACCGTAGCCTCCATTAATGATGGTGATGAACTTAATGCCACTGATGTGAGTGAAAATTTCATCTTTTATTTAAGCAGTAATCTTGGATTATTGTAATAATGTTTCCTAATTTCCAGGGTGAATAGCTCCCAGAGCTAACATGGAAGCTTCCTCCTATCCTCTGTGTTTCTTTCCTGCAGGAAGCTTTTGATGTTCTGGGCTTCACTCAGGAAGAGAAAAATAGCATTTACAAGTTAATTGGTGCCATCATGCACTATGGCAACATGAAGTTCAAGCAGAAGCAGCGAGAGGAGCAGGCAGAAGCTGATGGCACTGAAGGTGGGTACTTCAAAATAATTGCACTCTGCAGTGTAAATGTTAGCCAATAGAAAACAAGAAACTTATTTTGTTAGTATTCAAAAGCTCCTGTTTTGCTCCTGGTCTATATCATAAATAAATTATGTTCTTGTAAGTCAAACGAGCATTCATTTGCAAGATATCTTCTATCATTTCTATTGTAGATGCTGACAAATCTGCATATTTGATGGGCCTGAATTCTGCTGACCTCATCAAGGGCCTGTGTCATCCTAGGGTCAAAGTAGGCAATGAGTGGGTCACCAAGGGGCAGAACGTTGATCAGGTGCGGAAGGATTTCCACCGAAATAGGTCTAACATTACATTCCAGGTGTTCCCCAGTCTTGCACTCTATGCTGTCTGGCATAGACTTCAGGTCACTCTGCAACCTTGTCCAGGATAAGCAGTTGGAATATGGATATTATAGAACTATCAATATTATAATCACTAAAACTTACTATGTCCCACTTCACAGGTGTATTATGCTGTTGGTGCTCTGTCTAAGTCAGTATACGAGAAGATGTTCCTCTGGATGGTGGTGAGAATCAACCAGTCCCTGGACACCAAGCAGCCTCGCCAGTATTTCATTGG
>JAODKN010000001.1:16412564-16424035 GCA_026774425.1 Petrocephalus zakoni | reverse complement strand
GTTCTCTCTGTGTCGAGTGGGGAGTCTGCGCGTTCTCTCTGTGTCGAGTGGGGAGTCTGCGCGTTCTCTCTGTGTCGAGTGGGGAGTCTGCGCGTTCTCTCTGTGTCGTGTGGGGAGTCTGCGCGTTCTCTCTGTGTCGAGTGGGGAGTCTGCACGTTCTCTCTGTGTTGTGTGGGGAGTCTGCACGTTCTCTCAGTGTTGTTTGGGGAGCTCACATGTTCTTTCCTTGTCGTTTGGAGTCTGCATGTTACCCCTGTGTTCTCCTGTGCTGTGTACCATATGCCTGAACTTACCTCACACTGAACAATATAATCTTGTCCTGATCAGTGGAAGCCGGGCTTCTGCCAGTGGGTCTGGTGCCTCCTCTGAAGGAATTTTTGGTGCCACTGTCACCCAGAGCCAGCCCAAGGCATAAGCGAACTAAGCGGCCGCTTGAGGCCCCCACGCCACCAGGGGGCCCCCATGAGTGCTTGAAATGTCAAGATATCTTGATTTAGGTGGTGGGGGGGGGCCCAAATCAAATTCTGCTTAGGGCCCCATAAAGGCACAGGCTGGCCCTGCTGTCACCACAGGCTTAATCTCAAAGCCCGAGACTCTGTCAGGGCTCTTTGTTAGAAGTGCTGTATAAATAGGTTGAACTGAGTTAAATTGCCCATTTTATGTGATTGTGTCTTTAAGTGATGGACAGTTCATCCTGTCAATCCAGGCTAGTAGGAATGAGGAGAGGTGACTGTAGATCTGCCTGGAGGTCCTGCTGCTGTTGGGCCGTCTGCTGCTGAGGAGGACCAGGCTGAGTCAAACTGACACTCTCCATTTTTCAGGCTGCGTGAGAGCAGAGGAGCATGGAATTAGGTGCGGACGCAGTGATTTCATGATCATTCCGATATCAACATGTTGATAAGGGGCATCGAAGGTGCATCTGGCATGGCATTTCGCCATGTTGTTAGAAACTGACAAGGATCTTTTTTTTTCTTTTCAATTGTAGGCGATAAAATGTGCATTATGTTGAGGCGCAGGGATAAAAATGGATTTGAAGCATAATTAAACGCCATGAAAAGATCCAGTAATTATTTTCTCCTACTAATTAATTCCAGGCGTGAGTCCAGAGTTTATTGTTGTATTCATTTAGAAGTTTTGTCACATGTCAGTTTTTTAACAGCCGAACTGCTTGTGCAGACGGGATTGTTCACTGAATCACAGGTCAGCCTCCTGCGCTCATGCAATTTTCATCGCACACAAATGTTATTTCTGAAGAACCGCTGAGGTGTGGCATAATCGGGTTGAACCTTTCTAAGATAATGCGTAGCTGAAAGGGCATTCTACGTTATTAACTGGGAAGACACCTCCCACAAAGACAGGCATACAGTCGGATAAATACATTAAAAATGTATAACGGGGCACTGTTCAAAATCAGTGTACAGCGCTGGTTGAAACAGAGTCCTCTTGGCAGACAGTGATCTGGACTTTGCTCAGCTGAACCTGATGTCCTCCTTTGTCCAGCAATTTTTAAATGCTCCAATAAACCAGTGTTGATAATGATTTAACTTGTTAGCAATATAGACAGGGGCACCTTAATGCACGGGCTTTCCCAGGCTGAAGCCCATGGGCCTCCTCTGAAAATGGGCAGCAAGTAACCATGTTTATTGACATTTTACATCATGAGTTGCCACCTGTGTCGTATTCCACAGGGTCAGCCCATATGAAAAAATACAATTTTCTGTTCCATTTTGAAACAATTTGTGATTTGTCCCATATTTTTACTTTCAGACTGAAATACAATTTAATGTACACCACGTTCATTTTTTAAATCATAGCCTAGGGGCCTCTGACCATGTTAATGTGCCTTTGTATATTGAATGCATTTAGTTCAGTTTGATTAAATCCGTACCGTAGGACTTAGTTGGACTGTGTCAGGGTGTGCGTATGTCTGTTTGTGCCTGCGTGCCCTGTGTTGGGCCGGCATCCCAGTGATATGGGAAATGAAAATCAATGCTAATCACCTTCGTCAGATTACTGATTTCATAAAACTGAGATGTGCAGTGGTCTGTGTGGCATTTAAAGCAAGTCCCCCAGGTAGGAAATCAATAACAGCTTTCGGAAAACTTATGGCTGTGTGGATTGTTTACAGTCAGACAAAATAATATTTCTGTTCTCTGGCAGGATATGCAGACAGCACTTCAAACCTTACAAGTCTGGGGTTGCTGGACAGAACAGGGCGTGGCATGTGACGTCAGGCACGTGAAACTTCATGCATTTTCCAACAATCATGTACCATGAGCTTGTGCCTCTACATGCCATATGAAATTAACTAATTTTTAATCATATTGCAGTTTAATTTGCAGTTCTTGGCTAAGCACTGAACCTTTTTTTGTATTATGACTTTTTGCACATCTGTGTTCACATTGCAACATTTTCACAAAAAAAAAATCACAAAAAAACAAAGCAAATGTGATTTTCCCATTTACTGTAGTGGACTTATTATTAATGTAAACAGAAATAAACTACAGAATTACGGGTTTCTTAAAAAGAAATAAAAATATAAGGACATATGATTATCTAAAAAAAGTAGTACAGCCGTCAATCCACTGAACAGTAGCTCACTGCATACATGAATATTAATAATAACAGTTTACTCTCACAGAGACATACCTAAATTGCTGAGATGCTTTACGTTTTTACTTGATTTGTCACAAATCCATTTAAGTATATATAAGTGCTGCTTTTCATGTCACCAAGTACTCAAACATTGTTTATAAAACAGTAACACAAAGCTCCTTTACCAAGTGTTACTGTGAAAACAGCATATGGAAATGATACACATAGCAGAATAAAATACTGCCAAAGAAATACTTTTGACATTCATGCACAAGAGGTTCCAGAGAGCCTCTGCCTTGCTAAACTAAATCGAACAGGTTCTGGGTGTCGAATTCAACCGTATTGGGCAGGAAACCTGGAGTACTGGTGCCCAAAGTTCAAACCAACCAATCATGCCTTGGCCAGTCTCATCATGTGACCATGTGATCATGTGACCAAAGGAGCATGGTGAAGGGGATCAGGTGTAGCGGGGTAGACAGAACAGCTCACCTGGCTGCTGGCCACCCCAAAGGTACACAGGCCACTTGCAACGTCTGTACTTTTGACAAGTAGCTATTATTATGCATAACATTTGACAAGTAGCTATTATGTGGAAATAGCTGACCATCCAGGGTAATTAAGGATAATTTAATTTGGTTAAATAATTATTTAAAATGTAATAGTAATTGGTGTTGTATAGTTTTATACCGGTATAGCAGACCTTAAAGCTATGCATTATATTACTGTGTCTTGTGTGTTATCTTTTGAACAATAATTCAGGTTGCTGTCAGATGGAAAGCATCCAAACTAGTGTGAGAGTATTTATGAGGTCCTGCTGGAGGCACCAACTGCGGCTTTCCATCATTGTAATCAGGGAACAGCCAAGCAGGTCAACGTAATGATTCTGACCAATCAGAATCCAGTCAGTGTCACCATGTTACACATGCATACCTGGTCTCACATTCTGAATACTGCTAATGTTAGATGTTAAGATGACATCCAACTCAGATCCAGGTAAATGTAGTTCTACTAGCTGTACTGTAAAATATTATTTCAGTAATTTTTTTTTTAGGTGGGAATTTATATTATGCTGGTCACACATATGTTGGCAACTCATAAATTGTAATCAGATTAAAAATCATGTACAGCATCACTCAGGTTAGCGAAAAACCACACTTAATATCTTTTCATGAGATCTCACATTGCAAACTGCTTAAAGATACCCCCAGGCCCATTTCAATGTGTTGATTTTTCAGGAATTACTTGAAGGAGGGACAATTTACAACAGAAATCAAATAAACAAAAGGAATACTCCTTATTTCCTATATACACTCCTTATTTCCTATATATACACTCCGTATTTCTTCTGATTTAACTCGGAGGTCCGGCAAAACAAATATTTTACAGCTGGGATTTCAAACATATATAAAAGAACAATAATTTGAACAAGAAGTAATATGCCATAGTTTCTGATTTAAAACAAAATAAAAACTTTGGACAAGACAATCCTTCCATGAAGATGAAAATATTACCCAACTTGCAAAAAATAAATAGTTAACAAAAATCCATCGCATTTGATTATTATGTCATAATGTGCAATGTTAAGAGTCATCGGTTTTAATAATGTGGAAAAGTGTGACATTGAACAAAACCTGATGGCCGTTGTTCCAAGCATAAAGGACCCTCTCTCTGGCATTATAGTCGAGCATGGATATGTGGAAGTACTGGTTATGGAAGGGGATATCTGTGTACTCGTAAGCTGACGTCTTGGTGGAGTAAGAGTAGTAGACCTTGGCTCCAGTCAAATGGGAATTGGTGATGTACAAGGTGCCACAGATCATGAAGGACTCCCCGGCATTCCTCTTGGAGTACTCTGTGTTCCAGGTCTTCAGGACCTCCAGGCTCAGAGGATCCAGTTGGCTGATGACAATGTTGCCGGCATTCTGATTGGTGGCGTACACCACCCACAGGCCCAGCTCGTCGGCCATGAGGTCGATGTCTGAGAAGCCGCCCCACGTGTAGGGGTAGACGTTGTGAAACCCTGCATACTCCAGGGGGCGCTCCACCAGCACTCGACCTGTCTCGAAGCAGTATTTGATGATGATGTTGCTCTGGTACTTGTTATAGTACAGGGAGCCGTTGTAGACGACGTGGTTGGTCCCAGCCCACTTGAAGGGAAGGCTGTAGGTGCGAGACTCCGCCCCCGACACGAAGTCTGCCATCGACTTGTACTCACGCACAATCTTGTTGTTGGTGTAACTGTCCATGTACCAGACCTATGGTGTTGAAGAGCACAAGCTGCATGAGCAAGAAGCCATTCCGGTTACATCCAGTTATTCAGCAGGCTGCCATCTTTACCCATTAATACAGGTGAGCGTAAAGTGCTACACCAGGACACTCCTGATGCTTGCAGCAGTTATGGTCAGGTTCAATTTCATCACATCTAGCATGTTCACATCTATAAACACTAAGTAAACAAATAAACCCACATAAAAAGTGGTTATCTGTGTAAATTAGAGGACAAACACAAGGCCACGAAAACTCACCCTGTTGCTGCGAGAAGATGCTAGAGGGTCTGTCATCCATGCCCCAAACCTCGTTCCAGAGGTCTTTATTGTTATTGGTCCGCTGATTTTCATTAATTTTCCACATGCTGCTTATAATGAAACACACAGATAAGATAATTTTTCTCAGTAGTTCCTTGAACCCAATTTCATGCTCCTGTTCCTGGATGGATTCACTACAATATGAATATTATACTAACGGATGAACGTGGAATTTCCCATTTGGCCGAAAATTAACAGATGAAATGCATACTATCTCAGGTCGTCAAATGTGTCCTGCTACGACATTTAAAATGTGCTCCTACAAATGAACAGAAACTCTAAAGCGGCATCCTTTCTTTTTGTGCAGCATTTACCAGTACTGCCATGCAGAATGATCATATACAGATATTCCTCAAAAGTATTTAGATGACATTCCTAAGTAAAGGCAGCTTGTTTATTCGAATCATTTATCCATTTTCCGTAACTGCTTGTCCTATCCAAGTTCACAAGGGGGGTTCTGGAGCATATCCCAGAGACTGTGGGCAGGAAGCAGGGAACAAGCCAGGGTGGGACACCAACCCATCACAGAGCACACTCACACTATGGGCAATTTGGAATCTCCAACTAACCTCAGCATGGGGGGGCAGAGTACCCAGAAGAAGCCCACAAAGACAACATGCAAATTCCACACACACGGAGCCATGGTGGAAACTCAAATTCTAGTCCTAGAGGTGTGAGGCAACAGTGCTAACCACTGTGCCGCTGTGCCGTCCCCCCAAAAAATCCTCTGCTGTCATTTATCAAATAGGTAAAAGCATAACATATATAGCTGTGGAAAAAATACGAGACCACAGCACAATTAAAGAAAATCTGCATTTTTAAATCCTGGTTTTATCCTGGTTCTGCTGGCAGAAGGCTACACTCAGCGGCAGGTTGCTTCCAGGTTCAATGTTTCTACGAGCAGTGGCCTACACAAGAACAATGTGGACACACTGGGTATGACCAGAAACGAGCCAGGTAATGGGCGGAAGTGTCTTTCTAATGCCAGAGGTGACAGTCAGCTTATCCAGCAGTGCCTCATGAATCGGAGGATGACATGATCTTCATAAAGAATGGGAAACATTAAATGGTGTGAAGTGCTCTGCTATGACAGTTAGTATCAGGCTCCTAGAAGCAGGACTGAAGTCCCATAAAGCAAAAAGAAGCCCTTCATTAAAGAGAAACAGAGAAGAACCAGGCTGCAGTTTGCAATGAAATGAATATTTTATACAGATGCATAGCCATAAATTGTGAAATGAGCGAAACAAAAAATTGCGCTGTGGTCTCTTAATTTCTTCCTGGGCTGCATTTTGTAGTATGTAGACATTATATTGACTATATAAGAGATCTTTGGCACATGTTAAATAGCCAGGAGTGAATGTGCTTTGCTAGGAGTTGCTGCAGTCTGCCCTGTGTGGGAAGCTTTCCTCTGATCTGCTCTGAAGTCAATGAGAATGTTCCGTAGAGGGAGTCTGCTCACTCAGTTTGCTCATGCAATCCCTCAGCCTGCCCTCCAGCCCAAGCACCCTGTGCTGCAGCTCCTCATAGTCGTACGCCCCCATCTCCTCCTGGATGCCCGTCAGCACCGCCGACAGGTTCCGGATCTCCTCTTTGAACTGCGAGATGAGCTTGGCGTCCGTCTTGTACTGCTCCAGAACCGGAATCAAAGGCTTCAGCTCATCCATCTTCTCCTTCAGCTCCTGGGAAGGGCATTACGGGGAGGGAATAATCATGGCTACATCTCACTTCAGTGCGGTGCGAGCAGAAATCGAACGGGATGATAATGCGTTACTCAGCCTTAGCAATTAGGTCTCAAATATTCTTAAAATACCACCGTGCGGATGGTTCTTACATTTCCGAAAACTGGATAATAAACACTCTTCAGTAATTTCAATATTCCTCACACACAGGCATTGGTTTCCCCAGCACTTTCCGATACAGGAAGGGCTCCGACTTTCCCATAAGTACAAAGGAAATTCTAATTCAGCCAATAACCCTGTGACATCACATTACTGTACAAAAAGATTCTTCCCCTGCTGGAATAAATGCTGAGATGCAGGAACACTGTGACCCCACAGACACTGAAGGCTTGCGCTCTTAATCGCTTCCCACACTTACGGAGGCCTTGCGCCTGGCGCCAAACCTGCTATTACCCTTCAGAAGGGTCATCATGTTTGTGAAAGAGCCATTGCAAGTCCATCGATGACCAATTGGCCAGAGCAGGCAAACATCAAAGATGGCATGGAGCAGCATTTGGCAGCGGGGCCTAGAGCTGGCCACACTGCAAAAGGTCTGCGTGTCTGTGGCTTTCATATCACTGCAGAGCAAACCAAAATTGGCTTTACAAAGGTCAACTAGTAATCACTGATCTCACTACAGCAGCTGTCGTCTCTCATCAATGGACTCATCAGTGGATGTAACGGACCGTAGTTAATATATGATCCATACAGAACCCCCCCTCCACATGGTTCAGCACGCATGTAAACCTAACATTAATTACATAGTTTAACAATAATAGTGTCAAATAGTTTTATTAAATCTTTAATTTTAAAGTAATACATCCTTAACTCCCAGAGAGAACAACTTTGGTTATGGTGAGATCACAACTAGTAAATAAGTCATGATCTCGACATAACATGACAGGAAAAGACGATCATGGAAGTCATAGTGTACAACTAGTGTAGTGTACAATGCAGAGTCACAGTTAAAGGATACCGACAAAGCAGTTGTGTGTTCATGTTAAGAGCTCCTTGCCTTAAGATATTACGGATGTAACGATACACTCAACTCATGATTCGATGTGATTCACGATTCTGAGGTCACGTTATGATTTTCTCACATTTTGACTCAATAATATTCCTTCTCTCCAAACTGTGAAACACGTCCTCTTCTTAAAAATGCAACTCAAATTAAATAAAATATTGTTTTTATATAGTTTTTTAAAACAAATCTCACATCAAAATAACTCAAATTCTAAAATTCTAAAAATTCTTCAAATAAATTAACTAATGCTTGCATGAATGCTTCGAATTTACATGCTTACATACAAGATAATTTGCAGACTTTGTATTGAGCAGTTTAAAGCAGGAATTATTTTCTTCTACCTAACTCCACACTCAAATCATATCACTCCACAGAAGATCCTGGGTGCTCATGCTCATATCTTCAGCACAGCTATATGATTAGGCAGAAATTAATCTTATTTTATTATTATTATTATTATTATTATTATTATATTAATCTTTGATTTTGCATCCATTTGGCGCTGAAGTTATCTGATAAATAAGCATGCATTGCTGTCTATTTATTTAATTTTTATTTATGACTTTATAACATCTGAAAGAAATTGAAATGCACACACATACTGTACATCCCCACAAACACACATACACAAATCCTAATGTAAGTTCACTACTTTTAGGAGTAACATTCATTTTGTTAATATTTATTCTTCTGAAGATAGGTGGTAGTGTGTGGATCATTGCGCAAGTGAATATGTGCTCTTTTTCCGGGGTGCGTTTTGGTGACAAATGTTTAAAATACATATATGCCTTATTGCACACAGGATTACTCTGGAAAACTTTAGCAAACAATGCTGCAACTTGGATGACCAGATCAGGTAATTACTCTCGATTCCAAAGACTGCGTTTCTTCTCTGTGTGTTATACCTATCCAGTGTTACAAGCCCGAGATGAACAGGTGTGAAAATCAACGCATTTCGCGTTGGTCAGGTACTAAGGTTTAATAATGCAATGTCTAACGACAGACAGATGGTACGCAAAACAATTTCATGTATATCAGTTTTGATATCAGCCTAGGGTTGTGTCCAATGTTTTATCATGATTTTTTTCCATATCAAATGATTCTTATCACGATATAATGTCATATTTCTTTACTTCAGTGCTCCATTTTTACTTAACATTTCCATAGAATAACTTAGGTTCAAAACATGAAAAAGGCAACAAACTGAATGGACTGGAAACTGCAATGTAATTTTAATTATAATAAATAAATAAATCATATATATAAATAATATAGAAATGAGTGTATTCAGTGGGCTGCCAATTCTTCAGTCTGACCACCGCAATCCATTTACTGCATCTTTCTGGGTCTGCTGGAAATCTATGAAATGTTAAACCAGGTTTATCTCCTCTCAAACGTCTCGGGCACATTTAATGAAAATCTGTTAGAAAATTAAACACGTTGCTGCTGCTTTTTCTGTGTTGCAAGGCATCGCTTTTGGAAAGAACGTGCGTTTGTTTGACCCGCACTAAAAGAGCCATTTTTTCCATTTTAGGGAGGGAAAGTAAAATTGCTTTTGACCATGTCAAGGAAAATCTATTTTTATCAGTCTATATTTGTTTGGATAAATGATTTATTCACAACCCAATGACCATTGCAGTCAAGATTTGGTTCCTATGGAGACCATTCACACTGAGAACTGCGAATCCTACTATAAATGATTGAGCTGAAAAAATAATTCAGGTTTCAGGTATATACACATTATATATAATGCACACACATTTACTGAATTATTTATTTAAACTTTGATAATAAATAATTCAGTAAATGTACATGTATGTGTTATATTTTGTTTTACAAAGTTAGGAGAGCAATGTTTAAGTCAAGCCTGATTTTGCCTTAGACATAAAAGAATAATCCTAACCTCTTCCACACAGTGTGGCATGCAGCTTAATAATTTAAAACTGGTATTATATCGGTACTAGGTATCAGCCGATACCCAAAGCCCAGGTATTGTTATTGGTATTGGGAATGAAAAAGTTGGGTCTGCGTAACCCTAGTCTTGATGTCTTCATTCTGTAACTTCTGTTAATTACCCTGTGCATAAGAAACACAGGATCTTAGAATAAGGCAAAAAAGCAAAAACTGTAGTGAAAACTATTTCTTAAGTGACTGATATTCAAATTCCTACTTACTTTTATGCTGCTTCTGACTTCAAAAGCCATTTTAGGAGGAATAATTCAGACAGACACAAATTATGGAGTTAAATGGGATATGTAGTATTTTTCCCGAGAAATAGAATATCAGCTTTGAAGTGTCAAATCCAATGTTTCTATGGTTCAGTAAAAGAGATTCTATGTCAATGGATAAAACAGCTCAGATCTCTTAGCTTCTACTGGTTAAAGCAGAGCTTCTGTTAAAGCTGTGATTAAGAACAGTTTTTATGCACACACAAAGATGTTTGATCACTGTATCATATTTTTCATCATGCCTATTGTATTTTTATTTTAACAATATGCGCACAATCGACCTGTAAATAATATTATATACTTGCTATGTCATTTGTGACCTTTTGAGAAAAATATGAGATAAACATGAGAGTCTGATGATGAAAGGGGATCTTACCTGAAAGTACCTGCTCATCAAGGCCCTCCTGTCCTCCTCAACCTGCCTGAATTTGTTCCTCAGGCCTTTCATCTGTGTCTCCATCTTCATGACATACTGAAAATCCCTCTGTGTCCGCAGGTTCAGAACTTCAATTGACTGTGACATATTTTGCACCTATTGAACATTTCAACAAAACACAAGTTATTAAGTGCCCTCTTCCCCCACAGAAAAACACTTTGTAAACCTGACCTCGTTAAGTGAGTCCATGAGCTACTCATGAAGACAAACCATGTTACTGTCACATTCTGTACTACAATCTAAAGCACGCTTAAAGATTAAACCATGAATATCTGCACGCTACTCCCAAAGACAATGCTAATCAAAATGCTAATTAATCAGACATCAAGCTGCTTACTATATACTTACTGGTTCCAGGCATCTGTGGCGCGTCATTCCATTTCATTTACAACAAAAACGCATAAGATGCATAAAACCTTAATAACACATCTAGAGCTTTATGAATAATTAGGGATGTAAGGAACAATACTTATGGAGGTTTATGGAAGTGTTTTGCTACCTTGCATTCTACAGATATTCAAACAACCATATACATATTACTGTTGGGTAGAGATGTAAATATGACTTGTGTAAAAAAAATGTTGATTTTACTAATATGGCAATTCAAATAATTCAAAACCCCTTAATTATTATATTTTTACTATAGGATTCATTCTGAGTTTGCTAATTTCATTTAGTACAAATTAAAGCAGCAATGAACAACTACTGTAGAAAGAAATATTATATATTATGCTACATTATAAATTATACTTTAATTGCAAATTTTATGTCAAATAAAAGTATTTACAAAAATAAAAGTTGCCCAGATTTATACAGTCGGACCTCGCTAAGTCGAACCTCCTTAAGACGAAAACCTCCCTATGTCGAATCACTCGTTAGTCCCCG
>JAODKN010000001.1:16387979-16398295 GCA_026774425.1 Petrocephalus zakoni | reverse complement strand
ATCCCCTGCCCTGTGTCCTGTGATGGATTGGCATCCTGTCCAGGGTGTCCTCTGCCCTGTGCCCTGCAATGGACTGGCATCTCATCCAGGGTGTTCCTGTTCTTGAGGATTATGATGGACTGGCGTCCAGGGTGACCCGTCTACCATGATGGACTGGCATTCTGTCCAGGGTGTACGCTGTCCTGTGCCCTGCAATGGAATGACATCTCACCCAGGGTGTTCTCATTCTTGCGGCTTGTGATGGACTGGCATCCCATCCAGGGTGTCCTCTGTATTGTGTCCCATGATGGACTGGCATTCCCTCCAGGGTGTTCCCATTCTTGCGGCTTGTGATGCACTTGCATTCCGTCCAGGGTGTCCTCTGTCTTGTGTCCCATGATGGACTGGCATTCCGTCCAGGGTGTTCCCATTCTTGTGGCTTGTGATGGACTGGCATGCTGTCCAGGGTGTCCCCCTTCTGATCTGTATAATCAATCAGATGTCAAATGAACAAGCTCCAAAAAGGAAATATCAAAAGGTACCCCTCAGAAAGGAAATTATGATTATGGTTTTGATTTGTATGGTTTTGCTTATAGATTAGATAAGGATTTACTTAAAAATAAAAAGTAAACCCTTCTGGATGGGGTCCTCGCTTGCGCCCGGCTGGCCTGCTTTTATCATCTGGGCCAGCTGGACTTCATTAGCAGGAGCTTGTTCTGTAAAAGACTGGAGACCGAATGCCACAAAAATGACTAAATTCTACCTAGCAGTAAATGTAGAGCACAATGACATGAATAGATAATTAAACAGCAGAAAGCCTTATTAAACCAGGAGAGTTTGTCTTGCCTCAACAAAAAAGTGTGTGGAAATTGGAATGCATGTCATTGACGGTCACATTAATTTTTATGGGACTGCCTTTTTTTTACCAAAATGAGGCACACTAATACCTGATACAATAGAGCAAATGTAAGGCCGACCAACCGGTTTCAGGAGAACAATGTAATGTCAACATTGCAAACTCTGTTGATCAAGTAACACGTAATTGCTGTCATGTGTCCAATAATATGCAGCCTGATATCAAGGATATGTAAGAGCTACAGTGAACAGTAACCATGCTGATGGACACATACTGTATGTGACAGGCAGCCTTTTCAGCATTTACACTGTATATGGGACACACCTCTGAAGTCAGGCGTTCCATTCAGACCCATTGCCACAGGTGTATAAAAGGAGATTGCAAGCCAGGCCTTCATGTCCCGTCTCAGTGCCTGACCACACAAATGATCTTCTGGATGAAGTGGCAAAAATTCCTACAGACACACTCCAAAATCTTGTAGACAGCCTTTCCAGTAAAATGGCAGCTGTTATGGCTACAAAGGGAGGACCAACTCCATACTGATGCCTATGGATTTAGAATGGGGCGTCATAAAGGTTCCTGTAGGGGGTGTCCCAATACGTTTGTCCATATAGTTGTTTCTGTCGGGGACACCAAGGCTCTGATGAATCGCTGAGTCTCCATCAGTGCCCTCTGTCTTTCGGGTGAGGTCCTGCGGGGCTTTTTTCTCATGAATGATAACACCCACCTACCATCCTACTCTCTTAAAGCCACACTACAGCCTCCTAGAGACCTGATTATCACAGCAATTCTCATAGTTTATGTGTGCATTCAATCCAGGTCCACCTTAACATATTATGAGTTTGAAATGAATGGATGATAAATTACGATATTTTAATACTCAAGGCTGCTTGAGCATTTTCATCCTGGGTGTCCTCCCCAAATCGTGTCCTTAATCTTCACAAAACACAAACTGCTTATGTGCATCACGCCGAGCCTGGACTGGCCATCTGGCATTTCCCGGGAGGGGTGATGGGTTTGCGGGCTGACATAATTTATCGTGGGGGGACCCCAAAGTCAAACGCCGATTTTTAATCCCAGCCCAGCCCTTCATAAAACAAACAGCTCAGTGCAAACCAAAGTTTATTCATAACTAGGGACTGCGGCAGGAAAAGGTAAGGTAACTAGGGACTGTGGCAATAAAACATACTGTTATGTCACAATCTTGTTACTGCGTAACTACTGATTTCACATTGACCTCCAGTCTCATTTATTGGCATTATTGGGGTCATGCTGCGCATAGGAACCGGAGCCGTTAAGTTAGGTGAGCCCTGCTCTTGCGTGCTCCTGGGTCCTCCCAGAACAGCTCTCCAGCAGCAGATGCGGCCAGGAAGTCTTCCAGCTGGTGCTGATTGCTGGCGCTGGGGGCAGAGTCACCTTGAGCACTTTGACAACAGGAGAGCCATTTCCCCCGCATCAAACGTCACCCGACCACTGATCAGAGCCACCGCTGTGCAGCTGATGGAGTCGGACTCAAGGGCTCCTCGAGAGAGAGAGAGTGCCAGTGCGTGATCCGCAGCCCGAATGCTGAGCGGCCCATCTGGCATGCCGGGGGGCACCACTTCCCCGGATCCTCCGGCGGATGAAAGGCAGCCGGGCTGACACTGGCTGCCTGGATCCGGACAGTGAAGCCCCGGCTGGAGATGCCGGCACACAATTGGAGTAACACACCTACAGAAACGGCCAGCTCTGCTCCTCCTCATGCGCTGTCCGCTGAAGCTTCAGGCCGGCATTCTGAGACAATAAGACAATAAGCAAAGTAGCAGTACAGAGAGCTTTTTTGTCCTGAGAGATTTCTGGGGTTAACAAGTATTTTAATCCTGGAGCAGCGGCTGCTGTTGGTTTTGAATTATATTTCTCTTCCAATTAGCATTTGTCTTAAGTGGATGATCATAATTGAATGGTTCATTAACTTCCCTCTGTGAGGTTTTATGAGTATTAGCATAAGAATAACTTTGTTGGCGTTTTTGAACTGCATGAGCATAATGACTACAGAGAGCACAGTCACGTTATAAATAGAAAGTGATTTTTTTTCTGCCAAAGTGAAACAATTTGTACGTCAACACATCCTGTAGTCTGCTGTCCCAGATGTCTGTAGTTACTCGAGTCTTTCTGTAATTGCTGCCCCTGGGATAAAAGGCTTTTAAATCACAGCATTATTTGTTATTAAAATGAAGATTTGCAAACCAATTAGCATTATCATTACATGTTCATATTTAGATATTTGTTAAGGTGTCACATATTGACACAGCAAATACAAAAAGCCATAGTTATGTTCTTGTGACCTCCCTGAGCTACTTACAGAAGCAGGAACTGTAAATTCTCTAAAATGTGTTTTGTGTGATTAATCCAAGTCTTTGAAAAGTCATATGACTTTTTTTTTTGCTGTGAAATTTTGAGTGTTCAGAATAATCCAGTCGTTCGCTGAGCTGCACTAATGCTCCTGTTACCCTCATTACAGTTTTCCTCTTACTTGTCCTCCCTGTGAATTGTGGCTTACAGCACAGAGACGGCACTGAGCACTGAGGCAGGCTCCCAAAGAGCAACGCCCACCGCTCCGTCAAGGGGAAGCCCCGAACAGTCCATCTGGCTGCTGGCCACAGCTGTCAGGATATTCCCACCAGGTTGGAACACTCTCACTCTGATGAGAGATGCAGCATACAGCAGCGGGCAGTGCTTAGGACCCAGCTGCCTGCATGCAACCTGCGGGTTCTGGAGTCACAATCAGACAAGTATTTCTGGCAGCTGTAAATTAGCCGCGCCACCTGGGAACCATATTGCTGTGTGACTGGTCGATATGGTCTCTGGGGAAACCTGTGGGTAACACACAGACCTGTGTGGCATCATTCAGCAGCCTGACTGACACATGAGGGCCCTGCTGGGTGAAGACCTGCCCCCCCCCCCCCAAGTCCATTTGTCCACAGAATTCCATCAGCATCCAGCAGGGGGTAGAGAAGTATAAGTGGGGGTAGCATTCTATTATTATAGGAGGCGATTCCTCCTTTAGGCAGAGACACAAAGGGAAGAATAAGGGTGTTTTCACGACCCAGATAGGATGCTGCCCCCTGCAGGCTCTTCGCAAACCCACGCCTCGCTTTGGAGCCTTCCTCCTTCCCTAGCAGCCCGCCTGACACCTGAGTATGTCCTCAGCCGCCTCGGTGACTCAGAGTCCGCCGGCTGGTCATGCACATGGCGCCGGGGAGGGCTGTCTACTCAGGCTGCCAGCTGTTTGGGCCCTGTGTGGGGCGTGGGTGGTTGGGGTCATGTGTGAGCTTCAGGGACCCTCGACGCATCACCAGTGACAGCAGCGAAGATTCGGGCTGTTTCTTCCAAAAGACTCTGTGCTGCGTTTGCCGCAGGATGATTCAGGAATTCTATATTTGCAAAGGAAGGGGAAAGGTCCCATAAATTTGACACTGGATTTTTTTATTCAATATGGCAAAACACTTGCCCGAGGGGCTTGTTTGTGATATGGAAATAGGGTGATGGGCTGTACGTGGAAACTCCAGCTTAACTCCACTCCCACTGTTAATAATGATTTACCAACAGTCATCTTAACAAAGAGAAACATCTTTCCATTTGTGGCTGAGCGTGATTTGCAGCCTCTACTGGAAACTGTTCAGGTGTTTTGTCGTCTGAGGTATGAATCCTGCTGTATTCGAGATTCTAGATTCTTTATTTGTCACATGCATGGTTATACGGGTGCAACACGCAGTGAGATGTATCCTGAACCGCTCTTTTGATTGCGCATAAGAATAGAATAAGAAAAATAATTAAATAAGAATAAGAATGATAATAGGAATATTTTTTAAGAATAAAACTTGACAGATGTGGAAAATGAAGGTATAAAGTTAAAGCGCATATCTGTAATAGCTGTATCTGAGACTCAGTCCGGAGATGCTCAGACCGAGGAGATTTAGACCTAGGCGATGCTCGATTCTGACAGAGAATCACAGTGACGATCCTGCAAATCCCAGAGTGCAGTGTCAAAGTGATCACTTCCATCTTCTGTGGGGTCGGCTGTTTGATATTTAACACATGATCTAACACAACATGGCATTTCCGTGATGTTGAGAATTCATGCAATCAGCTGTGAGGTCATACACAGGTCTGCAGTCTTCACACCTCAGAGTCCAGCACTGACATCCGTATCTGTGTTCACACTTACCGCACATCATAAATATGCAATATTTAAAATGATTTTTTATTAAATAAACACTATTTGGATGCCAAAGTACAAATCAGCCCTTGAATGAGCAGAGTGAGAGTGCCCATGTAGTGATGGTGATGCTTGGTCTTAGCGTCCCAGTTCACTCTGCGTTTGTGGTTTTTTTCAATTCAGTGAGATGATAATGAATGCAGGCTGAAGCTACAGTACTGATGAGACAAAAGCTGGAAGCTGAGAGCGAGCCATTTAAAGAGACCCATGATATGTAGGAGAAAGGGTCATACTTTCCAGCCAAAAACACAGAGGCAGTAAAGCCACTTAACTGAAATACACTAATGAGCCGTCACCTCTGGCTGTAAATGGTCACAAAGAGGGATAAGCAAGCAGCGCCGTGCTGTTTGTCACCGCTGAGGCCGATGGCTCTGCCCATGGTGCCGAACTTCAGCAAAATTGCTGGCGAGCCCCTCGCTGATGCAGGAGGACAGGGCAATGGCATCTGCTTGCAGGTGCCAGCACAGGATGTGGGCCTTGTTATCTCCAGGAGACTCCACGCTGCTCTGAGGACCTCCCTGGGCCTGGTGTCATTTAGCCGCTGACCTCCTAGAAGATCCAGGTCCTGTTGGCCAGATTTGCCTCAGGTATGTCACCCCAGAAGCCTCCTCCTATTGTCTCCTGAGCCTCTTAATCTCCTGGAGCTTCCTCCTGCCATGATGCTTTCCCTCCTTGGCCTCTATGTCAAGTATCTGGCGGCAAGTTGATGCCATTTATCAGTGGCGCTCTTTACTTCCAACTAGATCT
Organism: Petrocephalus zakoni; assembly: GCA_026774425.1. NCBI lineage: Eukaryota > Metazoa > Chordata > Actinopteri > Osteoglossiformes > Mormyridae > Petrocephalus > Petrocephalus zakoni. Next base: position 16,392,455 of record JAODKN010000001.1, on the reverse strand, counting down.
TCTGGACCTCTGGTTCAGACGTCAGTACCACATACACACACACTCCTCAGACCCCTGTAATGGTCTTTTTGCACTTCTGCCCTCAGTAAAGAGACTCAGGTGTCTGCTGATATATTTATTACCCATTATGATTGTTCACAGACCTTACCTTACCATACCATATTAGACCTGATATCTACCTCATATGCTGATAAGATTCGGCACACTTGCACTTTCATACTTGACATAAATCTTTAGGTACATATAATCACATTGAGGGTATGTGAAGACTATTAAATTCAACCAGCACAACAGTGTTCTTGCCAGTGCTGTAACTCGTGGGGGGGGGGGGGATTCCCCTTGACTGAAAAAACATTGGTAAATTGCCATTTACAGTGGTGAAAGCACAGTATTGGCTGCCCTTCACAAAATTGAATGTCCTCTAGAGGGCCCCTTTCATTTGAGTTGATGTGCCCTATAGAACAAGCGAATGTGTCTTTATGAGTGTCCTTCTAGATGAGAAAATGTGATGTAGTGTCTTAATGTGTGCCAATCTAGTGAAGTAAATGTAATATAGTGCCCTATATGATGCCTTCCCAATGGTTTAAACAGCCCCTATGGGGCACCCTTCCGATGGAAAAGGGGGCATTATGACAGCCCTTCTACTGGACATAATGTGATTCTGTCTGGGGTGCCCTTCCAAGTGAGAAAGCATAATGAAGAGAAGAATGGAGAGAAGATTCTCTAACGGGTGCCCTTGCAGTGAAGGAAATGAAATATGATATCCCTCTATGACACATAGTTTCCTGTATTTGCAAGAAAAGCAGATGAAATAATGTACTAGGTATTCCTATGTGTAAGATACCTAGCTTGCCTCTGTAGTTAACAAAACACTAGTTGAACGATCTTAATCGGGGACAAAGACTATTTTGGTGTATGCAGTCAGCCATTGTATGCTGGTGCTTGCAGACGTCACACAATAGGTGGCCCTTGTATTCTCTGCTCCTGCCCTTCAAACGGCCGGAGTCCACCACTGGTGCTTGACTAAATGTAATCACTAGACATGCCCTTCAGACAAAAGCTGATTCAAGGAGGCCAATCTGGCTTTTTAAAGGGTGCGCTTGGGGTAATTAGCAGAGGGGGAGGGCCACCTCTCTCAGCCTAATTCTTTCTGACACCACGCTGCGTGTTATAACGGGAAACCTTGCTTTGAGCATCCGTAGAGTCCATGTTGGCATAGTTACACGCTCGCAGTGGAGATCAGCTACAAATCCCTCCACCCACTAATGGAAAGACCTTGGGGTTTGACTTCAGCCACTCCTCACATCACATTCTGAAAGTTACCCTTGAAGTCCACTGTGATCGTTTGGATGACAAATGTGTGATGTTCCCCTTTTTCTGGGGATGAAATGATGTAAAATGACTTGAGAATACGTAATGTTCCTCATGAATGTGTTTGATTCGCTGCCAGCCGGGTGTCACCTGTACGACAATGAATGCACCGAGACAGAAAAACTGGGTCCCTTTCTCTTGACACAAATGCTTAATTTCTTCATTAGCAGGTAGTTGTATTTCACTCGCTGTGATTTTCACAGGATCGTCACAGAATTCTATGGCATGCGGTTGTGCGTAGACTTTCATTAAAGAGTTGGAAATCCACACATTGACAATCAACAAGTGCAGTAGTGTCCCCAGAGTGCCTTTCGGGCTGCTTGATCTGTGATCAAGCCGAAATGGCTGATTGATGTCAAACCTGCTGCTTTGTTTTTTACCGTTTCAAGCATTAAGCCTAATAGCTTTGCTTCCATTGATCATTTTATCAGCGGATTATTTTATCCTCAATCTTCTGTGCTGGACAAACGTTTGGAAAATGGATCGATGGTTGAAAGGGAGCCGAACTGAGCCCGAGTCTCTCAGGTAGAATGCTGCATCTCAGGTAGATTTGATATGGGCAATTTTTGCAAGAGGTGCGATTTTGAGGACCGCGGTCCAAACAACATTCTTGAAAGCTGCAGTACGAACAGCTTGTAACTGCGAGGAACATGGCAGACACTCTGTCTCATGTCATGTTCCTCCTATAAATCAGTAAATCATACAGTCAGCATTTTAAATGCATGCCCTTTGGTGTTATGAGTAATTTCTGTTCGGCAAGCAGAGACAGCCTTCAGCTACCTAAATTTCAGGCCTTGTTGGGAGAGAGGTCTCTCAGGGCCCCACATTGATTTATTATACAATGAGCCATTCTCTTAGTACCCATCTCTGCTCTGAGCTCCACTCCTGAAGGGTTTCATTAGGTTGAGTAAATGACTTGAATCTGTTAATGCTGCAGATAATATACTGTAAATCGTTTGATAGTGATTAGCAATGTTTGCAAAGTTTCAAACTCTCTGAATGGTTTTCACAGGACTGAAAAAGGGTCAAAATACGTTTTGATTGGAAAAAATTAATAAATGAATATAATTAATGTGTATATGGACAAGTCGTGTGCAGTGCAGTGACCCACTGAGTTGTGCCCTCATGCCTCCAGGGGGGTTCGGGTCTCACTCCTGATTGTGTGTATGTGTGGAGTTTTTTCGTTCTGCGTCCGTGTGTCTTGTGCCAGCCTGGCATCGTGCCCAGGGAATGCGCTACTCTGCCAGACTTTGTTCAACAGATGATACCATACAGTTAGGAATACATAAGGTATATTAAACCTGGACAAATAATGTCATTTATCACTGTCAGTAACACTATTGGGGGGGGGGGGCACTGTGACCCTCACACCTCTCCAGTCATGGGTTTGGTTTCCGCTTTTGCCTATCATGCTCCAAAGAAACTGAGGGAGCGAGAGGGTTAATATGTGTTCAGTACTTCCTGTAGCCTGCTTTTGGTTAGCTAAACAAATATCTAATCAATGCTGCATTTAAAAAACGAAAGCAGAACTCGAGATTCATTACAAACAACACATTTACTAGCTGCCCAGCTTGCTGTTTGAAGTTCTTGGTAAAACTTACATGACAAAGCTAGCATTTGTTGCGTGACATATGCGTGACATTTGTTGCGTGACAATAATTTCATATTATTCGTTATTACTTATTACTTTTTATTCTTATTATAATGCTGAAAACAAATGATTATGCTAACGTTGCACCTAGGCTGAAGTGGGACAATTACAGTTACGTGCTGTAAAATTGGTTCTGTGTGAGCCGTCGCAGTGCCTCACTGCAAACCAGCCAATCACAGCAGAGCTCATGAACATATTAATGAGCCAACCAAATAAGGGAATACAGCCTATTTCATTCTAGGGCCAAATTATAGGGTTGTAAATTGGCTTATAAAACCACTTCTGGACATTTATCGACCAGACCACTCTGTAGACAACAGAGAATAAGTTGAAAAAAAAAAGCATTCTATGGCACCTTTAAGCAGCAGCAACAACAGAGTTGCTGATCAGCAGTGCAGGGCACATGGTTTGCCATATTAGCACTCTCTGACCGAGTTTGGAGTACCTGTGTTTCATTATCCTGATTGGTGCAGCTGCAGCCGTGCAAGTTAACATGCAGTGATAATTAAAGGGAGCCTCAGCGTGCCTGGCGAGAAGCGGGAGGCACTATGGGTGCGTTCGACTTCATGCAGCCGCTTACAGTGCTGGCTTAAAGCGATGCATTCTGGTCTTGACGCAATGCATGATGGGTAGTTTTTCTTGTCCGTCTTCAGTTGGTGCTGCAAAACATCACCCCATGTCACATGGTACAAAACTCTCATGAGAGCAAGACCACTTAAGACAGATCGTGCAGGGCCTCTCGCCCAGCTGCACAACCTGGGAACTGCCTCCGTGACGACACAACTGTGCATTGATGCATTCTGTGCATCGGGCTGCTTTCCTTTGCCGTACTTCAGTGAACAAAGAGTCATTTAGTGTATTAGGCGGGACTTCTAATAATAGTGAATCGGTGAAAAATGAATATATGCCGGCCAGTGCGATGCCAGCACAGGTTACTGTAGCACACATCTCTGACTGACTGTGTCGGAGATGAGCAGAAGTTAATGCACCATGTGCTCATGAAAACATCTAATGGCCATCCGTCCCATGGAGACATGTGGCACCGACTGTGCACAGAGGTCCCCCACCTGCAGCACAGGTTACTGTAGCACACATATCTGACTGGCTGTGTCGGAGATGAACAGAAATCAATGCACCATGTGCTCATGAAAACATCTAGTGGCCGTCTGTCCCATGGCGACACACACAAACACACAGACGCACACACGCACACACACACACACACACACAAACACATACGTACCATCATACACACTAGAGCCTGACCGATAAAGGATTTTGAAGGCTGATACCGATACAAATATTTGTTGGTTTTAAAATCCGATATTCCGATATATCTGCCGATATATATGTGTTTTTTTTTATTTCAGAAACGCACAACAAAACATTAACAGATTTCCCTAACATTAGTTATTTGTAGTTATTTATGAGTTTTAACTAACATAATATGATAA
>JAODKN010000001.1:16350181-16367928 GCA_026774425.1 Petrocephalus zakoni | reverse complement strand
GAGTGCTCAACTAGTTGGTTGAAACAAAATCCTGGTCTGGATTTTTACTTTCTGGACCTGAAATTGACACCTCTGCCAGCAATGTTACAATATGCTGGCTGGGTGAATGAAGGGATGCCGGGAACCGAGTGAGATGGCAGCTGCAAAGTGGGAGTTTGGGGAATTGATGTGGTTACTGGTCCCAGCTTTACATTCAGGCTCATTCGCGTTCCTGTGCTGTGTCCAGTCTTATGTACTGTAAATGGAGTTCACTTTTTTTAGCAAGTTTAGATTTTATATACGATGTAAAGAAAGACAGGGTCCCCACACCCCCTGCAATTGCCACACCTTCATACCCACCTCCCACCCCCCCCAAACAGCTCGGGTCCACTTACAGGGTCTGAAATGACCCCGGGCTGCTCAGTGCGGCATTCGCAAACACGTACCGCACAGCCGTCTGCGAGCACAACGATGTAGGGACTGTTGTCGTGGGACATCTCCTCGTCATTTGACCCCAAGAACCTCAGTGCTTTGTCGTAGCTGTCTGACGTGGCGTCGTGCCAGGCCACTGACTGTTGGCAGAGGTAGGTGAAGTTCTGCCTGGCTGAAGCCGTCAGAAGCTTCAGGAATGTCATCTGCACCATGTTTATTGGGTTGCCTTCAACGTCCTCATATGACAGCTGTTGTGAAAAAAAACAAAAAAGGCTCAAATTATGATTATTTAAAAAATATTGTGACCTCACAATGACAAGCCATGGTTGGTCGGTGACAGGAAAAAATCTCATGGCCTTTGGAGACTATGACACACTTGGACATGGAGTAGAATATGATAGAGTAGCTAAAACTCAGCTTGACTGCTGATGTTGCACTGCTGTCAGTGCAGTGTTTAATAAGAAGGGAGCTTACAGGAGGCTCGGGGAACTAGCAGGAGGCCCGAGGAACTAGTAGGAGATCCAAGGAACTAGCAGGAAATCTGAGAAAATAGCAGGAGATCCACGGAACTAGCAGGAGGCCTGAGGAACTAGCAGGAGGCCCGAGGAACTAGCAGGAGGTCCAAGGAACTAGCAGGAGACCTGAGAAAATAGCAGGAGATCCAAGGAACTAGCAGGAGGCCTGAGGAACTAGCAGGAGGTCACGAGGAACTAGCAGGAGACCAGAGGAACTAGCAGGAGACCAGAGGAACTAGCCGGAGAGCCAAGGAACTAGCAGGAGTGGCAAGAAAATATCTGGAGACCTGAGGAACTAGCAGGAGGCCCAAGGGCCTAGCAGGAGGCCCAGGGACCTAGCAGGAGGCCATGAGGAATTAGCAGGAGGTCCAAGGAACTAGGAGGAGACCCGAGAAAATAGCAGGAGATCCAAGGAACTAGCAGGAGGCCCGAGGAACTGGCAGGAGGACCAAGGAACTAGCAGAAGGTCTGAAGAAACAGGAGGCCTGAGGAGAGCTTGAGCTTTGGATAGATGTAGGACAGATGGGGAGTGCGATGCTCACCATTTTACCACGTTTAAATTCACTGAACCAGGAACCGGGGACTTCTTTAGGCCATGAAGATATTCTGACCTGTTGCAAAGAAAAAAATATCCAATGAAGTATCGATTTATACAGAAACACTTCCAGAATTAGGTAATATATATTTTTTTATGTGATCTTATTCTGTAGCGTTTTGTTATGTAATCTTAAACAGTGAAACCAAACCCATATTCATTCAGGTGAAAGAAAACACATACTCATATGCAGTAATGGAAAATGATACATTAAGTCAGTGTGTGCTGCAGTGCCTTTGAATGTGCTCAGTGTGAATCAATCTCACTCACGCCTGAGGATCTCTTATCCGGGTAGATGCAGGTCTCACCACCAGCCGTGAAGTTGCAGAACACTTTGAAGGAATCTCCTGCACAGCCCTGATTTGGGTCGATCCAGTACTCCCCTACCAGAGCCAAAGGACAGATCTCCAACAGGTGAATAAAGCGAAATGACCATTGGCTTCCTGACTAACAAGCCAGCACACAATCGGTAACATTACAGCATGGGGCCCATGCAGAGGCGTTGGGTATCTAGAGCAGAAAGTGCACATTATGCACATTAATAAATAGTTAAAATGAAAGTTTAATGTACCAACAATGCAATGAATACCAAATAACACGGAAAAGTGCTGCGTCAGTGCTCTTTAAAGGAGAGGCGCATACATTCTGAATTTCCCTTTTAAAAAGTGTTTCCCCTACATCCATCCCGAGGTGCCACATGACTGCGGCCCACGTACCATCGGGGAAGTCGGGGTGGCAGAGCTGCAGGTCCTTGCAGGTTCTGGCCGGGTTCCCCTGCGTGCCCATCGGGTACTTCATGCGCTCGATGTCCTGCTTGAGGTTGTTCAGTGACGTGAAGATGTCCTGCATGCCCTCGCCGTAGTCCATCACACTGTCGGCCTCGTCTGCCTGGGTGTCTGGTGACCGCCTCGTCTTCTTCGGGGACTGGATGGGCAGGGGCTGGATGACTTCACCAGGAGGACCCTAAGCGGGGGAAATAGAGAACATTATACACAATGTCTCCACACATGCTGGAGTGGAGTCTCCCAATCTCTTGGAGATATTTATTCACTAACAGATGTTAAAACTGACCCCTTCATGGCTACCCAATCGGGAAGACAGTCCCAGATGTTTCACTGTCTGATTTGTTTGCTAATATCATTTGATCATTTACACATGCATAGGACTGATAGAGCTGAACTCAACGTCAAACCCAAAAGTAATGAAGGACGACTTACAGGTGGACCAGGTGGCCCCACTATGCCGGAGTCCCCTTTCTGTCCAACAGGCCCCTAGATGTGTAGAGGAAGACACTTTTATTTCCATCTCGAGCAGGAACGCCCCGGCAGACATTGTGATGCAGCTGACTTTAGGCAAACCAACTGTCCCTGTGGACTCACCGTGGAGCCCTTTGCGCCCTTGGGACCTTGAGGACCCTGAGGAAAGCAGAGAGAGGAATGGATGTTAATAACGGCTACAGAGGGTTATCAGGGGCTTCCGTGTTAATGTAGGAGAAAAAGCGGATCCCATACAGGCAGACCGGGGGGGCCGGGGGGACCGACTGGACCAGTGGATCCGCTGACACCCTGTGGACCAAAGAGGACATGGAGTCGGTTAGACAGCAGAGGGACTATGGCTGGCTGTGGCGACCTGAGCTCTGCCAAAGCTTGGGGGATTTAAAGGGCCTGAACGGGCCCGGGGTCTGTCTTTATGAAAATACAGTAAATGAAGAGTTCAGTTTGTACAGCTGTCGTTGATATTTTTTTTCCTTTGATGTGATAATTTAGCTGAACTCTTTCTGTGCTGTTATTCAAATGCAAAAGGGAAATTTTTGGTTCAAGCATTTAACACCGGAAATATTATTCTAAATGACACAAATGAATTATTTATTAGGTTCATCTGATGTGTAATACCTGAAATGCCCAATGAGAGGCAGTAGAGAGATGAGCATGTCAAAGTACTCTACTGTAAATGCGAAGTAGCTCACAGCCACCTGCTTCCTGACACACAGTAACCCTCTCCACATATGATTACCACCGTGACCACACGATGGAGGCATTATGGAGCACTTACGGTGTCACCCTTGCTGCCGTGGGTCCCCTGAGGTCCCGGTTGCCCCCGGTCTCCCTTTTCACCCTGCTCTCCAGGTGGACCAATCAGGCCTATGAGGCCGGGGTGACCCTGGGGTACAGGGGATTAGGAGGTGCTTATCATGGTTCATCAGGTGCTGGGCTACCCGACGGATCACGCAGTGTCCACACATTCCATCTAGAGTACTCTCATCAGCATCCCTGACAGCCAGGGGGTCTCCAACTCCATTCCTGGAGAGCTACTGTCCAGTAGGTTTTCTATCCTACCTGGCTTCTGATGAGCCACACCTGTTCTCAGGTAAATACCAGGAACAGGTGTGGCTCCTCAGAAGCCAGGTAGAAAAAAGAACCTACTGGATAGTAGTTCTCCAGGACTGGAGTCCCCTGCGAGAACCCTGCTGATAGCCCTTCAAAGCGCCCCCCTATATATATGGCTTGCTTTGAACTAATGTGTGGGCTCCATGACTATAAACCACACACACAAAGACAGGACAGGACGATGGTTACCTTTTCACCTTTAGAGCCCGAATCACCCTTCAAGCCAGGCAGACCGGGAGGCCCCTGTATGTGGGAGAAAAGGCGGACAGGTGAAGTTGTGTGTACAGGCTGCCTGCATCCGTACAGCCTGCCGAGAGAGGGGGCACCCTTACCAAGGGTCCAGGGGGACCGTCCTGGCCCGGGGATCCGGGAAGTCCCTGCTCGCCCTGTAGACATCAGATCCAGCACGTGTCATTTTTATCACATTTTAATCACCCTAGAAGTTAAAGTTTTTGGCACTTTTGTAAATGTCATGGGTTTTGAGGCAAGTGATGAACTCACCACAGGCCCAGGGATGCCACGCAAGCCCTCGGGACCGGGTTTTCCGGGGGGGCCCTGGGGGCCCACAGGCCCAGTTTTGCCTGGAGGGCCCTCTACACCAGGTTCCCCCTGCAGGCAAGATTAGGAAAAACAAATTATCCTGTATTAATCCTGTGTAAAATGCATGTTGTACTTAAAATTTGTTTAAATGAAAACTATGTCACAGACTTTACATTATATATGGAACAGAACAATGCCCAACGTTAAGGTTCTGCCCACTACCGAAGAGAGAGAGCTATAGCAAAATTACCTTTGGGCTACAATTTTGAAGGATTTTCTCTTTAAAAATTACAGTGTCAATGAGGCAAAGCACTGTTAACTTAAATCTGATATAATAGTAGAACATGCAGCATCCATAAATTAACATATATTCGAGTCTGAGGATAATTAAGTGGAAGGCGACTCATCACGTTGGGTTGTGGTAGATAGACTGTGTGTGTGGGGGGGCAGCGTCGATTCTCGGTACCTTTGCGCCCTTCTCTCCCTGTCGGCCCTCAGCTCCAGCGGCTCCCAGGGGCCCCTACGGACACGGGAGAGACACCTCGCTTACATGCTGTCTGCAGAACTCACCACTGCACATGAGCCGCGGCTAACGTGAAAAAATCTCTCTGAAGGTTGGCAGTCATTCAACATTATATATGCAAAACATATATACAATTATATAAGAGATAGATGTTCCTCTGGAGCCGGTAATAAGGCCGGCTTTACTTGGGCTCTTAAAAGCTGGCTCTAATCTAATTTCCATCCAGTGAAGATGGTAATTAATGCCACTCTGATGCTTTTTTTTTATTTCACGCTGACACAGCGACAGACGAAATGCACATGGCCAGGATCGCGTGAGGATCAACAAACACAAACGTGACAGTGATCGGAGCTGTCAGAATCGGCATGTCCCTCTGGCACCGAGCTCACCAGCTGCAGGTCCCACAGCCCTGTGCCAGAGGCCTTGTGATTGGCTCATCCTCTCAGGCCTGTGGTCACCTAGCCCCACTACAGGTACATTCCACACCGATCATATGGCATGGCCTGATTGGGCTGGTACCTCTGGGCTCCTCAGACACTAGCGGCGAGCTGGAAATAGCTATTAGCGCCTCCATGTGGCAGATGTATCACATGCTGGCGTGAGGAACACGGTGTCCTCCATTGAGATTCGTCATCTGTGTTCCTTTGTGATCCAAAGTGTGGTCAGAAAATGAAAAGGCTCAGGTTCATAGCAGAATATGAGGCATCGACCACAACTCCTAAATTTTCACCGCAAATCACTGTTCTTCTGCCGTGTGATCTCTCGTGCGAGATCTAGACGCGTACACGTGACATAAGCCTTGTGTAGATCAGCGCCGAGCGAATATGCGGGAGAAAATGGAGATTTTTACCTGAAATGTGAAATAGCTTCTTATCAACGTGTTTCTCTCAGTGGAACAGAAAACAGATCACAGACTCCAAACACAGCCACATAATAATGCTTCCATTTATGATGTTTACTATTGCCCAGATAAGCAACGAGTTCATCTCCCTCCACTAGATAAGGGTTACCCTCAAAATTCAGAATTACTGAAGAAGTGGGTCCCTGAATGAGGATGCCATCTGCATTCCCACTCCTAATCAGTACAGGGCTGCTCTTCTGCCTTGGCACATCTGGCTTACATGGATGCTTAGATGAATGCTGTCTTTAGAGGTTGCCTCTGTCTAAATCTGGCAGCACCTTCCACCCGAATGAAGCAAATGGACCTGGAGCACACACTGTCACATCCTCATTCTGTACCATATACTTATTTCTGTGTCCCCATGACAAAGTGCCCGAAGAAGTAACCCACTGCCATCCAGCTGGGAAATGCCAAAATCCTCATATTCAGGCATATTAACCCAAAATAACGTGAATGTGAGAGGTACAGTGTGCACACCAGTCTGTAGCAGAGGAATTGGACATAACTCCCTGGTCATTAGATGATTAAAGGGAAGGCTCCATCTGCGCACAAGAGGCTGCACAAATGAACCACAGGGCTTCATCAAATATTCACCAGTATCATTCTCCAGGCAACCAGGAACCAACACAGCTGCAAATCGCAGCAGGAGCACGTGTGCGCAACAGTGCGATGCATATTTTCTGTTTTATTTCGCAGCATACATTTAAATTATGCTTCCCGCAGCAGTATTACTATTCCAGTGCAGCCTTGTTTGTAACAAATAAAAATGTATTCTAATGTCCAATTAAATGGATGGATGCTTCATTACTTCCGAATGCATCACAGTGCAACACTGAAGGCACTGCTGTGGTCTGTGAATCTTCATGCAGACGTGTGAATAATGCGTGATTATGATGTACGTGCATTTTTGGATGCTGGATGTCGAGAATAAATATGTTAATGACCTCAAAGAGGCCTGTGTAGCAAGCAGAAGGGATCACCTGCCTCACAGACAGAGAGACACATAATGAGCATGGCGACAATAAAGATTACCATAGTCACCATCACCATCATCAGGGGCATACTTAGGAATTCTGGGCCCCCTGACAAAATGTTAACTTGCCCCCCCCTCCCCCACACTCAGTTTTCCATATAATTTGACATATTTAAGGGCTCCTGTCAAGTGCTAGGCCCCCAGAAACTGCCAGGGTATCCATGCCGCTCCTACATCCCTAAGCATCATCATCACCACGGCAATGTGCACACTCACTCTCTTGCCCGGTGGACCAGGTGGTCCAGCTTCTCCAGAAGGACCAGGTGGACCCTGTAAACCCAGGACAATGACAGTTCAATGTTGCATGGCAGTATCAGTGTCTGATTTTAGAAACTTGCATGAACTGAACCAATCAGCCTCATTACAATTAGACTAGAAATACTGATGTGATGACCCTTTTATTTCAGTGAGGGCTGGGATTATGGCAAGTGGTTGGTACCATGCAAAGGGGCAAACTTACAGGCTGACCAGGTTCACCATCCTCTCCCTTGTCTCCAGGAAGACCATCGATCCCCTGAAATATGTTAACGTGGACAAACAGCATTATTAAGGACCCATTTCCTTAAGCTACGTTTTGCAGTGTGCTTAGTGAAGGTGAATGTCTCTGTCAGACTGTAAACATAATCCTTGTCAGTGATTTATTCCTTATTATATGAGCCACCACACACAATACATTTATAAATACTTTCAAGGCCATTTTCAGTATTGAAACCATTATCAATTATTCAGGCACAGTGCAGTATTAATAAGTGAGCAAACGTCATAGTGCTGTACTCTGCTTTTGACTGTGGTACTTACAGCAACACCTGGCTCACCGGGGGGGCCAGGGTCTCCGGGGAATCCCACAGGACCCTATGGGTCAAAAGTCAGATTGTCAATTATAATTGTATAGTGAGATAATGGGAACCTCCAGAACCTGCGACATCCGTGTGAGGAGCTTAAATAGGGACACTCACTGGGTTGCCCTTGGGACCGTCATCTCCTGGGGGGCCCTTAGCGCCAGGGGGCCCGGCAGCACCAGGGGGGCCAGCCTCGCCCTTCTCTCCTCGCTCACCTTTGGGACCCTGCAAAGGAGCACAAGCATCAGCACCCACATGGGAGGAGATACAGGGATGACTGCTTGTGCTTTAAAATCATCATCATCACCACCACCATCATCTTCACTACCGTCATCACCATTATCAACACCACTACCATCATCTTCACCACTGTCATCGCCATAATCATCACCACCACCACCTTCACCACTGTCATCACCATAATCATCACCACCACCACCACCACCACCTTCACCACTGTCATCACCATAATCATCACCACCACCTTCACCACTGTCATCACCATCATCATCATCACCACCACCATCATCTGCACCATCACCATCATCGTCGTTGTCATTGTCATTGTCACCACCATCACCATCACCATTATGTGATGAAACTTCTGGCTAGGGTACATCGAGAAGCACAGCAGTGACCGTGTTCACACTCAGCCCAGGAAGACTGCAGACATATCCATTTGAATAAACCTGAGCGTCCAGTTTATGGGCTTGAGTAAACAGCACACGTCTCTTGACAATCTCCTCTTGCAATATCTACTTCTAATAGTAGATCGATTATCTACTATTATCTATCTGCTTCCTAGCTAATCATCAGGCTAGAGGAGTTTGAGTCCATGTGGGAAAAGTACCTCCTCGAGTACCTGCTCTAACCTGGTGTCGGTCTCAAGTTACAAAGCAGTCGGTGACAGCAGTTCTTTAAAAACAAGGACTCTTCACACAAAGAAAGCAGCCAGCTGTGACACTCACCGCAGTGCCGGCCTCTCCAGGGGGTCCAGGGTTACCCGCTTCTCCTTGCTCCCCCTGTGAGGAGTCACATTGGTTACCATGGCAACTCAGCACATTGCTGTACAACAGTGATGGACACGTCTGGAGAGAACATAGGGCTCTGCCCCACTCCACCTGCGGCTATCAGGTGAGGCTGTGGAGAATGAAGAGCCGATGGGAACTGTTAGCATTTAGGCGTCGTGGGGGGAGACCTTAAGGGTCACTTACCTTCTCTCCCACGGCTCCTACTGCACCCACGCCTCCGGGGGGTCCTTGGGAGCCCTGTCACACATTACAGCACGGAGGCAACAATAAGCCGTAAGCATTTCATCACCCCAACTCAGCTAAACACCAGAATGAATGCCTGTATCCACAGTACATCATCTGAACTTCTGCTTAACAGTAAAGCCCAGTGTCTGCTGCTGTGTGCACTGGGGGTTTGGGCTGCTGGCCTTCTAAAGGTGTAAAGTTAACACTGAGACGGCAGCTTTCTGCATTTCTGAGCATAATGGTGTATGAGTGAGACACTGACGTCAGCTCCGCTGGGTCCTTGCGGTCCTCTTGGGCCTGGCGGTCCAGGTGGCCCCTGCAAAGAGTCAATGGGGAGACAGATGGAACGAGGCCCGGATGTGAAGCCCGCTGCATGGCGGCGTGAGGCTCCACCTCAGGCCCAGCGCCTGGACCGTGAGATCAACGCCAATCCCCCCACTTACCATGGGACCAACATCTCCGTTCTCGCCCTTCTCCCCCGGAGGTCCAGGAAGCCCCTGAGATTGAGACAGAGCATTGTTACTGCAGCTGATGCTGACGAGCCTGCAGTGAAGAACGAGCACCAAAGCAGTGTTTTAGCTATGAAGCATGTAGTCACTGTGTGGCCCATGGGTAGTGTGCTCCTCACATTACAGTGAGCCAGCTTATGCATGTTAATGCTCTGATTGGACTTTGTTAGCTATTTTAACCTTATATGTAATAACGTTCTACATAAGGATAGACATCTTTTGAGTACTTATCAATAACACTTCGAAAGGGAACCTCAAAAAAGTACAGCATCAGATATTTTCAAAGCCTTGGCCTCTGACAGAAGTGAAATGGCCTCAATCAGGCTGAATGGAAGACCAGAATGACACCAGTAATTATTTGCCTCTTAAGATGAAGCGGATCAGATGTGACGGCACCCGGCGAATCATCCAGCTGCAGGACTCTTCCAGAAAGTTCCTTCTCCTACTCAAAGCTCTCCTTATCACTTTGCTGCCTAGTGGGTAGAAAACTGACTGCATTCTACATACTTCTGCCTCGAAATTTATGGCTAATTAACCCACAAATTCTCGGTCGGTGATCTGAAAAATGACCTCAACGACGGGAGAAGTGAAAGTAAACCATTCGAACACATAAATCTGCGGTGATTTACGTTTACTGCTGACTATACATTCGAGATAATATTACATTTACACAGAGAGACACCCGGCACGTGTGACGATATGGACCCATCTTCAATCCAGCGGGAAATGCCTTCAGGAGACTTTATGCGACTAAGCCCAGTATAAAAAAGTGAGAATGTTCAGGGCAGCCATGAAAGGGCTGGTTAGTGAGGGAGAGCAGTGATGGGACATAAATATATAGTGACGATGCCAGGGAGAGATGCTGTGCCTTGTTGTTCCTCGAACATCCCTCGAAGCCTGTGGAAACACAGTGTACAGCGACGCCGAGCACTCCCGCCAACGCAAGAAACAGCAGAAGCAATGACACATGACGGCATTACTGGGGCCTGAAAGCACCAAGCAGCTCAGGGGACCCACCTGCAGTCCGATGGGCCCTGGGGGCCCCGGGAAACCTCTGGGCCCCTCGTCTCCCTTCTGTCCAAACATACCCTGCTGGCCTCTGGGTCCAGGCTCTCCATCGGCACCCTGGGACGCAGAGGTCACACCATCACGGCAGCGTGATTAACAACACACCTGTCCTGATTAATTAATTATGCCTTTACACGCTGTACAGGTGTGGGGTGACGTCTCGGGGGAAGGGGGGGGGGGTGTTTGCAATGCACCAGCACATTAGAGACACAAGACAGCCAGGTCTGAGTCACTGTGCTAACTGAGCAAGGAGACTGTGTGACAGCCTGTGATGGTGGTGGTGGTGGTGGGGGGGCGGTCACGATGAGACTGCGGCTACTCACAGCAGGTCCGGGGGCACCAACAGGACCCTGGAGACCCGCTGGGCCAGGAGGACCCTGGGGAAGGAGGAGAAGGAAGGACATTGGGCGAGAGGAGAGGAGAGTGATTAATGACGGCCTGAGGGCACAGCAGACAGACAGGAAGAGGTCACCGACACCAAGAGATAGGCCAGCTGCCGGAGCGCCCAATCAGTCAATGCCGCCAGCTGATAGGACGAGAACAATCAGCATAGCATTGTAAATAAACACTGCTGGTAATAGTGAGGAGGAGCGCTTGGCTGATAGCTTTATCAAATGCCATTTAAAAGCCATTTCCATAATTAAGTTCAAAACTTGTTTTTATTCTGGGAAATGTATCCTGGTTGATCCTGGAGCACCCTCTCCGGAACGGAACCAGAATGATAACTCACTTGTTCGCCCTTGTCCGCTTTGCTTCCCTTCTGCCCGGGCTCTCCGACTTCTCCCTAAAAGCACATGGCAGGACATGTGATCGCCATGCCGACAGCGGCGCTGGGATGCCGGGCCCGTCACATACCAGAGTGACAGGGCAAAGCCGGCCGGCATATTTCACTGTGCGCCTTGAAGCTTATGAACATGACATCGCATGCACATTACATCCCTGAACAGTGCAGAGGGAATGCTGCACCTCCCCGGGCCTGGGTGAGGAGGCGAAGGGGGGCGGGGTTAATGAGGCTCACCTTGTCTCCATCCTCTCCAGGTGGGCCCTGAGGTCCTGGGGAGCCAGGGAGTCCGACTGGGCCTTGAATCCCGTCCCGTCCGGCTGGTCCTTGTGGACCTTTCTCACCCTACAGAGGAGCGAGAGCAGATCAGACATTGAAGACAAAAGGCATAAATGCTATTACAGACGTGTAATCGCCTGACATCGCATGGTATCCAGTCACAAGCGGGTACCTGAATGCTCACAGTGACAGAACCCTCTGATGCTGGATGGCGTGGGGATCATTTCTATTGGCTGAAGATTCACTTTAATTTCAGCTAGAGAATGGCGTCCTTCTTCCCACCCCCATCTATCTGACGGTGACGACGCTGAGCCCAAGCCCATTTGGAGGCAGCAATCACACACCTCCCTGACTCCTCAGCCATCGCCATTAGCATAAAATGATAAACAGAAATTGCCTCTAACTGTGCTACAGCTTTGAAAAGTAATTAAGGCCCAATAAACAAACGACCCGTGTAGCACAACATCTGTGTGGCTGAGAAACTTGATTTACTGGATTTACGCCCCAAAGGAGCAGTTTCCTGAACCACACCACATTGCGCAGCCAGTTAGAACCTACGGGGGCACCCTTCTCTCCAGCTGGGCCTGGGGGTCCCTGGGGTCCCGTCCGTCCTGAAAGTCCTATGGGCCCCGCGGGACCGGCTGCACCTCTCTCTCCAGGAGAGCCCTAAGAGATCAGGGAAGGAAAAGGAAAGAGACAGAACGATAAGGCTGAGCGAGAAAATAATAACTATATAAGGCTGGCATATATATGTGCTAAGCTGAGGCTCCTGCTACATACTGATGCCTCTGATTACATTCACAGGCAGCTTTCATGCATTATTGAAGGATGCCCGTCTTTTCAAAAGGCTCCTTTCTCAGATAATGCCCTGCGAAGTACCTCCTCCTTATAGCAAATGGCGCTGTGACTGACAATCAGCTCCTCTAAAGGTGTCCTCTAATGACACCAGCAGGTACATTCCTCCATTTAAACCAAAGTCCATCCTGTACTTTTCCCTGTACTTTTTAGACATGCGTGCGGGTGCGAATGTCGCAGTGAGCATTATCCAGATTATGCACTGCTGGTCATATCTTAATGGCACAGTACTAAAAATTCACGAGTGGATACAAATTGTAATTCTCCAGCTATGTCAGCAGGAGGCAACATAACCCAAGTGACGGAGGGGAAAATCAGTACTGCTGCCAATTGCTAATGGCCTTTGCCTATGTCTCGTGACCTCCTGCCACACGGAGCAGTATTCTCTGCTGCCAGTGTGGTTAATGGCACAAGAAGGATTCTCATTGGCTAACAGCATGCTCATGCTGGCCTCCCACCACAAGGAGCAGTATTCTCTGCCACAGGTGTAGTTAGTGGCATGAGAGGGACTCTCATTGGTTAATGGCATGCTCATCCTGCTGACCTGCCCTCTGAAGTACTCGTGGTAGATTTGTGAAGGTGCTAGCAGTGGTGAATGGCACTAGCAGACTGAACGTTTATAACGGCACATGTTTAGCGACAATATGAGAGAAGTGGCTAAACCATTAGCAGTCCATTAAAAAATGTATTCAGTTCATTATCAACTGCACTGTTAAACTTAATGTTGATGTAAGGCATTTAAAAGCTCCCCATCTAGGATTGTACTTTCCTTGCTAATAAATTACAAGCAGACATATCTGCTGCTGAAAAAGAACTCAAATCATTAAAAGTCGACTACCATTATAACACTAAAAAAGCCTCCCAGACATCGGTACTCCCCAGCTGTCACGTTTAATCTTCCTTGGCAGTTACAGAAGGTGAAATGTCAAGAGACGGTAATTACCAAGCAGATACCTCTTAATCCGCACTTTGTGACTTGTTAAAAAGGTGGAAGTGCCCTCTAGTGCTTAAAACAGGCATTGCAGGCAGCAGTAATTAATCATTGATGCTCCCTGTGATGGTATAATGTGAGCTCTGTAATGTCTGTCTGAAGGCCAACAGTTTTCCACAGTCCTGTGACCTGCAGCAGCTCTGTACGTAGTGTTCATGTGGCCTGCTTTCAGATGGATAAAGGCATGCCCAGGGGGGTTGGGCAGCCAGTTGACCTTGGACCCCAGATGTTTTTTTTCTCCCTGCTTGGGAGTTTTTGGTTCCTCTCCTCCGTTGTCAATTGGCTTTTTCTTTTTTTCTTTTTTTTTCTATTCTGTCTTTCTTTCATTCTATGTATTTCATTTTATATGTATATCAATGTATTCATTTTATATGTATATCAATGTATTCTAACACATCCATATAAAGCGCCCTGGGACAACTCTATTGTGAAGGGCGCTATATAAAAATAAACTGAGAATTGAATAAAGGTACTTACAACTGGCCCTGGTGGCCCCTGGGGGCCCTCTCCTCCTTTCAAGCCAGGTGGACCCTGAAACAAGAGCCAGTGTTAGACGTGGTGGGTTTGGACATGAAGGGGGCAGACTGGGGGGGCGGGCTGTCTTGTGTGTATCGGGAATGACAGGCTTTCCCAGGCCTTCTGCACCTGTTCTGCTTTTCAAAGTTGACCCACCTTTAAGGCAATCCTCTGCGTATAATTATCATAACTATCAGAGCACAGCGGCGAGGGCGCCCCCCGCTGGTAAAAGCTGGAAGCTAAAGGGTTTTGTCAAGCAGAGTGTCTGACTGTAATGAAAATTAGGCTCTTCAATATTAATGCGAGAAACCATCAAATAAAAAAGGACCAATCCATGAAAATGACACATCTGTGCAGGACGGAGCCACTTCAATTGGCTATGGGCCGCTGAACTCTTATTACCCCAGAATAAAAAGCATGTTTGTTTAACCCAGATTCGTCTGTGGCGGGATGCAGAGCAGATCATTAAATGCCTGTGGCTGGCAGTGCACACAAACACACACAGACACACACAGACACACACACACACACACACGCAGAGCAGGCGAACTGTTCTGGAAGGTGCCTGTGGGAGAGCTGCTTCTGAATCACACCGCATCAAAGCAAGCTGCTCTGTGTGCTCACTCCTGAGACACTGCAGACAGGCCTGCAGCACAACAGCTGGAATATAGGGGGTAGCGGTGGAGCACCTGTGCTCCGGGCAGGCCTCGCTCTCCGGGGAATCCTCTGAGACCAGGGGGGCCGTCCTTTCCGGAAGTCCCAGGAGGACCGGGGTCTCCCTGCGATAAAGAAATGTGGAGCAGGGTATGAGGATGGGCCGTCGGCCTGTGTGTGCTGATCCTGGCCTGTAGGAAGGGGGCGCTGTGTGCCCTTACCGTTCTGTGTCTGTGTCGTTTGTGTAGCTTTGTCCCAGTTTATGTAATAACAGGTATGCACCTGTGATTGCCATTACGATGGGGGGAGCTCTGCTCTCTCTGAACGCCACCCGGGGCGACCTGCTTACCTTCCAGCATGGGGCTCTTTGCACCAAAACGCCCAATTTCCTGCTGTTTCCTGCTGGCTTTTTATCAGCCTGTTTATCAACCACTGTGGCATGACAGCTGCGGTCATTGGATCGATATCGTCACCATTATCACTACATTTATGGGGAAGAATGTTCCAGCTGGGCTGCCGCCTCCTCGCCGAATGACAAAGCACAGTGACCTCAGCTCCAAAGCGCTCTGGCCAGCGTCGGGGACACCGCCTGACCCAGTGAAAGCCGGCCGAGCGGAAAGGAGCCCTGCTGCTTCAGAGGGATACAGCCTGGTCACCAGGGGCCAGCAGATCAGGGACTGAGGGCCTCCACAGCAGCTGGTGTGAATGGGTGCGCAGTCACTCTCCTTCACTGCGAGCACGGCAGGCTGAGGGCGGATGATCACCACTGTCTACCATGTTTAGCACCCAGCCATGACCCTTTGAGACGCCCTCTACTGCCTGATCGTAGAAACTGCTTAGTGTTTTTATGATTAGACGGCTCTTCCGTGGGGTATATTTACACAGATTACATGGTTTGGGGCGGGGGGGGGGGGGCGTCATCTTACCTTGGCTCCCTATTTACCTCCGGCTCCAGGAAGACCCTGCTCGCCTGGGGGCCCAGGGGGCCCCGGGTGTCCTCTCTCTCCATTGGGGCCTGTCTCCCCGGTAGGTCCCTGTCAGCCAGAATGTCAAAATAATAGTGCTTATCTGGATAATGAGCACAGTTAGTCCAGGGCGCCGTGCTGCGGATCCTGTGAGCGCTGGGCGGCGGCGCCGCGGACTGCGCACTTCAACAGAATAATAAAAAAATAAAACATTTTAATATCTTAATGCTGGCCAGCAGCTGAGAGAGCTTCAGCTTCTCTGCCCAGAGATGGATGGATGGATTACAATGCAGTCAGTGCTAAAGGGGAGGTGCTGAAGGACGTTCCGAAGCGATGAGAGGACGCACCTGCGGGCCGACGACGCCGCCCGGGCCGGGCGGGCCCGTCTTTCCTTGGAAGCCCTGAGAGGTGAGAGCAGCACAGTGATGCTGTTAGAACTGAAGCGGAACGGGAGCGCGGAGCCGGCGCCGAGCTGGGTGGTGCGGGGTCATGCTCACCGTCTCTCCACGCTGCCCGGGGTGACCAGGCAGCCCGTCTTTCCCGGGGGGGCCCTGCCAGCATGGGAGAGAGTCAGAGTGAGATGCCAGAAATATGGGGACCGCACAGCCCGGTACAGTCCCAGCCCGAAATCACCCCGGCATTAAACATGAGGTCAACAGTGCCTTCCGGAGCAGAAGTACTTATACCCTTAAAATGAGACATTAGACTGCATAAATAAATCATTTCATTTAGTTAAGTAATAATAATACAGTATTCATAGCAGTAATCGGAGAAAAATATCAGCAATGCCAATGTTTGAGGTTAGTACCAATTTAAATACAGGATTATGAAAGTCCTGCTATTTTTTGTCCTTTTATTCATTTAAATGAACTTTAGTCATATCACATACATAAAGCAGCATCTCCTTTTGCACATCTGCAAAATGTATCAAAGGTTTTGCACAATCCGAAAATACTCACAGGGGGTCCTTTTGGCCCCGAGAATCCCACTGGGCCCTGGGGTCCTTGAGGTCCCTAAAACATGTGACAACTAATCAGAAAACAGGAAGCTGGCGCCTCACAAACCAGCAACAGGAAAACATCCCATTCAGCCCATGCTGCAATTTCGGTAAATCACGCTGTGCCAGCCGGACTGAGACAGGAAGTCAGGGAACAACCGGCAGCCTCAGTGCAGAGGAATCATGGGAAGAAAGGCTCCTTCTTCTGCCATAAATAAATCCAAAAACTGGCTGGAGGACAGACTCTAATTTATATTATGGTAATTATGGCAATTAATCCTTATCCACTAACACTCAATCTCAAATAAGCTTTTTATGAAACATTGCATTAAAAATTAAAATAACAAATTAAATTATCCATAAACAAAACTTGCAGGCAGATTTGATTTAATGCAATGAAACGACTACAGAAAGACATAGCTATTTCCTCAGCCGGCTTGGTTTTTAATAGCAATAGTCAATAATTAATAAGAAATAATTAAGTAATACATTAACTGCATTACAAATGAACTGCATACATAAAATTAAAAATATGTACTGCATAAACAAAATATAAAATGATAGCAATCATTCTCTATACCTATAGCAATGAAAGACACACTGACATTCCTGACATTAGTAAGAGAAATGTGGATATTTCACAGAGCATAAAAAGAGAGCCGATCCATTTCTTCTCTCTTCGTCTCTTGATTGATTATGACCCCCAGATGTATGTTGTAACTGCTGGTGACCCCAGACCCTAGGTATGTGCTACAACAGTAAATCTTCATGGGGATATCAGTCTTGACGTCACACTGTGTCTCACCTGTGTCCAGGAGACACTGACCTCTGAATTACAGGGTTTAAGTGCTCGCATTCCATAGTGCCAAACATTTTGGGCTTTGGTCATGGAAATTATGACTCTTCTGTGTGGAGATTCTGTCAGTAGGACAAATGTAACCTAAAATATTGAGCAACAGACCAAATAAAACCAATACCATGTGCAGAGATTTACAAAGCCTAGACGTGATGGCAGAGGCTGTGGTGTGACCAGTGTGACCCAGCTGCGACCCAGTGTGACCCAGCTGCAACGGGCTGGTTTTTAAAGCTACGGGAGATTATCATGCTATTGGCTTTAAAACCGGAGGATCAA
>JAODKN010000001.1:16276751-16312901 GCA_026774425.1 Petrocephalus zakoni | reverse complement strand
CGTACACGTGCCCTCTGCATTCATGCCCCCTGCATAGCCGCTCTCTGTCGGATACCGTACACGTGCCCTCTGCATTCATGCCCCCTGCATAGCCGCTCTCTGTCGGATACCGTACACGTGCCCTCTGCATTCCAAGCCTGTCCCAGCATCTCTCTGACTTGCTTGCTGCCCCGTCCCTCCTCCCCAGATAACACCTGTGACACCGGAGCTATGTGCTGCAGGCCTGGGACTGCCCTGCCACCTGGGGGGAGATTTATAAGATGTAGGGCCGAGCGAGGTCTGGGGCAGAGACGTGAAGCCGGCTGCCCCTGCAGCTGCCCACCTGACATCTCACATGCCCCCTTATTCCAGTTTACACACCCCACTCCATTTTTATAAGTGTTTTATAAACCTCGCTACATGGTCTCTGCGGAGAACCACTCAGACACTGAATCTCATATTCAGAAGGTGATACCAGCAAAACCTTGAGAACATATTGAGTAAGAACTGCCTAGAATCAGGACCTACTGAAAAGTGATGGACAACTAGATACTTCTCTTTAACTTTAAAATCCATCCGTGCCATTTCAGATGAACATGTTACCATGCTACCCACAAGTATATATTATTTGTAAATACAGATGACATTGTAAAATGTTCCAGTAGAATTTGCTGTGAAAATGTGGCCAAATGGAGTTTCCAGGTGAATCCTCAGCATTGTGTGCATCATTAAGTAAGTGTAGCGTGGCTGTGGCTGTGATGAGGGTCCTTCCGTACCTCGCCGTAGCTGGCCAGCTTGATGGGCGCGTTTGGGGGCCCAGATGTGAGATCTGCTGCTCTAACTGGCATCCTCCTGTTTGACAGGATACTCTATTCCTGCATGGCAAGGTGTATGAGAGTGTTGCACTCTAGCGGACCTGACTGTAGGGCTCTGGCATGTCATAGAGTTTGGTTTGGCACTGCTAAGACTCCGAAACCCAAACGCATATGTTTTCTTAAATCACCAAAAATAGGTTGAGATAGCAGGGCTGCACACAAAGGGGCATGGGATAAACGCAGGGACCACTGAGGGGGACCGATCTGTTCTTTGTGCAAGGCTGACATTTGCAGTTTTGGTTATTCACAGGTTGGCTGTGAATAAATAAACAGGAATATTTTTGGAGCTTGCTGGAGGATCCCGGAGACTTAGAGATGATGTGTAACCCAAAAATATGTAAATAATCCTGAAAATAATTTAGATCACTTAAAATCATATACTGTATACTTATTAGTGATAATATCAGTTTGTGTAAGGGCATACTATAACTATACTAAGTATAATTTACAAATTTTCACATTTGTGAGGATCCCCTACCCTTGTGGAAGTGAAGGGGGCACTACTGTATATTGCACATTACCTGGCCAAATGAAAATCACAGTTGAAATGTAAATAAGCAAGTACTTAAGAGCCAATGCCTGGATCACTATTACAGCTCAGCAACATTATGCAGCGATAAAGTGGAGTCAGTCTAGTACCTATATCTACAGAATGGCCAGGTTATCCCATCGACAGATTTTTTTCTTCCCCGTTATCATGGGCATATTCCAGGATGAAAATGACAAGATTCATTCAGAGTGGTTCAGGGAGCATGAGGAATCATTTTCACACATAAATTGGCTGTCACAGAGCCTTGACCGTAACCCCACTGAAAGTCTTTGAGATGTGCTGAAGAAGACTTTATGGAGTGGTTAAACTCAGCCATCATCAGTACAAGATCTTGGCGGAAAATGAAAGCAAATCTGGATGATAAGCACGTGGAACCAACACCATGATGAATGCGCACTATAATCAAAGCTAAAGTTGGCCCAACGAATTATTAAACTGTGTGACTTTTTGGCTGGGCAGTGTATTTTGATTCATTTGACTACAGCTTTACAAAACTTAATACTTAAGAGGCTGTCACAGATCCCATGCTATAGTGAGTGTTCAATGAGGAAATGGCTCCCAAACTGATGCCATCAGCTCTGTGGATTTAAGTTCAGGACCCTGTTATTTTACGCTATACAGTCGTCCCTTCACTCTATCGTGGTTTTTTCTAATACAGTACTGTGCTCATTAAAGTATATACAGTACTGTGCTCATTAAAGTGTGTACAGTACTGTGCTCATTAAAGTGTATACAGTACTGTATATTCATTAAACAGTTGATCTAGATAGTGAAAATTCGGTTGTCTGAGTCACTTATAATCTCTTCCTATCTGGCCACTGACTGGCTCAGCCTCATGCAAGTTCGTGTCTCTCATACACGCTTCTACATCGCTACGCGTCGGAAGCATCTTTGTTTGCGATTTCTGAGAACTTTTATCTAAGCCCCACGATGGCTCCTAATCGTGCTGCTTCTTCTAAGCCTTCTGTTTCTTCTTATTTTCATAGGTTAGTGATTCTGTGAAAGAACTGTGTGTGTGTGTGTGTGTGTGTAATTAAATGTGCAATAATAATAATAATACTATGATATTTGTAACGTCTAATATGTCTTATTTTCTCTACTATATTGGGTAATATGGGTGTAATGGTGACTAAAGGGTGTTTCATGTCTAGAGGACTCTAATAATGTTAAAAACCGTATTTGGAAGGTCATAAACAGGTTTTCTATGCTCTAACTACAAAAATATTCAATTTATAAATAAAGAATCCTACTTCGCTGAAATTCACTTTTCACGGTAGAGTCTGGAACGGATTAAACGCGATAAACCAGGGACGACTGTATTGCCAAAAATATTGAGACACCCCTCCAAATTATTGAATTCAGGTGTTCCAATCACTTCCATGGCCACCAGTGTATAAAATCAAGCACCTAGACATGCAGACTGCTTCTACAAACATTTATGAAAGAATGGGTCACTCTCAGGAGCTCAGTGAATTCAAGCGTGGTACCGTGATAGGATACTAACTGTGCAATAAGTCCATTCGTGAAATTTCCTCGCTACTAAATATTCCACGGTCAGGTGTTAGTGGCATTGTAACAAATTGGGAGCAATTGGGAACAACAGCAACTCAGCCATGAAGTGGTAGGCCACGTAAAGTCACAGAGTGGGGACAGTGCATGTTGAGGCACACAGTGTGCAGAAGTCACCAACTTTCTGCAGAGTCAGTAGCTACAGACCTCCAAACTTCGTGTGGCCTTCAGATTAGCTCAAGAATAGTGCGTAGAGAGCATCAGGGAATGGGTTTCCATGGCCAATCAGCTGCATCCAAGCCTTGCATCAGCAAGCGCAATGCAAATTGTTGGATGATGGTGTAAAGCTCACCAGCACTGGACTCTAGAACAATGGAGGTGTGTCCTCTGGAGTGACGAATCACGCTTCTCTGTCTGGCAATCCAGTGGACGAGTCTGGGTTTGGCAGTTGCCAGGAGAATGGTACTTACCTGACTGTATTGTGCCAAATGTAAAGTTTGGTGGGTAGGGGATTGTGGTGTTTTGTTTTTTTTTTCAGGGTTTGGGCTTGGCCCCTTAGTTCCAGTGAAAGAAATTGTTAATGTTTCAGCATACAAAGCCATTTTGGACAATTTCATGCTCCCAACTTTGTGGGAACAGTTTGAAGATGGCCCCTTCCTGTTCCAACATGACTGCACACCAGTGCACAAAGCAAGGTCTATAAAGGCATGGATGAGTGAGTTTGGTGTGACTGGCCTGCACAGAGCCCTGACCTCAACCTGACAGAACACCTTTGGGATGAATTGAGCAGAGACTGCGAGCCAGACCTTCTCATCCAACATCAGTGCCTGACCTCACAAATGCTCTTCTGGAAGAATGG
Organism: Petrocephalus zakoni; assembly: GCA_026774425.1. NCBI lineage: Eukaryota > Metazoa > Chordata > Actinopteri > Osteoglossiformes > Mormyridae > Petrocephalus > Petrocephalus zakoni. The sequence goes on along the minus strand of JAODKN010000001.1, from coordinate 16,309,129 downwards.
TCAAAAATTCCCATGAACACACTCCTGTACCTTGTGGAAAGCCTTCCTAGAAGAGTTGAAGCTGTTATAGCTGCAAAGGGTGGACCAACTCCATATTAAACCTATGTATTAAGAATAGGATGTCATTAAAGTTCATGTGCGTGCATAAAGAAAGGTGTCTCAATACTTTTGGCAATATATTGTTAGCCTGTGCTGTTCATATTGCAGATTACCAATAAAAAGTCACAGGACATGTCTATCTGTCAGATGACCGATTTTTAACAGGAAAAAGTAAGGCGACTGCAGTCATTTGTAAAGGGAAAGCACCTTAGAAGTTGACTGCGTAATGACACGACGGCACTCCCGCCGAGGTGGTCTGTGAGCGGTCTTCCGATTTGTGATCAGCCAGACACCCCCGCAGTTACTCCCCCACCAAACAGTAGCATCAGTCCTGCGCGAGGGCCGACGCGTGCAGAGCACCAATCCCACGCATGTTTGCCCGCAGCAGCTCTCTATGGGGGCGAATCAGTCCTGCCTGGCTCTGTAAGGGGGATCCGCATGTCACACCTGCGACCGTCAGTCACCATCACAGCCAGAGCGTCACAGACATGGATGAGGTTTCCCATCAAGCTCCATGAACATCTGCAAGATTTGGCTTCTGAAGGGGTGGTGTGTGGCCCAGGGGAAGAGGATTCTGTGCCTGCTGTTAGGCCCTTGAGCGAGGCCCTTATCCCCCAACTGCTTCAGGGTCTGTCTGACCTGGCTTTCTCAAAAATGCACGTCACCAAATTCACAAACAAATAATACCCACAGCCCCTAGTGCTCCTGCCTGTCACAGTATGAGATTATGGACTGTATCTAGATACCTGCCTGAGAGAGATTGTGTAGTTAAAGGCCAAGCCCCCTCTCTCCTTATAAGCCATTTTAAAGGCACTTAAACAGCCATGATAATGTAAGAGGCCCACTGACTTGGGGGACTTAATCCAGCCCCTTGCACCTCACTCGGTGAGATTGGGAGTGTGTCGAGGGAGGTGTTCTGGGGGGGTGGGGGGGGGGGGGGTTCCAGGGGACCACCTGAAGGTTACCCTGTGTCTGAGCTGAGGGAAACCATACTCCCCGCTGCCTACTGGTGAAACAAGGGACATCTGTGTTGTTACAGCTGGCACTCTGCGATAAGGACTCCAAGTGCCATTTGTAATATATCACATACTGTATATCTCATGGCTTGCTGATAATTGGTATCCGGGTTACATATATAACATACATTTAACTTACTGTAACATTTAGTATAAAGCGCACATCCAGCATGGTTTGCCTACAGAAAACCAAAAGCTGCTCACACAGATTCCTGGGTTGAGGTCACCATCACAGGTGTCTGACTTCCTGACACCTACGGGTGGGTACAGCATCTCAGCTCTGAGGGCCAGGGTCTCATTAGTATTCCCAACCAGGGCAGTAGCCGCATGAGGGCGGGGTCCCGGGCTCACGCTGCAGCCCTCTCCCCCAGGACTTCCTCAGTAGCTGTTCCTCTTTGCTTTGAAACACTGAGCTCTTCCCAACATCTGCTGGACACATGTCTCCTTGCCAAAAAAGGTCTGCTAGCCGCTAGGTGATGAATCTGGACACTTTCTCTCTGCTCAAAGTAGGCCTTTGTGTAACATTTTGAATTTCTTCTGGACTGAAAGGGATGAAACTGATATTGAAAATTTTTAAGCCAGCTGTTTCTGCATGATTTTCATTGCACCACTGCATATAAAGCCACATATAACTCCTTCTTAGTTAGTATTGATATATAGTTAGTATTGATATATTGTAAGTAACAGAACATCATTTGAGATATGAGTTCAGTAGGAGGTTACCCCGATTTCTTTTAATATGTTTATTTTAATAATATCTTGATTGCCATCTATAATCTGCAAGCCTTTCACTAATTACAAATGGGCAGGCTACTTTCGGCAGGGATAATGTGAAGCGCTTTGAGACAATGTAATGTTGTGAAAATGCCATATACAAATAAAATTAAATTGCAATTGCAATATTTCCCTGTGAGCCCTTTCCTTCTCCTCAGACACCAGATGTATCTGCTCATGTGACACCAGCTACGGTGCAAGATGACGTCTGGTTCTTGAATGGAGCCTGTAAGCCCAGCGATTAAGACACAGCACAAGACAAAAAGCGACTCACCTTCAACCAGCTTGGGGTTCAGGTTTCGCAGTAAAATTACCAAATGAGAGCAGCACTTGACTAACATCAGCTTTAGAGGCAAGCACACAACACTTAACTTTTAACTAGGTGTCTGTTTGGACAAATTCCAGGAGCGGAGTGTCAGAGACACCAATAAAGTGTCTTAGTTTCCAGCAGAATGGATTGAGGCAGGTCAAGTCCTTGGCAGGTCTCCTGGTCCTTTCTGAAACCACAGATGTAGATACAAATTTGTGTCTGCGCTTACAGTGACTGTATTGTCTGACAAGCAGCACTCAGAAAGCTGCAAGTACACCTACAGTACAGTAGTGCCGTACTATACCTACAGTGCATCAAAAAGTCACTGCTGCAGATTTCAGAGGAAAGAACTAAGAAACAGTAGGACATCCTTTGTTTAGTGGGGGCACGGTGATTAAACATTATGGTACGTTTCAAGCTAGCGCATGTTAAGATAATAATAGTACTGGAAAGTAATGAAACAAGGCTGAAATAAAAGAGCAGGAGCCCTGTAAGGTTCACCACAGATATGATGGTGATTCTGATTATATACTGAGAGGCCAGTGCTTCCAAAGCAGGCTGGAGGTTATCATCTCTCCAGCAGTTGGCTGCACCTGGATTCTGTTGAATGGTTTGCAGGTTCATAAATCCATTGTTCTGCTGGGCTCCTCCTGAGCCCCTTGGGCTGGGGTAGTTTTGCTCTCTGTAGACCCCCAACATGCTGATTCTGTCCTGAACTCCTGCTGCCTCTGTGCCATGTGGAATCCCCCCCACTCAAGCGTGCTGCCTTCAGCTGTGCCCAGCTCTGACTCCTTCCAGGCAGCTGTGCCCTGCTCTGACTCCTTCCAGGCAACTTATTTCCAAACTCTGCTCTCTAAAGAGGACATGAGCACTTGCGTGAAGGGCCCACTGTGAAATGTAGGTAGGTGTGTGGGATCCTCGTCATGAGCATAATAGGAAGATCATATGGGAGTCTGTAGGCTTCCTGGGGACCAGGGTTGCATGGAGCAAGTAGCGGCAGAGGGTGATGGAACGAAGCAACTTCTGTGGAGCTCGACCTTCTGTGCCAGAGAAGCTCCACGTGAAGGTGAGTGAAGCTCCACGTCAGCAGCCAGAGTGTGATGGGCAGCTGATAACACAGGCTGGGGAGAAATGCATGCAAGAATGGCCCCGAGAGAGACCGGGTGCCAGGATCCTGGACACGTTGCAGGCACAGGTGGGACGCAGGAGATCCTTTGATCATTTGAACGTGCTACAAGGAGCAACTAGAATTGGTAGCGAGATGATTTTTACTGAATAGTGGAGACAAGGACACTTTAACCCACGCTTTGATGTTTTTGGCAGGAGCTATGTTGCGGAGGAGTTTTGAATATCACAGAAAACTGGTCAGCTTAGACTTACTAGGAGTCCAAACAGCATTAGCTACAGGATCCCTGTCGTATTTACTATTGTTCTTACATTAAGGGAATTGCGGATGTGCAGCAGAGAGGACGTCAGTGCAGTGTGCCACAGTGCAAGAGGTGCAGTGTGCCACAGTGTAAGAGGTGCAGTGTGCCACAGTGTAAGAGGTGTTTAGCCCTCAGTGACACATCAGAGACACCTGGTATCAGCTAAGAACAAAACTCTTCTACGTCTGCCTGAGCCTCGCTGGCTGGCTGACAGCAACGGGCACATTAACGGCTGCGCCTTCTCCATAAATCTGACTGCCGGGTTCTCAGATTGAATAAAATGACTGCTGTTCTGCCCCTTACCTGCGAAATTTCAGAGCCGGTCAGCTTGAAAAGGGCCATTGTTTGCCCTGGTGAGGAATGCTCCGGGTTGTTCTGTGAAGAAAAGGCTTCATTTGCTCAGGAATTTCGAGGCTCCTTGGCGATAGTGGTGGATGAAGCAAATTGAATCAGAGGCTTTGCTTCACATAAAGTAAAAGGTGATGCTTCAGTATTTACAACCAGAACTGTGATAAATGTAAAAAAAATACATACTTAAGGTAAAACATGTAGGCAAAATGTAAACAGAAGAAAGAGCCAGAGACTGCATAGATACCCACAGATCAGTGCCCTGCTGACTGTATGAAAGGTCATCTTTAACCCGATTAATCAAACACATACTGTACATACTATAATAAGCACCACTGGTATTGAGATACAGGGAATTCTTTAGCTATTTTGTTTTATATTATGAGCTTATATATATATATATATATATATATATATAGTTTATATCTATATATATAAAGTTTATGAGCTTCATAAATGTTTTAAATGAGGACATTTTGGTGTGTCAAATGTGTAACTGGAAATGTTTAATTAAATACACAGAATACATGTGGATTAGAGGAGACAGGCAGTGAGGAGCATGTCCTGTGTTTGCCACTAACATATGGAGCCTGTCCAGTGTTTACTGCTCACATACAGCTGCCCCTTGGCCTCGTGTGTCTTCTGCTGGGCTTTGTTTTTAATGCCCCTTCCCCAGGTGAGTGAGACCTTGTTACTCCTCTGTGTCGGGCCACCAGCTGTGCTTTGCTGCTGTCTGTGCTGTACTTAGGCTTAGCTTGTAAGGCACATTCCACATAGGGTTTGAACAGTGCCAGTGCAGTCATCTCTGCGTGCACATGTGTAATTGCAGGCTGCTCAGCTTTATTGAGCACTGTCGCTATGTAAGAGAATGTTTTAAAGGGTGATACATTTAATTGTGTTTGGTTCGGCTAATAAGTAGAAAACCTCCAAATCACAGATACATGTCAAGGACACCTAGATGATCAAAGACAAACAGACGTTTATTTACCTTCGTGCTCATTCATGTAGTGTTACCACCCAATCCATTTCAGAAAGGAGACTTTGAGCTGCTCCAGGTTTTACAAACCACTTTAAAACTGAGAGGTTCCTGTGCTTGGCTAAACAGTTCAGTTCTTGTTGCGCTCTGACTGGTTTGTTTCCTTGACTGGAAGACACATCCTGCTGTTTCAAAATAAAATTAGTGGCACATGCATGATTAAAGGAGACTGACCAATCAACACACTGCAAGAACGCCGTGCATAAGTGAAATCCAGGTCCGTTTCATTGAAATGGTAATTTACAAATCTTGTCCTAGCTCAAAGTGTCCTTTCCAGGTGGTAACCTTACTCATCTGAGAGAAAGGCTACTCAAAAACATGTTAAAAACATGCAAGTTAAGATTTGCCAGAATTTAAAAATCCTATTCTACTGCTCATAGTGACCTCTAGCGGTTGAGAATAGAAATTTACATGGTGATAATATCGTCTCCTTCAAAACAAATGAATAACTATTTAGTGGCAGTACACAGTAGATATTTAATGATAAGAACCATACATTCACAACTTTATTAAGAATTGTTGTGAAACTCGGGGTACAACAAGAGTTGTACTTTCAGTAACAAATGAAATTCATTGATTGGTACACGGTATTTGAATATCCAATCAGAAATTATCTGAACCGGAAGTACATTTAAAATGAACTTCTTCAATGGGCGTATATTATCTGACTGACCAATAAAATTTTATCTACACCGGAAGCACACTTATAGGCGGAACTTCAGAGACAGTTTTTTTTAATCATATGAAGGTAGATTTGTTCTATGTATCGGAAGATAGTGGTTCGTTATTATACGGTGTTGCGAGTATTCATCTGTACAGTGACGTATTTCAGTTAGATTAACATTATTCTTCATACTCGGTTCCCGCTTGTAGCATCAGCCGGCTTTTGCAAATAGCACCGGCGTGATGGATCGGTGTGAGGAGCAAGACGGCGACCCGGTCCAGCCCCGGCGCAGTAAGACTCTCATCATACGGCACCTTCCGTCGGAGCTGAGCCGGGACGAGAAGGAGGATCTATTGAAGTACTTCGGGGCGGTGTCAGTGAGGGTCTTCTCCGATCGGGGATTGCTGGTGTGTCGGAGCCCCCGCCGTGCCTCGCCGTGCCTCGCCGCGCTGTCCGTGTCCCTGCCATCAGTGCTCTAACGCTGTGGTTGCTTTCCGCAGAAACACACCGCATTTGCCAGCTTTGCCAGCGAGAGCTCCGCAGCCAAGGTGGGTCCTGCCGAGATGCTCCCCGGGCTCGTGTGCTCCTGTCGCCAGCTGCTTGTCCCGCCGCCGGTGACCGTGCGGCTTCGCTTCCTTCTCAGGCTCTCGGCAGGCTCCACCAGCTGAAAATCCTGAATCACACGCTGGTCGTGGAATTTGCGAAGGACCAGGACAGTGTCGCCGTGCTGAAGAACCCCCCGGTGTCGGACAGGTACGCAAGTGGAACTTCGGCACATCATTGTAGGACTTAACGGAGGTTTTACGGCCCTTTCTCCATCTCCCTGACCCACATTAGCTTAACTGAGGAGAAAGATGCGAAGAAGAAGACGAAAGACGGACAGCAGCCCAGCGCTCCTTTAATAGAAACTGGAGCGGCCCCCAGCCTTGGGTGAGTGTGTAGCTGTATAAGTATGACGTGTGACTGAGAACGTATTCCTTAACAAACAATTTAGCATCTTTCTTAGTAAACATTCCATGCATAGATGTGCAGGACTTCCTTAAAAATGATGATCCGATCTGCATTATGTAGTTGCTCGTCTTTGCAGTCATGCTGTGGTTTTTTTTCTCCTGCAGACTGAAATTCCAAGTGAATCCCTCCTTGAAGTATCTGTATCCGCCCCCATCGGGCAGGATCCTGACTAACATCACACACGCCCTCGTCAGTGTGCCCAAGTTTTATGTCCAAGTGGGTATCTACTTGATTTAAAAAGATTAAAGGATTTGTATTTTTATTGTCACGGAGCAGTGAAATATCTGTAGTTTTTTAGTGCCGTTGTAAAATCATATTTGGGTTCACATAAAGTTGTACATAGTAATGTGCACTAAGGGGCTCCTTTTAACCTTCAGGTTCTTCACCTGATGAACAAGATGAACCTACCGTGTCCATTTGGCGCCCTAACTGCTGCCCCCCCTTTGGTATGAGGGCGCCGTCACCCAAAGCCGCCGCTGCCGTGCCTCCTGTTGTGTGTTAAAACCCGTTGGGTCTTCTGTGCCCCCAGTATGAGAGCATTCCCGTGCAGCCCCCTCCCATGCCCCCCCTGCCCCCTGAGTACCCTCCCCTGCCAGAGGAGGAGATGGAGTTTTCCAGCGAGGAGGAGTCTGAGTATGAGAGTGAGGATGGGGAGGAGAAGGAGAGGTGAGCTTCAGAGGTGCCTTCGTCACACTGACGGGAGGGACTTCTGTTGTCATTGTGACCCTGCTGTAATGCCACCCGCCACCTGACGGCGCACCCCTATGCATCTGCCGTCGCCCCCAGGATGGTCAGGATGATGGGCATCGTCAACCAGCAGTGCAAACGGCTCCTGAGGAAGAAACGTTCTTCCACGCGGAAGAAGCCCAGGCTGAAGGACCTCCTGTTTGTGCCCAAAGCAGATGTACCCAGGTAAGATGGCATCATACCGCGAGGATGGGGTCCTCCGAATGCGGTCATCATGGAGCCTGGAGCGAGCAGCTGTTAACAGCGTTCCATCATGTGGCGATCCTCTCTCAGTCATGCTCTCTCTCTGCTCTCTAGAAGCACTTTAAAATGACGAGGAGGTGAAATGCTCTAATGTGTGATGTTTATTGGGATGCCGATGAGCGTCTCCTCACCCAAGCCCTTGGTCCTGTTGCCTCTTCAGTGGCCAAGCCCCCGCTCTCCAGCCCTCGGATGTGTTTGAGCAGGCCCAGGCCCGCAGCCAGAAGAAGATCGAGTTCCACATCTCTGCTGACGTCTCTGGGCTCCTGGAAAGTGGCGATGCGGTCCCCGCAGAGGAGACCGGGGAGACCGAAGGTGAGGGATTTCCCCGGGGGCTCCTGCATGGATAGCTGTCCAGTTTCTTAGTCTGATGGCAGTTCTTAATCAGCCCTCTGTCCTTAACATAGCACCAATTCAGTCTTGACAGGCTGTAAGTCCAGGCTAACATTTGAAGTTCTGTTTCATTCCGTTTGTCCACATGTGTGATTGATAAATGTCTGAGTTGGAGTCGGGGGCTGTGCAGATGAGCTCCCTGTGTTGGGGATCGTGCTCATTACGGAGACCATTGTGCTCTCCAGTTGTTGTGGAAGAGGAGACCTCGACCTCGGAGGAGCCAGCTGACGGTTTTGGAAAGATCTACCCCGTGCTCCAAGTGGCAACAGTGGAGGAAGACAGCGACGAGGACAGCGAGATCCCCTCCGAGTTCATCTCCAGGAGAGAGCTGGAGAAAGGCAGACTCACCAAAGATGGTATCAGCTTGGGGGGGGTCTGGGTCTCAGTAACTGACAGAAAGGAAATTTATTTAAAAAAAAAAAAAAAAACCACTCTTCACAGGACATTGTTTCGCCTAGAGCTCAGAATGTTGTGTGTAGAGGTGAGGTTTGGTTTTGGTATTGATGGTGTGCACATTAGAAACACTCTGAAGATTGTGTGCAGGTTATGTGAATGGTGTTTTTTTCCTTTCATCTAAACAGAGATTAAAAGAATGTCTGTGTTCAAAAGCTATGAACCCGGAGACCCGACATGTCGGCTGTACGTGAAGAACATAGCGAAGCAGGTCGAGGAGAAGGTGAGACGTCTTTTGCTGCATGACTGTCGCACTCTGTGCTCATTGACATTCTCACAGGAATGTCACAGCAATGGCTTCGCGATCCTTGATTGCCATTGATTGTTTTCTGTCCAATTCAGGACCTGAGGTACATTTACGGGCGATACGTGGACATGTGCTCGGAGACGGAGAGGAACATGTGAGTGCTGTTTGGTCGCACGTCCGCCGGCACGTCCCTTTATGGTGACAGAGACCCTTACCAGTGGCTTGGTGCTCAGGTTTGACGTGGTGCTGATGAAGGAGGGCAGGATGAAGGGGCAGGCGTTCATCGGGCTGCCGAGCGAGAACAGCGCAGCCAAGGCCCTGAGGGACACCAACGGATTCGTGCTGCAGGACAAGCCGCTCGTCGTGGTATCCTTCCCACGTGTGGGTGTCTGTGTCTGCGTGCATGTGCCTGTCTCTGTCCGTCTGTCTGGGTGGGTGGGTCTGTGGGTGTGTGTCTGTCTGTCTGTCTGTCTACTCGCCCTCACCGATGCTGCATCTGCTGGCTGTGATGAGTTGCCGTGTTCGGTGGTCACCCTTTCATACTCCCATCAGTGTAACATCACGCTTTTGAACAAGCTTCTGCAGTGCAGTGACCCCAAGCGCGTTAACGGGGGACCTGCCAGGGTTTATTCTGCAGGCCTGCAGATTTTATAGCTGCTTCTTTCCAGTGCCTAGCAGGAGGTTTGTAGACGTGGCCTTAACTCGTGGCAGCAATTTGCTAGGTCAGCCAGGCCGAAAGAGGCTCCCGGGGACCCGAGCAAGACCCAGAAGCGGCGATGAGCAGGTGAGGAGCTTCTATGTTTCCTATGGTGCCAGCCTCTGGCTCATGCCGGGTCCCGTGGAGTGCGGGGGTCTTCACTGGTCCTGGGACCACATAGGCAGCTAAGTGAATGTAACAATGGAGGCTTTGCTGCCCACTTGGAGGAGTAGTAGTAGTAGTAATAATAATGATGATGATGAAATGATTTTGTCTGTACATATTCTTATTGTGCTGTGCTTCCTCCATGGGCCTTGTTCCTTCCTGGTAACTTTGGTTTAATGTTTTGTTTGTTTAAGATATTAATGCAGAGTTACGGCCCTCTATTGTGCCTCAGCAGGACACTGTATCCTTCTGAGTTGGACATATCCTTTCAAAGGGCTTCTACTATCTACAAAATTCTGACCGTCAGAGTTCACTTAATCTAACTTGGAACATGCCATAGAAGTGAGCTTTTCAGTGACTGGATGCTTTTGGACATTAGTGCCATTTAATCATTGTGTATGTGGGGGGGTTGTGTTGTTCCTCTGCTTATGTGAGCAGATAAAGGCATGCGATGAGGAGGTCTCTCTTATTTTAGAGCACACATGCACGCCCCCACCTCTGCGCTCCATCTTTAATCGGTCTCGTCTCTCCCGTTCAGCCTTTCCTGCGGTGACCCTGTGAAGACAGAAGCTAGAGATGTAAAGTGCTCGTTTTTAAATAAACCTGGTTTTCCCGAGCTGTGTCCGTACTCTCTGCCTGCTCTGCCCTCGCTTCCCCAAGCTAAATTAGTGGGGAGCTGTGGCGCTCGCCGGAGGGATACTATCTCTTTAAGACTGAATTTAGAAAGGGAAAGTGAATAGAAATCCCTTTCAGGCGTCAGCAGCTCACAACAGATGGTGGCATTAGCTATGGAGATCTGGAGAGAAGATCGAAAACAAGGAGACAAACAAACCCAATAAAAACTGGGCCCCAGGTGTGACGGGTGTCTCTGAAGAAGGCCGACTGTACCGGTGAAAGATGCGGTAGTATGTGGTACCAAAAACATGCATTGCTTAAATGATGGCATAGTAGCTGAGAAAATCGACTAGTTTAATGTTGGTGATGGGATAGTGGCTGTGGATTGCTGTGCATGTGGCCTGGCCTATGAAAACAGTCTGCCCCCCTGCATCCTTTGATCCTCAGGCCTGATTCTGATTGGACAAATAATTATCATTTTCAACACTTAGCAAGGAGAGTTTGCGGGGAAAATGGAGGGGCAGCGTTAGTATAACTACATGAGGTACCACTGTGAGGTCACATCATCTCAGGACTGTCATCCTCAGTCTGTCACCCCACCAAAAATGTATGGGCTGAAGGTTACATGACACTAAGCCCACCCCCCATGTCCAGGGAGGCCTGTCACTGCCATCTTTGGTGGGTAGAATCTTTTTCTATTAATGCTATTTGATGGAAATTTAAAAGGGTAAATCATGTGGCCGCAACACAATACATAAGTATGGCAGACGTGTGTGTTTAGCTTAGTCTGGTGAGGCTTTAGAAAGGGCAGTGTGTGTAGTAGAAGTGACTTGGTATGTGATGGTTTCAGAAAAAGCCACCCCAAGTGTTTTAGGGCTTACTAAGGATAAACAATCGGTTTGGCCAGCAGCGGCTCGGGTGTTAATAAGAGAGGTCAAAGGAGAACGGGCAGACTTGTTAAAGCTAACAGCAACACCAAAAATGCAAATAAGTCAGACTACATGCCACAAGGAAACTTCCTGGCATTTATATCCATGACATGAATAATGGAATGAAATTACCCACTAACAGGATGATTCCGAAAGCCAGGGAACTGGAGGTTGCACTGGTGGTTTTGGTCATTGACGCCGGATCCTTTCTGGGTCTCCGTGGTTCCTGACACTGAACGTTCCCATGGTTCTGAGACCCAACGGACCACTCTGCCTCACATCTCTGCAATGAAACCCCAGCATCTTTGCCTTCATTTTACATCAAATTAGACTTCTTAGACAATTACTAGAAATCTAGCTTGATCACCAGTTCATTATAATAAACCGTAATATAAACTACTGACAAATTTGTGGTTCTATATAACATAAGATACACTTTGCTGACCCTGGGGGCAGTATATTATTGGTATTAGTCCACGCAGACGCTGGAGGGCAGTCTGATCCACATTTACTCCCTTGGCTACGGCAGAAGCCCATGAGGAGGACGAGCCCCCCGGTGCCATGCCCACTAATGACCCCTCAGCCTGATTCTGTGGAAAGTGTGGCGCACTGCTCGGTATTTTCATTCCTGGGTTATGCGCGTTTCTCCTGACCCTCGCGTGCCCCACATTCTCCTGGCTGTCCATGCGTCTGTTTGCCCTGCCTGCTGCTCACTCTGAATCCTGCCAGCATTCCCCCTTCTCTGACCTCCTGCCTCTCTGGCAGCCATTCTTGCCTTGCCCCTGATCCAGTTGGTTCCAGTCATGTTCTATGTTTGGCTTGAGATCTGCTCCCCAGACTGCTATCTACTGGTCATTCAGGCCTGGTGGTTGAAGCTCAGCTGAAGCTCTGAGCAGCTATGGGATGGTTAGTGGAGTCTGCAGAGGTTTGGGTGAAGAATTCTTGCAGACAGACATGCTGTGATTCTGTGGATGCCTGTATACAAATGAGGAGCACATATAAGAGTCAGATACCATCTGCTATCCTTCAGGGGTGGGTCAGAGCATCTCGGGGCATCTTCAGCTCTTCAGGGGCCAGTAGTCATGTCTCACAGCATCTACAGTCCTTCAGGGGTCAATCACAGCATCTTTGGTCCTTCAGGGGTCAGTAACAGCATCTACGGTCCTTCAGGGGTCTGTCACTGTGTCCAACAGCATCTGCTGTCCTTCATGGGTTGGTCACTGTGTCCAACAGCATCTGTGGTCCTTCAGGGGTCAGTCACAGCATTGTACAGCATCTGCTGTCCTTCAGGGGTTGGTCACGGCATCTAACAGCATCTATGGTCCTTCACTGGTCAGTCATGCCATGTCACGAGTCACAACATCTTTAGCTCTTCTGGGGTCAGTCATGACATCTCACAACACTGTGTCCGACAGCATCTGCTGTCCTCCAGGGGTCAGCCATGGCGTCTCACAGCATCTGCCATCCCTCAGAGTCAGACCTCTGCATGCTTGTAAGCTGCCGCATTTGGGGCTGCTCAGGCAGCGAAGGGACTCTGCACATGAGCCTCCAGGCTGTTTATCCTTGAATATCACATATGACCGGTCTGATTCATCGCAATGATACTTCCATGCATATGCAACGCTCCATGCTGACCTCCTCTGGGAGGCTTGTGCGGTAGCTCAGGCCTTTCAGTCTCTGAAATGGCTTGCGTATGTCCCCATTAAAACGTCATGACCGATGAGATTGAGGTTGGTATGGACTGAAAAGCTGGCATGAAATCATGGGACGCTCAGTGAGGATGATTCATAGTTTTAGGATCTTAGAGTAACTCACCAGACTTGGGTAAAATATGAATGAATAGGAGAACAGTGCTCAGTAGGACCAGAGCATGGGTGGAGGAGAACAGTGCTCAGTAGGACCAGAGCACAGGTGGAGGAAGCAGACTGTGATGCAGCGATGGGGCGCTTCCAGTGTGGGGCGCTACTAAAACCTGGTATTGTGTAAAGCCTGCTGTGCTTAAAGACACCAGCTTTGGGTAATAGAGGCCAGATATTCGCATTAAGGATGTCAGTATTAAAGGTGGAATGCCTGGGATGTGTGAGCCTCCAGCTTATTCAGCCACAGACGGGCCAAGGCTGAAAACAGGCAGACAGTCGCTTATCCACAGAAAGGGATTTGATTTCCAGATGATTGCTAAAATTCTTGGGATGTCCTCACAAAGAAGGTAATTACAGAAAGCCCCATGGCCCTGGTCTCCTTTCAACCTCACTTATATCTCCAAAAGTCAGTCCGTAAACACAGAACAATGGGTCAGAGCTCCAATAAATTTCAGCTGTGGAAAGCAAGCAAGGGGTGGCATCATGGGATTTTATCCATTCGGTATATTAGACAAGAAATCAATAAACAAGTAACCCAGCGGTACAGCCTATAATCTATGGACTAACAGGTAATTGGCAGATATAATCCTCTCTTCCTCTCCCACGCTGTTGATATTAACTCAATGCTATGAATAGACTGAAGAAATGAATCCTTCGATAAACGAAAAACTAAAAAGAGCCATAAAAGCAGTGGTGTGCCCAAGCCTGCGTCTGGCGAAGCTAATTACCCACTGTTCACACATCAGTGGCCAGTGATGATTCTTAACGATCCAAGGCGATAGCAAATCTTCACGTCATTACAACTCCGAGCAAAGCTTGTCTTCCTTTCTTCGTGTCATTTGTACCAATTAGCGGAGGCTGATTGCTCAGTAACTACATTATAACTTAACTATAACAGCCCAGGTCTCTGCGGTATCCTGCACTTCCTGCAGAAACAAACACATTTCCCCTGGAATGGCGTCACAAGGCGGTTTGTCACCGTGAGAACAAATCGATAGCCGGCGCACATCTCCACTTGTGTGTCCCAGTTGTCCCTGTCAAACACAGGAATCCGCTCTCTGCTTCCGTCTGGGTGTTAATATTACACAAAAGTTGTATTGATCTGCTGTGGATTGGCGCCTTTATCACTGCCATATAGCCATTTTCATCAGAAGTTATGATTCCACTACGTACAGAAATATGAAATGATCGAATGTGCCCATGGCCTGATATTTATCAAGAAACTGTCCGGAGGCTTTTATAGTTGAGGGCAGATTTCTGTGTCTATAAGCCATAATGTCCATACATTATGGAAGTGCTGTATGTCAAATGGAACATACAGGGGGGCACAGCCCATAATAATCAGTTACTAAGGATAGAGGATATTAGGTTTAAGAATGAATCCCTCAACATATTGAAAAGGGTGGGACTTTCAGAGAATAAGGGCTCGGCAAATCATATACCTGCCCTGTCTCTGTGGCCAGTTCTAGCACGACGAATTGTGACATTATACATGTACAGTCAATGCACCCGCATCAGACATAACTAATCTATAACTGCTATTCAATGTAATCAAGCCCTCCGCCACCCAAACAGGTCAGAAGCTGTTTCCTTTGAATTTAGGAAACATTTTCATTTATTAGTAATACAGATGAATGATAATAAAGGTCTGATTGTGTTTATAATGAACATTTTTTAAACAAATTTTCCTGGACTGTTTAAATGTCATCTGCTCATTTTCATCTCTGGTAGGTTAATATTGTTTGTCTAAATGAGGTGTTTAAGTCTTTATTTCTTCACAGAGTACAGGTGACTAACTGCCTACATCTCCCTAAGCTGCCGGTGACAAAGATCCTTGTTAAATGTGCCATAGATAGCCGAGCTGGTGCGGATTCACCTCTCTGTAATGATGTGAAAACTCCTTTGATGAAGGTGGTTGGACACCTTGCGGCTCAGACTGTTGCGTCATCAGAGCTGCCCGGCCTCCCTTCTCCCTACATCAGAAGGCTTCGCCGTCATCTGAAAAACTCAAAGTATCACGGCGAGTTTCCACTCCAAGTGGAGAAGCATGGTCGGGGTAACTGGCAGAAAATGGTGACTTTTGAAGTTCAGTTTACTGTCAGAGAGCTTCACATCTCATCACCAGCACAGTCCAGCCAAGGGCAGCCCCCTGCCTCCGCCACGAGGCCACGCCGCCCTTACCCATGCGCCACCGTACCACCCGCCATTTGGGCAGTGGTGTGGCAGGAGCAGCAGATTGTGAATCATACCCCCCCCAGCTCTCAGGAGGAACGCTTCTCAAGGTCAACCTGTGATTTCAGACATCTGTATGGGAGCCGCATCGCCTGCGATCTTGCGGCAAAGCGAGGGAGCGAGCGCCGTGTGAGGCGAGACAGGAAAGGTGAAACCACCGAGCCGGCCCGCTTTGTTGTTATGGCAACTCAGTCCTGATGAAAAGCCAAAAAACAATCAAACATCATCTCAAGAAAAAAAAAAAACATAAAAGAGGAAAAAAATCACTGTCTTACACCTTGGGAGAAGCTGAGAGGACGATGAAGCCCTGTAAGGAGAAGCAGACGTTTCCGCCAGCGTTTGATGGCTCGCTGCGATCGGCAGACAGCAGCCATAGTGAGTCAGGCTGAGCATATCGCTGCTGCTGAATTATTTAGCCCCCTTTGTGGCTGGGGCAGGGTGGCTGTGAGAGCCATGCCCCCGTTAGAGACCTGTGCGTCACTGTGGCCCGTCGGACCCTCACCCCTGCCTTTTCTGCTAATACCTTCTGACAAAGCCGCCTGAACCGTCTCATCATGCTTGATATTCATTCTAGCTCATCTCTGGCATGAAAGCGGCTGTCAGCTGACTGACAGGAGCCAAAAATATGTGACCCCCCCACTCAAATCTGGCTAAATGCACACCTTTCTGCCCCACTATACTCTAGTTCATCTCTATGTACTTCCAAGTATACTATACAGGTATATTTTTGGAGTCATGAATCAAGATTAAAGAGAAATTCATCCACCTATCTCAATACAGATTCTCCAGGGTAAAGAGAAATGATCCTGGCACTGAGCTGAAATATATTCCTGTGGATCGGTTGCTGACATCACACGGTAGTCACGGAAACAGAGATGGACACACGTTGGGAAGTTGGAGACCAGTTGACATGCCAGGATGCAGAACTTTAGTATGAATCACTTATTCAATCATTTTCTGTGTCACTCTAGCCATTGTTAGACACATGGTTAAACTGCGTATGTTCTTGCTGGGCAAAAAACCCTTGGTATAGTAATTCTTACCAAATGTTATTTTTCACAGCAGTATTATTGGGCAGGAGTTGTGCTGTGTGTCCCCTTGCAGAATAAAAGTCTTTAAGGTCTTTCATGTGGCTGTATTAGGATCTGCCTTGTATTTTCCTTTTGCTCTGTTTTGAAGCACACAAAACACTACAAAAGTAACAGCGGGATCTATGTTGCACTTCTTCTCCACCACCAGGGGGCAGTGTTGAACAGGGCAGAACAGCAGCGCTGCATGAAGTCCCCGGGGTGGGAATTTGATATTGCATTTACTTAAGCAGCTGTTTAAGTTCAAGGTTCAAGCAGCGATATTTCTCCATTCTCAGGCTTTCTCTCACAAGGATAAGGGGGACCCAGGACCACTGAAAGCCTAAGTGAGTCCCCAAGGCAAGCTTCACTGCTGGCACTACCCCCTTCCCACAATGCAACCAGTCATGCCAAAAAAGGATACAAATCATGGCTAAAGAAATAGAAGACTGTTTATTGATTAGTATTATATTATACCACCACAAATAATATAATAATTATAAGTAGCATTATTATATAATGAAAAAAAACTTATATTGTATTGTATTGTGTTTTTCACATTTATTGAATTTGTATTTATTTGTAGCATTATAGGGGGTCCAAGGGAAACAGTATTGCAATGCACTGTGTACTTGTACATGCTGATAATAAAGAACTCTTGAATCATGAGTCATGAGTCAGATACTCACTCTCTGTGAATCTTAAGGTCACTTTCTGTCCGGTTATGAAGTAAGGAATAACACTGTGTCTGCAGGTAAGGACTCCCCTCTGTCCAATATTATTGGAATTTGAACATTTAAAAATTATAATTCAGTTTATTATAACTTAACTAAATGTTGAGAAACCAGTTTATTTTATGTACATGGAATCTGAGAGTTTGCATTTACATGTTTTGGAAGGAGCTCTGTGATTGTCCATTTTTTCTTTTCACATTTCTGCAAGCCACTGAGATGTTTCATCTAGGCTCGGGTATGCAGACGAAATTTGAGTTCAGAGTCTGAATGGTGGAGGGATTATGCAAATGACAGCAGAGATATGGGTGTTTAAAGGGCTGAGTCATTGAGGGTCGGGATAATCTCCTCCACATTCACAAGATGGCTGGATGATATGATTCTTAAGGACTACAATGCTCCTTAAGCACTGTAGTCACTTCTGGAAGCTTCTTTTTGATGGCCTGTTCTTTCTGCCCAGTTGTACTCGTGACCATGTTATAGTGACTATTACATTTCCACCAAGCTTTAGTGTAAATGTCCCTAATACCTAATATGTGAAGCATGTTATGAATTGTAAATTGTATTTTAAATGATAAAATATAAGAACAAGGGCTTTCAAAATTAACACATTAATAGTTGTGATTAATTAAAAATATTTAACACTAAAATAAATTAACATACCTGTGTTTTGATTACTTCCTGTGTGGGGCTGACCTATGACATGGACACGGCCTATGACATGGCCACAAAACCCATCCTAGCCAGAGGCAATAGTGCTTGGCAACCTACATCATCACGCAGTGCATTATGGGGCAACTGACTACATTGTGCAATGCATTATGAGGCGGACCCGCTATATTGTGTAGCCATGAACCAAAATAAACTGGCAGACTTGTCTCAGTGTTAATCTCAGTGTTGTTGCAGGCTGTTTGTAAGCATGTTTGTCGGAAAGAAAAGGGATTGTACAGAGACAAGCTCTTATCAGACTGCATAGTTCTGTGTTTAAAGATGCTTTTAAACAACATGCATCGTTTGTGATTATTCTCCATTAATTTGGTGATTGATTTTACATTTAAATATGCATTATAACAAGCTTTACTCTTAAGAAGAAAAACGAGTCTTAATCATAATTAATCATGATTAATTAATTGCAAAATGTGTGATTACTTAACTTTGAATTGATTGGCAGCCCTAATAAAAACTGTTTATAGATTGGTCTAAACAAACAATCATTCCAAATGAATATTGTTTACAGTATGCATTGGCTTATATAAAATTCAGTGTGATTATTCAGTTAAGGCCCATGAAATGTTTGGGCAAATACTGCCTCTTGATTAACGGTAGATTTTCATGTTGCATTAATTTGATCATAGAGTGTGCCTATGCTCTAGGTATGTTAACCCAGGGAAGTGATGAAGCCACAGTTGCCAGGCTGTCCTAACAACATCAATGCCCAGACATCTCATAATAACCTTTACAAAGGCTGAAGACACTGAGACCGACTGATTGGTGCTTTGTTGCCAAGGCATGTTGATGTCTGTTCGCAGTTTGATGCTAACAGCCTAATGTTTATTAGATAGATCAACCTTGTAAATGTGATGTTTGCTGTATCCCAGCTCCTCTAACATCATGTAATAAGAATGTGCAAGCATGTGCATGCCTGTATGCCAGTACACGTGTGCTGAGGCATTTATCTGCAGACATGCCCTACAAAGTACTGCCTGTAGCTTCCTTCCTGACCAAGTGATCCACATTTTTTCTGCGTCATGAGGACGTCTGTCTGGCTTCCTTCCACCTCTCCCGTTTCTCGAATCCTCTCCCTCCCAGGTGGTTCCAGACCATCTGTCAGCGCCTCTGTCTTTGGATCCAATGAAGATGTGCTCTGAAGCTCATGGTCGCCACCGTGTTAGTCAGATGTGTAACACATCCCAAATAATGGAGGGTTTTGCCAGGGCGCTGGTGATTAGAATGAGTCTCTGGGCCGAACACGGTGCAGTGGATCCATCTCTGTTTTTACAGTGAGCGTTAGCAGCGAGCGGAGGTCTGAAGCTCACACCTTCTGTAACAACAGGAGTGCCATGTGGGAGTTAACATTTCCCAGCTCAGCAACAGGCGAAACCTGGCTCTCAGAAGCACCGCAAACTCCTCTTTTCTCGCGCCTTCTTGCTCTGCAGATGGAGAGAGAGAGCGGCTCCGCTCGGACTCCTGCAGCCCTTCGTTCCGCGTTCCCGGCTCCTGCGTGCCGCGAGTGCAGACAGGCATGAAGCTCTGCGCTGAGAGCAGAGACAGCGTGCAGCAGGCTCCTCCCAGGCATGGCCAGATTGAATCCTCTGCCTGCGAATTTTCTCCCCATGGAGGCAGACAGGCATTCCCAGTCTCCAGCCATGCTGATTCAGGAGAAAAATGGCTACAGCCATGGACTGCAGCAATGGCCTCCTCCTGTGTCACAACAAAAGCAAAAAGGCTGCAATGAATTCATACTTGACCAGCGATCTGTGCCATGTGACGGCAAGCCCTCTCACCTGGCTGTCACTGTGTCATTTCGGTACAACTGAGTTTGTTTGCACTTAACCTCATGTTCATTAACACACAGTTAGAGAACCTTTATTCTTTATGACTGTTATTGAATTAGTAATTAGAAAACAGATTTACTGCAGCCAATTATTTATGGCCGCTACTGAGTAAATGTAACACTTCGTCTCATGCTGGTGGAAGATGGTGTGATCTACGGCCAATGAGGAGGCTTTCAGGCTCCATCATGGAGGAACAGGACTGAAGCCTCTAATCATAAGCGCTGTCACTGAATAAGATAGCACTGGGCAGGCCGGCAACCCCATTCCCGAGAGAGCCGGCCCATGAGGGACAGGGCGGCTTCAGGCTCGGCCGCAGGGTGAGGACGTGAATCAGGAGAAGAGAAAAGGGTGAGCGTACAGCTGAAGAGAGACGCCTTTCGCCACGACACACACCTCACAGAGGCTCGAAGTCAGCCCTGGAACCAGAGGTGAGGAGAGAGTAGTGTCTGCACACCAGCTAGGATGAAGTGTCAGACGTGCTGTAAGATGCTGATGACAGGAGGAAGAGGAAGCATTTGGGGGAAGTATGATCCACTCCTAGAGGCATTTCAACATGAGGAAAAACTAGCAGTGGGTGAGCATACGCTGTCAAAAACTGCTCATTGGCTACTGTACTCTACACTGTATTTTTTTTTGGACTAAAGCCGACAGTGACTGACAGCACACAGTAACCCCAAACACCTGCCCACATTTGTGCTGTAAACAATGAGCTTAAAGACCTAGAAGAGAGCAGCTGTGCTCTGTATCTACCCCATTTTATTACCTTGAAAGAATTTCCTGATTTGGATGCTTGTTTGGCTCTCTAGTAGGAAGCAGGACAGGAGAACGAACTTAATGAAAATCTACGCAAACAAGAAGGGACTGAGTCTCCAAGATCCTGCACCATCTCCTTTGCGGTACTGTTCAAACAAATACTCATGAAGGATGTCATATCTAATCAGGGGTGCTCAAAGCTTCACAAACAGGCTCAGGAAAGCCTAATGAAAGTCCTTAATTAGCCGGAGTGAGGAGAAAGCAATAATCACTTCAGAAGCAAATTAAGCTGGAGGTATTTTAGCAGAGTAATGAAGCTCTATGCCCCCTTCAGCCGTCAGGCCTAAAATGCTGCCATGTTCACAGAGTAGCAATATAAAGAGCTTAGTTTGCTCTTAACCTTTCCACAGGTGAGCTGTGTAAATATTACATTTTCATCCTGGTGCATAAATAGTAAAAAAAAAAAAAACCCTCAAGATGACTACTTAAAGAGAGCACCATTTATCTCTGCCATGGCTGACCCTGCTCTGCTCTATCGGAATTCACTTTGAAATAAGGCTTCTTAAATTGTTTTTGAAATTAAATGATGTGATCCAATAAAGAGTGGAGAGACCGGAGAGAGGGGTAACGCCGGCCTGATCCATAATGCGGTGTGAGGAGCTCTAAAACTGTTATATTTAGAGTCCGTATTGATTGCTTTCATTGCTCAGTGTGCGGATTACTATTTAGAGGAAAGTTTGATGGCTTTGATAGAGATGTAAAACGAGGGTAAGTCATTACACCTATTGTGTTGTTACGCTTGCAAGCTACAGTTGTATCTTGGTGGGTTATTTTAATATACATTATTATTGTTTGATTTGCTGCTTAGCCATATTTTCAGGCTGAAAATTCTGGTGTTTATTAAATGCAATAAGAGTGTTTGTTTCATTCAGTGAAGTGAAAACAAAGTGTAATAAACTTACTGATATGTTGTTAATTAAGGCAATGTTGCGTTGTAGTTATTCTAGAGACAACGGGCTTTGGACTTTTTTGTGGAGATGGGCTTGCATGGTTGCCTCTTTGCAGGGGTCGTTTTGCTCCCTATTGCAGGGGTCTCTTTGCTCCCTCTTGCAGGGGTCGTTTTGCTCCCTATTGCAGGGGTCGTTTTGCTCCCTATTGCAGGGGTCGCTTTGCTCCCTCTTGCAGGGGTTGTTTTGCTCCCTATTGCAGGGGTCGCTTTGCTCCCTATTGCAGGGGTCGCTTTGCTCCCTCTTGCAGGGGTCATTTTGCTCCCTTTTGCAGGGGTCGCTTTGCTCCCCAGCTGACAGCTTCCGGCTAATGCAAGGCACCCAGGCACCAGTGGACCAGGGCTGGGGTACCTGTCAGGTCTGTAGGTGTGCAGGCCAAGGGCAAGAAGTTGGGGATGAAACCCAGAAACAACCTTACCTGCTTATTAGACTTTGCAGAGGCCATGGAAAGGCAGCAGTCGGTTCTGCCTTATTAATCTGTGGTAATGCCAGACCACAAGAAAAACTGTAGCTAATGAAACAGCCCATGCTTTACACACAGGTTGTGCTGTGCGGCCCATGTCCCTCACTGATTGCAGCATCTCCCTCAGGTGTTCCAAACATCTGGGTTAATCTTTACTATAAATGATAACACTGTCTGGACATGCAGAGGCATAAGCAATGTGAATGTGAAGGCCATGGTCCAGTAGCCTCTGAAGACATGGCCGGTGACCCCTGCAGACCGAATGGAACAGTGCTAAATTGCTACAGACCAACCGGTGTGGCTTTTATCTTGGACTCCTTGGGCCAGTGTCCCTTGCCGAAATCTAGCGATGAATAACTGTAGCTGTGTCAAACCTTTTCAGAAATTTACCAAAATGAGGCATAAGATACACAGGTCTGGATCCGCTGGGTTCGGGTTCTTCAGGCTCATCTTCTCCACCGCCCCATGTCCAGCAAACAGTGCTGTGATGCCAGCCCTAGATGTAGCTGAAACATGCAGCATCTGCTCTGGGAAAGTGACACAGCTTACGCTCATGGCTTGACGCTTTTTAGAGGTGCTTACTGACTCCAGGCTCGCACGATTTCGGAGAGCTGCGGGTGTGAATCCCGAATAATGGCTAGGCCTAAACAATATGAACTCATCATTTATGTTACGCACCTGAAAATTCCATGAATGTGTGTCACATGTTTTTTGAACCCGCAGGTCTTTGTAACGTCGCTGATTTTGTTTTTCTCCCTCTGTCTCCGTCCTGCAGCTTTCCATGTCCCCCCCCCTGGCTTGGCCTGCCTCATGTTTGTATTTGTGTCTTTTTTCCCAGTGGGAACCCTGCTGCCCTGTGAATCTGCCCAGCCCAGCAGCCCACCACCTGTCACAGGATTGATGTGTGTCTGCAGGGTCGTCTGCCCTGCCGCCTCGCTGATTTATGCTCGTTTACCTTCAGCAGCTGTGTTCAGTGTCACTCCGTGTTTAATTGTAGACATTACAAATGACAGCAGCTGATGGACAAAACTGTTGATATAAAACAGACGAATTTACTCAGCGACCAGGCACACAAGAGCTGCACCCTGTGCAAACCTCAGCGGTGAGGACACAGGTCCCAGGCAAATGTTTGCCAATTGAGCCAGATTTCATTTCATGGCCACAGAACAAAAATAAATGTTGCTGTTAGGTTGTTGCTTAGCGGGTCTCAATTTCAAGGAGAAACTTTCAGATGGTGTCTTTGATGACCGGTAACTTTTTGTGATATCTGACAACCTACTTTCTAAAACAACATCCAGCCAAATGGATTCTTCCCGCTGAGGAACAAGCCACAATAAAAATGAAATCACATGGCCCTAGGATATGATTGTTTTCATTTCAAGAGCATATTAGCAAGTGGACCCTAGCCAGCATTTGGGGGCCAATCTGTTAGCAAAATCTGGCAAACAGTCATGCGCTTATCTGCCAGATTCCTACTGGCTTCTGTTTTTCATCTTTCCCAACATTACTTAAAGTTCCAGCTCTTCGGCTGCATTTTGTTAACTCAATGAAGACGTCAATAATATGTTCTTCAAACACACCAATACACAGGAGGCCGCAGATCCGTCACTCGACTGCTTAAGACAATCAATCCCAAATGTATTACGCTGTAATTGCTGAGTCAATAGGAGGGGTAGTTAAATATTGATAAGTGTCTAAAAGGGCCATCATGGTGTATTGGCAGGCTGGGAGATGGACGGTGCTCCTTAGCCGAGAGGAGCCGGAGCAGTGGGGGTGTTGATAGCAAGGCAGCCAGAGGTGTCGCTCACGCTCTTATTACTGTTAGTGCAGGAGCTCATGGCAGCGCCAGGCCGCCTCTGCCGACCCTGATACGTCGTGTGCGAATATCAAGGGGGGGCCATTGCCGGCATCACGGGAAAGGTCAGGCGTAGCTAGGAGCACGTCTGTCGCCGAAGCGGGGCCGCGGCCTGCCATTGCTAATGGTAATAACAATGCAGTACTGCCGTTTTGAACATCTTTCATATAAATCACATCCGTCTGCGTTTACATTAACAGTCTGAGGCTACTGATCCAGAGTAATACTATTGATTCAGCCTGATAAAAGTTCAATTATATACTGAGACATATAGAGGGGTCACATGACTAGGGTCTCGGTGTTAGTTAGTTATACCTGCCCCACCCAGTCTATTATGATATATAAATCATTGTGTTTCTCTTTGGCCCCCATTGCCTTGGCTGCGACCCCCCCAAGCCCATACTCTCGGAAATTCTGTCTTTATCTTTGTTTACCTTTGTGGGGCTGCCCACCCGTCCCATGGCCTGATCCCTGCATCGCCTAGCTCTATTTGCCAGCCTGAATAAAGTGATTCACATGGCATTACGGGGGGAGCCCTGGTGCTCGGTGCAGGAGCTCACAAACTGCATCACTTAAATTTCTTAAAAGTGGAAAGGGTGTTTTGTGAAAATACATTTATCATCAAAATACATCAGTCATGCTGTGGATAACTGTGTCCTTATGTGTTCCAGCACATAATTCAATATATTCCATCTTATTCCAATACCTAACATGATACATTGTTGCATAACTGTTAAATTAGTTTTAAATCAATTTGAAGGCGTTTAATATGTTAAAAATGATCTCTGCTGATCTCTGTTAAAAGGAGGACTGGCCACACGTGCCGCGGAATTGGGGATTTGGCAGCCACACACTCTGAGCACCCCCCCCCCCAATTATCTCAGATTGTTTGTTGGTAGCTCTCACATGTCTGGGACAAAGTCATCGTGTTTGGGTATCTAAAGGTAAAGGGATCGCCACCATGGTTAGCACAGTGCAGTGACATGGACCTTAAAGGAAATGCCTGCTAGCTAATATGCTACATGTTATGGGAATTTCTGAGGGTTCATTGATGATATTAGAAAATGAGGTGGTTCTTGATCGCTGCCTCGGCCAGGAAGGTGTGGGGTGGGAGACAGTGCTATGTGCAACTCGGGCGGCAGCCGCCGCGCTCGGTAGCGGCCAGATCGAGTAAGTCTCTCTGGAGCCGTCGCAGTGCTGATTGGCATGTCGTCCGCAGCAGCAGGAAAAACCGGCCGACCCAACAGGTGGCGCTGCCGTGACAGGTTGCTGATGGTCCACTTTCCCCAAACCGCTGCGTCTTCATGGCTCCTGGACAGGGAGCCACATTTCAGGAGTGAAGTCTCGATTTCCGATGCGTAGACGCTCCTAATTTGGTCTCCGTTTGCTACATAGTACATTTTCTCAGTTCTAGCGATACAGTACATTTCTGTTAAGCGAGGAGTCTGAGCATGATGGAGGGCGGAGCGGGCCTTGGCCCCGCCCCAGGAGTGGGGGTTTAACGGAAGGGAGGATCTGAGCACGCAGCATTACTATAACGCAGGAACAGGAAAGTGAAGGTAGTCGCAGTGATGTCTGATGTTTGTCCTCCTCTCCATATAAGCAGAAGTGCATTAAGAGAGATCAGAGGTGGCTCTGTGAAGCAGCCCCTGCCGCTGCTTCATTACCTCAGCATCTCCAGAGGTTTCTGCTTGTCCACGCTCCTATTAAAACTGCTGTCAATGTGGTTTGCCACACAAAGGTACTGAGTGAAGAATTCAAGGTGGATATATCCCTGTATGCTGGTCTTCAACTCCGGGGTCTTCTGCATGGAGAGCAGACCAGCAGCACCCCCAGATTAGGACTGGAGGGCAGAACACGGTTGATTTTATTGCCAAACAAAGCGATGACCCCCAGTCTCTCACCCAAACACACAACAACAAATCAGTTTTGGCACAACTATTTACCAAACCTTATAAAAGTGTAACAAGTATTATAAATAATGAGGGCTAAAAATAACTTAATATTTCAAAGTAAAAGGGCAGAAAGAAGAGCAGGAGGTGGTAGAGGAGGCCAGGCTGCGCTGAGGTGGGCTGCCGTGGTCCGCGGGGGTCAGCTAGAGGAATGGCAGCCTGTCACGGGGGTGTGAAGCCGTGCCACCCTGCCCTCCGTCTGGCTGCCTTCCATTTACGTCTGCCGCTAGCTTATTAAGACGTGTCCGCCCAGCCGCAGGGGAACGGCGCTTCCTTACAGAAGTCGGAGGCTGACAGCCCCGAGCTCTTCTAACCTTTTTTGGTGGAAGTGATACAAAAACCACACCTATGCCATCATGACCCTAATGAAAGAAGATCTCACAGCAATTTGGCAAATAGAGCACAGCCTGTTAGCCTGAAAATGGTTTTGGAGTCTACCGACCTTACTCACTGAGTCTCTAAGTTTAAGCTTTAAGGGAATTTTTATAACAATTCCTTGCTAACTTTACACTGTATAACTGATGCAGTTCACTAAGTGATGCCTTATATAGAGAAGACGTGCATTTTTGGAGTAAATTGAAGTGAAAAAGGCACCCCTGCTACTGCGTGTTAGTCCAGCCTTGCAGGACTAATCACTCCGGATAGGGGTGTAGTTGCTGGGATTTTACCAAATATGATAGACTTGATTTCGTCAAAATTCTTGTATTCATCCTGAATTGGATATCACAAGGGTTCCGTGTCTGGGCGACTCCAGGGTATCCCTCAATGTTCCCAGCAAAGGGCAGATTTACCGCTGCGTGTTTCCTGCAAATACACAGGCCACCGTGCCGTATCTTCCCATTGATGTGCGAAGTCTTGTACCTGTGCTCCACGGTAAACAGCAGCCCTTTCAAAATTCAGTTAATCGGTGGCACAGGAATATAAAGCAGATCCAGCATATGCTAGATGCGGCGAAGCACATTGCGGTGATTTGTGTTGCTTGCCGGACATTATCTTGTCAAGCCGAACGCTTAGGAGGGAATAACAAGCGACTCAGAGCGGGGCCCCCTCCATCAGCACGTGCTCCGTAAAAACGTCAGGCCTTAAATTTATGGAAGAACGGGCCACAGCCAAATGGCCAAGCAGCTGTCCAACGTAATGGTTCTGATGGCTGTTACAGGACGCTGAATGCTTAATGAATAAATCTGAAAAAAAATGTGGGTTGGGGGTTTGAATCATAAGTAATTAGAATAAGACCTCCCCCAAGCACCACACCTTGGGTCTGTGTGTTCTACATTGTGAACTTTGACCATACTTTTGGATATGGAGACTGACTTGCTTCTTTAGCATTAGCCTACACTTAAAATATTTACCTTCCGTGATTGTGAGTTACAGGAATGTCAGAGATGCTTCACATCAGACGGAAGAGGATGGCCAGGAAGAGGATAGCCAGGACAGCTTGTATTTATCTGACACGCAGATCTTGTGTTATTCACGTCCAGAAAAATCTACAGCAATTAGCCCATCATTCAGGCAGCAGCAGGCGTTCAGTGCTGCCATAAAATAGGTCCTGGATCTAGTGCAGGTATTTCTGCTTGTAATTCTAGAATGTTCTTATAAGTATTACGAAGTGTAAATCCAACGTCATTTAATGTGGCAGCAGCCAGCACATGGCAAGCCACCTTAGAAGGCTGCACTTGTAAGGTTGAAAAGTTGGTCCCAGAGGGTTTTTGTTGTAACTTTGACAGCCGTACGGGAAAGATTGCCAGCAGTAATTTCGACCCTCACAGCGTGATGCTGTTTCCATAACCCTCAGCATTTATAGTGAGTCACTGAAACCAGAAAATAGTTAGAGGAGACCAAGGCACTTGGATAACAGGTCTTACACCTATAGTACAGGAGTAAAGCTCATGCAAAGTGCTGTAAAGGTCTGTTGACGTGTATCATGCCATCTACACACTATAATTCCATATCCTACATCTCCATGCATGTGTAAGAGCGGCCGGACAAATCGTTCCCATATGTTTGATCAGTCCCACACCATCCTGTCTGTGTATCTGTCATAACGACACGCACTGAACCGTTTGCCGGACCTTCAAAGGGCTTCGCAGCTTTGATGTGGCAGCCTCCTTAAGCGTAACTGATCGAGCTCGCCCCAGCTCAGGCAGGCCTTCGGCTCACATCGTCGGCTTCAGGAGGCGCTGGCATGACTCTTGTGTGTAATTATAATGTGTAGCAGGCGCCAAGCACAGCGCATTATATGTATGGTGGTCACTGTGTATATCAGAAAATGGGGATGAGTAAAAAAGTGAATTGTGGTTCCAGAGCTGTAGATTAGTTTGTTTTCACTGCTTCAGTACATTGTTATACTTTCGTCAGATGTAGAAGAAAAAATATGGTCATTCTTTAGATGAATACATTTTATTTTTATTTATTTGATTTAGAGTTTTCCTTACTTAGGGTCACTTAATATAACGTTACAGTGATGACGTCGAAAGTGCTGGACCCTCCATCCTCTGGTTGCATTGGTTTCCTTGAAATGTCGGTTTCGTTTTGATTTTCTGGGGGAAAGTCTTTTGTAGTTCACAGCCGGAGAATTTGCCAATATGTCAGTGAACCTTTGTGCTTTATTCCCTCAAGAAAAGCCTGTGAATAATTTACCATATTACATTATGATGAATAATCAAGAAGTAAATATCTAAAGAAAATTACTGAAAACCACTAAAATAAAACACGTTCTGCCATATTAACCCTCAGACTGATTTATGGCTGTGTAGCCATGCATTTTATCACAGATAAAAAAATTTAAGTAAAATTAAATTGCACTGAATTAGATTAGACTGCAAATAATAGACATCCCTGTACTGAGTTAGGGTGTGGATTTGTAGCAGCTAAAATCCTCTCTGCTTACCCTTAGTGTACATTTTTGTCTTCATATTCTTTGCCAGCTAATTAATCTGTAGAGTGTTTCCTAAGTCACAGCAGGTTTCCTGGTAGAAAAGGCCACAGAATCGTAACCCGAGGTCAGTTTTAACCACGTATTTAACCAGTCCTTCTCTCTACATCAAAGGGTAAGCTCAGAAGCTGCATTAAGTAAAGATGTTAGCTAATGAATGGAATGAATTAATAAAAGAATAAAAAATGTTGCAATCTAAAAATATTAACATGTGGTTGATTTTCCTGAACACTCCCAAAAATTATACAGAGTTTGAACCCTTTTCATGAGTAAATCCCATGGGTACACTGTACTTGCACTGAGTGTTAACCGATACAGATGTTTATGGTAGCTAGATGGGTGATACTCCACCTGGCTTTGTTTCTGTAACTCAGGCCTTGTCTGTTTATCCAGCTCCCAGTATCCACTCTCCTTGCTGAACACTGGGAAGATGATGTCAGCGGAACGAGGTTTCCAAATTACTTGTCATTCCCTTTGGCCTAAATGCAACAGCCAGCTTTGACTAAGACATACTGCCTGAAGGTTTTGCCACTGTCCTTGTATCAGGAGCTCAGGTGCTTCTGCAGGATCGTGGTGGTCTCTTATAGCAAGCAGCATGTCCATTTTTAATGAGTACAGGCAACACAGAGGGAGAATCTCTCAGTACTCAAGAATCCACAGATCATGCGCTCTGTTTTGTGCTGTGTGCCTGTGTGTGTGAATCTGCAGGTAGCCTTAATCTATATCCATTCAATGCTGGGAGCAGCAGGGTAAAGGTATGTGCATCCAAGAAATTGTTCCACATTTCAAATGTTTTTGAAATTCAGTGTTTCTTACAGAAAGCATCTAATCTGCTTGATCTGCAATTATTAATTTAATAAAACTTTTTTACAGCATTTAGCTGACACTCTTATCCAGAGTAACTTATATTACCCCATTACAATCTCCCTGGAGCAACTTGGGGTTAAAGGACTTGCTCTGGTGGCATTTGAACCAGCGACATCTTGGTTCATAACCTGGGCCTCATACCACTGAGCCACCACCATCCCCACCTTTTTTTGAGTACAGACCTCAGGTCCAGATGGGACTGGGCAATAATCTGGCCTATTTATGCTGTACCTCTCCAAGGTCTCTGAAGAGCTTCCATTGTCTATCTTGCTGACATCATGTTACTGCTCCTGAAATAAATCACAGTTTAGGTTTTCGTGCCTAGTTTAATGTACCCTAACAGCAGTACCTCATAAACATGCCTTTTAAACACCATTAAAATGCAGCTCTAAAATACTGATAGAAAGAAAACAGTTGGTCTGGGTTAATAAATGTGTTGTTATGAGAAAATACTGCTGGCAGTTGGATACGCACCACTAAAGAGGATCATTCTACTACTGATCTCTGTGGCGCTGGTCTGCATCTCATATTCACAGAATGCGGGCCTGGTACTGAGCTCCTCTGGCCTGCTGCTATAGGCCTCTTCCTTTACCCTGCATCCCTTGGGTCATGGAGCCAGCTTTGCACCACGCTGCTGGCTCTGTGACTCTTAATGGAGCATCATCATACACGATCCAAGGCCAGTCATTCCTGAATGCAGAGAAATCCAGGTCTGGACTGTAGTATAGGGACCAATCCCGAGCACTGTGAGAAATACCCGTCGCTGGTGCCTTGTAAACAGTGGCATCTAAAAGCCGGTTTTAGTGAAATTAACTCGGTTCTTAAGCCTCCCCGACCATGGCTGGGTGGGGCGAGGGTGCGGGGGGGGGGGGATTCATATAGCTACCTTTGAACTGTGAGGACCCCATGGTTTACAGCCAACGCTCAGCCCCACAACATTTTCATGTGATATTTAATGGAATCGTGCGGTAGGCCTTGGTGAATAAATGCTCCTACCCACAGTCCATCTCTTGGGAGATACATGAGTTACGTTCATTTTTCTATGCTGAGCGGAACACATTGTCAGCTTCCTGGCATAAAAAGGCTCTAACTGAGACCAGAATCGTACACATGCAGGATTAATGCTCAAGTAATGTTCACATTATAAGTCTGTGTGACATTTGTGACGACACTGGTGTTAGTGTGATGGTGCTTCATGCAGACAATTCATCAGTGGGATTAAGTCACATCCACAGGAAACAACACGAGCGCGGCCTCGTCGAATCCCCTGATTAAATCCTATTACTTCACTGTAAAATATGTATGAGTTTGATGATCGTGTTTAATGGCTTCCTGTGCTGAGCAGGAGCCCAATGCCTCATATCGACAGCGCGAGCCTTAAGCACTCAGTGCCAAATTACATCTTACAAATTAAGTATTCAACGGGGGAAGTCCTTTGTTGCTCTCAGCGATCAATTAATGTTAACACCATACACGGGTCTCTACAAATGGGCCTCCCTGTTAAACACAGTCCTTTAAGCCGGCCTGAACTGTAACCCGTAGTTAAAGTGGGGACACTCTAATTAGCTGTCGTTCCCGCTATTTCACAGATTAATTAATATTTATCATCATCATTGTAGGAGCCGGTGACTTCTCCCGATCCAATTCACCGTCAAAAAAAGTTGGTACATACACTCCACCTAAAAGTTTCTTCAAGTCTAATTGGCTTGTCAGGAAATATGTCCTATGTTACGTATAAATATATTTCCTTAGATGTAACCTTAATCAAATATAAATATACAGTCGTGCCAGCTAGTGAGGCTGGTTCAGAGCTTCACCAACGGGCTGAATGTGACTTTCTTTGTGTGTGTGTGTGTGTGTGTGTGTTTTCTGTATTGTAGTTGGTTGTTGCGCTCTTTAATTTCTGGGTTTGTGGTTCCTTAGTTAATTTAATTAACGTTTTCTTTCTTGGTTTTGTTGTGACCCCTTCCGGTCAGTTTTCTTTGTAATTTTCCCCAGTTCTGTTCAGCCCCCAGTAAACCCCTTTGTTTTTTGAGGTTATCCAAATGGGGACCTGAAAAGTAAGGATAGTAAGGATGTTTCAGGGCATTTTTGGTCCCCAAATGTGATCTATGCAAACCGCCGCCCCACCACCACACACACACACACACACAAAGGTATGAACGAATATAGATATACTTACATACGTGTTCAAATTCCCCATGTGATGCACCTGAATAGGTATTACTTTTTAATGACCTGCCTAGGTGTTTTAATTAGTGAGAAATCCTTGTTACGAAAGGCAGATGGCATAATCTTCTGTCTTTTGCTGGAGTCACATTAATTAAGATTCCCAGAGAAACTGGGTCCTTGCAGAATGCTTAACAAGGCCGCCTTGACGGTGCGCTCACCTTGAAACTTTGCGACTTCAACATACAGGTGAGCCAATTTCTGAGCACTGACCTTTCAAGTTCTGCAAGATCCATTTGAACTCCCAGTCCTCAGATGATCATAATTGTCATGGGAATGCCACTTTGGACGGGTCCAGCCTGGTGGTCGCAGGTGACCTCTCTATTTGCCAACACAACCAGGCCCATAGCCTCTTTTAAATATAAGCAAAGTTAGACTCAAAGGTTTGTCCAGCATAACGGCTATTTCTACAGTTATTTATCATGATAGTGGTACATTGTGTTTAGCTAATTAAATGAAACAGAGATATGTACATCTGTGATTCAGTGCTGCTTACAATTTTCTTCACTACGGGACCACAAAATACCCAGTACATTGTTGGAAACCTTTTTCCAGGAGACCAGGAGACGTTGGGATATCATTCAAGCAGAAGTTACTCTTTAGTCTTTTGAGAACTCGCCATGCATCGCTGTAGTCATCCAAGTCTGACTAAAACTCATCTCTGGGGAGTTTATACTGTTCAAGGGGGGAGGGATACACAGA